>NW_004624734.1:21819695-21865426 GCF_000247695.1 Heterocephalus glaber | reverse complement strand
AAGATGCATTATGTAAAGGTACAATTCCCAATGAGAAATGTAATTGTGTTGTATACCTACAATGTACCAATAAAAGAATTTAATTAAAAAAAAAAAAAAGAACATCTTAGGGAAGCTCAGAATATTCTAGGCTAATAAAAATGTACAGTGTTGAGATAAAGGATTATACCACACACTCGAGAAGCAAGTTATAAAGAAACTTTCTCTGTGATTGATCATAGATTAAATTTCTTGAGATCAAAAATGTACTTTGAAATACACATATCCAAAATATAAATTGTTATTCTCTTGTGACCAGGTTGGGGTAGAGGGCAGTAGTTGGAACTGGTACTCTTCTTTGGGGTTATTGTTTTTTTTATCACTGGGGATGGCCGAGTTGCTAAGCTTACCCAGGATGAGAAGTGTTTCCAAATTGTCTCTGTGCACATGGGTCAGAATGCGTTCCCATGGGGCACCCAGCTCTTAACAGCAAGTTTTAATCAGGTTCCTCTGGGGGCACTGCCATGTCACAGTTTCATGATCGTTATCTAGCCTCCCTTTTGCCATATGGCTGCAACAATGAACTTTGGCCCTTATGTTTTAACTTTCAAAATCAAGTCTTATTTTTTTCAGGTGAGGTTTTTGGGACTGCGTCATGGACCTCAAGAATTTTTTTCCCCCAGTCATGTTGGTTAAAATATTACCTTGACCTTTACTGTTTCTGACCCCTTAGGAAACATGGTCTCCTCATGGGAAGGCTATTACAAGGTTTCCTCACCTAGAGGAAATTTCAAAATAAACACTAGGAGTATAGTGCTGATGCTTACAGATTCCACCCTTTGTTCTGATCACAGGGCTGCACAAATTCAAATCCTAGGAAAGGGTGGATAGAGAAGAAGGCACTCCCTGCCTCTACTACCTTCTCCCTTTGACAAATCCTCACTTCTCAGCAGGATTCCATCTGATTGAAAACATGGTCCTTATGTATTTATGGAAGAAAGCCACAATGTCCGTTTCTTCCTCAATGCTTTCTGCCCATGATAGCTATTTCATATATTTTGGGCAGACTTTTTAATGCCATCTTTGTGAAGAGGACAAGGAAGCTAGTGATCAGGGTGTGTGGAAGCAAGAAGTGACTGGTCTGACATCGTTGTCCTGAGTAGGAGACTAGGGACAGGAGGTGAAGTCTTTAATGCCCTCCCACCTTCTTGACAGCAAAATCCTATTTGTATACCTGTCCTGGGACAACAGTCTAATCATATATAAGGTGAACCATGGCATGTTATATCACTGGTTATTATGTGTAGAGGAGTCAGGGAGGACCTTGGGAAGCAGAGACTTGGTGTCTCGGATCATTCACATTCTAAGCTGGTGACTAATACCAACTCCCAAACCCATCTCCCTAGGAAAAGGGCCACAGCACTCCATTGCTAGCAAGACAAAGGGTTTATGTGAGTGAACCCCAAACTGCTTTTAGATATTCATAAAATAAACTCCAGGATTTTTGAGGTGGAAAGAAGGGACTTGCTGAGAAAGCTACCAGATGTGACCCAACCTCTCAGACATGGTTCCTATTAAAAGAGCTGTTTTTCCAGGAGAGGGTCAGAACCACAGCGCAAACCAGAGTGGAAGGAACCAGGGTGACTGCTAACTGTGACATTCCTTTTCTCAAGTATGAAGTCTCCATGGGACTAAATAGGTATATTTTCACTGTATCCCTAAATCTCGTCCTCTCTATTGTATTGTTCCTATTCAGAAAATGCACAAATACACTAGAATCTGTCCTTAATATCTCTGTCAGGTTAAATTTCTGTTTTCTCCACAAGAAAACATCAGGAAATGCCTGTTTTGTGCCAATTACATTCACCCTTTTGCCTTTCATATTAGCTCATCAGTGCAAGCTGGCTTCAGCCCCATCATCCCACTGAGACTGCTCTTGTCAAAGTCAGCAGTGGCCTCTCTGTGTTACCAAATGCAAGCTGAGTTTTCTCTTCTCTCTCTCGAAATCTTCTGAGAGCAGTATTATCAGTCTCCCATCTTGACTTCTGTAACAACATCCTCTTTGTGGATTTTCCCCATTATTGGTCACTTCTTTTGCTTGTGTTTCCTCCTTTTCCTAAATTTATTAGGTATTCCTTAAGACTTTGCTTTGGACTTGCTTCACCTTTCTTCATAAAACCCTTTCTGAGGGATTTAATTATTTTCATCACCTTAATTATCCCGATGCTGTACTTCTTTATTTATATTTTCGGCCCATATGTTTTTTCTAAGTCCTTTCCCCCAATGTGTATTTGACAGCTATACTTGGAAGACTTGTGGTCATCTCAGGCTTCATGTTCCCAAAGTAGAACTTTGATTTCTTCCTGTGTCTCCTTTTCTCATGTTAATAAATAACAATCAGCTACATATTTAATCACAAAAGGTAAAATCCTGACCCTTCTTGCTTATCTGTGGCCACCTTTATCTTCCACATCTAATCCATTAAGTCTCAATTATTTTATTTCTAACTGTAATCCTAGCCCTGTCCCTGACGCTACACCTTCACTTCCACAATCCTGTCCCAAGCATCATGCTTTCCTGCCCTTGTGACCATGGTAGCCTCTTGGCATGTTGCCCTGCTTCCATTGTCATCCATCTCCTATTAATTTTCCTTAGAGCAGCTAAAATAATCTCTTTAAACATGTAAATCATACCCCATTATTTTACTAATTCAATTCTTTGGATAAGTTCCCAATACATTGAGAATAACATCTAGACACCTACAAGGCTCTAAATGATCAGATCTCCATCTCCCTTTCTTCAGTTTTGCTCATTCTCCTTTACCTTGTTACTTCTTTCTACCCACTGTGTAAATCTTAATGGTTATTCTCCATAGTTCCCTGTTTATTTCTTCCATAGGGCATGTAATAGGCAGCAAGGTAATTTCTCAAAAGATAGCCAAGTCCAAATCTCTATAACCCATGAATGCTACCATATGCAGCGAAAAAAAAAAAAAAAGATTTTGCGGTTATGATTAAAGTAAACATTTTGAGGTAGGTAACAAAGTGTCCTAGATTATCCAGGAGGGCCCTAAATGTAATTATAAGCATCCTTGTAAGAGGAGGGCTGATGGAAATTTCATCATGGAAGAGGAGACAGCATTGTAACCATGGAAGCAGAGACTGAAGTGATGCAGCCGCAAACCAAGCAAGCTGGCAGGAACCAGAAACTGAGAGTGGCCAAGAAGAAATTTTCCTCTAGAGCCTCCTGGGAGTACAGCTCTGCTGAATTCTTAATTTTAATCCAATGATACTCATTTCAAATGTATGGCTTTCAGAACTGTAAGAGAATAAATTTCTGTTGTTCAAGCCACCAAGTATGTGCTAATGTACTATAGCAGCCACTGAAAACTGACCTGGGGTTGTCATTATTTGTCATTATTTTATCTATTTATTTGCTTACTTATGGTCTTCCTTATTAGTTTGCAAGAACTGTGAAAGCAGAGAATTCATGTATCTAATGTTCATGATTATATGCCTAGAAGAATTTCAATAAATGTATTTTTCACAAATAGATTAATTTTTGTTTCAATTTCTGTTTACTATCCATGAAGCAGGCAACTTTTCTTTCCACCTCACCTTCTCCCAACACAAATCCAATGGAGCATTCACTCTTTAATCCCCGACATGCATACCTTTCTCCAACATCACCTCAGCCCCCTATTTCAAATTTCTATAATCTCTTTCTAGATTAATGAAAACCTTCATGGCTCATTTACTTGCTTCTCTTCTTGTTCTTTCTTAATCTAATCATTTCATAACCCTTACATTTAAATAATATTCTAAAACAGATTTGGCCACATAAACTTAGAAGTCCTTCAGTAACATTTTGTATCAAAATCCTTAACATGTCCTACCATCTTACCATTCCTTCTTCTCCAAAATGTCACCAAAGCATCCCCATTCCACTCTCCCCCAATAGTATGGTAGCTTTCAGCTCTAATTATTCACCTTATCCCCTTCCCAGTACAAAGCCTTGGAATGTTCTCCTTTGCTATTGTCAATCTCCTTCAATAGACTATGAGCCTTAAGAGAGGAGAAGTCATAACAAGGAAACAAAAAATAACTACTATAATCACAGAATTAGCAGTGTCTAGTACAGCAATAGACTCAACAAAAATTATTAATGAGTGATGATGCCAGTGAAAATAATGTCTTATTTCTTAAAAACACTTTTTATCATGACTTCAAATATTTCAAAGCATTTTTATACAATATTATATTTAGGAATTCCACAGATCCCAGGATAAAGACAGGATAATCTAATTTTTCCATTTTACAAGGTTAAGAATCAGATTCTTGGGTTGTGATGACTCAATTACATTCATAGAGATGGTGAGTTTAAAGGATGTAATTATATTACATACAAGCATATGAGATAGCTTTACATTATTGTATAAACATATTCATCATATATCTTTGAGTACTGTGCATGAACCAGTGTGCTAAGTACTGTAATCATTCAGTTCACAAAAATTCTGTTTGGAACAATTTGGTTGGCAAACAGAAGTATTCAGAAAAATTTTGCTTCTATTCACAGACTCCACATTGGGTGAGAACATGACCACAGCCATCTTCCCCAGAATTGTGGAATGAATTAAATTTGTGAACCAAGGTACCACTGTATTATAAATGTATTGATTCATTTGATCTAGGAAAAAAACCTATAAACTTCTCTATAGTCCTATCTTGCAGATGTAGACATTGATCTCCGACTGGGTAAACAGTCTCAAAAAATAACTATTACATAGGAAAACCAAGGCTTCAACTTAGGCTTATGTTGTTTCACAGTCCAAAATTCTTGACCACTCACCTAGGAGTTGTTTCATTAACAACTGAGTTGTTTCAAACATACAAAGAATATAAATATAATATTAAAACCAATTCATCACACAATATAAGAAATAAAACATTCCAGATAAAAGTGATGTTTCAAGGCTACTAACATATTTCCTTCTCTCACTGCTAGATTAACTATTTACTAGAATTTATTTGATCATTTTGATTGTGTTTAGACCTTTACTAAATACGTATGTATTTCTAAATAAAAATGTCATTGTTAACATGTTATATAAATGATATTAGACTATTTCCTTGGGCAACTTCCTTTCTGTGTGATATGCATTCTTGTAGATATAAGTGAATCTCCTTAATTTATGCCAAAAGCAATTTCACAACAAAGTTAGGTTTACACAAAGAAAACAAATTAATCTTTTGAGAGGGCAGAATATCTTTATTGTTTTTATCTATTAATGAGAAAAATAAAAAAGAAGAGTAGTTTCTAAAGCTCTCATCCTCTCCCTGACATCATTATCCCAATCCATCATGTAGGTTGCACAATCTGGTAATTTCACTGTTCGTTGTGCAGGCAAACGTCATGACAGCTCTTGCTCAATGAGGAAGCACCATTAAAAGGCCTTTGGATAGGGCCCTAGTAACCTAGATGCCTCACAGGTATCCTATGACAGAGCACTAGAATTCTCCTGCACACAGAGAAGGATTTCTTCCATATCTCCTCAATCCCACAGAAAGCTCAATCGAATTTCAATGAGATTTTGGATGAGGTATTTTTCAGAATAGTTGGAATCGAACTTTTGAGGGTATCAAGTTTCTTTGTCTATTAATTAATTATTATAAAGAATCATTTACTTGGGAAAAAACACTATTTTTGACCATTAGTGAGATTTTTTGATACAAAGGAGTTATGGTTGTAGATCCCAGAACGCACCTCAGGTCTTGCCCTATTTAACTTACAGCTGACTTCCAGAGTACATAAGTGAAATAGACAGTTATTTTGCATAAAAAGTGTATAAAATATTTTGTTTTAAGTTCTCTTTCAACAGCTGGTTATTTCGAATCTGAGCTGTGAGTTGTATCATTAATTTAAAAAATCTTATAATAATGTAGGGTCCAATAGAGTTATACTGTCCCTGTGACTATTGGCTAATGCAACTCCTTTAGTGGTTTTTCCATGCTCTAGAACTAAAAATGTACTACTGGTCATATTAAGTGAGGCAAAGTTTTATTTAATTGAATGATTATTGCACGTCATTCTACCAATTAATTAGAATATAGACTCAGTGTGATTCAGGATAATTCTCTATAGAATTGCATACTTGTAAAAAACATAAAGAAAAAAACAAAAAACAGAGTAGGTTTTTTTTATAAACTACTGGTTTGAACTGAACACTGACTCTTCAAGTAAAATTACTTCTTCCTTTCGCATAATAACATCATGTTTAAGTTGAAGATTGGCCCAAAGGAAAAATAAACAAAGAACAATATGAGAAATTTCCATCCATTTCCAGTAAATCTATGCCAGTAAAAGAAGAGTCTAGTATGACTATCTCTCTAAAGAAATTTTCAAAAACTGCTTTGCAGCCCATGCCTCTGGAAAAGCTTTTCATGAAGTCCAGCGACACACTGGCCATGAGAATGTTAAAAGACAAGCAATTCTGGAAAGGTTAAAGAGACCTTACTAAATAGCCCCAAATCAAATATAAGAGAGCTTGGTTCAAGGAAACGGCAGGTGGAAATGTGTCCTGACATTAGGCTCCAGTGTTTGCTCTTGTCTGGGATGTTTTCACACTAATTCCCTACCTCCTTCCTCCTTACCCAAACTCTCCCCTTTCTACTTCTTGCAGTCAAAAAAGATTCATAATGGAATGTTGACTTGGTGATCTCACTCCAAGGTCCTGTCTATTTAGACACAATAATTTGAAAAGGAAATAAAACTGGTCATATTGGGAAAGGAAAACTAATAAAGAGGTTTCACTCTGTCACTTAAAAGGAATCAACTGAATTAAATCTCTGTTTCATTCCCAAGTTGGTTTGTTCATGAAGGCCAAGGCTGGCTAGTAACATAAACCCAACAAATAGGGATTCTGTTCCTGAGAGACTCAATCTGTAGCAGAAAGGTCCTAATATTGGGGTTCCACATACACAGCTGATTTGCAGGCATTTCTGGGTTGGAATGTGGCAGCTGTCTCACAGCTGGCTAACATTAGAGACTGGTGAGGACGAAAGACAGTGACAAATAGCCTACTGGATTTCACCTGTCAGGTTGATAACGAAGGACAAATGAAGCCCAAAGAAACCTGAGGACAGAATATTGTGAAAGTTTTGAATTCAGTCTCAATTTTAATTAAAGGAACTCAAAAAAAAAAGAAAAAACTAGTTACCCACTAAAATGCAAAGTTATAGATTTACATAATTAGGAAACTGGAACTACCTCCCCAGGAAATAAGGAGAAAATAACCCAAAAACTTGGGAAAGAACTTCTGGCGAAGATCATATTTTTTTATAAAATTTAACTTAATATGTATTTTCTTATTGTTAAAAGAATATTCATTTTACATGCACCTCATGTCAAGGATAGTGCTAGAAAATTTATATATGTAACTCCACTAAACTATGATACACTCTATTGAGCTCCCACAAATAGAAATAAAAGTCCTTAACAATGACCCATTTTAGTAGTGTATAGAAAGAACTAGATGGTTTCCAACAACACTACAGGAGATTAACTTTTGAGATAAAATATAGTAGCAATCAGGTAGTCTTCCCATCTACCTTAGAGAAGAACTGTTGAACTTGAGCTGAACTCTGACAACTCCCTTGGTGTGTGCAATACTAGACAGTCTCGGAGGGACAAGGATCCTCCATAGCAGTAGTAAAGTACAGATTCTTTCGGTGGAGAAACTGAGAGAGGCAGAACTGAAGAAAACTTTCTGAAATTGATTCCAAAGGGACTGGATTTAGAATTGAACTAAAAAGTAACTGTGTAATTCTGACTCCCAAAATATTTGCCCTTTGATCTCCCAATTTGGATAAGGGATTATTTTATTCAAGTAAAATGTATGAGATAACTATTTACTACATGAAACAGTAGGACCTGTAATGATAGCCAAAGCATAGTCATTTCTTTCAAATTGCTTACTGTACAACTATCACTTAGAGTATTGTGGGGGAGTAATGTGTAGGTCAGCAGGAGCCTGTGTGAAGAACTACTGGGTCCTGTTCACCACCATAGCTAGTGTTAAAAAAAATCTACCACAGTAAGTTTCTCCAATGGACTTGCCTAATTGGACAAATAGTCTAGTAATAACTTTAATATTTAATAGATAGGTAAATCATTACTCATAACAGTGAAGTGACTTGCTCATAGCTTTCTAGGATCCTCTTTGTTGTGTGCAATGGTTTCTCTTCTACAACTTGTGGCCTTACTGTGGCAAACTACTTGTCAACCCTTTTCTGAATCAAAACCAGTTAATTAAAACTATGGTTTATTTATTTATAACTTCAATGGTTTGACCATTGTTTCAGTGACTAGCCAATTCAGCCCAAATGTTCAAACTTCTAAGCCTTGGGTATATTCAACTTCTGAGACTTATCTCTTTCTGATATTAGGAATGAAATAATGTGCACAGTTGTTTGTCAAAGCAGTGTGAACTGTGCTGATGAAGTTGTCAGTGATTTGGCAGCATGGTAATGAAAAGTTACAGGATAAATGTAACCACTTCTATTACCACATCTAGAGCTCTCTGATGAGAGAAGGCACATTGCATTTTCAGACCTATGTGAGATTAAAATAATCATTTTAACAACAGACCAAAGGCACTGGGAAATACTTATTCCTAATATCAAGCAATTTCTACGTTGGATTTTGACATGAGTGTTGCATTGTCATTAAAGTATATCTGATTTATATGACTTGGATATTTTGATATCAGCAAGATATGTCCCGCATATTGTAACAGGACCACCACTTACGATGAATGTAAGTCCCACTGTCTCCAAGTATAGAATAATATACAAACCAAGAATGCTAATAAAGCTGGAGGAAAAAATATCTGGAATTCTACTGAGACTTCCCTCAATGTCTTTGAAATTTTTCACTTACTCTTGGGTTTAGAATACAATCCAGGCAACTTTGTTTAAGAAGCCAAAGCCTTATGAAAGAATTAAATGTAATTGTTTATCTTGGATAATTATCTCAACAATCAGCCTCCTTTGATACCATTGGACGTAAAGGTGACTATGATGTGTGTAAGAGATGACTAGATTTCATTACAGTGGTTCCTTTCAAATTTCTTGGAAGAGATAGAGAAAGAAGTGCCAGAAGACTGTTTGTCTCAGAGATCAGTTTATGCCTCTCCTTGATCATCACAGGCATAAAGCTATTAGGAAAGAGAAAGAAGGAGAACATTGGATGGCAATCTTACCATTGTCTCAGTGAGTAGCAACAATAAAACTGATATTTCCACTTATGACTCCCTGCTTTACATTTTTCTCTTTACTTTTCCTCCAAATCCATTACATATATATATATATATATATGCACATCATTCACATCATTCATCATTATATCACTGGAAATTTTACCTTTTCCCTAAAGTCTAAGTAGAAGTGTGGTGCTTTTTCTAGGTAATCTTGGCTCAAAAGATAAGAGGGAGGAAAGTCATTTTGATTCTCTTCATACAACGACCTTCTAAAAACATTTAAAAATATAAATTAAATATATTCAAATTAACATAATTTAGTATATGTTACTAAAATATTTAAAATATGTTAAAACAAAATAAAGTAGTTTTAAATATTTTTGTCTTAATAAACAAGAAAATGATTCCTTTCTTTAAAATACATGTCTTCTCAAATTTTCTTACACTAATGAAATAGAGCTCTTACAAGCATCTATAAAGCTAAGTAAATTGGCAATATGATGGTAATCCATACTGGGATTTAAGGAAGCAAGATGGCCTTTTAAGTTGGTTTAAGACATGCATTTTATGGGTCAATTAAATAGTCATGTTTGTCACAGATCAGCTGTTCAAGAAAGTCACAGCCTTTCTACCACTTGGCTTCTTGTACCATATTGCCTGGATTCAAAATCAGTTTACTTCATTTTATAGGCAAATGGCCTTAGCAAGTAAACTTAAACTAGTAAACTATCTTTCCTTGCCTGCAAAATGCAGATGCTAGCACTGTCTACCTCATTGGGTTATAAATTGCATTGAGATATTATTACATATTAGATATATTTGTATATCATTATATTAATACAAGTGACATGCTTAGGATAGTTCTTGGTACTAAGCAAACATCTAATAAATGAATCCTCTCATTTTTCACTTAGACATGGCTCACCATGCTCACTCAACCTAAGTAGCCTTCCCTTCTCATTTGTTTTATCTATCTCCTCAATTCCCCACTCCCAGTTTAACCATGTCAGCACCTCACCCTGACTCATAGTACCACAGAAATTCCTTAAAGGCAGAGACCACGGCCTTATATCTTTGGGTTTCCCATACGTTCTACATCCTATTCAGCATTAGGTGGTTAAAAATAAGTACTATTTATTGAAACAGACGGCTCTGTTTGTCTACTGACAGGAAATTATCTGTCAGGTACATTTTCCTCTCTGCTGTTCTGGTGAGATGGCCCAAAGCTATAGCTGAGATTTATTAAAAGAGATATTACAAGTAGCATGGCTATAATTAAGTCATTAATTCTTTTTTTTTGTATTAAATTCTTTTATTGGTACATTGTAGGTATACAACACAATCACATTTCTCATTGGGAATGGGATTAATATGAGAAAATGGAAAAATAGGAATAAGTCATTAATTCTTACAGGATGTGATCTGCAATATATTATTACTTCGCACTCAGTGAATGATTGGGAAAAAGGAGGAAGGTCAAGAACACATGTGAAGCTAGATGCCAGCTTACAGACTCTGATATTCAACTATGAAGTATCACGATCAAATTATTATTCCTAGAAGAATAACTATATTATTAATGAGAGACAGGGTAAAGAGGAATCAAATTTAAAAATGTTACTGTTCTATAGCCAAAAATCCAGTCTTCTAAACACTATCTCACCTAGTTAACTCCACAATACTGAGACAATAGCCCAAACTAAATATTAGTTGGACCCTTCAATCAATGTGTGAAAAAAATGACTTAGCCAAAAGAGATGTTTAGCAAGAGTCATATCACTTTACATCTCTATATATTGCTTTCTCCTCTATATGGAAGAGAGGTAACCCTTCACATGATATATAAGGCTTTCCTTCTAATTTAAGGATTCTGTGACTCTAACCTTGACCATGCAACCAGAAGCAGAATATATACTTTTCAGTGACTTATTCTGACGTGTTCCATGGTAAAATAAAAATAAAGTAGGACTGAGAAAGGTAAAACTGAGCCTTTAAGGAAGAGAGACCTGAGTCACCCATCTAGCACAGATATACTAGATGACTTTAATAACATCTCAAAAAGAAGAGACGTCCTCACACTTACTAGTTAACCTTCTCTCTCCAAGGTTGTCAGGCATTTTACATCTAGAGAAAAGAATTGACAAACAAATATGAGAAGCAAAATTATATTTTTAATCTAAAAAAGATACATTGAAAGCTTCTACCTACATGAATGTTTTATAAATTCAGTGATCCTTCAAATATGTTAGAAAACACTGGTGCTATAATGATTTTTTTCCCACATAGCTAATAATTGACAGCTCATGTATGTGATTGATATATTCACATTTTCATTAGGCAGAGTCTACCCCTACCAGAAAAAGAAGCATTATGGTGCCAAGTTTTGGGGGGGGGTTGTAATCAGGTTTATTCTTGCCTTTATTTTACAAAAATTAGCAAGTTAATATATGTAAAGCCCTTCAAACAGAGCCCAACAGTTGTAAGCTTTCAAAAGATGTCAGCTACTGTTGTTCATTTTGCCTTTTTTCTTTATGGGAATATGTTCATAAATTCCCAAATATTCCTTAGTGAGTTGGGAAATCTTTAGAGAGACCTTTTTCTTTTCATAGAAAATGTTTCTTTTCTATGAACCTCTTCTCGCTACCAAAATCTCCCTGAGGCAAATAAAAGCTGTAACTGGAAAAACCGGATTCAACTAAATTCTTTAGAGGATTTCACAATCAGTTTTAGCCCAAGTAATGCATAATTCATCATACTGAGTTCATATTTTGGCAAAGACCGAAAAACCGGCTATTAGCCTTGGTGATATTAGCTTAAGTAGTAAAATCACACTTGTATTTCTATTTAGCCTTTTATTGTCAAGTCTAATTGCTCATTTGTTTAACTTTATCTGCCTTGATTATCACTTACGAAAATTAAGAGTTTTATTTAGGTTTTCGTTTTAAATTCACAGGTGCTTTTAAACTCCAAAAATTTTACAACCTAAACACATAGATAGGTATTATGCTGCCAGTTCAGATAAAAGGTGGTAGGATAGCATAGAGTTAAAAAATGGTTTGGGGCTCGGAAACAGCTCACCCTTCTATCAGCAAGGAGGCATGAGGCACATTACTTACCCTCTTCCTCCTTCACTTTTCTCATTTCTAACATAGGGATGGGAGTAGCTCAGAGCTCATGGGATTGTGGGGAATTAAATAACTTAAAATAAGTGCTCAAGGACCTTGTATGTGGTAAGTTCTCAATGTCTGTAATTCTACAAGCATTGATGAAATGAGCAGAATTTCAGAGGTCATTAGCATAGCTTTGAACAGAAATTATTAGCCTTAGCAACAATTTCTTTCATAAGAGAATAAATGAAAATATACTATACATATTGCACTATTTACAGATATTGGAGCTTATACATTGATATTCACTTGGATTTAAATACACACATACTTAGAACTACTTATATATATATATATATATATAAAATTATATATAAAATTTTAATGTGTATTTATATATACAACCTCTATATTATTGACCTGAAACTTCCTTTGAACAAATTTAAGGATATGTATCCATGTTTCTTCTTGATCCATTCATTATCTGTTTGAAGATCTTATATAGTATTTTATGTTTAAATCTGGACTACCTGTCAAAACTAAAAACAGCATCCCTTTGTCATAAAGCTTTCTAATACATCATGTTATGTAATTTCCTTTTTATGTTTATATATATTTTTAAATTTTTATTAGTACATGTTTGCAGTGCATGACAATTGTATTTATCATGGGGAGTTGGTAAGTGTACATAACACATCTTATTTTTATGTTCCCTTCCCTTCTTCATCCTTCCTCCCATCCCTCCATCTCTGGGTCCACTTTCCATTTGCAAAAGATCTATCTCTATGTTTCCTATTATCTATCTTTTATTTTGCTTTTTAATTTACTTATACTTTGGGTTTCTCATAAAAGAGTAACCATGTGATATCCTTAATCACGTTACAAGGTCATTTCCAAGGCCCGTAGTACTTACTTGGATAATAACAAAGCCTCACTTGCTAAAAGTGCTTGAAAACCATCCAGAAGTAAGTAGGAAAGGAGTCAGTTACTTCCCTGCTGGTAAGTATTGGTGATTCAATATACTGGCAGTATAAAGTTTAGTAACCTACTGCTGTTGGCAAATACTAGTATCTTATAGTTTGTAATAAAAATGATGTTACTAATCTGTTTTAACCTGAAAGTTTTAAGTTGTTTTCCAGTATAGTAACACAGTACATTACTAAATCATAAATATTCTAATTTTAAAGTAAGTTTTGCCTACTTGTTCCCCATACAATGCTACCCCCACTCCTCTTCTTTCATGACCAAACAGGAGTAACTAGGATTTAGAGTGTGATGTATTTTTCAGTTGATAAAATATTACTGGTACATATTGAGCACATGACTCTGACTATATTAAGAGCATACATTCATTAATGGAACGAATGGGTCTACACTTAATATAATTGGATAAATGAAAAAATTGATATTAATTGGGTTATCAAATAAATAAGGGTTTTAATGTACTTGTGATCTCAGGACAAATTTGGCTAGCAATGAAGTTATATTATTCATATTCCTCTCTATGATAAACATTGCTTGTGGTGTTCAAAACAAGATAGTCTAAAGAGTTGCCAGGGTTCTATCTTGTCTCTGGTGCTTTTCTACATTGTCTTAGCTGTCGTTACATTTACAAATTATTTTATGCTTAAATTCCTTTGTTTCTTCTTCCCTATTTCTCGCATCATTTATAAATATGCCAAATATTTTAGTATGGTTCTTATTTCTGGGTTTCCTATGAAGTTGATTATCACTGCTTAATTTCCTTTCTTACATTTGTTTAACCTACCATCTGCTTTTCCCTTTAAACTTTCTTTTCCACTTGTTTCTGAACTTTTACTTAAGGCAGAATTCCATTATTAGAATGGAATTAAAACAAAGGCCAGGAAGGTATGCACTTACCTAACTCATCAGAAAACAAAAAAAAGAATCTAATGAAACCTAAAATCTAATTTAGGGAGGTTCTAATTTCTGCTCAGGGATCTATAGATGAGCTTCAGATATTTCAGGGCACCATATAGTCTATATATTAAATAACAATAGCAATAATCAATTTATATTAATATATTTTTAATGTAAATGTAAACTATAAATTTTGGCATAACTAAGAATACATTAGAGTATACAATTTCATATTTAAGCCATTGAGACCTTGGAGTTGTCAGTCAGGGTCCAGATGGGCAGATCAAGATACATCTTTCTAAGGAAGTATAGTGACACTGAAGCTGTAGCTCGATATAAGAGAAGCTCCCATGCAGAGTAGAAATATAATTTTAAACATAACCTGAAGAAACAGGTAAAAGAAAGAATCTGAATAAGTAAAGAGCATGGATTATTCAAGGAGCCAATGGAATTTCAGCTTCAATAGATTCTGAAAGAAAAAGAAAATGGCCAAGTCCAGTCATACCGTCTTCATGCTATTACCAAGGGCAAGGGAGAGAACATCAACCCCAGACAACCAGCATCTGTGACCTTTCTTGTGATCACATGCTTCTCCCTGATAGTCTTGCTCACTGAAATGACAGAGATGGGAATATTTAGGAAAAATACAGAGGACATCTTAGGGAAATAATTTTCTTAATAGAAAGCATCATTGTTTGAGTTCATGATGCCCAAGATCATCCTAATGAGCAGACATAATGTGGTCAGCAGAGGCAGAGTTGAGCTTTGTCCAGTCCAAAGTACACATGATTTTCTGAGAGAGGCCTCTTTAGAGCAGTGAAGATGAAAGTGTCAGAAGCTAAGCTTTGTCAATTTCATAGTCAACTCACATTTGCATATTTCTCTCTAATGTTCGTTACTCACTGCCTACTTTATTAATTTCCAAAGTTTGACAAACCCAAGTTTTATCTGAGGTACATAACTGATGTCTCGCTACCCATTACAGCCCTTTTCATCATCCCCTAACAACCAGGTAGAGCATCAAGTCACTTGGATGCATTCAGTCATCTTGGAGGGGCCTTATGATCCATCACAAGCAGAATCCAGTGGGTATTCATAGACCCATCACCATAACACCAGCAAACAGAGCGCATCCCTTGACCAAATGACATAGCTTACTGTATGTCTTTTATCCATGCTAAGTAATTTCTTAAACTGAATCTCTCATTTTCTTATTTTCAGTGATTACCAAAATTGTGCTCTTTCCTCTAATTTCTGTTTAAATGCTTTCCATTATATTAATATTAAATTTTCTGGATGTTTTATTCTATTAGTCAAGTCCTTATCTCCATTCCTTGATATTTTATTATGGCATATGCTAAACTGCATCATTGTTAATCACAGACATATCTTTCTCTGCCATTGAAACTTCAATCCCTATGTGGAAACTAGTACAAGACTTGCTAGTAGTTCCACAAATACTTCCAGTTGGGAGCCTGCAAGCAAGGAAGGAAGGGGAGTAGAGCTAAGGAAGAGGTAGAAGTAACAGAAAGCCCTGCAATTGAGAAGTATACGACTTTTTAATAAAGTTCTTGTACCAACCCTTGGCTTTCACGTCTTTACCATTAGATATTTTCCCCTTTCAAAAGTGATACATATCAATCATAAAATTTTAATTTAGATAATTTAAAGAAAAAAATCGTGTATAATCGTATTAACAGTGTTTTTCTTTGCTATTTTAATTTCTTCTGTATTTTGAAAATTCTTTTTTTGTAGATGAAAAAATAAATTTTTTGTTATTTTTGGAAAGTTTGCTCATTTTAAAAAACAAAACAAGAATAGAAGAACATATCTGTATTGTCATATGATTTGACTTTAAATGTTGAGTGTATTTTTGTTGGGCTAACATATAAAACTGATGAACGTATGCCACATTTACTCTAAATTTCCATTAATTTAGCTAGCTTAAAATAGAAAATAAACCTATGACACATTATACTAACTTCAGCCATTTTTTATAGTTGACTATCAAATGAAAGCATTATGCATTTATGGTGAAATAGAAAACAGAACAAAAATAGGCCAAAACTTTCTTATAGGAAATGCAATTTTTATATTTTAAAGTAAATTTTGGGGGGGGACCAGGGATCAAACTCAGGATCTTGCGCTTTCAAAGAAGGTACAGTGCCACTGAGCTTAATCCCCGGCCCTGTAAAGTAAATTTTAAAAGTGATACATGATCATAATTAAAATTTGAACAGTTAAAAAATGGATGATAAAAGTTATAGAAACAGCTTCTTGCCATCATTCAAAAATTTTCTATTCTCTTATAAGCTTTTTAGTCAAACAATTCCATGCTAATATAAATTATTCTCCAACTTTTTCTTTTCAGATAACATGATATTTTAGCCATATCTATATATTCATGAATATACCTAAGTAGATGGATGGTTGGACAGACAGGAGATAGATACATATGTCAGTCTTATTCTATGACCTCTGTATTTTGTGGTATATTTGGGCCAAAACATTTAACTCTCCTACCACTGATCAGAATGGAGTTTGTTTCTGGGTGTATTGGGCTTCTTTAGAGAGATGAAACTAGTAGAATACAGAGAGAGAGCAAAGGGGAGAAGGAGAGAGGAGAGAGTGTGGGGAAGAGGAGGATGAAGAGGAGGAGAATAAGAAGAAAGAAGGAGAAAGAGGAGGGAGAGAAGAGGGACAGGAGGAGGGAGGGGAGGAGAAAAAGGGAAGGGTGAGGAGAGGAGAGGAGGAGGAGGAGAGCTGATAAGAAAAGGCGGAGGGGACAAGGAGAAAGGAGAGGAAAGAGAGGAGAGGGGCAGTGGGAATTCATTAGGGGAACTGGCATATGCCATTGTGCAAACCAAGAAGCCCCGTGATACACAGGGAAGCTAAAGAATCAGGGATGCAGGAAGTGTGGCTCCGTCCCAGTTCAAGGGCCAAGCCCAAGTTACAGTTCTAGGCTGAGTTCAAAGGGCAGAGTTCTGATGATCCAGGTTAGAAGGGAAAGGGATTTCCAGCTCCAGAAAGAGAATTCATCTTTCTTCTGCCTTTCTGCTCTATCTGGGCCCCCAGCAGATTGGATAATTTCCACCCACAGTGAAGGCAAATCTCCCTGGCTCAGCCCACTGACCACAGAAGCACCCTCTCGGGAATAATGCTGTACCAGCTTTCTACAGGAAAGGTATTTTTTAGTCTAATCAGACTGACTCTTAACATTAACATCGTTCCAGGATTTTTATATTTTTATACTGTGAATTGTTTGATTCTTCCATTGTAGTTTAAACCCGAGCTGAAAATCTTTTCTTTTTCTTTTAAAATGTAATTTTATTTTATTATCGTCATTGTTGTAACAGGTAACTCTGGTATTAAGCCAATTTATATGTCATACTCTCAGATTGCTTTGTATTCTGCCTATTGTTATATGGTGCTTTCTCTATTTTGTTTTTGCTTTTATTTCTTGTAGTTTTCTTAGTGATTATACTTATAAATTGGTATCAAATACTGTGATACTTAAAGCTCTAGTTCTTTTTTTTTTTTCAGTTTCTGTCAGGAAGGTATGTAATTTTGCCAGCTATAAAATATAAGATTTCCCTAAAGGCTTATCATTTCACCTCCTCCTTTTTCCAAGGTCAGATAATTACATGGTATCTTTCAATTTTACATTGTTAAGGTTTAACATTTACATTCAGTTTGTCATAACCCCATTGATGTTCAGGAAAAGGCCCATATTTAAATCAATTCTATCTTCCCTGACAGCTCTTTAAAGGCTAAGCTTCTCTTCTGAGATTTATATTTGATTTATCTCATGGGAGGCTGAATTATATCAAGGCAGTTTCTCATTTTGATTTTTCTTCTATTATCTAAGAAGTTTTCATAAACACTATATTTCATCTACCCTTGCTTATTTAAACTTTTATTCAAAAATAGTACCTTGTCTCAAAACTCCTGCTCTGGTAATGCAGGTAAGCCCTGAGAGTAGATCACACTTAAAGGTAATCTGCTATTTTCTGTCTCTATATCTATAGGATTAGCCTCCCACCCACACATATGGGGTGTGGATCTTCCTTTATTTATGGGAATTTTTTTCTATTTCATCTTTGAACCTATTTAATTTGTATGTGTATACCTCAGATAAACTAAGCATATGATTATTTGATCTCATTTATCTTCATATCTATTAATTCTTTACATTCTATTGGGATATACTCATGCCTGAGTATTATGCCCATAACATACTTTTGAAATTTAAAATGTCCTGAGTAATATCTAGTCTATTTTTATTGCTCCTTTTAATGTATTTTCTAATTAAGAAAAAAATTTAACTTTATTCTTGAGCTTTGCCACTGTCCATCTATCTCCTTATAGTGTCTTATTGTTTCTTCTTTAATCCTATCTTGTTAATTTTTCCATAATATCCCCTTGTTTCTCTCATTCTCTGATGGCATAAAGAAGTATTTAAACTGAAATTTTCTTCTATTTCTTGGGTAGTTTCTGTTCTAAATTCTACTTTCCTCTGTCCTTTATTATAAAGTATATATCTTTCAGCCTTTTGTTTATGTAGCACCAGTGGCAGGTCTTGCATGGGACATCTTCTGCTTATCATTCATTTTTCAACATTAGCACTTCTAACCTGGCCTACTTTTTCATAAAGAATAGTATGAAAGGCCCATATGTATGACCTGTATTGAGTGGTTTGTCATCTCTGTACTCTCACCAAATCTGCTGTCTTCTGTCCAGGGGACATTATTCATCAGAAGATTATCCAGCCAAGTCTATATGACTTACTGCAAAGTATCTTATCACAAAGATCTTTTATTTGATGATTACTGTTTATCCTTGGTCAGCAGTACATGACCAATAATCCTGTTCTTCATTTTTATCATGATTGTCCACACCCTTACTCCTAATGTCCCCTAAGTAATCACTGATAGACCCAAGGTACAGTCGTTGACTTGAGAGAAATCTATGCTGTGCTTAAGGCTCATACAGGTGAATATTGGTTTTCATTACCTTCCCTCCTTTTGATTTGAGTAACACTATATTTGATGCAGTTACAATTGGTAGATTGTGTTTTAGGCTTTTAATCATTTATAAAGTTCAATAGAAATAAGATTTTGCATTTCTAACCTTAATATTTCTTTGCCCTTTAGGTTTCTGGAATGGGGAAGAAGTAGAGATTAAAATAAATATGACTTTTTCCACCATGTTTTGCAGGAAATCTCCTTCTATTTTTAAACTATGTGGCCAGGATATGTTTCAGAGAATTTATCTAACACATCAGTCACAAAGTTTTTGCTAAATTTGAATAAAAAATAGTAATAAGGGCTGGGGGTACAGCTCAGTGGTGGTACACTTGCCCTTCATGCATGCACCAGGCTCTGGGTTCAATGTCCAAGACTGCAAAAATAAGGAGGAGTTTAAATTGCTGATGTTCAGTGTCTATATTTCTCATTACAGAAATGTTCTAAATATTTTCAACACTTAAAAAATCAACTTTCCAAAGATAAATATTTGAATTTAGAAATATGATTGTTATAAAAGAGAATTTAAACCATGTATAATTCCACTAGTCAATAACCCATCTGTTTCATTTACTCTAAGATGAGCATGTGTTCACATTTTAATATCTCTAAAATGAGATTGTACTGTATGGTTGTTGACTTGTCATACTTTAGTTGAAAGCATATTATTTTATTTTTCAGTGGCATGTTAAATAATGTTACCTCTTTGGTGTACCACCTCATGCTATCTTAGATTTGATGAAACATAACATTAAATGTAGCATTTTTTTCCAGATATATAAATTAAACATCCCTAATTTAAAAATCCAAAATGCTCTACAATCAAAAACTGGTCCTCATGTTGGTACTCAAAGAGTTTCAGATTTTGGAATATTTCATATTTTGAATTTGTCAGTAAGGATGTTCAACCAGTAAAATCTATGCAAATATTAAAAAAAACACAAACTGAACCATTTCTAGTTTTGAGAATTGCTGATAAGGGACAATCAACCAGTGTTTTATACCAAACTTAGAATCATATTCATGTAACTTTATGGCTGAGGTTAAATGTAATGCAGCAATATGCGATTCTTGTACAGTAAAATAGTCTCACAATAACATGATCTTTTAAAAAGAGTAATCTAAGATTTTATAACTGAGTGATCTAAACACCATCATAATTTAAAGTAAAAAGAAGATACTGTTCCAAAATTGACAGGTCACTTAATTTTTCTAAGTCTCAGTATCATTGATCTAAAAATTTAACTTACTATCAAGACCTACTGCCTAGAGAAGCCATGGGGCCTCAATGAAGTGTTCACTTCACAGAAACACATAGTAAAGAGTGTATTTGCTAGCATCGTAGTGACTCGTGGCAGTATCATGAGTGATGATCCTTCAGGGAGTAGCCCCGCATGGATTTGCTCCAAAGGACAAATGACTAGTTCCATTCTATTGAATTTACCTACTTATGCCATGCCCGATGTGCTAGGCACTAGGAATATACCACAACTCTTACCCAGGATTCTCTATGAACCAGTTAAGTTTCAGGATCTTCAGCATTTTGTTCCTTTCTGTTTTGTTGTTGTTGTTGTTGTTGTTGTTAAACAGTTTCATTTTCTTTGACTATCCATTGCTGCCCACTTACCACAGGCCAAATCTCCTCCTCGTACTCTATACCACTACACAAATCTTGCCACCTGCTTCAAACATCTGCTTTCACCCTATTTCTCCAATTCTCTTAGAATTCCTCTCCATCTAGAATAATCTCCTTTCCTCTTTCCAGTGGTCCAACTTTCTCCTAACAAAAACAATTATTTTACAGTTCAGAAAGAAGTTCTGTATCATTTACATTCTGTTCAACCAAACACACACACACACACACAGAGAGCAGAAAACTAAGCAGTTCAAACAAGATATTGGGCAACAGCACTCACTTGCAACTTTCCTTTCACCCTCCCCTAACCCAGCTGCTCTGACGTCATTGATCCTTCCTCTATACTCCCCAGAGCATTATCTGATACATATCTTCTCACATTTACTTTATAGTATTTCTGTCTTATTTGCCCTAGATTGGGAGGCTCTTAGGCATAGAAATGTACAAATGTTCTGTCATCTATCTTTGTCTCCATAGCATTTGGCACATGGCATATGTCTACTGAGTGGCTTCTGAATGAAAATTACTTTTGTCACTTAACTCAAGACCATTATCAGAGATACTTATCCTTTGAAGTAAATCACACTGTCATATGCATATATATATATATATCATTTTAGTCTCAATTTTTCAAAGTTTAAAAAATAGCCTTTCTTTGTGCTTCTTTGTAATGTAGGTCTTAACCTCGGAGGCAAAAATTTCAACCCCTCATAGCTGTTTCTTCCTGCGATTTGCTTCTACAAATATAAACAGTGAAGTGTGATCTCTCTGAACTTTCCCTGTAGCATGAAGTAGAAGGTTAACACTGAACTTTGTACATGCCTTCTCTTCTCCCACACATACTTTTCATCCCTCCAAACTCCAACATAGTTCCGTTTAGTTCATCCTGTGGTTCTCTACCCTCTTGTTCTAATCTGGACTGTTGTTCTTGAGATATGCTTCATAGCTCCCATCCTAGGATTTTCCTTCTGTATCATTTTGATCATTCCTTTTGATCCTCTCCTGGGTTAGTTTCTAGGTTTCCTGCATTCAAAATATTTGTGGTTTCAGTTTATTCCTTATTTTGATGGATCATATCACATCTTCAGCACTTTTAATAAAACTTTCATAAAAAATATTTACTTTTCTTGGAAGTAACATTTTTAAAATCTTGCATGTCTTTTAAAAGATCTCTATTCCATTTTATGCATGACTGAAAGTTTGCCTTAGAATTCTAAGTTAGAGATGACTCTTTTCCAGAATTTGGAAGGCAAAATCTACCTTACCCATGAAATGCAGGTAAAGAACCTTTAAGATTACATTGAAAGGTGAATGACTACTTGGCCTTGGGATAGAGGCACAAATCCAAGTAAGGCAACCAGAGAGGCAGTGCTGGAAAAAATAGAAAGGGAGCGTGCAGAGTTGAAAAACAGATTTTCCAAATAATCATTGATTCATCCATGACAGAGAGGGTAGAAACTGAGAAAACCTTCTGAGAACAAAGAGATTGGAACTAGAGATAGTTGTACAGAGCCAGAAAAAATATTCTTGGAAAAAAAGTAAACTATGTCTAATCCCTTTCAATTTGATGCCACCAGCTCAATGAGAGGGAGTCTTTTCAGGGGCTGCCCAAAATCCTGGCATCTGGATATTCTCCCACCCCGGCTGTATTTTCTTAAAGGAGGTTAGTCCAACTTTCATCTATTCCTGTATGACTTTGAACATAAACTGCAGTCACACCAGACAGCAAGGTTATTTGTATGTGACAATCTTTCAGTCCAGCAAACAAGGCCAAGAGCAAAATGGTTCAAGAATTCTTTCCAATTGTGCTGCTGAAGAGGACCCTTCAGTTCTACAACAGACAGTAATAATCTGTATGGCTACTGAGAAACTTGAATAACCATTGAGTGCAGGATACTATGAAGATACAGGATTCTATCTACATCCACACAAGTACAATCAGGTCTGCAGTTATGTCCATGTGTTCCTTGATGTGCTGCTCTGGACTGCTAAAGAGCATCTTTGTCCTGGATATAAAGCACAATATAGCTTAATCTTTCATGATAATTATGGTAGAGCTTCAGCATAATTCCCTAATTAGTGATTATTTGCCCCTTCTATACCATACAACAGCGCAACAATATCTCCTACCCATAGCCATTAACAGATATTAACCATTTGAGGCTATCAGCCAAAATTAGTATATTAAGTGTGTTTAGATCTCCTTCCTTTTCCAAAACAGACCTGCTCTTTGTTTTCTCTGAGAAAGACAAATTCACAGCCCATGCAAATCTCCCACTGAAAGTATTTGCTTAAAAATACTAATTTGATTTTTTTGAAAGTTAGGAAGCTAAAAAACCATTGGAGAAAGAAAAACATCCCTTAATATCCCAGGTAAAGAAAAGAAAATCTAGAAGAAGGTTGTAAAAGAAGTATGGAGAAATTATCTTCATGAAGTTTATAGGTCTGTGCTTTTTCACCTAAGAAACAAAATCTCACTTGGTAGATTATTTCACCACCATCATGAAGGCTGACCTCTGATGGGCTGTATAAGAGGCACAAAACCTACAATGCCTGTATTCACATTAGGATGTGCATTCATTTATAAAGTGTAGCTCACCAGATCACCAGGGACCTTACTTGAAACTCAGAATTTCAGGCCTTCATCCTTCTCAATCAGAATTTACTGTTTAACAAGATGTGTAGCTAATGTATACAAATATTAAAACTTGAGAAGCACTCCCTATAAAGTCATTGGAACATGTTAGAAGTCAGAGGATATGAGGATGTTTGATTACTGGTTAAATGGTTAGATGAACATTTGGTAAAGATTGTGACTGCAAGTTTTCTCCACAGGAAAATTACAGTGGTCCTCTCTCATCCACAGATTGGATTCCTATGGTTTCAGTTCAGTACACAGTAGTCCAAAAATATTAAATGGAAAATTTTAGAAAGATTCTATTACTACTCAGAATAGCACTATTCTGAGTAGTGATAAAATCTTTCTCCATTCCACTCTGGATGTAAATCCTTTGATCAGTACATATTAAACACCTGTTAATAGTAGTAGTCTCTTCAATTATCAAATTGATTGGCACAATATTTTGGTGTGTTCAAGGAACCATTATTTTGGTTAATAATAGGACCAAAATACAAGAGTAGTGATACTGGCAATTCAGCTATAACAATGAGAAGTTATACAGTGTTTCCTTTAGCTGAAAAGGTGAACATTCTCAATAGGGAAAGAAAAAAATGATAATGCTGAAGCTGCTAAGAATTACAGTAGAAAAAGATACTGAGAGAGGCAACATTTGCATAATTTTTGCAATATATTGCTATACTTGTTCTATCTTATTATCATTTACTTTGTTAAACTCTTAATGTGCCTCATTTATAAATTAAACTTTATCATTGCTATGTATAGGAAAAAAACCACAGTGCTTGCTGTGGTTTCAGGTATCTACTGTGGTCTTAGAATATATACCCTCTGTAGATAAAGGAAGAAGTTCCATGCTTTCTAATTAATAACATCTTCTGCTGAGACACTTTAAACTACATAATTACATTTGCCTACTATCTTTAACATCCACTGATGACATTTGACTGCAGTAATTATTGCTATGGTATTTGCCAAATGGTGATTTAAAAAAATTTTATAGAAAATTTTGAGACTAACTTAAAAATATAGATATACCCCACATATAGTTTTGCCTATCACTAAATTTTATGTTAATATAACTGTTAAAATTAATTAATTAATATTGATAAATGATTACTGATGAAAGGCCATGGATTATTCAGAATTATTACTTTTATTTAATGTCGTTTTCTATTCCCAAATCCCATCTAGACTACTACATTACACTTAGTGGTCATGTCTCTGATCTGTGACAATTTCTCATTTATCTATTTCCAACACCCTTTCCTCTTCTGTTAATTGGAAATCAACTTAAAAAGCTGTTTCATGTCCACCGCTTACTTATTATTTATGTCTATAAGGCTCATGGATATTTATTTTACTCTATATGTGTTAAACCATTCCCATAATTATTTATTTCATTATTCAAATTGACTGAGATGTGTTAGTTAGGAAGTTCTTCAAGTTGGCTCCTTCAAATGCCATAAATTTTTAGCTCTTTCTTACTTTCTAACATCATAAAATGTTCTAGGTTCATCTTGTACTTTTCTGACTCCAACCCTTGAATCATATATTTTTCTGAGAAACCTGGACCCTTTGGTTCATATTGAATGGTATTTAGAAATAAGATCTGGAAGCCACATGTTCTTTTTTGCTATTGGAATGGTATTATTTGTATGCCACCTCAGCAAGAGAGTTAGAAACTATGTATCTGTACTGCCCATGCATACAAGTACAATGATTTTTTCATGCATATTAAAAACCATGAATTCATACTGATATCTCAGATCCCAGCATAACAACATGAGTTTCTCTTTTCTCACCTCTTTTACTTATTTGAAAATTCTCTGCCAACATGAGACAAGGGTTTATCTACAAGATATTTATGTATTTATTCAATTCTAAATACAAGTATTTTTCAGACGTGCTAAATTCATATCCATGTGAAAAACAAATTGACTACAGTACAGTATCTGTATAAAATTCTTTTTATCTTTAACCTTTCAGTATCGAGGTGAAATTCTGTTTTCTAGGACTAGGTATGTTGGTGTTTTTCTTTCCCATTCCCTCAATTGTGGTTATGTGGTTATGAGGCTCATTTGCCACTGTTCGTATTCAATCATGGGTTCCAGAAAACAAAAATATTTTGACTACCAAAGAATCTTAACTTCAACAAAGAGCTAAAAGCAGAGCAGCCAATGTCTCAGTGGTGTTTGGCACTGTACATAGTCCATAGGTAATAACATACATAGTTTAACCTCTTTGATCAGTATATGATTATCAATACTTTTAAATTCTAATTTCAATATAATCCAAAGAAGCAAAGTA
This sequence comes from Heterocephalus glaber, assembly GCF_000247695.1. The sequence continues at coordinate 21,839,595 of NW_004624734.1, read as the reverse complement.
TGATTCAGTCCAGAAAAGAGAAGTATTCATAATTTAGATTTGTTCTAAAACAACGATGTTCTTTCTCTTAGTAATTTAACAGAATTTCTAACTGGAATTTATACATCCAAATAAAAGCTGGTTAGAAGGAGAGGGAAATCGGAATCAATAAGATATCAATGTAAAAGCATATTAAGCATTTACTGAAAACAAAACAAAGGCATCAAAACAACTATAGAAGTCCAGAGTTTGCAATATGCTTGATGTTTCATATGGCAGACAAGACACAAATAAATGAAAAAATTAGCAGTTTATAACAGTAAAATATGCATCCCTATGGGCTGGATATCTGAAAGTCACCATAACAGTCTCCATTTTTTTAGTGGACTTGAGACACAGGCTCAGGGTCCTAAACTCTATTAGAGGGCCTGACAGATAATGCACCAAGCCTCAGTGTGGCCCCCTAGGATCTAATTTAGTACCTCATCTTGATGTTCTTCCCTACTTTCATCTAAATCCCAATAAATCTCTTTCCTCTGAGTAAAACCTAGAGAACATGATCTGTCTCCTTTCTTTCTACTGATTAAGAAAATGGCTTAATAGTACACACAGATTTGTAAAGACATTAATATAGTTCCATTGTTTCAGAAGAAGCCCAATTACATATCAGCCCACTCACACTTTAGTTATTTGTCTTTCTTTTTTTCTTTCTTTCTTTCTTTTCTCTTTCTTTCTTTCTTTCTTTCTATGTGAGATACCCCAATGCATTTTTAGTGGCTTAAGACAGTATACCCAAAAGAAAGGAGCAAGTCAATTATCAGCCTGTCTTTACCATAGCCAAAGATGTTGTTGTTGTAAAAAGTGGGAACAAAGACAAAACATAAAATATGGGTTAAAACAAATGGTAAACCACAAAGAAAAGGATTACAATATGTAGCAAATTATTAAAGGTCTTTTTTTTTTTTAGTTAACTTTAACCCCTAACATGCAATGCTGTCTTTTGGAGTGACCGACTTCTTTATCTCTTTCTAGCAAAGTTACAACTTAGGCACTGAAAAGTTTTATAAACTCTTCAAAGTTATTCAATATAAGTCTCCTCATATACCAATATTTCTTAGACTTGGTTATGCAACAAAGCAAGAAGCTAATTTAAATTGATACCCTGGCTAAAAGCCTTAGACAATATCAATCATTGGTCTAGGTAAGAGCCTATATGTCTGTATTTATTTAATCCCACAGGTGATTGTCGTACAAAACTAATTTGGAGAACCATTGTCATAGGTGTAGGAGTAAGTGTGAATCTTATCTTAGCAATAACTATATAGTCTCCATACCTCAAGTTAAATTTGCAATTTAAATAACTAAAACATTGGGTTATAAGGACCATATGGAAGCTATCCAAAAGTATCTATGAGAACAGTTTTTATAAGATAAATAGTAGACACTGTGAATTTAAAGGAGCTCTTCCTAGCTGAACTGGTCTGTGAAGGCTTCATGCAGCAAAATTGTTTGACCTAGACCCTGACTACATGGGTAGATGGATAAGACAGGGGTAGAAGAGGCTACAGCTGATAGGTAAAGCAACAAAACCTCAGTCATGGCTGGAAACACAGAGTCAAGGGAAAATAGTCAGGGCCTCTGTGGCTGAAGAAACAATGAAGGAAAACTCCACAGCAGCCTAACTAAAAGCTAAACGGTAAACGGTGCACTGTGAGCTCAAAGTGCTATGGAAATTCCAAGAAGAGAGTCATTGGGTTAGAACAGCCAAGAAGACTTCATGAAGAAAGCAGAACTTGAGCTGAGTCATGAAGGACAAGCAAGATTCTGTTAACCAAAGGAAAATGGAAAAATTATTTTTATTTTGATGTTCCTAAAATCCACCTGAAAAATGAAACAGTACATGACTGAAATATCCTATTTTTCACATAGATGCACTAATGATGTATACAGTATGAGACTATTAGTCAACAGTGTAATTGCTGATTGTTGTTAAATGTCTATTTGCCACATATAACTTGAGTCTGCTTTAAGGAAATAAATTAATTTTCTGAGCTACAAGATCATATTTTTTTAAAAACAAAAACAAAGAAAAACTAGAAATAAAAATAAACAATAAAGAAATGTGAGAGAATTGAACACAAAGATATAGTAAGCATGTAAGCACAGATATATAACATAACTAGTTTATGTTAGACAAATTTTCCCTCAAAATGGCCTGGAAATTAAAACAAAACAAAAACAGGATGAGTGATACAGCTCTTGATATCCATGAAAAGAAATTAGACTAATTCTTTATAGGGAGGAAAATTTAGCCAACACCAAACAATAGAAGAATATATATCTACTACATTTTAAATATTGATCCTATTCTCACCAACGGAGTTGTATATGTTTTCTTTATTGAAACCTCAGAAATTAGCAGATCAAAGAAGTTGCCCAATGGCAATGGTAGAACCATTACATTCTCTTTGTTGAACTTCCTGACACATCAATTGCTCACCCATAGAGAGCCAAAGCAAACTTGATTTTCAATATTTTCCCTGCTCCAAGCTCTAAAACCCTGAAAGAACTAAGATCATCAGAAAGGAATGTTTCTGATGTGTCTCTACACAGTTGGTTCAGCTGCTTTGATTTAATTAACAACCAGTCTATTCAATCAATTAACAATACGACTCTATGAAAAACATTCCATCAAAATTTAGTAATATGAAATGAATTAACTTGATAATATCCTAGATTTTTATCTATTCTGATTGCTATATGGTCATGTAAAGGCACATTCCCCCCACCTTTAAGGCAATTCTGAGTATTCCTGAGAAGTGACTAATTCGCTGATGATAATAACTTACATTTGCACAATCTTTTCAGAACTTTTTTTACCAGTATAACCACACTGAGATTGCACTTCCCTCTATGAAACAGGAGGTTCAATACTTTACCAACGTCTAAAATCTAATTATTAATTGCAAAAGGGAAAGCATGGTGCTATGCAAAAAACTTTGAAGTAAACATGGGTTTATTGTCCAATTCCTACATTTATTAATGGAGTGGCTTTATATCATCTGCTGAATTCCAAATTCTTCAAATTATACTCTCAACAATGATCCCTCATCTTTGGTTCTGCTAGATTTAGTTTTACTTTAATTATCTCTTGACATTTATCTGGTCAATGATCTATTCTAACAATTTTTGACTAAACCAACTACATGGGCCTCAGCATCTTTTTTTATTCCAGTTCTGGGGATGGAACACAGAACTTTTGGATTGAACTTTACAGCTTCAGCCTCTTTTCTATTTTTTGTTTTGAGTCAGGGTCTTGTTAAGCTGCCCAGGCCAGGAATAAATTTAGGATCCTCCTATATTGGCCTTCTAGCCACCATCTCCAGCCAACCTCAGTACTTTTAGTCGTCTTGGATGAGAACCAGTCTCACTCCAACAACATAGTATTCAACTCTTAGGCTGGTGCTTTGGCTGGACCAACCAAAGTGATCCCCTAAGTATCTAGAGCCAACATCAGCAACTCCCACAGCAATAAATACTAGCACAGGACTCATAACAAATGATAGGCAGAAAGGAAGCCCTGGGACAGCAGAAAGGATTAAGCTACATATGTAGGATAGACACTAATACAAACTAACTACAACCCAAGTCCCTTACTCTTGGGGTGGTGGTTAAATAAGTTTCAACTAAAAGTCTGTAAGTAATATTTCATAAGCAAATGTAAACGTAAATCCCTCTCCTCTTCTGTTTATTTTCTCAAATAAACAATTTTCGACCAGAGGGAGGTATACTTTTTAAATCATGCTATGAGTTACATAACAAAGTAGAATCTCATCAAATTTAGTCCCTTATTCCAATATTTCAGTATAACTTTTTCCCCAAATTCATTGACAAGATCAGATTAAGAGTATCTTTAATTAAAGTGCTATCAATGAGTAAATACACTGAGTGACACTGGATGGTAGCAGAGACAATTAAAACAAAGTTACGTGGGTGTCCTATTTATCTGTCATATGGGCTGATTTATAAGCTTTCTACAAGAAGCAATTTAATGTCTCTTTAATAGAAGGAGGCTTGATAAAACACCACTAGTATGTATTGAGGGTAATGAGCCAGGCTATAATGATTTTCATAATGGCTTGGCTTACCCATTTGAATGTACTCTGATGAAAACTGAACTTGTATACATGCATGTTCATATACACAACACACACACATGCCCAGAGTCTTCTGGTAGATTAGGCTGCTTAAAAACCTTTAATAAAGAGAATGTAAACACCAAAATACATATATAAAACAAGAAAGAAGCAAAATAAGACTATGATGATGACAGTGATAATGGGGATTAAAAATATTAGGGTATTATGGTGATGAAATACAAACAAAAGCTACTTGGTGCATTCATTCTAACCGGCCTGGCTTTCCACCAAGAAGTTATGGCATCTTTTATATACCTCTATGCTATAGAATATGTCTTTTAACCATTTCTAGCAAGTTTCAAAGAGATCCTGAATTATGTACTTGCAGAAAGGATGAAGACAAATGGCTTATTTCTTCAAATAGCACTTCAGCATCTATACACACCATGGACAACTCACAGAAGCAATAAGGTTTAGTGCAGGTCTCATACCAAATGACATTTCTTTTACTGATGAATTTCTCTTGGTCTCTGTTGTCTCATGGCTATAGCCATGTCTTGAATAGATTCTCCTGAACTTGCAGCAGTGAAAGTACAACTAGGAAATTTCCTTGGAAAAAATGACCAGGTCACATCCAGTGGCATCCTACTTAGTGTTTCATTTCAATTATTGCTAGGGTGTGAAGACCAGAAGACTGCAGAACTCAGTGATCAATTGGAAGCAGAAGGCCAGGAGACAAGGAGAATCAGCAAGGACTGGCTCCACTGGCCATGTTGGGCCATGACGTTAAGAAGTCTCATATACTGGTTCTCTCTTATGCTTTGGCCAGGGGTAGACCACAGTTTTAGGCTTCATCTGTGACAGTTCCCCATCAGTGGAAATATCAGCACATTACTTCAGGGAACTAGAACTGGGCTCTGACCTCCCTGCCTGGTGTCCCAGACCGCACCACTTGCCTCTAGCCATGATGAGAAGCACTCTGAGCTCATTTCTGGGCAACATTTCTATGGAATGGAGACAGGGTCCACTGGGGCTAATATGTGAGGGAAATTGCAGGGCCTTCTTTCCTAAGAGAGCTGGGAAAGACATTATTAGGTGTTGAGAAGAGTAGCCTGTAGGCTATTTAAATAAAATAATAAAAAGAAAACAAAATGAGAATTTTCCCAGAAAAACTTGACTTGGACATACTTTCTGTGGGTGGAGTAGCAGACACCAGCACTGACCTTGCTGGCCAGCTTTGGATAAAATAGGGAAACATATAAAAGTCACCATCTGGGTTCTTAGTAAGCATTGCCAGTCCCTATACACCCCTGGCCTTCTCTTTGTACCAAGCTGAGGTTTGCCCTCCCTGGGGGTATCCTAACCTATTCTCATTCTCACTAGCCAAAACTAACAAGCTGGTTATCTAACCCATCCAATCCAGTAACCAATAGCCACATGTATCTCTTGCAGTCTTGAAACATTACTAGCCTGCATCATGCTGTCAATGCAAAATATATAACAGATTTCAAGCCTTACTGCAAAACATGTAAAATATCACTCTAAAATTTTGTTACACGTTGAAATGAAAATCTTTTGGATATATTAGGTTAAATATAAGCTATTAAAATTAATTTAAATTGTTTCTCTTTACTTTTTAAAAATGTGGTTACTAGAAATTTTAAAATTACTTTTGCGGTTTACATTTGTGGCTCACATTATATATCTATTGGACCACACAGTTCTCCATCCTCAGGACTCTTATTTGTAATATATCAATTTACCCTTGACAATAATAGGAGTGAGAGGTCTCATATAACATATTTGATTTGAACAGGAGTTAGTAGAAAAAGATATGTGAAGGAAGAGGTAATTCCTTTAACCTAGAATATGCTTCCTCCTCCTTCATCCTGGCAAACTCTTATTCATCCATCAAGATCCAGGTCAAATGTCTTCTTCAGCAGAAAGATTTTACTAACTCTTTCAGAAAGAAACCATTATTTCCTTTCATACTATCTCACTATTCGATTTAAATCTCTATCAGTGCCCTCTCAAACATTCTGTGATGTGCTTTATGGTACATCCCTCCTCTTCTACACTGTGAATTCTTTCAAAATAAGAAGTTATTAAATTTTAATAAAATAACACTGCAATAGCTATACTGAGTATTTTAATTTATTCATTGATAAATTATTCATCCATCCTGATAGTTTTCTGTGCCATTTAATCAGCTGCAGGAATCTGCCCACATCCTTCATTCTTCAGTCATAATGATGGACCATGAAATGATATTTCCATTCATAAATTGTCAACCCAGCTGTTGCCAATGAGCTCACCTGGAGGCAACTATCTCAATGATAAGTGAATTTAAGAGTTTCAATTATGTCCTCGACTCTGTGCCTACACAAGGGTCTTGGGTGTGTCTATTGGTACGTGTCACCTGTGATTCAATTTAGGTCAACTTTCTCTCCCATTCCTGCATTGTTTCTGCTATATTTTTTTAAAATGCTACTCTCAAAGCTCTGTTGTAAACTATCTCTTTGCTTTACCCCTGTGAATATGCTCCTGCCTCCAAAAGAAATGTTCATTACACTGTATGTTGACTCTCCTCAAAGCTAGTAGAATATAGGATTCATTAGGAAGATCATGATTTAATGATTTAGCAAAGATTATGTCTCAGCCTATTCCCTGACAACTAGACCGTCTGAGAATTGGACAACCCGCTTCCAGTACATTTAAACCAGGCCGTCCTTTAAATGCTATTGTTTTCTGTCAAGTAGAGGATGTCCTGTGTACAGTAAAAGAAGTCTGGTCTTGCTTAGCTGGTTGGAAGTATTTTGCTTCTGTGTACATGCCTCAGGATCTGCAGGGACAGTCCTGCTCCCATTGCCCATACCCTTCTTTCTAAGCACTGCTGTGTAAGCAACTCATATCACCTGGCCTTTGAACACGTGAGTTCCAGCCTTGTGAAGTGTAACCTCAAAAGAGGAGGCAGCCTCAGTGTTCTTGTGAAAGAGATGTAGTCAAAACTCTGCCTTCAATTATCATTGCAATAGTAAAAACAAAACAAAAGTCATTTCGAAAAAGCCATATTTTCTTTGGTCTTAAAAAGACATTCAATAGGATTTGTAAATGAAACAGGAAATTTAATTGATGCAGTCTTTATCTGTTAAATGAGATTTCACCATTGTAGAATCTTAATTCTTACCTTCCTTGCCTCACTTCCATTTTTCAGATCCACTGGAACAGTTTAAAGATAAAATTTTAGTCTGTCTGGAATGTCACCAGACCTCCCACTTTGCCTGAAATCATCTACCATTTTTTCCTTCTCTCCTTGGACATTACTTTTATTTGGGAAATCTTCTCTGATCTCACAGAATGGAAAACCAAGTTTACTGTTATGTCCCTGGTTCCCAGTATAGTGCTTGAATCTGGTGAGTATTTAAGAAGGTTTGTTGAGTGAGTAATGGCAGAATGAATGGTAGCAAACGAAGCAAAACAAAACAAGCAAACAAAAAAAAACTTTCAAATTATCCCTGTTTGAAAATGACATGATTTCACTGAAAACAAACCTGAAGACTACATCAAAAACTATTAGAAGTGATAAATGAATTAAGTAGTTGAAGGATACAAAATCAACATACAAAAATCTATAGCATTTTTATATACCAATAATAAACTTGTTGAAGAAAAAAAGGAAGAAACCAATCTCATTTATTATAACTAGAAAAACGTAAAATATTTAAGAATAAATTGAATCAAGAAAATGAATCTCTATGATATAATTGTAAAATATTAATGAATAAACTTGAAAAAAGACACAAAAAATGGAAATATATCCCATATTTATGGATTGGAAGAATTGTAATACTGTTAAAATATCCATGCTATTCAAAGTGATAATTCATATGCAACCACAAAGACCTCTAGTAGACAAAGCAATCTTCAACAAAAAGAAGAAAACTAAGCACCTCAACACCTGACCTGAAAACATACGATGGCCTATATAGTAACCAAATAACTATAAACCTCTACAGTAATCAAAAATGCCTGGTACTGGCATAAAAAACCCACAAATAGATCAATGGAAAAATAGAAAGTCTAAAAACAAGTTCAGGAATCTACAGCCAACTGATCTACAAAGGTGCCAAAATGTGCATTAGAGAAATAATAGCCTCTTCAATAAAAGATGCTGGGAAAACTGGGTACCTATATACCAAAAAATGCGCTTAAACCACTATCACCATCTACAAAATCCAAAATGAATCAAAAACCTAAATTTAAGACCTCAAACTATGATCCTGTCAGAAGAAAATAGGGGAAATACTTCATGATATTAGTGTAAAATCAATAAATTTTTGGTTGAAATCTCAAAAGCTTAGACAACAAAAACAACAAATGACAAATAGAATTATACCGAACTAAGAAGCTTCTGCAGAGCAAACCAACAAAACAATTGACAAGTAAATAACCTGCAAAATAGGAGAAAATATTTGTAAACTATGCATTCCACAAGAGACTAATATCCAGAATGTGTGTGTGTGTGTATATATATATATATATATCCAAAAGAAAGAAAATCAGTATAGCAAAAAGATACCTACAATAGCATATTTATTGATTACAGTACTATTCACAATAACCAACACATAATATCAACTCATTAGCAGATTGAATGGATAAAGAAAATATGATGTATATTGTGTAGACAGTGGACTATTTAATCACCCATAATTAGTTATTAGGTTAGGTAGTATTCTTTGAATATATCACCTCTCAATCTATTTCTAGTTCCATCCATGTTGCCACAAATGACCACTGATTTATAGTTTGATTAGTAGTACTGATTAATCAATGGGTTGGTTGAAGCTGACATTTGTAATTTCTAGTTTTTAAGGCTGATTATTTTCCAGCTAGCTCTTCTTTTCAGGGAAAGAAAGGAGCACCTCCTGAGATCAAGTCCAAGTATGTGAAAACATTTTGTAAACTGAAATGCTGTATAAAATGTGAAACCACTACTTGGATCTTTTTCCTTTTTGCCTACATGTTTGCCATGAAGGTTTAAATGCAATGCCACATCAGAACACATGAGCCAAAATTTTCTAGGAGGTAGTTTGAAGAGTCTGCAAATCATGTACTGTGCTAAGTACAATTCCCCCTGTAGTTTACATAATCCATGGCAGATATGGAAAGAATTCTTTCTGGATTACCCAGGTCCCCCAGCTCAGAGGGCCTTAGATATCAGAGCAACAAAGGAATGGGCACTGAATAAAGGAGATGGTTTCATGTCTCTCATCACCTGTGACTCTGTTCACAGTAAGGACTGACTGAGTTTTGAGACCCAAGGTCTGTCGGAGAGTTCTGATATTCTGTCTAAATGTTTTAATGCCTTCACCAAATGACTGGGTTGAGTATGAAGTTTATATCTTGCCTTCCCAGAGAGAAGTTTCTAGCAAAATCTGGAATACTGTTCTAGTGATGTGTGATCACTAGAATGAAAGAGATGCCTACAGAATCTTTGTTTGTTGCCCTCTTATATCAGCTTGACATTTAGAATGAGCAAGGAAGGACTAACTAAAGGAAAATAGAGAAAAAAATAATTGACCAGAAAAAAAATGAACTTGCACATTGTACTAAGGGTCTTGTGCATAGTTTTGATAAATTATTGATCCCACTTTGTTATTTGTACTTAGGATGTAGGTGCTGAGTTGTAGAATGGAGTTTAATATGCGATCAGCTGAAGAAAGAAAGTCAAGATTCTATACCCAGATCTTCCATATCCTGTCTAAGAAACCTCGACAAGCTGCATTACGGCTTATGCTCCAACATCTTTACATGAGAGATGAAAGGTCAACATGATTCAAACACCATAGAGTCAATCATTGAATCTTAAGGATAAAAGAATTAAATTCTCCCAAGTGGAGTTGACATAGTATTTCATAGAAGAAATAGAAATCTGGAGAGCTTAAACAAAAGGCTGATAGTATGAGGAAGCACAGGAGAGTTCACATACAGCTGATAGAGAAAGAGTAGGGACACACAAGGACAAGGAGAACCAGCAAGTCCAGAAGTGGAACACATTTTTGTTCTTCTTGGGCACCATGGCCATCTCATCTTGGCTTCTCTCTGTGTTTTCCTTATCTCAATTGGCCTCCCCTTGATGTATGTGGTCCAATATGGTATCCTAGGCATTCTGACATCACTACTTCCTAGCACCTAGGTACTTTAGCTCAGGTGCCTCTCTTTGACCCAATCAGTTATATCCATTAAATGCAGGACCGCATGAGAAAAAAAAAGAGATGCAAAAGCGGCTAAATTTAACCTGTGTGAGCTGTTCAGGGCTTATGAATAGTGCTGACGATGTGGTAGGAAGCACAGATCGACAGAGAGTGTGAGGGTGATGGCTTTATTTACTTAGGAACCATGTCAATAAAGCTGAAAACCAGAGTAAACAAAAGTGTGATATCTCTTCCCTTACCTTGTGTTTCTCATCAACAGGCTCCTCAAGGAAATGATGATTTCAGTCTGCTATTGAGTCATAAAGGGATGGGAAGATTCCTTAAGTGGGCCTCTAGTTGTGGTTTGGGAGCAAGCCTTGTTAAAAATCTGTGCCTAATTTCCCCCTGCTGGTATGCTCAGCATATTAGCACCAGTAACCAAAATATTAAAATACTTTTAGATTTTTAAGTCCCTCTCATTGTCCTGCTCATTGCCTTTGTTTGTTATAGGGTTAAATGGTCCCCATGGATTGCTTGACTCAGCAAGAGTTTAAATGAAGCTGCAGTACTATGGACAGATCTTATCCTACATTTGTCTCCATATTTCACCTCAAAGAGCCATAGGCATATGAAGTGAACACCAAATTCTACTTCAGATCATATTCCTCTTCCAAAGCAATCACCTCTTGGCCTCCCTATGAGTGAAAAGAAACACAGAAACAGCATAGCTTTCTCTTGGGAACAGAAGTGGGGAAGAGGACTAAGAAGCCCTAAGAACTAGCTTCGTCATCTCAGGTTCCCACAGCACTATGAAAGTGGTGATAAATAATTGTTTATTGTAACTATTTTTTGGAAGCAATAGAAACCTAGAGAGGTGTTTATTAAGGTGGGAAAGCATTCCCCATCCCAGGCCTTTGTACCCGATGAAAAAGACCAAACTTCTGAATTGCTATGCCCAAGGCTGGTAGTTTTACTGCTAGCATCTAAGAGCAATCCTGGATGAAAATGTCAGGAATCACTCAGATTATCTGACTTGGGGACGGGGGTGCTATGGTGTCAGGAGCGATGCTACTTAATTTTAGGGAAAAATCATTTCGTTAGCCTAGTTCTCCTGCCTACAGCCCAGGTATGGAATTCCGAGACATAATTCCATTTTGGCCTCCGGTTACAACTGAGACCTCAATGATCCGGTGATGCTGTGATTCTCCAGGACAAGAAACATCCTGGGAGCTGAAAACATCCTGGGAGGAACAAACATCTACTCAGTTCCTCGTTGTTCTCAGATTGTTACATCTTATTTATGCGGATGTACTGAACTCTCTGCAAGTCATTCATTACATTTGTTTCTCCCGATGTACTGAGTACCGAATAAAAGGTGAGGTGAGCTGGGGGCTTTCGTCTTTGCCACCTAGAACAGCACTGATCAGACCCAAAGTTCAGCTTCTTCTCAGTCTCATTTTTCTACCTTTCCTGTAATTCGCCTTGTGCTGCCATGGCTCGCAGGAGACTAGGACTTAACTGCAGAGGTTCTAGTAACGTCCCCTTTCCCTGTTCCCTACACTATGGCATGGGAGCTAGAGCTTTGCATGCCATCTCTTGGCAGGGAAGAAAGAAGATAGTATGAGTTATCAGCCATGGAGGTAGGAGTCTTTGCTCTGCACACCTGCTGTCAAGGAAAGGAAGGATCACGCAATGCAATCATCACAGATAGAAAGATTTCCTAAGTGGAATCTTATTAAAACTTAAGATTCAAATTTGAGGCCATTATTCCATAAATCCTCCAAAGATGTGATATCTCTTCAGCACCAGAAACTTAAGATACTCGAAATCTCCATACTCTGGTTTCTCTTGTTCCTGTACTTTTTGACATTGAATACTATCATTAAGTCCCCTTGACTGTTTGTTTCTATCACATCAGATATCCTTCTGCTTTCCTATCACTCCTGCCAATATGTACTGTTGGCACTTACTACTTCCTGTCTAGACCATTACAATAAATTCCGGTCAATTTTCCACTTGATTCCAACCTAAACAATAACAGTATTTCTGCCTTAATCTTCTCAAAATACAAACCTGTTCACACAATTTCCCTTCTTAAAAGGTGTCAGTGGCTCCTCATTGACAAAAGAATACACCCAATTTTTTTAACCTGGTACATATCCAAGCCTTTCACAAATGCATCCCCAGCTATTTCTCTCAATGGCATTATTTTGTTGTTGTTGTTGTTGTTGTTGTTGTTGCTGCTGCTGCTGCTGCTACAGTTGTTGTATTTAAATATAATCCAAGATTTTTATGGAAAATTTAGGCTAAAAACATGATGTAAGTCTTAACCCTTATTTCACCATTTAAAGCTATTTTGGTCTATTTATAAATGTCCTTATTTACAAGAGTGGAAACAGTCTGGTTCTTTTTAGTTGATAGTATTATTGTTACTGTTTTTTTCATACTTAAAAATAATTTTGACCTGTTCTGCATCCTTTGCTGCCCCAACTCAAAGTAGAAGTTATCTCTTTTATTATATAAGAAGTATATAAGATAGACACAAGCAAAATGAAGTAAACTTACTCCATTCTTGGATAACATAGTATTAACCTTTATTGATATTTTAGTATGTATACTTACAGTTTCTTTACTGTATTTACTGGAAGTAATCTTTTTTTCTCTACTGATTTCAAAAGTTTACTTCATGTTTTCTTTCCAGCAATAATTAACTTCTACTTTAAAAATATGCATATATCAACTCCTATGAATGTAATCATTATGTGCTACAAACATGTACTGATAAAATATTTAAAAGTTAAAAAATATTAGAGCCTACTTTCTCAAGAATGAAGTTTCCTTTTATTCACACAATATGTACACCATGATTTTAATTTATCACTTTCATTTCTTCATCAATTTTCCAGATTTGGTCCATATAATTTGAGTTTTTGGACCAAATTACTAGGGCTTTTCTATCACTATCTTTTATATTAAGATCATTTTATATGCAAAATGAGTCATCCAAGAAATAACTATTGACATTCAAATAGTTTTATTAATCAACACCAAATTATTTTTTAATTATTACACTCTCATTTTTCTTTTGATGATTTTAATTCTCAATCCCTTTCTATAATTTGTGTTCTAATAAATTATTTTTTCATGACGTGTACACCGAGCCATATTTCCCTAGGCCCTGAAAATCTGAACATCTTTTCTTTCAGTATTTATTTATGACAGTTTTGCCATAAATAGAATTCTTGTGTGACAATCTTGAAATCCAAACATTTTTGTTCATTCTCTATCCTTATTATCATTAGTATTTTGGCAAAATATGATGCCAGTCTCATCTTAGTTGTTTTTTATCTAATCTATTTCAATTAGCTTTACTGCTTTTAGGTTTACTTCATCTTTGGTTTTAAAAATTTCAAAAGGCTAAAACGAGGTGTTGATATATTTGCATTAAATTAATCTAAATAATTGATGATCCCTTTCAATCAAAGAGTTGGGTCTTTCTTCTGTTCCAAACAATTTCTTTTACATTATTTCTTATTCTTTCTGTTCTCAGTCCATATATTTTCAATCTCTGTGTGGTTATTTTCCTAAATCTGTGTTCAATTTTCTCTTTTGTTTTTTCCTCTCAAAGATTCCATTATATTTACCCACCATGTTTTTGGAGAAATTTTCAAAGTTTCAAACGTCATTATTCAGTTTCACAGTATTTAATCAATTTTTATTGCCTTCTCTTAATTAAAAAATTTTTTAAATTTCAACAAACTCTTTCTTGATTCCAGAATATTCTCTTTTCACAACCTCTTGCTCAACTTTCATACTATGACAATTTTTTAATCATGTTAATAATAAGAATGAGAATCCTTCTAATTGTTTTCCACTCAAGAAAAGGTGGTCTTATCCTCTTGACTTGCTTTATAATTTTTATATGTTTGATAATATGTCCCTATTTTATCTCCTCATAGATGAAGAAAGTAAGCCAATCAGACTTAACTTTTGCTAAAATGATAGATGCTAAAATAGGTAGGACTTTCTCCATTTTTCTAGTATGAAAATTCTTAACCTTCTAGTTTTTGTTTCTTGTGACTTCTTACCCAGAACTGATAGAGTGCCATCAACAATCTCTGCCAGCTTTTCCTTTAGTCTCTGCTTTCCAGGATAAACTACCTGCTCCTTGTGGGACAGAAAGTTTTTGATTACTCTTCATGCTTTATGTAATCTGCCCTATTAGAAATTTAAATCAGATGAAATTTCTTGATTTTTAAGAAGGTGGTACATTGGTCATTTTTCCATTACTACACCAAAATACCCGAGATAATTAATTTGTAAAGATAAATGATTTATTTTGACCCATAGATTTAGAGATTTCAGTCCATGATTGGTTGACTGCATTGCTTTGGGCTTGTGGCAAGGCAGCAGATCATGGAAGAAGCACATGGCAGAGAAAACCCATTCACACCTCATGGCTAGGAAGCAAGAAGACAGAAAGGAAGACAGGGTGCTACCTTCCCCTTTGAGAGGTGTGCCTCTTGGAACCCTCCACTAAGCTCTTGCTCTCTAAATTTCCACTACTTCCAAGCAGCATCATCCTGAGGATCAAGACTTTAACACATGAGCCTTTAGGGGACACTCAAGATCCAAATATAGCAAGTGGATTTCACTTTTCCTAAGTTTCCTACATTTTTTTTTCTGGTACCAGGGATCAAATTCAGGACCTTGTGCTTACAAGGCAGGTGCAGCACTACTGAGCTAAATCCTTGGACCTGTTTTCTACAATTTTGCATGACCTTAATCATCTCTATTGAAATCTGGTGATGAAAAAGTTGTATACCTCTGTGTATCCCACTATTTCCCCAAACCCTTGACTTCCGAACTTCTATCTCTGCCATCATTTTCCATCAAATTTTTCCCTACACTTGCTGGAAACTATGCATTTTTCTTATAATGTTTCCTTCTCCTGGAATATCTTTCTTAGCAGCTTTTCTCAAGTTAGTCTTTCTCAACCTACCTCTTACTACTGAAATAACAAAGACTCAAATAATTGTCAACTATCACAAAAGTGTTCATGAAGGGGGAAATATAGAACTCCCTCTTCCATATGTTCTCATGCTGTTTGTTAATATAAATTAGAGTATACCATGAGTGATAGCCATATGTGGTCATGTCTTATAGCTCCATTACAGCATTCAATATTTGAGAGCAGGAATAATGATTTGTCTGTTTCCTTTATAGGAAATTAAGCTGAATGCCCAGCAAGTATATTTAATTTAATTTAATTGTGGGTACTATTTTTATACACTCCATATAGGTATGCATTATTTCTATTTTCCATAACAACCCTCAGAAATATTTATTATTATTTTTTGTGAAAGATATATCTGAGGTAGAGACAAGATTAATAATTTTAAGGTCATCCAGTTTGTGACTGAAATTATACTCACAGCCAAGTTTGATTCCAATGTCCATGTGATTTTTCTGCTACAATATTCTGATCCAATTAAATTTTAATTAAGTAGAGATGAACTCACCAGACATAAAACTTGTAGAAGGAATATAACTGGGTTAGATATGAAACAACTTTCTTCCCTCACTCCCTTACTTTATGTCCTCACTTTGATTAAAATGGGGAATGGATCTCAAGGTTTCTAGTGAATTACTAGCTATAGTATTTCTGAAGCCCTCTCTGGAAATCATTCTCTTTCTAAATAATATGAGAATTTTCTACTTATAACTTGGCTATATCACACCTTAAAAAATTTGAAGTCAAATTTGACCAATAACATAGATTTTTCTCCCATGATAGCTACCATTTCATCTTAGCTCACTGAATCTGCTCATCTTGTGATCCAGTTCTACTAGGCTTGATCTTTCCTTTGTGGTAGCAGCAGAAAAATAAAATACAGAAGCTGTTGTTCAATGACCAGAAAAGTAGTAATTGAAAATGGTAAGAGTGGAAAAAAAAACTTTAAAGCATGAACTCACAGCCATAGCCAAACACAATTCAATGTTGTGTTTTGTTTGGATTGAACAGTGTTTTAAAGCTGTGACTTTATAGCCAATATTTAAAAGTTTGAAATTTCCATAAAAATCCAAATTTCTGACTTCTTTAGAGAAAATGAAGGTTTGATCACACCAGACTTGCGTTACTACATAAACACTGTGCACTCAGGCTGAATAGCAGCAGGGGAAGCTAGTGTCTCCAACTATATGGATTAGTGACTTTGGGACATACAATATGTGTGGAGTAAATATCAAATATAGAAAGTCAGAGTGGAAAGGTACCTTAGCAAAATTAACTGAGTTTTTTGTTTTAAAAAAGGAAATTGGGCCAGGAAGGTGATGTAAGATTACCCAAAAGTAGTGGTTAGCAACAGAATTAAATAAGAAGCAGAAATTCTGATCACTGAATCCACTGCTTCACTTATTAAAAAGCTTCAAAATGCAATGAGAACCTCTCATAATATTACATATTTGATAATTTAAATCCCTTTTTCTTTTAATCTTGCCTTCTATATTTGCATTTTCACATTACCTGATTGAAAAACAAATAAATTCTTTGAGGCATAGATGCCAATTTATCTGAGTGACATTATATCAGCATCATTCTGAACATGGAGTAATGTTTATGGTCCAACTAGCATTGCTCCTGTCTTATCATTATTATAAAAACATAGTACATTCTTCACTTATTGAATAAATTTAAGGAACTGGGTACTCTCTGAAGATCAAAAGAATGAATGAAACAAAACTTTTGTTTCCATAATCATAAATAAGCAGCAACAGAATCTCCAACTGTAAATAATATAGGCATGTTTCTCCAGATCTAAAGCAAAATTTCCTTAGAGTTCATAGAGTAAGCAACTATAACACATATAATCAAAGACTTTTTGAAAATTCAACATTATCAATAGTAAATTAGAATCTGTCTCAAATGAAATCCATAAATTCTTTAATCAAATAATGGAACACATTTTCTCAAGTTGCCTAAACTACTCTCTTTTAATGATCCATATTTCTAGCCAATAATTAGATTTTTCAATTTGAAGCTTAAAAATGATGCAAAAAACACCTTATATTTGAAGAAAAAGTTCCCAGACACCTATAAAGTCACAGAGAAATTGTCTTCTCAGTGGGTACTTTGAATCAGAAATATCACTGCAGTTGGTGGCAGCCATAGAAAGAATGAACAATTTTTTTTCTCATTTCCCAGGGAACAATACTATATTCTGTCTACTGTTGAGCCTAACAGATGCATATTAATCACTACCTGTGAATCAAGCATCATTTTTATCACTGGAAGAATAGAAAGAGAACTATAAAGTATTTACTTTTCTCAATTAAAAGTTTACTAAGACAGGAATTAAGAGAATAGTTAATGCTTAGCTATGTTTACTTTTGTTCTGAAAAATAGAATATAAAGATAGCAAATATTCAAAAATAGGAACCAATCCACAAGAGCCAAGACATGCTTCAAGGGGAAACAGGTCTTGAGAAAATG
The DNA here is from genome assembly GCF_000247695.1 of Heterocephalus glaber. The sequence goes on along the minus strand of NW_004624734.1, from coordinate 21,821,788 downwards.
GTAGGAACTTCAGAGGTCAAGATGAAGGGAATAGGAAACTCAAGATCAAATTTGCTGAGGGTAGAGAACTAGGATTATTTTTAATACAGAAATTAAACCTTAAGCAGATCCATAAAGGATAATTGAAGATGGCTGCAATAAAATAATAGATTTGATTTGAAAAGGAGGAAATATTAGCAAGAAGAAATTAAGAAAAAATAAAGAAATGGGGGGGAGAATTTATGTTCTTATTTAGCTATATCCAAGCACAGCCAGATCTAGGCACTGAAATAATGTTAGAAATTCACCTCTCTCAGCTCACCGCTTTGCTTTCCTTTGTGCTGTCTTTCATCTCATTCCCTAATTCCAGAAAACACTAAAATCTCTCCTTTCTTGTCCCCATCCTTACATTTATTACCTGACTCAGACATGTAGGCAATTGATTAGGTTTAGTCAATATTTAAATAGAAATAAAATATGAATTTAATAGATAAACTCCTTCACATTATCTTGTAAAACCAAGAATTTTAAGGAAAGGCCAAATAATATTTGTCTTATGCAATCTGTAGCATCTTGTTAATTACCTTTCACAAAGCAGATGATCAACAGATATTGGGTGCATATAAATTATATTGAATTAATAAGTAATGCAAGTGGGGCTTATAATTTGAGTAGGGATTAGAAATGAAAATTTATAATGGAGGTAGTGGGACAAAGAGAAGACTCAGTGTCAGATTGCATGAAGGATATGAAAGTGCAGTAATCTTTTCTACTATTCTGAAGGTATAACAACAAGGAATAATGTTGACATGTTAGAATACAAAATAGAAAATTTAACTTGTGGAAGAAAATAAATTCTGCTTGAGACACTTTGAGCTTCAACAGTTGGTGAAATATTGGAGTGGATAATTCATGTTTTGAAATGCCAATAAGAAATAGACAGTAGATGAAAATTTAGGTCTGAAGGTAGGTATTCAAGGATCACTAATATAGAATTGAGGATAATGATCATTAGAATAGATAACATTTTAAAGCAATGAAGGACAGCAAGTTCAGTTCTAAGCAATAGGATGGGCTACACATTTTGTGAAAACCTTCTACCATAGGCCCTAAGAATTTCTGGGTAAAATGAAGCAAATAGACTATAAAATAAGTAGATAAATAACAAAGAAATTAAGAATTTTTAAAGAAGAGCCTGAAACTGAATGTAAACAGTCACTTAGTGCCCAAGAACCTCCTCTGACAGTACAACTCTGCATGTTCAGATTTTAAATTATGACCAGGAAAGGAGAGACAGACTTCAGTCTGACTCAAGGTAATAAGTCAACTTTAAAACCCCTGTAGATAGTTGAGTTATCTGATAAGACAAACCCTTAATAAAAATGTAAGCTAGAAAAAAAATTTCATCTACTGGGAAAGGAAATAACAGAGGAACAAATTTGGCTTAGGCCTTGGTTGAAAGGAAAAAATTAGTCTTCAGTGGAAATTCATAATAACAAGTCTGCCCTCACCTGGGCTGAGGATACTTGTTATCATTGCATTACAACAGGATCAATGCAAAATTAATTTTGTAAAGGTTTGCAGGTACTTAGTGGCCCAGGACACTTAGTGGAAGAAAACAGATCTAGTCTAGAGAAACATTTGGTAACTTAGATTCCTCAGGATCTCCATGAATTAGTATCAGCTAAAGGAAGAATGAAGTAGACAATTATCAAAAACACAAAATGGGAGCTGCCGTCCCACTGTTCCTGGTCCAGAGGAAGGAGCTTCCCGGTCACCATCCCTCCCACCACTCCCAGCCCAGAGGAAAGGGCTTTTGGGCCACCATTTGACCCGCCATTCCTGGCCCAGAGGAAATGGCTTTTGGGCAGCCATCAGTCCCACCTCTTCCAGACCAGAGGAAGGGGCTTCTGGGCCACCATCCTTATTGCTGCTCCCAGGCCCTGTCCCACCTCTCCCAGCTCAGAAGAGGTGAGCCATGTGGGAGCCAACAGCACCTCCCCCCAACCCCCCAGTCAAAATGAGAAAACATGTAAATAAGTCTCAGAACCAGACTTCCAGATCACCTACAGAAACCTCAAAGGGAAATGAGATGGAACACTCTGATACTCAAC
>NW_004624734.1:21751260-21814389 GCF_000247695.1 Heterocephalus glaber | reverse complement strand
TAAATAGGGAAGGGTGGAGGGCGTGAAGGGAGGGCTAGGAATGGGGAAAAAATAAGAACCAAGATGCATTATGTAAAGGTACAAATCCCAATGGGAAATGTAAGTGTGTTGTAAACCTACAATGTACCAAGAATCTTCTTGGTTTATTTCTTTTATTCTGAGTAACTACTTTGAAGTTAATGATAAACTGTGTGTTAACTATTGCTATTCTCTTATTTGGTTATAAAATTTTGTTTTACATTTTCAAACAATAAAAAAATTAAAAATAAAAAAAAGCTCTTTGTAAACAAGAAAAAAATTTTTTAAAAAAATTCTGCTAGCAACTGACCCTCACAAAAGAAATATGTGAAGAATATATACTTCAGGAAGAAAGAAACTCAGCTCATGTAGTATGTTTGATATTAAAGAAGAAATGCTAATGAAATAAATTGATAAGTATGTAGGTAAATATGAATAAACAATGGCTGAATATGAAACAAATATAGTAATCTGGGGAAAATATGAGACTAAACTATTGCACCAAAATAGCACATCAGAGGATGTGGGAGATACATATTGAGAAAATCATAAAACTTCAGTGAAGAACATTAGAGATATTCACACGTAGGAAGATGCACAGCTGAATAGATGTAAATTATTCCATGAAATAATCTGTAAATTTAACAGAAGTCAAATGAAATTGGCAAACATGTTCTTTCCTGGAACTTGGAAAATTGATTCTAAAATTTTCCATGAAAAAGCAAAGTACCAATAACCAAGATTCTCTTTGAGAAGAACCATGAATAGGCAAGTAGAAGGAGAAATTGACCACAAAAACATTTTTTATGGAATCTCAGTATTTATTGAAGTAAATTAAACTGGAATTTTCATAAGTCAAAAATATTGGCAGTTCCTTACAATTCCCTTATAATGAAGATGGCCTATGATATGGGTATTGGGAAATATCAATAGAAAGATAATAAACAAGGAAAATCTAGAATGAGGAGCATCGTGATAGATACAAAGTATTTGGAAATATGTGGTTAAGCTGCCTTTTTTGATCACTAGGAAAAAATGAATAAAGGGTATGCCAATAAATTTCTTATAGGAAAGTAAAATCAAATAAAATTTCTTACCTAAAACCAAAAGTAAAACAACTCCAGGTATATCAAAAACATTCTTATGAAAATCAAATATTGAAACTCATAGAAGAAAATATAAGAGAACGGTCTTATGAATGCCTCTTTTCCTTTCTACAGTAATAGAATTTTCTTATGGATGTGTAGAACAAAAACTACATTTCCTAACTTTCCTTAAAGAAAGGTAAACTGACTGGGTAACAAAGTGCTGGCCAAAGGGATATACTTGGAAATATCTATAAAAGAGCTTCCAAGAAACATCTTAAAATAAAGATGGCACACATGTCCTATGCCCCTTTTTATTTTCTCTTCCTTTGTCTACCCTTCTGCCTGAAACATGACTATATGAGGGTAGTACAGCATCATGGGAGTAGACCCAAAACCAGAAGGATCCTAGAACTCTGAGGACTTCATAGAAGTTAGCTCCCTTACTTGCTCCAGATTGCCTACCTCAAGTATTTAGTATGAGAAAGAAAAATGAGCTTCTGCCTCATTTAATTCACTATTATACTAGGCCTTTGTTCCTCACAGCCAATCTAGTGCTAACTAGTGCAATTGCAACGATATTTCTTCTGTCCCTTTTTCAAAAGAACCGCAAAAAGTAAAAACAGAATACATAGACATAATCCAACAGAAAAAAATCCACTTTTAATAGACTAAATGGATTTGTCCAGATCAGAAGGTCACTGGTGACTTTAGAGGGCTGTTTCCCAAAGAATAACTAAGAAGTCAGTGAAGCAACCCAGCACTCAAGGGTATATTTCCACTTGCTCACTATTTGGAGGCCTTCCAACTCCACACAAAACCAGCAGGCAAATGTGCTTAGCATTTCTGAGCTATGGGTATAACTAGGTATAACTAGGTGTTCCTGAATCATCGAGAATCAGAAATATCCCTTGCCATGGATAATTTCTTGACATCTTTTCCTTAATCATGGCACACCCAGTAGAAATGTGTCTGGTATACTACCTACTACCTGGTTACTAGGATGTCAATTGCCAATTCAGTTGTAGTTCAACCTATCTTTCTCCTTAACTATATAAAGAAATCTCATTCTCTCTCTCTCTCTCTCTCTCTCTCTCTCTCTCTCTCTCTCTTCCCTCAGAAGATAACCGTTGTCTGTCCTGGAATGAACTACATGCACCACTATTAGCAATATATTTATGTATGTATATATAAGAGTCCATCTGCAACACAAAATGACAAATTTCCTAAAGGTGTTACTGGAAGGTGAGCTATAAATTAATCACCAATCTCTCTGTGCCAAAGCCATAAGCACCAAAACATGAGAAGCAGAAGTGGATACAGGTCCAAACTTTGAACTTTTCAAAGTTCAAATAGAAGTTTTTTGATATACCCTAATGAGGTAGTCTTGGTTACTTTTCTCATTACTTTTCTCATTTCTGAGACAAAGTTATTGAAGGAAAGGTTTATTGTAGCTCACAGTTTGTAGAGGTTTCAGTTCATAGTTGGCTAGTTTCAAGGCAGGATGCCTGCAGAGGAGAAACAGTTCATGGTGGGCAGAACACAACAAAGCAGTGAAGTAGCAAAAGAAGCAGTAACTGGCAAGCTACAAGAGACAAGTAGTGACCCTCTTTCTGTCCCTTATATCTTATGCAGGCTACTCAAGGGTTGGTAGCACTCACACTCAGGAAGGGGCAGCCTTAATCCTAGCATCACATCATGAATCAATCCCAGCATCATATCCTTGATCCCAGCATCACACATCCTAGATCCAGCCACCTCTGAAAAGCCCCACGTATGACCACATGAAGCTTTAGGGAAATCTAGATACAAGCCATAACAGAGGTGCTTTTGTAAAAGAATTAAATAAATTACCAAACTAAAAAAAAATGCCAAAATAATTTTTCTATAAGAAATAATGGCAAAGAATAAATTTGAGGAAATTCTACCATTACAACGTATAAAAGCCTGTATTTATTTGTCCTTAAAGTATAATTGGAAGCATACTGGATTTGGTAGTATTGTTAACAAAAAAAAAGAAACCATTATTGCTGAATTTATTAGAGGAGACTGTAACTCTTACAAAGCAATGGAAATTTGTCTTCATGGGATTATGACTCTTAAAAATGGGAGATTCTCTTCCACTATTGCCATCAGAGAGTGGTAATTCCTAAAATTTCCCTTAGGATTTTCCTGAGCTTAAAATATCTTCACTATCAAACATTTACAACGTAGTCCTTCTCCTTTTAGAATGGATAGCACACTTGAATTTCAAACAATTAAGGTAACAATAAAGTTAACACAACTAAGGTAAACAATTAAGGTATTCCTGTAAGGTATAGACAAACAGAAACACAAGACAATGAGCACCTGGTGGCTGAAGCAAGAACACCAGCTGAGTAACTACCAGGTAGCCTTGCATGGGGATGGTTCTACCTCCTCTTAGAGTGGTCCATGAGGCTAACGAGGCCTGTGGACTACACACATTAATTAATTGCCTAAAATACCTCACATATGTTGTCTAAGATGGATAAATCCAGATGTTCTCCTGAATTACATAGACTATGTTACCTCTATAGTCCATTCCATGCAGTCACACCTCCATGTTCACCATATGCTAACATTTTCTTCTCTGAGAGGCAGGGGCAATACACAGAAGGGGGGAAAACCCAGAGGAAACAGAACTCAAGCTCCCTTTACCTAAAGCAAGAATAGGAGTGGGATGTTCATGGGTCTCTAGAATCCTACCAAGCAAATCTCCCTGGCTTTGATCTGTTAAAATGACCAAAATCTATCAAAAGGGATCTGAAATCTTTACCATATCCTGGAAGATCAAGGGATTTTCAAGGCTCAGAATTGTCTCCCCTAAATATTTAAGTTACAAAGTGTAAATATTCTTGTGATTTGAATCTCCTGCTTTGGCTTCTTCAGGTAGACCCCAGAAAGGCTCACCCTGGACATTTCATTAAACTCACAATAGCAGAACTGCATTTTCCTGATTGAAAGTTTTTAATTTTTTTCACCAGTCTATGATGAGTATTTATTGTATGCCTCTTACTCGGCTTATTTTACTTTGGGATACAGCAGTTGATGAAGTTCACTAAGTTGCAGTGAATCCTCATCCATATGAAACTGGAAAAAACATATTGAGAATGCCCCAAGATAATGCATATGCTAAGGAATTTTTTTACATAATTTTCTGGAATATCTTAAAGGGCTCAATACTAGCCAGAAGACCCTTTTTTTAAACAGCTTTGTTCTACATGTTTCTTTTCCATCTTTTACAAGGGTCTTTCTAGATAATTAAATACAAACACATCAAGGTTTCAATGCTCACTATATTTGGAGCCCATATCTAGTATATTAAATATCTTTCAGTTTAAATTTTTCATTTATCAAGTAGATATAACTTCTTATATTGGAGGAAATCACATACCATTTTTATACTGCACACTAAATACAGTACTTTATAATGACTAGTGCCTTACTTGTGAGCTAATATATACTCAAAATTTTCAGTTGGTTGTATTTTAATTATCTAGATATCTATTCATGCAAGAAAGGGAGGAATATGAAGAAATGTAACACATAGTTCATATCCTCAATTCTCTTACGTTTAGCAAATTGAATTCCCCCTTCTAAGGATGATTGACATATTTATTACCTTTGCTTTTAGAATTATTTATTCTCTTTATTGACATTTAGTGTTCTGTTTTGAATCTGAAATGTCTCTCAAAAGCTCATGTATGGAAGACTTTGTTCCCAAAGCAGCAATGCTCAGAAGTTAAGCCTTTGGAAGATGTTTAGATGAGGAGGTTTCTAATTAATTGTTAGTCCATGGATATATGTATAATTGAATTAACTATTGATACATGGTAAAAACTTAGGAGATAGAGCCTATTTGGAGAATGTGGATCATTGGGTGTGTCCTTTGGGAGCTATCTTTTGTTCTCTTTCTCTGGCCATGACAAAGTGAGCTGATTTACTCCACCAGGTGCCCTCTACCATGATAGTATGCTTCTCTATGGTCCTAAATGATGGTTCCAAGTGACCATGGACTGAAACCTCTGCAAACAGTAGTCAAAAAGTCTTTTCTCATTTAAGTTAATTTTCTCAGGTATTTTGTCACAGTGATGGAAAGCTAACTAACACACCTAATATGCAGAGAGAGAGAGAGAGAGAGAGAAAGAGAGAGAGGAGGAGGACTTTCTAAATGGAAGACAACCAGATGAACTGGGCAAAGAACATATAAAACATGCAAGACAATTGTACTATGTCAAGGTTTTCAATCTGTGTATATGATAATTAACTTTATAAACTTTTCTAAAGAAATGAATCTGACCCTGGAAAAAATGAAAGGGGGATGTAGGTAAGGTGAAAAAGACTTGAAATATGTTAGGTACATGCACCAATTCCCTACAGTGAATCTAATCATTATGTACTAAAAACATGTACTAATAAAAATCAAAAAATAAAAATAAATAGAAGACACTCCATTTGTATCAAAATATTTTGTCCATTCCACCCAGATCTATTCAAGTGCATCTAAACTCTACAAGGTCATCTCTGACAGCTCTTTCCAAAAGACCATTCCTTCCTTTGGACTTGTTCTCATTGCTTATATACATTTATTAACTAAGCAAGGTATTCATTTAGTGTTAATTATTAGGGAAGTTAAATATTGAGCGCTGAAACTTCCAGTTTTCAGTTCTATATGTAAGAAACATGGAAATTACCACTCCATCCTAACAAATAAAAAGCTGAACAGGCTGAAAAATTAACAGTTTTTCTTAGATCCATAGTTAGTTATGGACACAGTGAAAGCACTATTCCTAAGATTGGGGAGACATCTGGTGGGGGGCATTTACCAATAAAGAAACTTGCAAGTGGAAACCACTGGTGAAAATGTTGCCTGGCTAAAAAACCTAGATTGTAATTGACAAACAGCTGAAAGCTCAGTATAGCAAATCTGAGAGTTAAAATTCCAAGAGGACCCAGTAACAAGGGGTCCCCATACTTTTTAGATTTTTTTCCTCCAGAGGCTTAACTAGATTCTCAGTAAGTATCAGGAGGAAAAAATCCTCCAGTATCCAGCAGGAGAAGAGAGAAAGGATCCATTCTGAAACCATCAGAGCTCGCCTCCTCTTTTAGCAAGGTCTTCCCTCAGGTGAAGCTAGTTAACCAGAGCCTAATGGGCTGAACGTGATGTCCTGAAGTACCCTATCATCAGAGCCTAAGTGGCCTCAGGAAAGTGAAATGCCCAGCTCTAGACAGTTCTGCTAGTCTTTTCCTATCTAAGGGAAGAGGAAAAAAATTTTGAAATTCACAGTACAGAGACACAAGATCACTAAAAGACTGAGGCCTAGTAACAGAATTGTAGAATGTTTCCCCCCTCCCCTATATCTTACCATCACAGCACTAGGCCTATTTATAGCAGTTTCTTTTACTTGGAACATTATATCTGCCTACTAAGAAAAAAAATCATAAAGCATACTAAAAGGCAAACACACACACACACACACACACACACACACACACACACACACACTTTGAAAAGATACAGAAAGCCCCAGAAACAAACATGGAAGGGGCGGAATTATCAGACTAGAAATTTAAAACAACCATGATTAATATGTAAGAACTCTAATCCATGAAGTATACAACCGACAAAAATAGATAGATGTCATCAGATAGAAATCTAAAGACCAACATGATATCCAAAGATCAAAAATGCTGTAATAGAAATAGAGAATGAGTTTATTAGTAGACTGACCACACATGAGAAAAGAACCTCTGAGCTTGAGGATATGTCAATAAAAACCAGCAAGACTGAAAAGCAAAGAGAAAAAAAGAATAAAAATGGTAATAGAATATCCAAACACTGTGGAACAGCTAGAAAAAAATATAACGAACATGTAACCAGAAATACCAGAATACTAGAACTGGTAATACATGAAAGAGAGAAAGGAAAGCAGAAATATTTTAAATAATGACTGTAAATTTTCTTTAAATTATTATCGGACGCAAAATCACAGATCTAGGAAGCTCAGAGAATACAAAACAGCATAAATACAAAAAAAACAAATATTCTAGTCACTTTATCATTGCTGCAACATAATACTTGACACTCACAACTTAAAGTAGGAGATGTTTTATTTTGGCTCATGTTCTTAGTTCTTAATCTGACAGCTCCAAGGCAGGAAAGTATGGTGGAAGAGTCTGCCAGAGGAAAGCTAACTCATGTCATGGTATCCAGGAAGTATAGACAGAAGGGAAGAACAAGGGAAAGAGACACAGACTTCCAAGTCACACCCCTAGTGACCCACTTCTTACCAGGCCCGACCTCCTAACAGCAATTCAGCTGAAGCACTGCACAATCCAATCAAAAACCCCATCTCTGAGAACATCAGTTTTTTGGGAAACATTGCAAATCCAAACCACAGCATTCTGTCTTTGGCCTCCAAAAGACTCATGTACATCTATCTCTTTGAGCAAAATGCATTTGGTCCATCTGTATGAGTTTTCAGTCTAAACAGTTTCAGCATTGCTTAAAAGTTCAAGTCCAGTGTCTCTTCTGAGGCTTAATGCACACTCTTAGCTATGAGCCGCGGCTATAATAACAGAAAGTTAAGCACTGTTGATATATAGTGGCACAGGATAAGCATTCCTTTCAAAAAGGGAAAACAATGAGGTCAGAAAGGAATGAGACCAAAGCAGGACTGAAACCCAACAGAGAAAACACTGAGTCCTGTAGCTCTGTGTCCTCACCTGTGGCAAGTTGTGTCAATGGAATATGACTCCAGAGGGCTTGGGCAGTCTTACCGCTACAGAATTGCTGGTTGCAACTCTAACGGCCCCTCTCTCTCTTGGAATGGCTTTCCTCACTGCCCGTTGCTTTTCCTGAAACACTCCATGTTCCTGGCTTCCCCATAATCCTGGGTTCTCTGCTGCACTTTGGTTTTGTTCTCACAGATTCACACATTGTCCTCTCAGGGACACACTGCCTGGCCTCTTGGGCCATCCTCTGAACTCTGGGTGCATACTACTCTCTCCCCACAACTGTTGCACTCTGCATGACCACAAAACTAGTACCATATGGATAATGCTAAGATCTGCCACCAGCTCAAGCAGTAGCAGGGTTTGGATCATGGCTACAGAGGCCTCCAAGTGCCTGGATGGCTAAGCATTGTGAACAGAACCCCAGGGAACCCATTCCCTAGGCAGTCCTTCTCAACCAAGATACCCTGACACTCTCTTCTCAAATGAAAACTCTATATCTGTGTACCTTTGAGCTTGCAATGTGTGGGGTCTCTGATTTCTGAGTTGACCTCAAGACCTCTTTCCTATTGTCCTGATGCAAAGTACTTGGCTTTTCTAAAATGCTAATATTTTCAGTAACCAAGCTATCCTAGGTTAAAATTTATAGGTCCCAACTTTACAGGTCTCAATTTTATAGGCTCCAACTTCATAGGCGCTTCCTTACTGGCCATCAGCAAATTTTTTTAAATTATTCAAGTCTGCTTTTTGGACCTGCTTTTTGTGGTAGATATGGCTAAAAGCCACCAGCAATATTCATATCACAGTTTCAACATTGGGCTGGCTTAAAACTTCTTCCACCAGATTAAGTAGTCTGCCCCCCCTAAAATTTCAGGACATGAACAAATATAGACAAACTTTCTGCTAGAGTTTAATAAAGCATCACACGGTCTTACTCCAACTGCCAATGGAGTTCTTTTTTCCAACTGAAACCAACTGAGCCTGATCTTTACGGTCTTCATTTCCATGAGAATTCTGGTCTTCTCAAAGTTATAAGAGCAACAATGTATTTGTTTACATATCCTTATTAATTACTTATGTATAAGTATGCTTATGTATTCTTACATGTAAGTGAAATGAATGACCACAATAATACAAGGGATAAAAATGAAAAATTAGAATTATTGTGTCATTATAAAGTACTCACACAACCTGTGAAGCAGTATGGTGTTATTTGACCTTGGACTTGGATTATTAGTTGTGATTGTATATTGCAAGGTCTAGGGCAATAAATTTAAAAAGTGAAAAGTGGGCCGGGGATTTAGCTCAGTGGTTTTGCTGCCTGCTGCGCAAGCACAAAGACCCGAGTTCGATCCCTGGTACCAAAAAAAAAAAAAAGAGTCCAAAAAGTGAAAAGAAAAAAAGAAGTTAGATAACTGGTTTGATAAAAAGGAAAGAAAATGGAATCATACAAAATGTTCAATTAAAATCATAAATAATAAAAGAAAATGGAAGATAAAAATGAGAAACAAAGAATAGGATCAATGATTACACAACAGAGATAACTCTGGTATATATTAATCCAATTATATCAATAATCATTTTGAATATCAATGGTCTAACCGTACCAATGAAAATACAGAGACTGTTAGAGTGGATCATGAAACAAGACCAAAGCAGATGTTTTATACAAGAAACCTACTTTAAATATTAAGATGATTTTAAGATAAAGAATGTGAATAAGGAAACATACCATGTTAACACAAATCCAAAGAGAGCAAGAGCAAGGAAGTCAATTTCAGACAAAGCAAACCTGGAAGTAATCAGTGTTACCAGAGACAAAGAAGGGCATTATATAATGATGAGGAAGTCAATTTTCAATAAACCCATAATAATCTTTAACATTATGCACCTAACAACAGAATATCAATGTATACACGGTAGAAACTGTAAGGACTATGAGGAAACTGTAAGAACTGTAAAGAAATATAGATGAATTCACTATGGATATGGGATGTTATAATAATAGGAGGTTGGATACTTCAATATTTCATTCAGACAGGCAGAAAATTGGTAGAGCACTGGTAGAATTTATTCATTCCAATTGATATCTATAGACGATGTGTACTTCATCTATAGACTACTTCGTCCGACAGTAGCAGAATACACATTTTTCACAAGTTCAACATCTTTTTAACAAATCATGCTGGCACAACTGGACATCCATGCTTTATAAAAAAGGAAAAAAGAAAACAATCTATTCACAAACCTTTCAACCATCACTAAAGTTATATAACATTCAAAACTATGAACCTCCTAGAAGATAACACAGAAAAAACCCTACATGACCTTACATCTGATGATGACTTTTTAGATAAAACCCCAAAGACATGATCCATGAAGAAAAAGTTGATAAACTGGAGTCATTAAATATTTCTACTGTGTGAAATACAATGTCAAGGAAATGAAAAGACAACCCACAGACTAGGAGAAAATATTTGCAAAAGATATATCTGATTAAAGATTGTTATCTAAAGTACAAAAGAGAACTTTTAAAAACTCAACAATAAGATAACGTACAACAGTGCTTGGCAAGGATAAAAGACTAGGAACTCTTAGTCAGTGCTGGTTGGGAAGCAAAGTGGTACAGACAACCTTAGAAGATAGGAACTAAAATATGCAAACGACAATGACCACACCATAAAAACTTGCACCTACATGTTTATTGCCAACACTTGAAACAACCAAGATATCCTTCTATCAGTAAATGGATAAATGGACTGTGTTATACATAGACAATGGAATATTACTCATTGCTAAAAAGAAATGAGCTGTCAAACCATGAAAATAACATGGAGGAACTTTATATTTCTATTGAAAAAAGTCAGTCTAAATAGTCTAGGAGCTATATGGTTCCAACTATGTGACGTTTCAGAAAAAGTTAAAGTATGAAGATATTTTAAAAATCAATGCTTCCAGGGATTAGTGTGAGGAAGGATAAAAAGGTAGAACAGAGGATTTATAAAGGAACGAATACACTGTTTATGATTGTACTAGTGACATGTCATCAAACTTTTGTCAAAATACATGGAATATAACAAACCAGGAATGAACTCTAATTGATGGACTCTAGATGAGCTGCATCAATGTAGGTTCATCAATTGTAATAAATATATCAATGTCTTGAAGAATATTCAAAATAAGGGAGATTATGCATGTATCATGGAAGATTTATGGAAAATATCTGTACCTTCCTTTGAACATTGCTATCAGTCTAAAACTGCTCTAAAATAACACAGTCTCATTCTTTAAGAAAAAGAAAAGGCATTTGTTTCTGATACCTTTGAATATTCCCATCCTCCTTGTTTGGTAATAGGCCTTATCTCCATGATGACAGGGCAAGTTGCTCCAGTCCAAGTGCTTTCCTGAGAATAAGGTCAAACTCCACCTGATCCATCTTATAGTCAGATATAAGTCATTCGCTTTCCTCTAGTTGGGCATAAGGAGAAACTGGCCTGGGAGGAAAAACTAAAATTCAAAAAAAGACTCTCACAACCACTGAAAGTCTCTAAGTCCTTGGATCCAGCTGTTCCTGAGTAAAGTTTCATCCCAGTCATTTGCCGGATTTTGTTTATATGAGCCAATAAATTTCACTTTTTCTTTCAGATTAATTTGACTTTGTCTGTCACTTGGAAGGCTTTGACCAATTCATGACAAGCTCCCTAAGGAAGCTATCACTTTTACTGTTTTTTCACTTCACATTGCACCTAGCACAGGGTGCTGCAAGAATAGAAATTCAACTTAACATTATCAAAGATGTTCTAAATCTCCATTAAAGTTCTAGAATATTATATAAGATTTTACAGATGTTGATGAAATTATTACATGTAAAAATTGCTAGCAAGTTGAGTCTCAGGAGATAACTATACTTTGTCTAAGTCTCCTGTTTTCAAGAAGAAAGATATTTAACCATGTTACAAACATATTCCTTCTTATTGATTCACCACGGCCTCCATGACATTTATATCCTTATTGATTGCACCAGTGATCACGTGTGTGTGTGTGTGTGTGTGTGTGTGTGTGTGTTGCTTTAACCAACTTCCAGGAAAGTTTCTCTATTGCACTTATAAAATCTGGGTTGCAAACCTAACAAAGTAGATAGAAGTTTACTCCACAGTCTCTTAAAGAGGCGCCTTTCCATGAATTCTATGTGTGACTTGCTCATAAATATGGAAAGTATCTGAAGGTTTTCTTTTAACTTGTCTTGATTTCCTTGAAGACTCTGGCACACAGCATGAGATTAAAATAATCTGGCACTGTTTCTTCTTTGCCCACGAATACCGAGGAATAAATATTAGAATGATGAATTCTCTTTCCCTTGTCAACCACAAATGTGTTCCAGCCCAAGGCAAGGTCTAGAAAGTCATTTAAAAATAAACAAATAGAACCAAAGAGTAACTCTATTCTTTTATTCAAAGTTTATTAAAATACAGGAACAAATTGTAAAAGCACACATACCACTCAGCACCAATATAATAACACTCTTTTTACCAATAATCTCCAAAGCATTTCATTTTTCTGCAACTGTAAAGCAGAGATATACACACATACATTCTCACCACATTGACCCAGCACCCAGCAATAAGTCCCGAATAGTCTCCTTGCTGGGGAGACAGAGATGGGGAGAGGCAAACTAATGTGACTTCATCCAACCACTAACTGAGTCGATGACTCTTTCGTTAGCAGTTATCATTCGCACACTGGTGAACTCTGCACGTCTCAGTCTCCCTCTTCGGGTGCCGATTACTTGGGCTAGTGAGTCCGTGATAATGTGATGCAGAACTAAACAAAACTGGCCAACCTTCCCTATCCAATATCTTTTCATTGCTTTGGTTATAAAGTTCTGGATACTTATGTCTTCATATCCCCTTGTCGTACCACACATAAAAACCACACTGCCCAGTGAGTGACACAATCTGGAGAAGATGTAAGAGAATTTTGTTTTAAGTCTCCCATCCACTTTCTGTGGACTTCTTTCATTTATGTGTTTACCTGTTTGCTTTTTTTGTTTTTCAAGGTGGAGGGAGGGGAGTTTGAGCCAAAATAGTGACTTCATTAAACATCTGCTGGGTCTCCCAAGTTTCAGTAAATATTAAATAAACTCCCTGGAGCTCTGGTGCTGCTGCCCAAGGCAGGCAGCCAGCCCTGGCTTGCGTGAGCAGTCTTGTTTGGATATCTGTACTTGTCTGCTTTCTGTTTGGTCAGACTCACCTGGGAACGGAGATGGACCTGTAAAGTCTGAGGCCTTGTTTCTCATGCTGTCTGGAACACAGAGCATGAGGAAGTGGCCCAAGTGTTTCCTCATCCTCAAATCACTTAGGCACACTCAGCAGTCTTCTTCCAACCATAAGAAATTTCTGCTCAAATCTCGCCAAATAGGTAGACCGAGATCTCCAGGGCTAGTTTTTCCTTCTCAGCAACTCCCTCGATCACCCAGCCTCAGTCCCTTCCATTCCGAAAAGGTCTCAAAAAAGACCAAGAGCATTGCCGAGCAGAAATTTATATTATGTTTCCTTCAGCAAGTATGTATACAAGTGGGTTTCACTTCTATTTTTAAGCTAAAAGAGGCAACATTAGACTATAACTATACTCTAGTTTTAATTTTTGGTAATATCATATTTTAAAGGCTCTTTGAATTAAAAGACCCATTGTGGATCTTCCCTGCTCAGAGACATGACATTGAGCATGTTCTGAAAAGCTCTAAATGCTAGTAAATGTTTTCACTAATCCTTCACTGGTGAGAAGTCAGTATCTACATATTACCCTTTTCAATGGCCAAAGGACTCTAATTAAACTTATTTTCCAAACCGTCAGTCAGAAGTCAGGTGGAATAAATTTCCAGGTTCATCCTCTTATGATTCACATAATAGGAAGCTCTCTAAAATTAGTAAATTCCTCGTGCTGTGGGTATAGCTTACTGGCTATGCCAAGGGCACCTTGTACCCATCTAAGAGTTTTTCCAAAGTCATAAATGTTGTCTTTATCAGTCCCTCTGGTATTTTATGCACCAAGGCAGCCCCCACTCATGACTTTCCCATATTTTATAATTTTTATTCAAGAAACCAAATAGTGAAATATGTCCTGACAAAATGAAAGACCGTGTAGGCTTTTCTTTCCTCCTTGATCAGAGACTAAGCATCTCTTGGTTAATGAGGGAAGAATTTAACTAAATCAAGACACCACTCTGAAGATGATATTACCAAAAATCAGTAAATCATTTTATAAATGAGGTGAAGATGCAGGCCCAGAGATCCAAAATGTGAATGAGGAAAATCACAGAAAATGGCTGCCACTTCAGCTTTGCAAAGCAAGACAAGTGACTAGAATGGCTCTCTGGAGGCCTGTTACATTTTAATAGCTGTATGAAACTCTCCTACGCTACTGTTCCTGCATTTCATTCATGCTCATTCATGAAAGTCATTGTAAATCCCACTGATACTTTCTGTAAGCAATAAAATAAAGTAAGTTTTCAATAGTTCCATGACATCTTTCAAACACTAAATGTTTGAGTAAATCCAGATACTGTGATAATATCTAAAATTTCTTGGAAACTAATTCAATTCAGACAAACAAATTCAGCTTAGAGGGCTAAACTGATAGTTTCATATAAACACAGCCTATGGTGGGAAATGTTTAGGTGCTAAGAAGAGGAACTTAGAGTTTTATATATGTTTTTCCCTTGTGAGAATTAGAACTGTAATTTTTCAAGGGAATGTACCTTATAAAAGACATGATAGTTGGGTGGGTATTGAAAATATAATAATTTCTCTGAGCAAATCAGCTAAGCATTGATTTTCTTCTATCTCAAATCATGAGTTGTTAATTTTATAAAAGGTACATCATAGGAAACCATAAAAGTTTATGTTGAAACAAATAGGTTACATAATTACAGGCTTATCATAATCCTGATAAGGCCAATCCAAACTACATATTGTAGAATTCCTGAGCTTTTACAACCTATTTTCTCCATATCCACTTCCACAACTCTTCTTCCAGAACTTCTTCCATGTTCTACTGAACATGTCTTTCCCCCTGACAGTCAGCCTATGTCTTTGAATGTTTACTTCCTCCACCTCATACCTCCGCTGGACTGTCCTCCAGGAGAACTGCCTGTGTGTACACACACACACATCCTTCCACTTCTTTAAAAATATAGCACAACTGGGTGATTTTTCCATCACACTTTTCCCTAGATAACTAGCATTTCATTGGCCAAATCTCATCCCCCCACCAGCTTCTCTGACATCCTGTTCCATTATCACATGTGTAGAATAAAGGGGAAGCTTAAAGACAATGATGTGGGTATGCTATAACTAATTTTTCATTTTGCTTCTGTAGAGTACTACATAAATCTCAACAACATTTTGAAGATAAAAATCAAGGGAGGCCACTGATAAGCCTTGACTATAAAGTTTAACAATACAAGAATCTGAAATAATCTATTCTCAACATGAAGTTAGAGTAATTCATTAGATAACATCACACTTTTGAAATTTGCTTTGTTTCTTTGTGGTTTTTTTCTAAATAGAACTCAAAACATTGGAAAGCTTAGGCATTGCTGTAAAAAAATTAGTCACAATGGAGCTTTAATATTAAACAATATACCACCTAGAGATATGACTGATTAGTTGCTCCATTTAAAAAAAAAGTGCTTTTGATTCTTGCATACCCAGTTCTCACTTTTCTCATTTTAGCCAACTAATTTACTCTCACCTTGAAATTACCTTTTTGTAATTAGTTTTGTGATTCAGTTATTAATTGAATGGATGTAAGAACTTTTGATTTTATCAACCATATGCTGTGATTTGATAGTATGCTCAAATTTTTAAAAATTGTGATACATGATGGGTTGGTCTATTCTTCTGAGGGTTATGATCTTTAGGTATTACTTATTGGTAAAACTATTTTGTTTTTATTTTAAAGAGAAATGTATATATGTGTATATGCATACATATATAATTATAATCACATAATATTGGGGCCTTGGATTATTAAACCTCAGCTAGTGAGACTAAAGAAAGATCCAATTCTGAATTTGAATGTCAATGGAAATTCCATTTTACCAAATTCCCTTATACTAAGGATAGCCTTATATTAAACCCTACACAATTATTATGGGAATAACTCAAAATAACTCTTCTTCTATTTTGCAAATGAAGGAAATGTGTGTGTTTGTACCTATCGCTCATTATAGTTCACCTATATTAGGTGTAGGAAGGAAAACAGGGCAGTAGCTGAATGGCCAGGGTACCTCCCCCCAACTTCAGCTCAGCATTCATGAGATAACACTGCCTAAAAGACTGGGTCTTCGAATGAGTGGCCCATATCATAACTGTAGGAACTGGGGAGGAACAGACCAGCACCACCAGTCGCTGGCTTTTCCTTTAATAATTATTATGGGGTATAATTCACCCACTAAAAATGTACATACCACATACATGTTTCTTAAAGTAATTATTTCCAAAAAATCTCACTAGTGCAAATATCTAAGTGTAGTTTTTTTTCCCTTTCAATCCCTCTGTCTTCCTCAGTCCAGGAGTATATGATATTTTGTCTTTATATGCATTTTCTTTATGCTAGCTTTAGTTAAGCTTTTTCTTTCTCTAGCTTTGTATCTATTCCTATGTTTCCATGGTGAGCAAATTAGTCTCTTTCTATAGTTTCAAGGTGAAACTCTATGAAGTTTCCTAATCTTTCTGCCTCCTCTTTTCTAGCTCGTCAGTTTGATTTTCTTCTAGTACTTTCTCCATCTCCCTAGAAAGTAACCCTCAGATTCCAGACAATTATTCTAATCTTCAAGTGGAGGTGTCATTCTGGGTATCTACAAGTACCTGTGAATTCTGGGCTACGTAGATTGGTGCAGAGCACTGTATGGCTAGAATCACTCCAACGCATTAAACTCCAAAGTCCTAACCACGTAGCTTGAGTTCAAGAATGCATTATAAGTAAGGATTCTGGAATTTTCCAGTTGCGTTCTACCCATGATGATTAAAGCCTACACAATGTGCTTTATCTTAATATAGACAGCAGCTTCTCTAACATAGTCATTATTCAGGTGACTGTTTCTTCTGGTCCCAAAGCAAGCATCACTCATTTCTCAAGGAAGAACGAACACATACTGAGCCAGGGTTTCTTCCTCTCCAATCTGGATCTTTTCACTAAGAAGAGATGTAACAGAGTACTATTTAACCCAGTGCCACTTGAGTGGGGAAAGAAGTACTGAGATGTTAGAGGTTTATGTTCTTCTGAGGAGTAAATTCCTGTCTTTCAGTGAGGCAATGGGACTCAATGGAAATAGTGGATTCAGTTCTTAATTTCCTTTCCTTTATACAGTTTTTTTTTAAATAATAGCTCTATTGTGATCATACCTTTAACCAACTAATCTAAATTTCATCTCTTGCTGAAATTCTTTTCCAGCCAACGCCGGACCTCTTGAAGGTTGTAGCAGAAGGGGCCCTTTCCTCCTAGATAAGCAATCTTCTGTCTCTGCACAATGCACACTCGTTCAAAGGCTACCCCATAAGCTACATTGGCATTGTTGTCCATGCAGTCAGCCACAACCTGGCACTGGGGCGGCAAGGAGAAACGCTCCAGAAGCTGATGGGCTGCTGCACATCGATCTTCCTGGTTCCGATGTTTCTTCACCTCCAAAGACAAAGAGGATCCCCCAGGTACCGCCCAACCATCTGAAGGATGAGCCTCGTCAATGTAGACCAACAAGAAGTCAGCCACTGATGAGAACTCCTCCACCAGTTTGCTGAAGGCAGGCAGCTGGCTGGTAAAAGGAGGTCAAGTGGCGGAGCCGAAGTTGACCACCAGTGGGCGCTCGGCACTGGCGAAGTCAAGAAGGTGGCACTGGACTCCATCAGCAGTCTTCTCCTGGACACCGTTTCCGCTACTGTGAGCTCCTTCGGGACTGGACACACGCACCACACTGGAATTGGGGGCATCTTCGCCCAATTTCACCTGTTGATGGAAAAAGATAACAAAGGAAGAAAGAGAATACTACATTAAAAACACTGCTGCTTCAGTTCACTAGAAACAAATAACATTGGCTGATAAAAGGTGGTATTTCCTTCAGAGAGTACAAAGACGTCACGTAAAGAATGGTTAAATGAGAACAAAAGTATTTTTATTCTGTGCATTCATTGAAGGAAATTATTTTCATCATTGAAGCACTGGCAGTAACTCTTCATAATCAAGTTGAGGCAGATATTCTTTACTATCCAGTTTGCCATCAATACTTAGCACACATTATATAACAAATTACTGACCTCATTTTAAATGTTAGGAGCAAATGACTGATTGACTTTAAGACAAATTATCAAGGTCTTGGGACATACTGCCTCTTTTTCAATTCTAAATATGCACGCAGGACCTGATTTTCCATGGATGCTGCTAAGTTATTTAATCTCAAGTATTGGACAATGGTAAGTGGGTTCCCTTTTGGCCAGACCTAGAAACCTGGAATCCACTATTTACAAGGGTTACCCCCATTTAACCCTTCCAGTGCTTTCTCATCTGTAAGATGAAGGTAATGAGACCGATCTTCTTATGCTGTTTGGTTATCAGAGAGTAACAGAAAGAAAAGAGCTCTTTAAATCACTGCATGGACCTGTCCTGTGCTGCTGTTATCAGATGCCCCAACTCACCTCATGGAACACAATGTATCTTTCCCTGGGGAATTCTGTGTGAAAAATAAATTAATAAACTTCCCTCAGAAGAGATTTGGGCCCCTCTCAATGTGGTATCTTTTCTGAAGGTTTCCACCACTATTGCTTACATTTTGGTTCTGATGACTAGAGCCTTACAATTTCTATTAACAAATACAGAAAAACAAAAACATAATTTTCCAGAATCCTACTTTTAGTCATTTTCTTATTTTCCACGTGTTTTTGTTTGTTTTCCCTCTTTCACCTAGGAAGTCACAAACCACCTACTTCTTTACCATACAATTTATTAGTGAGCTCCTCTAAATGATAAAATATTTGGGCACAAGAGGTATAGACAGCAATTTTCTATGTGCCTCTTTGAACATGGTTTAAACAGCTGAGCACAGAATAATGAAAGAAATTTTGTGGCCTTTGTATCTATAAATTGATAATAAAACGCAGGCAACATAAAAGAACCAATTGCTTCAGTTTGAATTAACACAATTGAATCTTCCCCTAGAATGGTTTAATCAAAACCAATAACATTAGGGACAGCTTACCACAGTATAACTGATTTTTATACCCTACTCTTATTATTACAAAACACGTCCAATGGGATCGACTTATTTTTCTCATATAAATACATCCACATATAACACTGCTATTAATTGAAGTCACTTAGAAGTGAATTGTTGAAGATGGAACAACCCAAATAGATATAAAACACTCAAGGTCTTTTATTCAGAAGCTTCTATCTAATGTTAATGTATAATTAATTTTAACTATAGAGAAAGAATTAAAGTTCTTTCTATTCCTTGTGAAAAATCCTAGCAGGGTAGGTTTGAAACAAGTACTATTTTCTAAAGGTGAATCTTAAAATAATCTCTCTTCAGAAAGAAAACTGTTGATGTTATTTGGTTTCAGTCACCACCAGGGAGAAATTTTAATTTTCTTGGCCAATTTGCAAGTGACACTAGATGAAGAAATCTATTAAGCCACTTTTAACTGGATTGTTTCATGTGAGCTATACTGGTCTTTGAAGCTCTCAAATATATTTCACACTTAAACATATGGATGTTAAAAAGCATAAACCTTCTAATCTATGGCTTCTTTCAACACTTTGTAGCTCTTTATGAACAGAATTCCCAGCACCTTCTACATCTTTTCTGCTTAAGACAATCATGATTCTAGAAGACCTCCTTTTAACCATAGTGTGGGTGCTGTGTTTGTCAACACACTGATAAGACCTGAATGGATGGGTGAGTCTGCTACAGAGACTTCTTGGTAAGTAGCAACCTGTACAGGGGAGAAAAATAATCTCTACACTACCAACTGGTAGGTCTGCAGCAGGTGAAAACATCCTTCTGTCTTTTGGAGTCATTGTTGGAACCCATGAACAACAGTGCAGTCTTGATAAACAGGCTTCTGACTCCCAGACTCTCTCTCACACAAGGAATCCTGTAGACCCTTGTGTTAGTCCTGACTGTTCAACTGAATAATCTAATTTGATGCTTCAGGCACAGGTGATCTCTTATTACCTGCAGTTAATTTTCTTGGAAAGTTAATATCACTTTCCTTAGAGACATGAACAATTCAGTCACTGAAACCTTTATAAAACACAAACTGGCTTGCCTCAGAAAAATGTAGAACCAGTACAATACAGTTAAAAATTAGGAAAGTTGTCAAATACATAACACTCTTTGGAGTATGGGGTTAACATTTTGTTTGTCTTTGAAATCTATATTTTAAAAATTTTGTTGAATAAATGATTGATTAAACTCTAGTTGTTATAATCCTAGATCAGTGAAGAATTTTATACTTATTAATAACCTCGACCTACAGAGAATATAAATTCTATTTAGGTGATGGATAAGTTTGCTGGAGCAGATACATTTGGAAACATGAATCCTGGACCCTCCTGTAGCTTACTGCCACACTTAACATCCAGTGTTGTTAATCTGATCTTGAATATCTAAATAGGTTAGTAAATAAAAGGGCTATGGCCATTCTTCTTTATTTTGTTGAGCAGCATAAGACGCTAACATAGACTAGAATGTCATTAAAGGATATCCTTATTTATGAAGGCAACCGGGTAGGAGAAAATGCATAGGTAAGATAGATGGTCTTACTAAAATTAGAAAGAAAAACAAACACCCATGTTCCCTAAGTCTAAATATGAGTAGAGTAGTAGTCTGCTTTTATAAGCATAATATAACTAATAAATTTGTCTATTTTTACTAAACCTGATGGAGGACAACTTAGCAAAAATAGAGGAAAAAGAACATATAATTTTACTCTAAACTAAACTCCAACGACAACAAAAAAAACTTTTAAAAGAATATTACTGTTTGATCACTATGAAATTAAATTTCTATTAGACCAGAGTTTCTAAATTCCTACTAGACTAAAGTTTCAAATGGAGAATTTCTTGGTTTGCCTGGTTAACAAGCCTGCTGAGATCCAATGGGAGAATCACCATTGTCTTCAATGATGGAAGATTCTTTGCTCTTCCCAGGAGCAAAGCATTCCTTGACCCAGAGCCAAAATGACAAGGAAAATAAAGTTGGTCCCACAATAACATTTAGGCTGCGGGAAAGAAGCTCAACAAAAACAAGTTCTATCCTGGTATTCCCAAACTTTGTTTTAATTTCCCACAGTGGCACAGAAAGGCTCCTGGCCACAAGTTACCTATCATCTTAATTTCTTCTTCTTAGAGGGTTTGTGTTCGGTTTTTTTGTCCTTAATGAGACATATTTGCCAAAGAGGCATTCAAAAGGCATTTTTTACTCTTGCGGAAGAGTAATTAGGTCGGTACTTCTTTCCCTGCCAGCATTAGCTGCTCCAAAGAGAACCCTGCCCAGTATTTAATGCCCAAACACAAGAAGCATCATTTCCACTAATTGGTCTTGAAGTTCCGATGTTCCCAAAGGGTCCCTTTCTTTTGCAAGGATCAGAAAGGACACATATAAAATGTGATAGTCATCATCATTGACTTTTATCTCTCTCATCTGCGCTACTACAATTGTCCTTTCCTATGTTTTTGCAGTCAACATGAACACAGCATCAATAAAGTAGGTGAATAAAGGACTTGCAGTTATACAAGAGGCCATCTCTGGGCCAAGATCAGAAGTTGCAGTAGACATGTTTATGAATATGAAAATGAGTGCAAATGCAGAGCATATATAAGATGTGATTCCTTAATGATGGGATTTGTTTTACTGACAGTGTCTGGTGCATAGGGGAAAGGATAACACGGCTTTAGCATGTGGACTGTGAAATTCAGGGCAAGGAGGAAAAAAAGAACCATTCATCAAGTGAAGCTGGAAATAGAGCATATACTACTAACCTTTCTTTCTGCAGCCTGAGAAAGGTTTTTGGATAAAATATAACATAATCTCAGGATTAAAATGCAAGGCAAATGATAAAAATGGGGGTTAGGTGTGTGACAGAAGAGTTACACATACTTCTTGCTATCCAAAACCCTGGAAGTGGCTTTATTAACTATCAGGAAGTTTCAGATTCTTTGACATAATGACCAGGCTACATCAATGTCCTTAGAAACATGGCCAAACAATCATTAAGCAGAGACTTAACCATCTGCATGCAGACTGGCCAAATAAATCAGAGTTGAAGAACAAGCTACCTACTCCTCTTCCTAAGCTCCATTTGCTCTTTGGCTATTCTTTTTTTGATTTGTACCTTGAAAATGTGACTCAAAGCCCTATCATTTCCCAATGTTTTATCCAAGTGACAGACAAGCTCTGGCTGTGGCCTTCTTTGTTCTCTTTTGGGACAGTTTCTCTCTTAAAAGAGCCATTTTCCCATTGTAGAAACTAGTGTTAAAAGGCTTGAGGTGAATGAAGAGCAGAAGGGGAATGTTAAAGAGATCCTTCAAAACCAAAATTATATGTTCAAATGAGTATGTTTTTGGTGCCAGTGCAGCATTAACCTTGCAGAAACTAAACTGCTTGTCAGCATCTATACTGTGTGTTTACTTTTACACTTCATTTAGGTAAGAGCCAGGCTCCCAGACAGGGCAGTTTGCTTATGGGTTGAATATTTTGAGTCTTTGAGCACCAGCACAGGGTTACAGTGTCTAGATGCAATGACACTGAGTGAGAAACTTAAATAAGAAATAGCTTAAATAAGAATTTGCCTCAGGATATCTCACAAGTTTCTATAGACAGTTTGCAATCAAATGTGCACACAGAATCTACATGATCTTTGAAAGCTTATTACAATTTTAAATCTCTTTCAATATTTTAATGGAAAGATGTTATTTTATTATTCCATCTTGTTCTTTTACTTCAATGTTGCTTCTTGTCTTGGTAAAACACAAGGATCATCCTTTTATTCCAATTTACTCAAATATCTTCCCAAGTATCTGACATTCAACAGCAAGGGGAAGTAAGAATAACAAATGACAGGTCTAGGTCTATTACACGCAGACACGCCCCTCGTCCTGGAAAACGCTGTTCTTCAGGTGGCAGCCTCCAAAGCTTGCAAGTCAAGATTATGAAATACTGTGATGCCATCTCAGACAGACCTCCTCTAGTGCCTCTAGAAATGCCCACACCCAAAGACAGTGGCACAGATGACAACAGCATTCAATGACATGATTCAACCTGTTTGAGAGGTTTCATGTGATCCTCATATGCCATCAAGGTGACCCCTATGCTAACCATACTTGAGAACAGAAAAAAAACCACAATTCAGTGTTCTCAGTGTTTCCATTTATAACATAATCAGTCCACTCTTGTCTCCGGATATATGATTTTTGGGGTTGCTTATGCTCATGGCAGCTATTATATAAACCATTAAAAGCAAACATAATATTATCAGGCATGAACTTGGTCACTGATAAAGTTAGTAAACCGAGACAAAGAAATGCAGAAGAACATACAAACCATATGCTGTAAGAAAAAACAAATCACTCATCCTTTCCAATTTCCTGGAATGTGAATAACAAACTATTACAACACAATGAAACACTACACATTAGTGAAAAGGTAAATAATAAAGGTTATTGTAGGCACATGTGTTTGCTTTTCCACTTCTATTTCAATAAGTTGCTTAGTGGGAAAACATCTCACTTAATATTGTGAGTAATATTACAGCTTCTATAGTTGAAGTGAGAAATGGCATTTATATTAGACATATATGCATATCAGTAAAATTCCCCCCAAGAAGTGATTTTTTCTTTTATAAGCAAAAATCAATTGTCTTTCAAAAAAGCAAAAGTTGAATATACTGAGACCAAGCCTCTGACATTTCTATATAATCTAAAATATACTAAATACAGGTGTGTAAATAAGGTAACTTCTTAATAATGCATGTATACTTGTGTACTCCTCTTGCCTCTAAATTTCTTATTCTTAAAATGACACGTAAAAATTTCACATTCTATATATACATTTGTGGAAATGGAATAATGATTTCAGTGTCTCCTTGCTCATAACTCTCATTTGCCTTTATGTACGTAATATAAATGAGTTTTTATTATTAAGACTTTGAGCATCCATTCATTTTCTCATGAAGGAATTTCCATTAACTAAGAGCTCTTACAATTTACATATCTTCAGGATAATAAATGCAGACCCTTTGCAGGTTGCTTTCAATAAGAAAGATCTGTATTATAGTCAAATTTAGGTAGTTTACAATAGACATTTTCTTCTTGAACATTTGATTTTCAGAAGAACAACCCCACCATGGATTCTTCTTTTATTTTCCTGGTGCTTGGCTTTATTTTTCTAGTGTTTACTTACAGAGGACTCATCCCCTTCCCCTATATTATTCTGAGTTTCCATCTCTGTTTCTGAGGTTCTGCCTGTTGAACATGTGCCACTTCATTAAACACCTGGCTTCAATATTCCTCTAAAACCCTCTCCTTCAGGGTCATTTGCAAGGTCACCCACTATTGTGAGAGAAAACCAAGATTGTCTCCTTTCGTTGCAACATTTTGCAAAGTGCGTTTATTCTTCCTAACTCCAGGGGCCCCTCAGGAATCATGTTGCATAAGGGAGTGGGAGCAAATTGACAGAGGACTGGTGACAAATTGTATTTCTTTGCTCTTAAGATCTCAGCTGAAACTGTTGTACCAGCATTCCAAGCAGGCAAAAAGGCTGAACACCAGAATTTTTAACTTAGAAACAAAGATCACCAACAGGGTTTTGGAGAGCAACTAGGGGGACAACTTCCACAGGTAAGCCAGGCACTGCTCCAGTGCTCAAGGCTGGGGATTGCAGTGACATGTGGACCCATCAGCTCCTTCCAAGACAATTGGTTTTTACTTGGAAAAATAAAATAACTTTGGCTCCCCTTAGAAAGTCTGGATTCCTGATAGCCAGTTCTTGATCTCTTTTGCAAATTGATACCTAGTAACTAATGATGCACAAACCCAGATCAGCATAGAGGCTGCACCTAAGCCTCAATTTCATTAACTCTTACCTCTATCAGAAACAAAAGAAGTGGCTATAGTGCCCAAGCACACTTGCTGTACCTGCTCCTTTGTCAACTCTTTTAAGTAGCACTCCCTTTTCAGCAAGAAAAAGGAAAATGCTAACTCAGTTGTCCTTCCTGGTGCATCTCACCTAGCTTCCCACCAAGCAAAACATCAAAATTCCAGTTTACAATGGCAGGATAAATATCCCCTCCTCCTACTTTTTCTGTCTTTGCCCAAAGTTATTCTACAGGTACAAACCCTCTACTCTAAAATCACAGCAAGATACAGTAATAACTTATTTTTAAAAGGCTCCTGATTAGGTCACACAGCATCATTATGGCTGGATATCCATCCCTCCTAAACTAACCTGTGCAACAGGTGTAGAGGTGAACATAGAGGTTCACTTGCATAAAACCACTAGGCTGGCCCCAAAGAGGGCTCCACAGGACTCACCCCAAAGCCCCCCAAAGCTCCCAGGCCCTAGCCTGCAAGTCCCACTAGGTTGACCTGGGTGAAGCCCACCTGGGCACAGCTCACCTGTTTGTAGGCATCGAGCAGAAAGCTCTTCCAGACGCAGCGCAGTCCCTCTGAGGTCAGCATGCGCCGCCACTCTCCGCGAGCGGACTTGGAGCGGCTCAGCACCAGAACCACGTGCTTGAGCAGAATGACCGAGTCGTAGAGAGCCAGGAAGAGGCAGTTGGAGAAAAAAACTGGCAGGATCTGCAGTGTGATCAGCAAGTCTATGCTGAGGATACCCATTTTCGCTGCCTCCAGAGTCGTCCTCTTGTGCGCTCTGGTTCCCCTTCGCCCTCTTATTTAAAAGAGGGGTGGTGATAGAGGGGTGGGGGAGGTAAGGGGGAAGGTTAGGGGTGGGGAGAGAAGGAGAAAAACTAAATTAAAAGGAAGCCCAAGTTGTCTCCTCTTTCAAAGAAGCAGAAATGGCAAGACCAAGTTCAGTCTCTCCGGCCCAGCAGTTGGAGTGTGCCCATCAATTCATTCAATTCGGAGCTGCTGCCTTTTTTTCTTTTTTTTTTTTTTCAGGATTTAAGATGTTAAAAAAAGAAAGAAAGAAAGAAAGAAACTGGCGCACCCGTCCCTAATCCAGTTACCCCTGTCAGAGTCCGTTAAAGACACGCTGTTCTACTTTCATTTCCAAGCACCTATGAGACTGTGGAAGAGACTGCAAATTTTTCCTTAGCTTTTCATTGTCTCTGTGTTCTTTAAACGTAGCCTGTTTCTTTCTTGAATTGCTAGTTTAAAAATGTGTTTTAATGGCAGTTTGTTTTTCTTTCTTTACTGCGTTTTGTATACACTTTCTGTCCCCAGCCTGTCTCACTCTCTCTCCCTTCTCCAGGAGCAGACTGAGTGCGGTGCTCACTCCCTCTGGCTTCTCCTTCCTGCTATCTGTCTGTGTGCAAAGTGCCTCCCTCTACAGCCCAGTGAGTCTCCCTGAAGCCTTTTATATATTCTCTAGCTAATTGCTGCAATAGAGAAATGAAAGCCTAATCTTGCTAAAGATCTTGACGTCATTGAGAAAGAGGGCTTTACTTTGGCCAGGACTGCAGTGAATAGAAAAGCAAAACTCGACAACTTTTTTTTTTTAGAAGGGGTGGGGGAGAGACAGTGGAATTTTGCTTTGTGATTTAAAGAGAGAGAGATGAGAGAGAGAGAGACAGAGATAGAGAGACAGAGAGAGAGAGAGAGACAGAGAGACAGAGAGACCTTTGACAGCTTTTAAGAAATGGTTCCAAACTAACTTTAGGGAAAGTAATTAAATATAATGTGTAGATTAATATGGTTACACTCTCTCCTCTGATTATTATTAATTTATCAGGGGCTTGGAGAAAAGGATCCTGGGAGGCAGGTAGAAAATAAATAATCACAAATGGTCTTTGCTCAGTTTCTTGGAATAGAGGAATGTTGACTCATGAACTTTACATCTTTATACCATGACTGTCTCTTCACCAGATTTGTTACCTAGGTCCTTTAAATATTTTTGAGTCATGACCTTATTTAAGAAAATGCAAAGTGAGTTGTGAGGTGGAAAACTCTGAAACTATTTGAGAATCACCAGAGCCTTTCTCTGAAGCTGTTCGTGGAAACTTAATACAAGCTTTCTTGTAGATTTTACTGAAGCATCCCATAGCAAACAAACAAACAAGAAAATCCTCCACGCATGAAAGGAGGTAGGTGACCAGATATTCTTGCAGCTCCGTTTTGCCTCTATGCCAATCACATTAAAACTTTGCATTGAATGGCAGGAAGATGCCATAAGACTGAGAAATAAATTCTTTTTCAGAGAGTCCTTTAAATTCAGCAATTCCCCTGTTTTGGTTAGCACAACTCCGAAAATGACCTGAAATATTAGGAGATCTTTTTTGCTTGAAAAAAAAATTAATCAAATGTATAGTTGGTTGGGAGCAAACTCTGAATTAGTTCAGTGACTTTATTAATCTCCCGAACAGTTAGGCAGGTAAGGCTTTGGCAGAATACCATGACCCCCTCCTCATCCTAGTTTTCCTCTTCCCTTACCTAACAAATCACCTCTACAAATTATGTTTTCTTAGAAAAAAAAAAAAAAAGACCAGCCACTATAGACCCTGAGGTGGGGTGTAAAATTTTAATTGAAAATTAATTAGCCGCATTTTTATGTACAAAGAGCTCTCATTAAGCATGAGCTAAGCAGTGGATGCAAACCTGTGGTCAGTCCATTGCTACATTTTGTCCCTATGGCTTAAACTTTCAAGATCATAGAAATAATTTAAAGGCTAAAGCAGAGGCCATTAACCAGTAGTCCTTGGGCTAAATTCTATAGACAAGTGCATTTTGTTTAGAAGGCAGGGTGCTTTTCCCCTTTCAAAACAATAAAGGAGAGGACTTGGGGGCATTCTGTGTGACCAGGGATTATCATCCACTTGGTTTATTGTTGTCTCCCCAGCACATAGGACCATGCTGGCATCTGTTCACCTCAAGAAGGATGTTCTGAGTGAACGAATGAATACATGAGCATGTGGAGAGCCTCTGCTTTGCTCCACTCGCAGGAACCATTCACATACAATACCATGCAAGGGTGTGCCCTGGAATTGTGAAACGTGGGGCTTTGTGCATGACCCTTCCCAGTGACACAACCCTCCCGACCCTAAACCCTGATGCCTTCGTTTTTGTCATCAGCTTACTCCATGATGAAGTTTAGAATTAGAGGTCATGGAGTAAATTTTCGAGATGGTGGGAAAATTAACATAAACCCCATAAGAAAGTTGCCCTAGTGATACGAGGCATATGACATAGGACCTCTAAATAATCCAAATAATGTAAGGGAAATATTCTAATGCCCAACCTGCTAGATATTTAAAACACAAAATTTGTGTTCCCTAAACTCGAAGAATGAATTCTAGGAACAACAGAGATTACAAGTAGGAAAAATTTGAGAGAAAGATCGCTTCTGTCTAAGAGAGACAGAGGAGGCCCAGAAAGTGAGTTGTCTGCCCACCCTGCTTCTCAAAGGTCTTTTATTGAGCAAAGCCATGAGGTGAGGCAGGGTTCAAGCTGGGACAAAACTACAGTCAACTAGTAAGATTACAAATATAGTGGCTCAGGTAATATTGACCCAATGGGAAATCACGAGGTGGGACAAAACTGTTGTAAGATTACAAGTACAGTTGCTTAGGTAATATTGATTAAATGGGGATCAAATGGGGCAGCAAATCACGTAGCAAGCACACATGGAATGAATCAGGATTTCCAGGAAGGAATAGGCTAGGGAAGTTTTGGTCTCCACCAAGGTGATTGATGCCTATTTAGAATACCAATCCCTGCTGTTCATCCCCAGGGAAAGTATATGAGTGTAGTACTTCCTGTTTTCTTGAATCCTGGCCATCAGTGAATGAGCCTCAGGACACAGCTGTCTTTGGTGCTGAGGGCCCATCCTGCCAAAGTGCCTTATAATATTTTCTAACTAGCTTAGCTGTCTACAGTATTCCCCCTGTGAAGAAATATTCCTAACTGTGGTTAGGGGAGCAGGGGCATAGTTTCTAACTGCTTGGAGCTGAGAAGGGTTGATGTAGGGGAGGCCACAGTCAGCTCCTGAGAGCTCATCTAATGGGCCTCAGATGGAAATCATGTTGTAGTTTAGCAGTTATGAACTTTCTTTACAAGATTCATCTGGTGGATCCTGGTAAAGGAGTCCAGCACGTTTTTTGTTAGTTCCATCTGTATGATTCCTTGGAGTTGGGTAGCCTCTAGGCAAGAATAACAATTTTCTAAAAGAAATTAGTACATTTATAATCAAAGCATGAGCACTGGAATGGAAAGGCAGATTGGGAAAAGAGCTACATTTGGAAACTGTTCTTAAGAGACTGAGACAGCAATTGTAATCTGCTGGCACTTAGATCCCTTTACTGATGGAAATTATCTATAAGTCTGATATTTTGTTATAAGTCGCTCTAGTTTTAGCTGTAAGAAGATAGAGTTTGGTAGTTTTGAAGGATAATTTTAGCTAAAAAATTTAAAATTTTTTGTTGTGCTCTTACAATTTTTGCTATAGTTTTTCTTAATGACAATGATCAGCTACTGGTGTAGCTGGAAATTGCCAGAAAGGATCAGCAATTGGAGCCTCTTTTTATATCTAGCTTCATTACTATGGTCTTGACATAATATCTTTAGTTATACTTTTCTACTAGGTGTTTAAGGTCAAGACCTGTGAGACCTGTGTCAATCAAAATTAACCTCTTGCTGTCTATCAGGGTAAGTTAAATCTCCTCAGGCACTACTTTGGAACCATGTATAGAGCCTCAAATCTGCTGTCAATGTCAGCTGTCAGGATGGGTCATGGCCTTGATTGACCA
Organism: Heterocephalus glaber; assembly: GCF_000247695.1. The sequence continues at coordinate 21,784,553 of NW_004624734.1, read as the reverse complement.
TGTTGTTTTCTGTGAAAGCATGAGAGATTTTTCCTTCCTGGTGACTCTCCTTTGGCACACTGAATTTGTTGATTCTTGTCCTCTCAGATCTAGCAATCTCCCCACTCGAGAGGTTGGGTGACTTACCAAAGTTGTAGGATCTTGTAGAAAAGGTTCCCTCATGTCCTGGGTCCTCCTTGACTTTGGAAGGCCAGGGCGAAAATATTGGCTCTGCTCTTAGCCCAGTTACCTTTTTAGTTCTGGGCTCTAAACTTTAGTTGTTGAAAATCAGAAGAGAAGATCAGTGACATTAGTAGTGTAGTAGGAGCAGTGAGCTTAACTATTATCGTTTTGTCTGGATAGCAAACACTTTTGAAATATAAAGTATAGTTATAGGGCTGTTATTTCTTATTAACCACAGCTGTGCTAGTAGTTGAATCCCTGTGGGATATTAACAGACAACAGGTATATAGTTTTATAGAGAAAACTTGAGGTCAAGAGACACACAGTATTTTAGCTCAAGCATGATGATATTATCTTTATAACACACTTAAATGTTCATCTTAATATAGAATAGTCTCCTAATCAAACATCTCCATCTGATTACGAGATATTAAATGACACACACAAAAAAACTCTCATGTACATTGTTATTTTTTAATAGATGCTATCTAAGGAGAACATACCACACTATAAATGTACCTTAGAAGTTTATAATGTTTAGCCTCTAATTTTTTGTGTGTGACATTGGACTGTTTGGTGCCTGAGCATCCCTAAGTATAGTGACACATATAACAAATATATTATATAAAAGCTATTATTTGACTGGCTCTCTCATGCTGGCTTGATATTTACCTTTTATCACAAGTAGCTGGAGCACAAGAGAAAGGCAGATGCCTGAGTCAAAAAAGGTTATTACTGTAAACAATATCTTAGAAGACCTGTATACCCAGAAGGCATGAATACATTTAGTATACCATGAAATTAGTATCATAGTTATATGAATGAGTATCATAGTTATATGAAACCCAAGAGCATCTTTTAATAAAACCTTAACTTTTTCCCACAGAAAACTTAACCTTTTGGTGTAAACATAGCACAATAATGTGTTTAGCAATGTTTCTTGAGGTGAGTCTCACACAAGGCTATGGAAATTGCTGGGGTCCCGTTTGTGAACAAAGGCTGAAACAAGTGATATTTCCAGGCACCTGCTCCTTTATTTACCAAGGGGAGGCCTGTCTAACAGTTTCTCTAGGCCCAAGGGACCCCATTTAATTATCTTAACAAATTTTAGATGACCTATGAGAACCAGATTTTAACAATTAACACATTATTCTTGACCAATGAAAGATTCCTGAGTTATTAGACACGGACAACAGTATGTATTGCATTTGTAAAACCAGTCTTGACATCATTTTGATCAGCTGGCAACCTGGGGAGAAGCATGTCTTTAACTTTAATGACATTTTTCTATAAGCCAACTTAAGTTATAGACAAATATTTTTAAAATCCAAAAAGGTAAAAAGAGAAAAAAATTGTTGAGCTTAAACAAAACTGCTGTAAAACAGATTGGACAGACAGATGGACAAGTACACATAAGACAATTTGTTTTTAAAAAAACAGAGTCTACTCAGATGTATTTGGCCAAGTCAAATTATAATAACCCTTTTAGAGTTTTTAGGTTTATAACTATAAATAAGACTAGTCAGAACTTTTTGTAGGTCAATTAACAGAGATCTCTTGTAATAAGAATCAGAAAGAATAAAAATCTTTTACATCTGTAAAAACAAGACAGTTTTTAAGATGGGTCCTAGCCTGACGGTTTGTCTGATTGGAACATCTAGCTATATAGGCCTCTCATTGTTGTTTTGACAGCCATAGTTATTGAATAGTCACAGCTGATAGCCAAAAGTGCTGTTTTGAAAGACACATGTAATTGTTTCCTTTAGAGGGGCAGACTCTTAAAAGGTAATTTTAACTATTTCTAGGGGTGGGTGTGAAAGCCAGATCTAGGTATAGAAAGAGACTAAGCGGCATCCTTTGGAGCTATGTATTTTAAACAGGGTTCTAATCTGTTTTGCTGCAGATATTTACCGTGAATGTTTTTCCCATTTTTCCTATGACCTTTGGACCACACTTAGCTATAGGCTTTTTTTTTTTTTAAGAGCCTCAGTTATCATATCTCTGATAATAGTGGCCGGCCTGGCAAGATATTCTGGAAAGAAATCATGACAAGACAAGCAGTCCTCTGGGGACTGGGGCTGTGTCTATTCTTTAATACCTGGTTTTGTTTAAAACTGTTGTTAAACTCATAAAGTTCCCTAGGAATGTCTTGTTCTATTAATGAACTTCTCTGCATTATAAAAATCAGTCAATCTGTTCTGTGCTATAAAAACCAGTCAGCATCATTCTTGGGGGGAGAAGGAAGTAAAAGAAGTCTCTATAGTTCTGCCTAAGGACTGAAAGACAGGCAAACTTGAACTAAAACTTTTACATTTATTCTTTGAGAGTTTTAGGATTAAATATAGACCAGTTTTTTTTTAATGTGCCCCAGAGATAAATGAAGGTTAGCTCCACTTTGGAAGGATCCCAGGTAGAGGAAACACACTATTCCTGAAGCTTGGTCCTGAAATCTAGCAGCCACAGAGGAGGGAATTGCTTTGAACCAAACACTGTTGAAAACTGCATTATTTTTCAGGATATAGGGAAGTGGAGAAAGGATAGGAGAGTGACTCCAAGTATGGCACAAGAACTAAATCCTAACCATCTTAGGTGCAGAAAGACAATTAGGATCAAGAGCTTTCCCCAGAGTGGATCTCTAATCTTAAGCAAAACATGTCTCCAGAGACAAGAGCTATGGTTGACTCTAAGTGCTATTGCTAAGCAGAAAATTAAACCAATAATCAAAGAACCTGAATTGCTGATTTTTGGCCTCTTGAAAGAGAGAGAAAAAATGAAAGTGTTAATCAGGTTCCCAGGTTAAAATATGGGTATCTGTCTTTTGGGTTTCTTTATAACCTGATAGAGGAATCACATAGTCTCACTATATCCTGCTATCCAAAGGTGACAAAAGCCTGTAATTCCCAGGAATCCCTTTAACTGTTTTAGTCTTGGTCTATGGGAGAGAAATAATTGGTTTAATTCTTTCTTCCCTCAGTCTTTGGGTTCCCTTAGATATAATAAGGTCCAAATATTTTACCCCAAGGCTGTAAAGTTGTTCCTTAGATCTAGAAACCTTATAGCCACTGTCTGCTAGAAAATTCAGCAGAGGAAAGGTGCCTTGGCTAGAGAGCTCTTCTGAGGGGGCACATGACAGTGTACCATCTACATATTGCATGACTGTGACTTGGGAAAAACTATAGTATTTCTTTCTATAGAATCAACAGCTAGGGATGTCCTCTTCATTCTCCTGATAAATAGATGACAATTTAAAATAACTGAAGGACTTCATTCTCATCTTTCATAGACCTTTTCATGCCTAAAAGTGCCTTCTATTCTGATCTCTCATCGGTTGGCAGGCCAGTGAGGGTCTTGTATAGGGATTGCTTGGTCTCCAGTAGGAATCAGCCGTTCCCCTGACTGCCTGTCTTCTGACCTCTAAAATTAAGATAATATTTATCTCTAAATGTAGTAGCAGTTTGTAATACTGCTTGTGTCTCACTAGAAGTCAATGTTTGATTTAACAGTAACATAAAATTATATCTTTCTAATCTAGTTTATAGGTCTGAGTAAGTCCTCTAAAAACCTCAATGTACTTATTAGGGTTGTCTGAAAACTTTCCTGGATCTTGTTTGATCTGTCTTAGATCACTGAGAGGAAAGGACATACGAACAAGGTAGTCCCATATGGCTTATAATTATATTTTTAACACAAGAATTATTTCTTAATGTAAAGAAAGTCTGAACATAAGGCAATTCTGACCACTTTTTCTCTTTCTTACAATATGATACTAGTTGTGAAATAATATCATAGTCAATACCTCCCTCTGCATTCATTTTGGCTGTGGGGTAGGCAGGCTATTCATGAGTGCACAAAAAATACTAGATGGCTCTTTTTTAACATGTGAGGGTTGAACATTTTTCAGAGTTTAAGAGTACATTCCAAAGGAGTAAGAGGTTCTGATATTGAATTCCCTATCTGAAAAAAAAAGTGAAACAAATAAGCGTCCCTTTAAATTTCTACTTGATTCCTGTGCCCTCCAGGTGTTCCCCAACTTGATTTCATTTCAGGACAGGTAGCTGCTGTCTGGAGAGAGACTCAGAAGGTAAAATTAGGCTGAACTATCTACGCTTTTACCAGTACATCATCTTATCTTCCCAGGAAACTCATGTCCTTATTCCCGTAGGTACTACCAAAGCACAAGTTACAACTGATTTCAGCCATAACAATCTTGTTTAAAGAAGGAAACAAAATCAAGAGATCTAAACCACTACTTTTTAGTTCTTTGAAAGAGAGTGAGGAAAATAGGTCAGCAGTCAAATTAGAGCACATTTTGCTTGCAAAAATGATCCCTCCTAGAAACAGGTACAGTCAAGTATATAGCTTAGAGGGATTCTGCCCTGGGCCGTAGGGAGGAGAGGCCTCTAATATATTTGTCACCTACCTAATTCACTTAGGCAATCTTCCTTGGCAGCAGGAAAAGGCTACACATTTTTAAGGTCCATTCTAAACTCATTTAAGTATCTAAAACTCAGGTTAAGCTTATGTTCGTTGCCTCACAACCACAATTCACATGTTAGTAAAGGCACATTTATCCATTTCCTATGTACACATGAAGGAAGAGAAAGGCTAGCTAAATTTATTCTAGCTAGCTTATAAAAACACAAATGCAAGTTGCTAGCTGATTACCATTTTACTCCATGTAAGATAAAACAGTTGTTGCAAGTTGCCTTAGCCTGACTTCCTGGAAGAAGGGGAGGTTTGACTGCAAGGAGGTTCTGAAGTCAACTCCCAGTGAGTTGGAGAAAAGTTTAAGGGCAGTTTCTAACTCACTAGCAGCAAGAAAAAGTCCAAATAAAACCCTAAGCCATTTAAATACAAAAAAAAATCATTATATAGCATTTTACAAGTTTACAGTAAACATTTCAAGTCCACAACTTATTAGTGAAAGTATTTCCTTCCTTACACACATAAATGATGAAAACCAGACTGAGGAGGGGAGAGAGAGAAGGTTGGCAGTTTCTAACCTAGCCAAGATTCATTTTCTGTGTCTGTCCAGGCGTCTACCTTACTAGCAGATTAGAGAACAATCCAAACCTGTAGCTCAACTCTTAATGGAAGCTTAAGAAAGGGCTATGACAGCATCATTTAAGGTCACTCTGAGAGGATACCTGATGATCGCTGAAAGAGTTACCTTTCACCTCACTGAGGAGTGCAGGTAGGGGCTATAGATATATGGAGATTTTCTGCTGATTACCCAATTAGGCTGTTGAGACCTGGCTTTCACTGAGGGACCTTTGGGTATCTGCCAGAGAGTAGCCCTGGCCACGACCCCTCAGTTGTCACCTCAGTTTTCACTAGTTCCATGCAATCAGAGATCTGTCTCCAGAAAGGAATCCAGTTGCCTGTCTGGTCAACATTCCGACTGCCATTGGCTTCAATGGGAATAGGGATTTACCAGATGGCAACTGAAGAAAACTATCCTCTGCTTTGAGAGTGGCAGCTGCTCTAAGGGCAATTACTAGCTGGAAGAATAACCGCTGTTTGTTTTAGTGTTCCATAAGGGACAGATAAAAGCATGAACTGTCTTTATGTGAGATGATTTCATAAAAGACCCATTTTACAGCATTTTCTAAATTTACTTGTAGTTACCATTAAAGTCTACTAGGTGGCGCTCTAACACTAGTAACACTACTTTTTCCTCTAGCACAGTCGTCTAACAAAACTAAGAATGCAACTTTAGCAACTAGGTTGAAATGTAACATATACAAAGCAAGAATAAAATGTAATTTTAACAGAAGAAAATGCAGCATAACAGAAATATGAATTCGCAAAAATTTAAGACATACAACCCAAAATTTAAGACAATTTTGAAACAAAAGCCAGAATTTATGAAACAAAAAAAAAATCTATGAAACAGAAGTTAGAATCTGTGAAACAAAAGCAAATTCTTACCTTCATCCAATTATCAGGGCAGGGGGGAAGACCTCCAAATGATATACGACCTCTAAATAATCCAAATAATATAAGGAAAATATTATAACTCCCAACCTGCTAGATATGTGAGATACTGAGTTCATGTTCTCTAAAATTGAAGAATGAATTCTAGGAATAATGGAGGTTAGGAGTAGGAACATTTTATTGAGAGAAAGATAGCTTCTAAGAGAGACAGGAGGGAGACCACAAAGTGGCTTGTCTGCCCACCCTGCTTCTCAAAGGTGTTTTTTTGAGCAAAGCCATAAGGTGAAGGAGGGAACAAGGTGGGACAAAACTACAGTCAACTAATAAGATTACAAGTATAGTCTCTTAGGTAATATTGATCCAATGGGAAATATGAGGTGGAACAAAACTATGATCAACCAATAAGATTACAACAAGTGCAGTTGCTGAGGTGATATTGAATAAATGGGGATCAAATGGGAAAGCAAGTCATGTACCAAGCATACAAGGAATGAATAAAGATTTCCAGGAAGGAATGGGCTGGGGAAGTTTTGGTCTCCACCAAGGCGATTGATGCCTATTTAGAATACCAATCCCTGCTGTTCATCCCCAGGGGAAGTATGTGAGTGTAGTACTTCCTCTTTTTCTTGGACCTTGGGCTTCAGTGATTGAGCCTCAGGCCACGGTTGTCTGGTGCTGAGGGCCCATCCTTGTATAAATGCCTTATACTGTTTTCTAACTAGCTTAGTTATCTACAATACTAGGACCAGCCTATGTTATGAGTAAATGAATATTATACATAATAATATATAATATAAAAATGTATATATGTAAATTTACTGCATTCATCCATTTAAACTTCTCAGTGTCATTAAGAGAGAAAAGAAAAGAGAAGAGAAAAAAGTGACAACCTGGTAGATAGGAAAACTGCAGTGATGATGAAGGCTTAGCCAACAATGACAGGAGAAGGTGTGGACTCACGAAGTGATGCTGTCACTCATTGCCTAAGTCTTAAAGTCTCAGTCTTCAGACATCCACTTCACTTCTGTTGCATTAAGCCAGCATTCTTCTGAGGTGGAGACTTCAACAGGTATAAACCAACTTTCCCTCACTTGTCATTTTCTCTTAAGGATTGAGATATGTTTGGAAATGTCAAGCCAAGAAGAAGGATTAGTGGAAATTCAGAAAACATTTTCTTTTTAAATACAAAGTTTAAAACACATACAGAGAATAAATCACTGTAAGTCAGAATTGTGACACTTTTGATGCTATTCATAGTTTTTTTTTCTTTTTGAGATCAGAAGTGTTTGAGGAATTCTTTTAAAATAGGAGAATAAATAGGAATATAGCCAAACCGACTATGTCTCTTGTTATATTTTTCTAAATGAATAAATAAATGAATCATAAAGCTGAAAGTCATACTTCCACCAGGTAGACTGTCCATCTTAGAAATGTCAGTTTTTCTTCATACTTGCTTCACAGTTGCTTGTTATAACTACTAATAGCATTTAGCACTTTGATCTTCAAGCAGTTTTATACTCATTATGAAACAGGAAACTGTGACGACCCCAGCACAGACAACTCTTTTAACACAAAGATGGGAGCAAAAAGTAGCTTTTAATGATGCCGGCAGCTCAGCCAGTGACTCTGTCAGTCCTGAGAGCCCCAAATAGAAGTTTACACTTCCTTATACACCTCTTTTTACATATATGAAGCTTAATTCTATTGGAGTTTCCCTGGGAATATAGCAAGCAGGATTTACACAAAGCAGAGTGGTGGAGAGGGGGAAACCAAAGAGTTCTAGCAGGGCTTTCTGAGTCCGTTATGCTCCTTTGGTGACAGATTACAGAAGTTGTCACAGTTATTCAGGTGCATTCTACAAAGAGCACTTACCTAGTTAACACATAGTTGCCTAATAACACAGTTAACCCATAGTTGCTCATTTCCATATGGAGGGGTAGTCTCCTCTCTCAGTTAAATAACAAAATAATCATAAGGTGACAGAGCATGATTTTTCCAACCATAGAGATGATAAAAAGTGGGTCAGCACATTTGGAGAGTCACCAGTGTGGAATATTTTCCTAGATCTGAACCTCATTTTTCTCCCAAATGACTGTTTTGTGGGTCCTGGTCAAAACTGTTGCTGAAAGTGGTTCAGGGGTAATTTTATTTTCTAAGTTGCCAAAGATATCTGGGATTTAACATCTGTTTAATATTGCCCCAACTCAAGCTCTTGGCCTGGTTGTCTCATGGCCACTTAAAAGGCTTGGACATCTTCTCAGTCATGTAAGTGTTCTTAGCAGTCAACATTGTAATGAGTTAAATGCAAACCAACATGTGGCACATCTATTGGATTTCCCCATACAATGTTGTACACAGGTTTTAAATTCCAAAGACAGACACCCCAAAGCAAAATGCCCTGGGCTTTTTTAATAAGAATGGAACCACTGTAAAAATATTTAATTTTTTTCTCCTTCCATAGTAAGAAAGCATTGTATCCTGCCATTACCTCTTTCTGGTTGGAAAAATAACGTATGACATGTCTTTTTTTCATCTACTTGACTCTTAAGTTGAGGTTGAGAAAATGAAGTTGGATGACCTGAAAGTTGACTTGAAAATTTCCAGCATGACAGCTACCACTATTTCTTTATTCTTATCCGAAAGAGCAAAAGAGCACCCAATAATTCTGTGAAGTTAACAATTTGTACCATGGACTTTTGAACAGTCTCAATTTCATAGAATTTAATTCCTTCTAATTCAAATGATTTGTGAAATGCATAACAAAATGAGGTTTCATTTTTACTTTATTAAAAACTTACAAAAATCAGTGCAATTACAAATCTAAAAATGTCTGGAAAGGACAGGTACTGGCTGGGGAAGGTGGTGTTAGGAATATAGTTACTGAAAATACCCTCTACCCCCAAAATAGCACAGCTCTTATCAGAGAAAGGAATCAAACACTGTGTAAGCTTCTGCCTCCAGGAGTCCTGGTTATGCCTGAAAGGGAGTTGTGAGGAAATGTTTGTACCACAACCACTGAATCACTCAATCCCCTGTGGGCTCATCCATTCTGCAAATACAGCTTTGTTTCCTGCCTAGTGGTGAAAGGATAAGCTCAATGGATAAAATACACAATCTCAGAGTAAATTCAGAGCAAAGCAACTTGGGCAAAGCAACTCAGGGCTGAGGCAGGGAGGGCCACACTGTGGGAGGTGAGAGCATTCCATCCACAGCCCTTCCTCCTTCAAGCAGGAGCTGGCAGGGAGCTTCATCTGAGGTGTTAAGGCATTCTTCCCCTCAGTAATAGAGGCTGCTCTTTTTTCCAGGCCACCTACTGGTAGGCAGAGGAAGGAAAGGAAAGGAAAAAAGGTGGAGGAAGGGCAAAAACATGAAGAGGGAAAGGGAGATTAAGATGGTGGAGAGGAGAAAAAAAGAGGAAAACAAAAGAGTGAATGAGTTGCCTGTGGAGGATTCTGGCAAGGAAGCCAATTAATTCCAATTATGGTGATGCTTTTTGTGAGGGAAACAGCTGTCCAGAACCTGGATGGCAGCCACCACTTCATTTCACAGAGGCCACCGAACAGCTGCTAGGAGGCAAGAGCCTTCATTTGCTATTGACCTAGTCTGGATCAAAATTGATGGCCACTACCCCAACTAGCTCTCCACACGCCAGGAGGCTTTCTGAAAGTTGTTGTGTTTTGAGAATAGCTCATAAAACTCAAAAAGAAAGTTAGGATCCATGGGAGAAGGGAATTCATAGGGGAGTAGAGGAGAAGATTTTATGACAATGTACATGGTATGTTCCTTCAGGACAGAAAGCTCTCAGAATGAACAAATTCCACTCATCCTCTCCTTCCTGGAAATATGACTCAATCTCTTCACTCCCCCTATATCCTTGACCTAATGAAATGCACTAAATGAAACAAAGGAAAATGTTCAAAAATAGGCATAATCTTTGGAGGAACATTTCCTTTGCTATACTTTATTCCATAGCTCATAGGTAACCACAAGATAATATTGTTTCAAAATAAAAGAAGTAATTCCTTAGAAGCTCGTGTTTTACCACTTCACTCATATCCTGAGTACATGAACACAGAGCATGACAAAATATATTAAGATACATGCTGGTTCATGCAATGCCACAGGTGAGAGTGTAGTTTGTTATCATTGAGAATAAAGGATGCCACACCTCTTCTCTCCATAGTCACTAAGACACAGAGGAAATAAACTAGATATCCTATTCCATATCCTATTCTAGAGTGAAGCTGATAGAATTAACTGTAGCATGAAAAATTCATACTCGGTATGGAGAATGAGGAGGTTACCAAGGGAGGTTATGAAAATGCTATCAGTGGATTGATTCTCAAGGTAAAAAGGAAGATAATGGGCTGGGGATTTAGCTCAGTGGTTTCGCTGCCTGCTGCGCAAGCGTAAGGACCCGAGTTCAATCCCTGGTACCAAAAAAAAAAAAGAGGAGGATAATAAGATAATCTCTCAAAACCTCTTTAAACATATGGTGCTATTAAGATACTTTAAAATAAGTTACTATATAACACAAACATAAATTCATGCAACTTAGCTAATGGCAGAATACTATATTCATGAATTATTATCCTATTTCCATTCCAATTTTAAAGACTAATTTTTTATCAAATTAAATGAATTCTCATAATTTCTAAGACACTGTAGCCAGGAAAGGATTAGTATGACTTCCAACTACAAAATATAAGGCATGAAATTTAAATCTAATTTTAAAGCAAATCTCATATCAAGATTCAACCACTTAGCTAAATGATTATTTTCAAAATAGATGTATTAACAAGTTCCTGAACAGTCATAATTTGCCTTCTCAGGGGAATTTTCTATGTGTTTGAAAGACTCTAAATCTACCTTCCCAAAATAAAACAAATACATTTGATGATTTTTTTGCATTAGTAATCAACTAAGTGATACACAAATCTAAAAGCTCTAAGTGACTATTTCTGTTGCTTCTATTGAATCTATTTCTGGAGTCGTGACCAGAAACAAATCTCTGGTTTTCCTGCCTGCAAAATGGAGCTAAAATGTTTTTCATATTTATTCCATGTTGATGTATAGCATGTTCAGGTTTATTAAAAAAATTGGCCGTGTTCTGGCTGGGTGAAGTGGCACATGCCTATAATAATCCCAGTACTCAGGAAGCTGAGACAAGCAGATCGTGAGTTTGAGGCTAGCTTAGGCTATATAGAGAGATCTCATCTCAAAAGAAAGAAGAAAGGAAGGAAGAAAAGAAAGGAGTGGAGGGAGAAAGGGAGAGAGAGAGGGAAGGAGGGAGGGAGGGAAGGAAGGAAGGAAGGAGAAGGAAGGGAAGGGAAGGGAGAGAAGGAAGGAAGGAAAACCGAAAGATTGAAAGGAAGAAACTAACTTAAACATGTTCTGAAAATAGTAAAACTAAAAAGTTATCGTGAGTGATAAATTTATTCATAATTGTCTAAGTCAGTAGATGGTGTCTAAAGAAAAAAAGAAAAAACTTAGTTCTAAAAAACTGGCAATTCTTAGCAGAACAAATATGATTTATATATATATATTACCAACCTTTTCTTTGTAACTTAATGAAAACATGAATACAGTAGAAAACAGGAAGGAAACATATATTTGAGAACATTAGGTTTGGATAATATTCCTACAAATAACATCAATCAGCCTGGATCTTTGCCCAAACCCAGCTCTGAATTGAACTCAATTGGGAGCCCTTGGGAGAGGCATGTTCTTTGATTCTATTCACCATGTAAAATTCCCTCCATCTTCCACAATTCTTGAAAAGATAGAAAGAAAATTGCTCAAATATTCCTCACCTGAGAAAATAATTGTTCTCTCAAGTCTCTTAAACCAGAAAAGAACAAAACAAAACCAAAGCCAAAAAACAAAGCCAAAAAACCACTGACATTTTAGTAGATGTGGCACTTGTCAAAGCTTCAACAAAATTCAGTCCCTGCCAATATTTTTTGGTACTGCTTTCATCCTCTTTAAAAGAGTGCTCTATTCCTCCTACATAGCAATGTTTCTCTACTGTTATCAGGGGCCTCAAAACTATGGATCTCAAAAAAGCTACAACAACCATGACTGTCTTCTTTTGTGACTGAATGACACTTCCAGGAGCAATTAGTGGAAACTGAGGGGATAGGCAAGGGCAAGCAAAAACATGGAAGATACGACTGCGTTTCAAATGAATGTGATCATGGGAGAGTGCAATAATAATAATAATAGTGCATTTGATTGCCTTGGTCATGATTGATGCTAAATGTTAGGAAAGTAGACACATACAAAGACTAGACAGATAAAAGGATGTGAAATTAGAAATCAATATGCAAAATATTTTCATTTTCTAGTTGTATCTCTAGAGCATGGTTATTGGTGGGCTATGGGAAGAAAGGCATAGGAAAAAGTGACAAGATATCTGTATACATTATAAAATCAGCTCAAAATCACTCAAAGAATGAGGGATTGTATGTCATTTAGCCAGTCATCCATCCACTTCCAACAGACATTTATAGAAACCTACAAGTTGCCACTTACTCTGATGGGCATTGTAAATGATCTCTGCTCTCAAAAACCTTTAGTTCAGAGAGGAAAAGCAGACATGTAACCTGAAGGCAAAAGAATAAAATTGTGCCATACATTAGGGTAAAAAGGAAGGCTTAGCCAACGCTGTGTTGAGTAAGAGTAAGGAAAGGACAAAGAAGAAATGTAGACAGGCTCAACTAAATAAAGAATAAAATTTTTAACGTGGCATTTGATAACAGAATAAGTTTAAATCAATGGTTTCTTGTATATTTATGTTTGTAAGATTTTATCAGAAATCTCTAAAAGAGGAATTTCCATGGTATTTTTTTTACTTTAGAACATAATTTATTTGGGAATAGATACCCTTCTCTCTATTAGCATAAAGTTTTTGCAGAGAAACAAAATGAAAGAAGTTTGTTTAAAACTTTGTTTTGATAGACCCTACCAATAAGTAATATGGAACAGAGACCTGGCCATATCCTTTCCCTCCTTTTCAACTGACAGAAAATGAGTAAATATAAGCTGCTAAAAAATAAATGAAAAATAAAAATTTTTCTCCATCATGTCTTTGGTCTGAGAAGTTCATGCTATAGCAATACATAGGTGCTATGTAAAAAATGCCTAGTCAGAAAATAAAGTTGTGACATTTTTCATAAATTATTAAACCAGAGTAATTTCCTTTTTCCCACAAGTTTTAATGGTATGCAATACATATGTCGACTCAAAGCGGCATTGCTTCTTAAATTACAAAGTCTTCTCAATTTACTAAGTTACATCTATCTTAACATGCAATGTACCACAAGGTATGACATGAAATTGCCAAGAAGGTCATAGAAACTTCTGATGGAATAGAAACAGATGATAAAACTTCATATAGGCTATGAATACCGAACTAATTTGTTACTTAATATGAAATTTCTCATGGGGAAACTTCATTGATATGACAAAGTCATGCAAAAATCATATGAATGTAAAAGCTAATGTTTTAGTGAAACTCATAATGATAGGTCTGTGTGCCTTATTCTCTAAGATCATTCTCATTCCTTGAGTCATCGAACTTACTGCACAGGTAATAATCTCTTCCATTAGAGGTCTAGCATCTTCTTAACTACTTAACATCAAAAAGTGATGAATGGTTGTCTTGGAGAGTTTTATGGGAAATGGAAATGTAATATTCCTTCTCTATAACACTGAGCACTAAGACAGAAGTGAAGGGTAAGAGAGAAGTGTGTATCTATTTGCTTTGCTTGCATTAGCTCCAACAGAAGGTAAAAATTGTTACCTAACATTATACTTCCATAGTGCATATACTTACATATGCATGTACATTAAATTTTGTAGGTGTGCTTTTCTGCATTGAAAAACATATTCAAATAATAAGTCTCAATACATGAAAATTACTTTCTTTTCCTATGCTATATAAAAATGCCAGGGCAATCTGCTTTCTCTGATCAGATACCAAAGACCTAAATATTGAGTGATATTCAACTTTATGAGACACATAAAAATGAAATTAAAATGGGTAAGAAGATAAACACTTGAAGAGATAAACATTGTCAAGCAGAAATGATTACAATGTAACAATCTGCATTTTTCATTGTTCTCTGTTTACCTGGCTTTCTACACTATGAATTTCTTTTGCTCATTTCCTTTTTTTTAATAATGTATGTTCCCATAACCATAGACATTAAAGTAAAAAATGTGAACCAAGACTTGGCTGATATTTATTGGAGAAATATAAGTAACTGGAAAATGCAAAACTCTCCTTTTATTTGTGAATGTTTCATCTAGCTACTTTCACGTAATAGCTCTAGCAAATTGAACTCCTTTTTCACAAGGGTATTACCTGTTTACCTTGTACCATATGAACCCAGCACATTTGACCTTTTTTAAATCTAAAAAATAGCAATTCCTTATGACTTAACTCAATACTATTTCATATAACAAAAGGACTGCAGATTTCCACTGCACTGGAACTGTATATGAATTACAGAGAAAAATGGAGTTATTATTTCAATTGACATTCTTGAAATTATTACATGAAGTTTTACTTTATTAAATTGTATCATATTAATAGTGAAAAACAATCAATATTGATTTTGGTCTGGCCAACCAATAATTGCTATTGGACCAGAATTGGTCCTGGAGGAAATTACATGCTCTACCAGTTACCTTGGGGCCCCATCATACCTTCAAGATGACCAAAGACTAAAGTGTATGTTAGAACATAGAATGTTAATATTTATGGCACCCAGTGAAATGCTGAATAAGAAAAGATTTGTAGGCAATAAGTGTTTGTTTGTTGTAGTTCTAAGGATTAACTCCACACATTATGTAAGGCACTAAGCTACCTCCATAGCCCAAGAAATATGTTGTTTTGTTACTAACGAATTAGTTATGCTTAAACTGCATTCATAATCATGGAAAACTGGCAATTTTAAAGTTTTAGAGGCAAAAAGGAAACATGAATGGGAGACTGACTTAACCACAGTTATTTAAGCAAGGCACACAATTCAACAGAAAAGGACCTCTGTTACAATCCAAAGGTAGGAGATTTTACTTATATCTATAAAAAGTTGAAAAAATATTTTAAAGTTATAATTTCTTCTCTGAATGAGGTATTATTACAGTGAATATTTAGATTCTGCAGAAATTATTACAGTAAAAGGCACATTACCATTAATCTCACTCCCAAGATATGCCTCCTTTCTTCAAACACACACATCCCATCATTCTTACCACTTCCTGAAGCAGTTCTGGAAATCCTTTCTCGTGTCTGTCTTCAGTTGCGATGTCATGGTTGCTTCCATGTTTTCAATTGACTTTTCATGGTCATTTTTACTTTGAGGAAGAGCCAGGAGTTATACAGTAGCACATGCTATAAATAAGGTGGATGAGGACACACCATGATGTTTTTACAACCTTG
Organism: Heterocephalus glaber; assembly: GCF_000247695.1. Next base: position 21,769,006 of record NW_004624734.1, on the reverse strand, counting down.
CCTTTCTGCTGACTGCCACTCAGCAGCAGCATTCACAGAATTTTTGATCATGCTCTTTAAGAAGTGAAATGGGACAAGGACAGTGACATAAATGTGTTTGAAGCAAGGAGTATTTTGAGGGGAATTAATGGCCATGTATTTTTACTGTAATATTTTTTTAATTTAAGCACACAATATTTTTCGATTTCTTGTATCTCAGCTACTTCTAAGGCCATTAGTCTTAACACAATCCTTTGTAACTCAGTTTCTGAGTTGCCTACTCAGTTTGGGATTTTTTTTAGTCTGACCTGCTATAGACAAAGTTAAATAATCTCCATGGAGCAGATTAAACACATTTTTAGACACAAAGTTACCACTTTTCTGTGGCCCACTTAAATTTGTCAAAACAAAATAAAATAACACTAAACAAATGTGAATTATATCATAGGCCACTGAGCAAGTGCCTCTAGAACCTCAGGATATCATCCTCCTTGTGTAATAATGGCAATACCAACATGAATGGTATGGACAGGTTGAGATCTGTTGACACTTACTGAGAACTTATCATGTACTGCACCACTCACCCTTCTAAATGTTTTAATAGCATTAAGCCACTTAATTTTAAAACCAGCTTATGGCCTACATACCATTTTGGGGAACATTTTGAGAAATGAGAAAATCAAGATTCAGAGAACAGTGACATAAATTGCCAGAGGGCACAATCTTTGAGTCACAGAATCTTTCCACTACAAGAGTCCATGAAGTCAACTAGTTTATCCCTCAATGTATGTGGTAAGCTAAAAACTTTCAGCCCTTTCTCCCAAAAGATTCTAAATCATAATCCCTGAAACCTGTAAATATTACCTTAGTTGGCAGGGGTTCTTTGTACATGTGATTATGTTAAGGATCTTGATCATAGGGAAATTATCCTGCATGATCCAGGAGTACCCTAAATGCCATCTCACACATCTTTGTAACAGAGGCAGAGAGATCATACACACACACAGGAGACAACAATGAGAAGATGAAGCTCTGTCTGTCCACACTTCTCAGGCTAAGAAGCCCAAGTAGATTCACAGGATCTTTCCAGCCCACACTACCTGAGAAGTAAATAAATTGCAGTAAGTAAGTAAATTGTGAGTAGATTTATAGGATCATGGTAGTCAGGGTTTATTTCTACAAGGCCAGTGCTGCAGCATGGGCAGGTTAGTACACTAGAGGGGAACCTCCTAGATCCACCTGAGAACTTTGAGTGGAGTGCTGCTTATATAGCAGCCACAGGCCTTGGAATGGTCCAAATTCAAGCCCACTAATTGGTTCAAATTTGATTCCACCACTCAGTTCAAATTGAAGACACAATAGTCAGGGCTCACATCTCTGGAGTAGGTGCAGGCATCCGTCATGGCTGCGGTTCAGCCCAAGTGGCAAGTCTTGCTGTTTGATTGACAGCTGTCAAATCTCTTCAAAAATGGCAGTACTAAAACTGGGAAATCTTAAGGCAATCTAATTGTGTTAACCACAGCTTACTAGGGTTTGCAAACATTGGGGATGTTAAAATGGAATCAGATCTCTCCCTCATCTCTGCCATGTTAACTGTGATTTCCTTGCTAATTTTGCAGAGACATGGCAGCAGTATGTAGAGTGCCTGTGGCAGGGAAGGAGCTCCATGGCTGACAGCCAATCCACTCCTCATGTCAGAGCTAACCTGGGAGGACAGCAACTCAAGTTATCACAAAGGGACAAGGGATAGTGAAGGAAAACAAAGGGAAAAAGCAAGACAGTCATTGGCCAAGCCATGCCCTCTCTGGCTGTCATGTGGAAAAAAAGAGGAGAGGCAGGTGCTTGTCATCTGCCTCAAAATCATCAGTAATTATACATTCCAGATGCATTCTGATCAAGCTCATCAGGTTCCTTTTAGTTATCAAACCGAATGTCAAGAAATTTTTTCAATAATATCATCTGTGACTTTTATATTTTGGATTTATCAAGTACTATAACAAATCAAAACAAAAAAATTTCCTAAGTGATCATAAACAAGATTTTTATGTAATGACAAATACAGGGGACGCCAAGAATTCTAGTCTGTGAAAGTTGTAATTATGGGTATACTCACTTGCTCTAAGCTCTGGCAGATTTTACACCAATCTAACAAATTACTCTGAATTAGCAAGTGTGTAACTCCATTACAGGATGGTCCACAAGGATGAGGCTGTCCATCTCAACCCATTTCTCTTTCTAAATGAAAATAAAAATAGGGTCCAGCAGTAGGAACCTGTCCCACTCAAGCCAGCTGATACAGCCATAATTAACAATGACAGCAGAGAACTGGAGCTCATAGTCAAAGGCTGCATTTTCAGGTGGCAATAAAAATTTTCATCATTTCATAATTTAAAAAATAACTTCACCCTTTCTATTTTGTGTGCATTGCTTAAGCAAGGATTTCTCAAACTAGCACTGTCGACATTTTAAGGAGGATAATTATTTGTTATGAGAGGTTGTCCTATGAATTGAATAATGTTAGCAGTATTCCTGGTCTCTGCTGATTGGAGGCCAGTAGCACCACCCCATGCCCTATCCAGGTGTGACAATCAAAAATGTCAAATATCCCCTGAGGAACAATATTACCTCTCAGTTGAAAAATCACTGTTTTAGAGCAAGCGTTAATGCTAATTAAAACAATGAACTGGCTGAATTAGAATAAAGATTTTTTTAAAGCATAGAACTAAGATCTCAAACATTGGTGTTGTTTTAAACAAAATAATAAATTCAATAAGATAGGACAACAAGAATCCCCTTTAATAATTGAGCTTCTTTAAAAGAGTAATTTAGAGCTTATTTTGAAAAAGCCAATTCTGTGGCTGATCTTTCAGCCAAAGGACAGCTTGTGCATGTTTTATATTTTTTCAGCACTTCTCACCTTAGGTTTCCGGGAATGAGAATTTTTAAGGCAATTCTTGATTTACATGGATTATGCTGATACCCAGGGCAGGTGTGTATCCATGACAAATCTTTTCATTTATGTATCTAGAGCATAGGAGGCTATGTTCTTGCATTAAACACGAGCAGTTTCATTAAGTTAAGTGGACAACAGCTACATTTTTAATTTTCTGTGTGATTTTGGAGTGGAAGTCAGAAGAAATGGACTTAGGACAAACTGAGTTGCATTCTTCCTGTTTTCATGTCCAAAGGGGGATCTTTTTCTATAGCAGATAAAATGAAGGTTCACCAGTCACAGGGCCCTCAATCGCCATAAGAGATCACCTTTAAGATAAATTGTGACATATGTTTGCAGCCTTAATTAAAAAGAATATCAAAATTATAAACATACAATTTTTAACAAAAATCAGTGGAATGAGATTTTGTGTGTGCCATATTAAAACAAAGTGGCTGAATTCTAAGAAGCTTCTAATTGCACTGTGATTTCTTTTTAAAACATAAATAGTTGAAAGTTTTAACAATAAGAGGGGTAGATGACATTTCCTAAACATCTAACCCATTTATTTTAGGGTGAAGAAATACAACCGTGATTTCTTACCTAAGTACAGTAATCCTTGCACCCTCAGAAGGTAGCTGGTGACACTCTTCCTCCTGTCACCAAGTGGGGACAGAGCTGAATGGCTGGCTTCCATTTCTGATATGCTCAGCCAGCAATTCATCTCTGCCCATCCCATAAAGATAATGCACGTACAAGCAAATGTCAACACGTTTTTATTGTCGTTGTTCTTAATCAGACATCACCACACAGGCAAAGTTATAACCTCCCATTCCCAGCACCGCAACCACTCCCTTACGAAGGCAAACCACACAAGCCCTGCCCCGACTCCTGTACTGGCAAGTCAAAGGCTTCTGCTGAGGATCTTTCCAGTCTTGCAAAAATAAATTCAAGGAGTTGCATAGATTGAAAGTAGAGGGTCCCAGCCCTGTTGCCAGAAAGATGCTTTCCTGCCCCTCCTTGACAAAGTGTTTTATTCCTTTGACTGAAGGAATCTCAGTAAGCAAGAAAAGCTACCCTGGAATTGTCATCTCTTAAGAGGAAGCTGACAACGCTAATAGTTCGAGCACAAGGTTGATTGATGAGACTGTTCCAGCCTAAGAGGCTGCCAGTCTTTGTCATTGCAAGACTGAGGCAAGTAACTTTACTGGCTAAAACTCTTGTATTCTACCTCCTCCTCCCGCTCCTGCTCCCCCTCCTTCTCCCCCCACCCCATGAGAGTGAGGGAGGAGCCTCACTGTTACTGAAAATAGAAGGAAGGCCCACGTGATTTTAAGATTTGCTGACTTTTCAGATTCAAGGACTTTGACTTGAAAACTGGGAGATTTCTCCACCAATAATTCATAGTGAGTGAAGTAATACCCAGAACACAGGGGTGAATCTAGGTCTTATGAGGCCTGAAGTATCTCTGATACAAGGGATCCTCTTTAAGGAAAAAATATACATAGTCATAAATTTAAAAGTAAGTACAATAGTTGTTCACACTGTGAAAAGAAATCATGAAAAATTATACATTTTAAAATACTGCAAAAAACCAAACCGCACAATTCAGAAAATAGTGCAATATATTTTTACTTAACAACCTAATACATTTTTCACATTTTGTGATTCTTTGCCTCATAATAATACAATAATATTGCCATGTAATTGTCTAAGGAGAGAATAAAAGGTAAGTCTTTTGTGCAAATCCACAAATAGGAATACAACTCCTTATTATTGATTGTTAAAAGATTTTCTTTCCACATTATAACACATTAAAGGCAATGTGAAATTTTAGTATGGATGCCAAATTCTCGTTCATAAGAAAATTGCAAGTGTGGACTTTCCAGTGATGAGCTGCTGATTTTATGCCTAACATATTTTCCTCCACAAATACATCTCTGAACCTTGTGGGCCTCTGCATTGCTATCACAATGCCAGGTGACTTGTCATGCATGTTAGTATTCCTAGACGCTTCCTCATACCAGTATAGCTGCCAATATATTTATTAATGATGCATAGTGACTGCAAATTACATAAATATATTTATTAGTCTTAAACTTTATGGATTTCTACTATGTCAGCTGCTATCTAACACCAATGAGCACAGCAAACACAAAGAATCAAAAGTCAAGATATAAGGACACAGTTATTTTAATTGTATTTAAACTGTGATGATTTTGTAAAATTTTGCAAGGATATAGCTATGTGAATGCATTGTAAGTGAAGGGCTTGAAACTTTGTTTCATTAACATCAAAGTGAAATCTGCTGTGGGGAGGCCAGAAAAGGCTGTAACCCTGTCCACAGCTTCTCATCTTGTCCTTATTTGTCCCCATATACTTACAAATTCCTTACACCATAAAGTGAAACTGGCAAGGAAATTACTTATGTAGCTTCTACTGTGAAAATGTGTAATACTAGAATGACTCCATTAATTGTAAAAGGCAGAAATCATGTAGATTTCAGCATACAATCATCAACACTTGATCCCAGGAACAAGGAAAAGAGATGATGACATAGATCCAGAATAGTTGAATAAATAAGTACGCAATTTAATTCTGTATACATTCATTAACTGCAGGCATTATGTACTATTGGTCCAAGTACTGTACTCAGTGTTAGAAATGTATGTACTGGACTTTGACCTCTGAGGGGTCCTCATCAAGACAATAATATGTGAATTCAAATTCAAATGTGAGAAGGAAATGTTTCTAGCCAGGCATGGAGAGAGAGAGAGAGACAGAGAGAGAGAGGGAGCTGCCCTATTTAAAATTCATGAAAAAACTGCAAGATAAAATAGGTGAATATATAAAACTATCTTCTTTTGGAGAAAGAATTGTTACAGTGTATAATAGAAAAATTAAAAAGGAAAAAATCAAAAGATTTAAGTACAATTACAATTAAGTACAATATACATACTATTATCAACCAAATAAAAAGGCAAAAAAATAAGCTGGGGAAAATGTCCAACATATTTATTTCAAATGAAGGGTACATATAATTTATATATCATGTACTAAAATTAGTTGAGAAAAATCCACTTAACCAATAAAAAATAGGCATGTGACATGAATAGATTATTCACCAAAGAAAAATATGACCAAGACAAACATATGAACATGTATGTCAAATAAATATAAATTTAATAAATGAGATTATTTTTATTTATGAAATTACAAAGACTTTTTTGTTTTAAAGGTAGAAATTAGTCTTGGTACAGGTATGTTGGGAGAGCTCCTGATTGTTAATAAGAGTTTCAACTGGTATAAATCTTGTGGTAGGTTGAATAATGATTGCCTCCAATGATAGGTCAAGATGTTAATATCTATAAAGAAACAGTTTTCCTTTCAAAACTATCCTGAGAGGTAGAGATTTTAAAAAGAAGAAAAAATGTTTTGCATAGTAGCTGTATTTGTAATGGCAAAACAGTAGACATACACTACGTACCTGTCCAACAATAGAAAATATAATAAATTATAGTCTTTATATATAATAGTTGTGGATTTTTTTGTAGAGTATTCCATGTCATAAAACTGTGTTCAAAGTATAATATAAAGATATTTTAAAATAGGATATAAAGTTATATACATATGGAAAATCTTGCACAATGAAGCTCACCATGGTGTGCTTATAATATTGTCAATAAGAATAAACACAAACTGCAACAATAAATCAAGAAAAATCCATCATGGGTGGGATATTATGAGGCCACACAAGGAGTTTCCAGTTACTTACCCCAAATATGTTCTATCTTATCCTTCTTTCTTAACAATGTAACTTCTAATTCTATTTGAAGATACCTCCCACATGAAATACTCTGCTTCCCCAAGTCCTTTACTGGTAAGTGCTCATGAGCCCACATTCTGGCTGATTAGATAAAGGCAAGATTTTTGAGTAGAATTTTGGAGAATATTTCTTTAGAGAACAAATACCTGGTAAGTTTTCTTTTTGTAATTCTTAACATTTGTGCTTTTATTAAGGACATAGTACCTGGAGTTCTGACAACCCTCTCATACCTTGTGACAACTTTGGGGATGAAACCAGGTGCTGAGCCTAGTAAAAGAGGAATATGAAAATATTCTGGTTCTCTAATGACCATAGAATTATCAAACATTTATTGGAGAGGTTTTCTTATTTATTTATGTATTTATTTTTATTTATTTATTTTTTGATACTGGGGATCGAACTTGAGACATTGCACTTGTGAGGCAGGTGCTGGAACCACTGAGCTAAACCCCTGGCCCTGGAGAGGTTATTTCTTTATGTGAGAGAAATATAAATACCTCCCTTATTTAAGCCACTGATGTAAGTTTTATGTTATATGCACCCATACCTAAACTAACACAGAAGTTATTTTTAATATGTTTTCGGTGATATTGGTAAAGTAGGCAATTAAAGCAACTCCTCCCGCTGAAAACAAATTAAAAAATTAGATATTAACTTTTAAAAGATAACTTGAAGCTATGAGGAATACAGAAATAATAAAATAATAATAGGACAAAGATTTAGGAGAAAAGAACTCAGAAAAACAAGTCTAGCATCTATAGTTAGCTGAACTGTCAGAGTATTGATAAAAGCTAGGAGCAAAAGTAGAGCTTTTGAAAAACTTTTGGATATAGGAACAAAAACTGGAAATCTAAGGCCTCCAATGTTTTATATTAAGAATACAAAAAGCTAAACATGCCGGGGATTTAGCTCAGTGGTTCCGGCGCCTGCCGCACAAGTGTAAGATCCCGAGTTCAATCCCCTCCGGTACCAAAAAAAAACAACAAAATAAAGCTAAACATTAAAAACAAGAATAAATCACAAACATGCCAACCCTCAAAGGGAAAAAGCTAAAATTCCAACTATTTCAAACCTTCAAATTGGATTAAGCTTATCCCAGGTTGCTTATGTCCCTAACCACTTTACAAAAGGAAATACAAAGTTTTGCTGAAGAAAAATAACATTATGTTAGCTGACAATTAAATTATTATCCATATATAGTGTCTTGCATTCCAGAATGAGTAGAACACAAGAAAAATTGGGCTGAAACAGGAGAGAATGAGAATAGTCAATAGGACCAAAACAATTTTTCAAATATTGCTTTTTTCCTTCTCCAGTTCTCTACCCACCCTACCTTCACTAATATAACCACCCCCTCTACCTCACTAGGATAACTAGGCTTTATGAATCTCTAGATAATTGGTTAACTCTACACTTTTGCTGTTGAATATTGTTTTACCGTTAGGAGAGGTAAAGTTGTTTTATTTAGTAGATATTTACTGTAGGTAACTATTAGATCAAAACGTGGTTCATCTTAGAGTTCATACTATAATTATAGATTGCTTTTCTATAGCTAAAGGTTTTTTTTTGTTTGTTTGTTTGTTTTTTTTTTGGTCCTTAGGGTTTGTCAATGTTCAATTTGTATTTGGTACTATAATTGATGCTGGTTTTGGTAACATAGCCAAAGTGACATAGCTGTTGCTATTAGTTGATTTTCGCTGGATGCCAATCTCTGGATTGCCTTTGGGTCATTAATAATACTGTGGCTCATTCCTGTAAAACTGGGTACTGGGACAAATATGCTGCAACCTCTCAGCTCAAGGAAGTGGAGGTAGGTGGATCCCGGGGGAGGGGCAAAGGCCAAAAGCTCTATGCCCAGAGGACAACACTGAAAAGTATACATTAACTAAAGGAGTCTCTATACCAAAAAAAAAATTTTCCACTACAATCAACTCACAAGCCTCAGCACACACCTACACACACACACACACACACACACACACACACACACACATAAATAAATAAAATTTAAAACTAGAAAGACGAGAAGACAAGAGAACAAAATGGCTCTAAAACCTCCCAACTCCCCCAAAGCTGATGCATGGGGTACTAAACGGGAGGAAAACAAAAGCTACACACCAAAATTATTCAAAATGATATCAGAGGAGTCAAAAAAAACCCCAGATATGTAAGGCATTTGGAAAGCTCACAAGAGATATAAGTATCTTCCCCAAAGAATTAAAAATCATACCACAGTGATATATGTGCACCCATGTTCATAGAGCACAATTTGTAATAGCTAAAACTTGGAAACAGCCCAAATGTCCATCAACTGGAGACTGGATAAAGAAAATGTGGGTTTTTTATAAAATGGAGTACTACTCATCCATCAAAAATGAGAAATTAGAGACATTTATTGCTAAATGGATGCATATTGAGGCGATACCCTTGAGTGAAATAAATAGGACACACATAAGTAAATACCGAATAGTTTCTCTAGTGTGAGAAACTGAAAGTGTAAATAAGGACTAAAAGGTATAATAGATCATGTGAAATAGGAAGAAAAGGGGCAAAAGGGAAGGGGAAGTGGGAGGGGTAGGAGAAAGGAAATAAGGGAATGGAATTAATATGAGTAAATAAAAAAAGGAAACAAATTCTTTGTAAATAGGGAGGGATGGAGGAGTTGAAGGGAGGGCAGGGGAAGGGAGAAGAAATAAGAACCAAGAGAGTATGTAAAAGTGCAGATTTCCAATGAAGAATGTCCAAAAAATGGATATACAAAAAAAAAAGAGATATAAGTAAAATGATATTGGGACAATAAACAAATGATCACCCAGTCTATAGAAACACTAAGAAAAAGCTAGAAGAGCTAAACAAAATGATGCAAAACATGAATGCACAACATAGAAAAGAATTAGCATCCATAAAAAGGCTCCAAATACAAATTATGAAGATAAAAAAAATTCTTTCAAATTTATGGGCAGCAAAAGTGACCAATGTGAGAGCAGAGTCTAAACTAAAAGACAGGGCAGTTATTGGTCACCAGTTAATGAGAGATACTATAAAAACAACAGAACATGAAAAATGGATCCAGCAGTTCACAGATGATGCAAAGAAGACTAAGATTAATTGGAATTAGTGAAAAATTAGAAGACAGTACACATAGCATTTAAAAACCTCTTTACTAAAATAAAGCAGAAAACTTTCCAAATAAAGGAAAAGAATTTACCATATAGACGAGAAGGCAGACAAAACCATGAATAGCCACAATCAAAAAAGATCTTCTCCACAATACATCGTAGTTAAAATCCTGGGAATGCAACAGAGGAACAGAATGTTAAAAGTTGACAGGGAAAAAAAGCAACAAATCACTTATAAAGTAAAATGCTTGAGAATTACAGCAGACTTCTCAACACAAATATTGATGACCAGTAGAGCTTAGCATGAAGTATTTCAAGTCCTAAGATTTCCAACCCAAAGATTTCCAACCCAGGCTGGTATATCCTGGATACTATCTTTTGAAATTGATGAAGAAATGAGGTACTTTTGTGACAAAGAGCCCCTAAAGAAATTTATGACCATCAAAGTAATACTCCAAAAACTTCCCAAAAAACACCATAAAAAGGGACAATGAAGCTAACACTGACAAAAGGTCTGATAACATGAATACACCAGGTATGGTAGGCAGCAAGTAGAAGGGAAAGATAGAAAACCAGCAACAAGAAAATAAGGCAATAATAGGAATAAGCCAACAATACCTTCAGAAATAACTTTCAGTGTGAATAGTCTCAATTTCATAATCAAAAGATACAGATTGGCAGAATGGATCAAGAAATGAAATCTAACAATATGCCCTATACAAGACACACATTTAACCTCAAAAATAAACTCATAGATTAAAAATCAAAGGTTGGAAAACCATATTCCATGCCATGTAAACCCCAAAAAAGCAGGTGTAGCTATTTTATATTCAGACAAAATGGATTTCAAGTCAAAACAAATCAGAAGAGACAAAGAAGGTTATTACATATTGGTTAAGGGAATAATTCAATAGGAAGAGATTATTAATATATATGCTACAAATGGTGAGCTCAACTTTTGAAAAAAAGTACAAGTGGACATAAAAGACCAGTTCAACAGAAACACAATTATAGTGGGGGATATCAGTATCCCACCAATGTAAATAGATATATGAGATACACAAAAAGTCAACAAAGTAATATCAGAGTTGAACAAAACTTTCAAATAACTGTACTTATATATAGCTACAGTGTTCCACCCAACAACAATAAAAATACACATTCTTTTCAGAAACATATGAAACTTTTTCCAAAATAGATTGTATATTATCCAGTAAAGCAAACTTAAGTAAATGTACAAGAAATTATGCCATGCATGTTATCAGATCTTAGCACACTGAAGTTGGAAATCAGTGACAAAAGAAAACACAGAAATTATGCAAATATATGGAGGCCAAACAATACATTCTTGAATAAACAACAAATTATAGGAGAAATCAAGGAAGAAATAAGAGTTTCCAAAATTAAACCATAACACCAATACAACATACCAGAATTTATGGGCCACAACGATAGCAGTCCTAAGAGGGAAGCTTGAATGACTGCATCACAAAAACAGAATGAGGCCAAATAAATGACCTAGCAATTCATGTCAAGGCCCTAGATAAAGAAGAATAATCCAAACATAAATTTAATAGAAAGAAGGAAAGTATAAGGATTGAAGCAGAAATCAATGAATTTAGACAAAAAAATATACAAAGAATTAATAAATTGAAGAGTTGGTTCTTCAAAAGAATAAGTAAAATAGACAAATCCTTAACCAATCTAACCAAAAAGAAGAGGAAACATCCAAATCAATGCAATTAGAAATGAAAAAGGTTAAGTTACCATGGATACTGCCAAAATAAAAAGTAATTATTAACAACTACTTCACAAACCTGTATACCAATATTGAAGAATGCTGAAGAAATGGAGAGATTCCTAGATACATATGAATGACCAAAACTGAACCAAGAAGAATTTAAAGCCCTGAGTTATCCAATAACAGGCAATGAAATTGGAACAATAATAAAAATCCTACCAACTAAAAAGCCCATATCTGGATGAGTTCACAGCTGAGTCTGGCAAACAGTTCAAGGAAGTTCTAACACTAATACTCCTCAAGCTCTTTACTGAAATTGAAAGGGAAGGAGTACTCTCAAGGAGTACTTCCATTCCTGGAAGCAACCATTACCCTGATTGCAAAACCAGACAGGGATCCAACCAAAAAAAAGAACTACAGATCAATTTATTTAATGAATACAGATGCAAAAATCCTCAACAAGATACTGGTAAATAGAATGCAACAAATAGTCAAAAACGTCATATGCCATAGTCAAGGAGGTGTCATCCCAAGAATGCAAGGATGGTTAATCACATGCAAACCAATAAATGTGATATCTCGCATATAAAGAAGCAAGGACAAAAATCACACAATTATCTCAGTAGACACAGAAAACATCTTTGACAAAATTTAACATCTTGATAAAAAAATACTGACGAAAATGTTTCAAAGGATTTTACCTCAATCCGATAAAGGACATTTATGCGAAAGCTACTCCCAACATCATATGAAATGGGGGGAAATGAATGATTTCCCTCTAAAATCAAAAACAAGATAAGGATGCCTATTTTCATCATTCCTCTTCAACATACTCAAAATATTAGCAAAAGCATTAGGCAAAAAAGAGAGAGGGAGGACGGGAAATTAGCTCAGTGGTTTTGCTGCCTGCTGCACAAGCACAAAGACCTGAGTTTGATCCCTGGTACCAAAAAAAATAAAAATAAAAGAGAGAGAGAGGGAGAGATAAAAGGGATATGTACAGGAAAGAAAGAAGTCAAATTATCATTATTTTCAAATGACATGATCCTCTATAAAGACCCCAGAAAATCCACCAAAAGATTCTTAGAATTAATAACCACATTCAGCAATGTAGCAGGACATAAAATCAATATACAAAAATCAAAAGTGTTTCTGTGAACTAATAATGAACCTACTGAGAAAGAAATTAGGAAAAAAATGACCTTTCATAATAGTACCAAGAAAAATTGAAATCCTAGGAATTAACTTAAGAAAGTGAAAGACATCTAAAACAAAAACTTGCAGCACTCTGAAAGAGAAAATGAAAACGGAAGAGGACATCAGAAAATGTAAAGGTATCCCCTGTTCCTGGATAGGCAGAACCAATATAGTCAAAATAACCATAAATCCAATACTCATATACAGATTTAATGCAATCCCAATCAAAATTCCAACACTGTTCTTCACAGAAGTAGAGAAAATGATTCTAAAATTCACACGGGACCAGAAGTTACCTAGAACAGCAAAAGCAATCCTGGGTAAAAAGAGCAAAGCGGGAGGCATCATAATCCCAAACATGAAGTTATATTACTGAGCTACAGTTTAAAAACAAAACAAAACATGGTACTGGCACAAAAATAGATATGAGGATCAATGGAAAAAGAACAGAAGATACAGAAAAAACCCAAGCACATTCAAATATTTGATATTTGACAAAGGGGCCAAAAATAAACACCGGAGCAGAAGACTGAATATAGATCTTTACCGTGTGCTAAACTAAAATCAAAATGGATGAAATTTATAAATCTTAAAACATTTAGAACTTAACATACTGGAAAACAAAATAGATAAGAATTCTTGAAGTCATGAATTCTTTCTGGACAGAACCTTGCTTGAATGGGAAATATTATTGAGAATCACAAAATGGGATCATATCAAATTGCAAAGCTTCTACATAACTAAAGAAACTACCAACAGAGTGAAAAGACAACCTACTGAATGTGAAAAATATTTTGCCAGCTATTCCTCAGACAGATCTAATAGAACATACAAAGAACTAAAAAAAAAAAAGACACTCCAAATAAAAGACATAATCATAAAATGGGCAAGTGAAATGAATAAACAGCACAAGAAGTACAAATGGCAAATGAATACATGAAGAAATGCTCAACATCGTTGGCCATTAGAAAAATGCAAATTGAGACAAGGCTGATATTCAATCTTACCCTAGAAAGAATGACTATCATGAATCAATCAAATAATAACAAATGCTAGAAAGGCTGTGGGAGAAAGAAGAACCCTTCTACATAATTGGTGAGAATGTTAACTAGTACAATTACTCCTCAAAAAACTAAAATTATATCCCAGTGACCAGCCAGCAGATGGTAAGGAACTCAACCACTTGGAGCCCGGCTCCATCTGCATGCCACACCCTCCAGCAACCAGCTTAGCCACAGTGCCTGCAGCCCCCCGCCCCGCACCACCTCTGGCCTCCTGGCTCTGCCTCTCCTTGATGAAAACTGAAACCCACTGGAAAAGTGAAGAGAATCTCTGCAATAAAGGCACACCACACCACCATACTTGATAAGTTGAAGGGATCATTACCTCCCATCAGAACCCAGACTATCTTCAGGGAAAGGGCAGCTGGAACCTGCAGTAGAACCTTGCACCCTAAGTTCAACCCTACAGGACAGGGAGATCAACTTGGGACTTGCAGCCAGAAATCTGCCTGAATCTCATGGGTCTGCTACTGGCTTGCTGTGATTCATTGACTTATATCTGCACACTGCTGCCCACATTGTCTATTGTGACAGCAGACACATACCCTGAAGGAGGTCTAGGCATTTTTGTTTTTTATTTGTTATTTTCAAAAATTTTGCTCTTATTTTAATTTTTTTCTATTTGTTTCTATTTTTTTTCTCTTCTTCTTTTTCTTTCTTTTTGCTTTTCTTTCTCTTTCTCTCTCACTGTCCCACACTGTCCATCTCCACTTTTGTTCCTGTTCTGGCCTTAATTCAGATTTCTTCTTATTTTTCTTTTTTTCTCTTTTTCCTTCTCTTGATTGTCATTAGTTTTAAAGGAAAGTAAATACAGTTTCTAGCCTCCCTATTGCTGTTAGGTTGGTCTGTTCTCATATTTGTTATTCCATTCTGTCTTTCCCTTTTGTCTTCAATAGTTTCTTAGAGTTTGCATGATTTTCTTGTGTCCTCTGGCCTCATTGCTAACTTTTCTCTATCCATCCAGCTATCTATGCCTCCGTCCCCAACTCTTTCTAACTCCCCATCCTGAAGGGTAAAATTGCTATACTGAAGAGGTATTCACTATAAACATATGTTGGCCTGGTCCTCAGTTTTGATTTAATTCACACAGTTAAAGGTGATAGATTAATAATTACCACAAATTGTCATTTTCTAAGCTGTGCTTGATCCCATGGTGTTGCTAATTGCATCACTTGGGCTAAGGTGTTGTGATTAATCTAATCAGTTGTCCTTCCTGGTATAATGAAAATTAGATAGCCTCAGAGTCATTAGAGACTCAAAACTGAAAGACCAGCTATATCTGGAAGACAACTCTGAGAAGCAATCATTCCATAAAGGTTCTAACTACAAGCAACAAAGATACTTACAATAAGCAATTTCAAAGTATCAACCTAGGAATTAAACCAATGACAATACCAAAAACAAAACTGAGAAGACATTTAAGCAAAGCACAAATGCAGACTTCCAACCCACCAAAAGCAAATTCTGGGGGAAACAAGGTGGAAAAGTCTGATAATCAACAACCTGGACACCCTGAACTGATACCACAGGAAGTAACACAATAGATGAATGAGGCTCTTGAAAATTTCAAAACAGAAATAATTTCCCAGATAACTAGAGATGGTGAGCAGAGTGAAAGACATGATTAGAGGCCCTAGAACAGAAACATGCTGGAAGCCATGAATGTCCAGCATAAGAAAGAAATGGAAACCATGATCACCCAACATAAGAAAGGAATGGAATCCATGAAACCAATTCAAACAGATATCCAGGAGATTAAAAACTCCATTGAAATTATTCACAGCAGATTAAGGGAATGTAAAGATAGAATATCAGATATAGAAGACAGGATTGTGGTTAATGACCATGAAAATAGATATTTCTTAGAAATAGTAAGGGACCATGAGAAATTAAACCAGCAGCTGCTAGATGATGCAAAGAAGAATAACATAAGACTGAAAGGAGTCCACCAAAAAAGCAGGAGAAAGTACAATTAACATAAAAAAAACTGTTGGGGCCGGGGATTTAGCTCAGTGGTTCAGCTGCCTGCCTCACAAGTGCAAGGACCCGAGTTTGATCCCAGGTACCAAAAAAACAAAACAAACAAAAACACTGTTCATAGAAGTAATAGTAGAAAACTTCCCAGACAAAGGTAGAGAATTGAACATACAGATAAATGAGGCATATAGAACTCCAACTACCCACGATCAAAAAAAATCTACACCTAGGCATATAATACTCAAGATCCCAGAAACCCAACAGAAGAACAAAATCCTACAAGCAGTTAGAGAAAAGAAACAAATAACCTACAAAGGAAAGCCTATCAGAAACACAGCACACTTCACAACACAAACCCTCAAGTCAAGGAGAACCTGGAGTGAAGTCTTTCAAGCCCTGAAAGAAAATAACTTCCAACCTAGACTGTTGTATCCTGCAAAACTATCTTTCAAAATTGATGGGGAAATTAGATACTTCCATGACAAAGAACACTGGAGAAATTTCATGAAAACCAAATGAGTGCTCCAAACAATTCTACACAATGTCCTAGGAAAACGACAATGAAGGTCACAACTCCATGAGGCCCAACAGAGGGAAGCCACTAGGCAAAGCAAGAAACTAAAAGGAAAGGGGGGGAAATAAAAAAAGAGTCAACAACAATAAAACATCATGAAAGGGATGAGTCAATATCTATCAATTATAACCATCAATGTTAATGGCCTCTATTCACCAATCAAAAGAAATAGACAGAATGGATTAAGAACCAAAATCCAACAATATGCTGTATACAAGAAACACACCCAACTCAAACAGAAATTCATAGACTGAAAGTAAAAGGATGGAAAATATTTCTCCACATGACAGGAACCAGGAAAAAAGCAAAGTTAGCAATCTTTTTTGCAGACAAAGTAGATTTCAAACCAAAACTAATTAAAAGAGACAAAGATGGTAACTACATCCTTGTGAAGAGAACAATCCAAGAGGAAAAGATGACAATCATAAATATATATTCACCAAATATGAATGCCCCCAACTATACAAAACAAATATTAAGGGTCATGACAAACCAAATAAGCACTAATAAAATTGTACTGAGGGAACTCAAAACCTCACTATCACAAAGAGACAGACCATTGAGACAAAAACTCAACAACGAAATTCTAGAACTGAACCAAGCTATTGAACAAATGGACTGAATAGAGGTTTACAGAGTGTTCCACCCCACAAAATCAGAATAAACATTCTTCTCACCTGCACATGGGTCATTCTCCAAAATAGACCACATGTTAGCTCATAGGACATGTCTAGGTAAATGAAAGCATTGAAGTTACCACCTGTATATTATCAGACCATAGAGCAAAAACATTGGTGATCAATAACATAAGAAACCGCAAAACCCTCACAAACACATGAAAATTGGATAATGCCCTCCTGAAACAACCAATAGGTCACAGAGGAAATTAAAGAAAAGATTAGACAGTTTCTACAAGTAAATGATAATGCCAGTATAACATACCGGAATCGATGGTACACAATAAAAGGAGTTCTACAAGGGAAATTCATGGCACTGAATGCCCATATTAGGAAAACAGAGAACTCAAATAAACAATCTAATGCAGGACCTCAAGCTCCTAGAAAAAGAAGAGCATAACAAACCCAAATCTCATACAAGAGAGGAAATTATAAAGATCAGATCAGAAATCAATGCAATGGAGACTAAGTGAACAATAAAAAAATCAATGAATCAAAGAGTTGGTTTTTCAAAAGCATAAAAATCAATAAACCTATAGACAGCCTTATAAAAAAATGAAAGAGGGCTCAAATTCATGCAATTAAGAATGAAAAAGGTGAAGTCACAACAGACCCAGCAGAAATCCAAAAGATCATCAATACCTACTTTGAGAACCTGTACTC
>NW_004624734.1:21696419-21748855 GCF_000247695.1 Heterocephalus glaber | reverse complement strand
TGAAATAAATAGGACACACATGTGTAAATACTGAATAGTTTCTCTGGTGTGAGAAGCTGAAAGTGTAAATAAGGATTAAAATTATTAAAACAAATAATTGATAGTTTGAAATATGAAGAAAAGGTCCAAAGGGGTAGGGGAAGCGGGAGGGGAAGGGGAAAGGAAAGGAGGGAAAGGAAAAATTATGAGAAAAGGAAAAAGTAGAAATAAAGTCTTTTTAAATAAGGAAGGGTGGAGGGGGTGAAGGGAGAACAGGGAATGGGGAAAAAATAAGAACCAAGATACATCATGTATAGGTAAAGTACCCAATGATAAATGTCAACGTATTCTATACCTAAAATGTACCAGTAAAAGAATTTAAGCAAAAAATAAAAATAACAAAGCCTGAACATTAAAAAACATCTAAAATTATAAATTCTATTTGACCCAGATATTCCACTTCTACATATCTTCCCAAATGTTTTTAAGACATCATATTACAGGGATACCTGCACACCCATGTTTATAGCAGAACAATTCATTATAGTTAAATATTGGAATTGGCCTACATATCCATCAACAGATTAATTGATAAAGAAAGTAAGTATTTAAAAACAATGGAGAGGAGTATTTACAAACAGTATCTTTTCTGCCATAAAAAATAATAAACAAGTCATTTGTAGGAAAATGGATGCAACTTGAAACCATAATATTAAATGAAATAAATCAGGCAGACATACAAGCTTAAATATTACATGGTTTCTCTTATATGAGAACCCCAAAGTATAAATAAAGAACAAAGTAAAAGATGCATAATAGGAAGTAGATAAGGGGAACATGATCAAGAAATGGAGGTAGGGGATTGGAAGGGAGGGAACAGGGATGAAAAAAACAAATTAAAATGTGTTATGTAAATGTATCAGGTCCACAAGAGGAATGTAAACATTAGCTACTGCAACATGTACTAATTTTTTAAAATTCTCAATCAGGACTGAAAAGATCTCAACAGGCTGGATCAATGTATCTGAATTTCAAGACAGTATTAGGAATAAACACAAGTTCCAATTACAGTTTAGAAAAATTATCTTCACAACTATAAGAACAGAAAAAAAATGACATAGAGCTTTACATGAAAACAATTCAAAGGTCTGAAATGATGTGGAGCCCAATATAAATTAGTGTGGTGTATAAGGTAACAAAAAATCTTAGGTCAGTTTTAGGCTATATCAGTAAATGCACTGTCCTGACCAAGAAAGTTAATAGTCTCATCAGATGTTTCACCAGCCAGAACAAACTGGAATGTTGTGCTCGGTTCTGGCTGCAGGTCTAGGGAAAGGCAGCCAAAATGGTGAGGTGTCTGGAAATGATTTAAGGATGGTTGATTCTAGGAAAAGAAGAAATCTAAAGGGAAACAAGACAACTGCCTTTGAGTACTTAAAAGGCTGTGGTATGTAACAGGGATTTGATTTTCTATGAAACTTTATAGTTCAAATGAAGAACAATGGCTGAGTTACTCAAGCTTAGTGTAAAGAAATAAGGTTGACATGACCAAAATTAGAATGGGTTATTCATGAGAATTACCTCTCATTGAAACTTTTATCATTGTTACGTTGAAATTTAATAAAATCATATGTTAAACATATCTCACCAATTTAAATAATGACAATACTAATAAGATCCCATGGACTTAGAGCCAAAGTTAAAAAAATAAAACGTTAGCATATTTTAGAATCTCCCATAGGATAATAATATTTTGAATTCATATGAATTATAATTTTGTTTTCCTTATAGTTTGACCACCATGTACATCTTCTTAACTAATATATTGCACTGTATTAAACTTTATATGAGTTAATTGTGCTGTTTATATTATTCTATTTCATGCTTTTCCCCTTAGCATAAAGTTTTATGATTCTTCCATGATGACTGCATGTAGGGACAGTTCATTTTTTCACTACTCTATAGTAAATGTGTTTTATGGTTATATCATAATGTATCAAGTCGTTGTTGTACATTGACCTGTCTCTAGTTATATACATGCTTGGATATGTTTGCCAGAGCTTGGGGAAAGAGTTTCTTGGGGTTATGTAGCAAGTTCGCCTTCACTAGCCACATCAGACGGTTTCCCAAGTGGCTGTGCCAATTTATTTCCCATCAACACTGGATGAGTTTCCATTGCCTCAAGTTATTACCATCACTTGATATTTTCAGAATTTTGAAGCTGTCCATATGGTATGTGTGAAAGGTGTCTAAATGTGACCTGAACTTGCTATTCCCTAATACAAATGAACTTGGGTGGCTTTCATATATTAAAGAACCATTGGTACTGCATCTCTATAAGACCCCTAGTTTTTCATATATCTCTCCTGAGTTTCTATCTTTTTTCTAATTGATATCCACATACTAATTTCTTGGTTTCTTTATAAGGCTCTTCCCCTAGATAGTCTTGCTCTTTTGCATTCTTTATGGAATTTTCATGTTAATTTAACACCTTTAAATGTTAATTTAGTAATGTGTATTACTCTTTTCTTTTACCTTTCGGTTAAAAAAATTTCTTTTCTACCCTGTTAATAAAATGACTGTGTATTGTCTCCTTAACTTTTTGTAGTTTTGGCTTTGATATTTGTCTTTATTTCTCTGCTTATGGTATAAGATATAGATTCATTTTATCATTTTCAAACAATAATCACAGATTGTTCTCATATATGCAAGAGTACATGCAGGGAATCTCCCTGCTGTTTTATTTATTAGTGTCTCTATTCCTGCCTATATGTCATATTTTAATTGTTAAATTGTTTAACAATTAACAATTAACAATTAAATTGTTTAAACAATTTTAATTGTTAAATTGTTTAATTTAACATTGTTAAATGTTTTAATTGTTTAATTGTTAATTGTTTTTTTTTTTCGTTTTAACATGTGGCTGGGCAAGATGTTCTCACAGACACAAACACAGATGGTTGCCACCTCCCCCACCCCACCCCCACACACATACAAACCCATACCCACACACTACCTTTGCTCCTGAGGACAGTAGAGATCTTAGTTTCTTGATATTTGCTCTAGCAATATCAATTTTAATACCAGCTTATCAAGTTCCATTAAAACCAAATAGTGCAACTTAAGAAATATCTTGGGCTAGGGATGAAGCTCAATTGAACAGCACAAGCCTAGCTTGGGTGAAGCCCTGGTTTCAATCCTCAACATTACAGGAAAAATAATTATTTTAGGGATTTTGTAGAGAATTCCTTTTAACCTATAGACTTGGAGAAAGCTGATAACTACACCATAGCATCTTCCTATCCAAGAATTTTTTTAGGTGTTTTAGTTTGTTTGCTTTTACTATTTTCCAATAACTTTAGAAATTTTATCACAGAAATTTTAAACACCCTTTGTTAGATTTGTTCACTTTCACTTCTTTTGTTGTTGCTGCTTTTCACAGATCATTTATATCAATTGAGGATCACTTCATGACCTCTTGATCCCTCCCTTTATCCAAGCTGTGCTGTCATGATCTTTTCTAAACCAGTTTTCCTAGCTTCATTCCATGCAACCTTCCAGCATGGTGACTCACCTCTCTTACACAACAGGAGGGACACACATGGAAACTCAGTCCTGCTCATCTGTATCACTCTAGAGGTGCAAGGGACTTAGCACTCCAGGTCAGTTCTTCAGCACCAAGGGACAGGAGCAGGTGGAGAAATGCCCCCCTTCTTCGACCCCAGGAGGAAATTTCTGAGTGACAGTTTCCACGCTCCTTAGGTCTTGCGGCTAGATTAGTAGCACAGATTTTTCTATCATTTCTTTTCTTCCCACTATCCCCTAGGCCCTTCCAACCACTATGTAAGACCACATTCCCAAACTACCTAACAGCACAGTAGCATGAGTTTGAAGCTCGGCTTCTCATGAAACTTAATTATATTTTCTTTATGTTTCCGATGTGTAGAGATGCAATTGGCCTTTTCATAAATACTATATAAACAATTCTATTTGACTTCCAAAGGATAAGTACTTTCCATACATTATCCATTTAAATTCTCACAAACTCTATTATGCAATTAAATCATTACATTAAATAAAATTTCATATACAAAATTTTATATATGAAAATATTGAAAAATTCATATTAATTTTAATTTTTTTCTACAGAATACTTAAAATTTTCTATGAGACAAGTTCTTCCTCCTGATGTAAGAATGTTTTCAACATTTATAAATATGATGCTTACTTTAGATTTTTATAAACTTTATATGAAATTAAGAAATTCTTTTATTCCCATTTCTTCAGAGATTTTATGCTAAGCGGATATTCAGTTCCATCAAATGCTTTTCATCTATTTTATTAATTAGACATTTGATTTTTTCTTTAATCTGTTAATGTAATAATGTAATAATTTATTTAACATCACTGAGATAAACCCACCTTGGTAATTATTATCTCTTTTGTAGTCACTTGACTTCATTTGCTAATATTTTATATCCATATTTTATAGTTAAATTCTCTAGTATATTTTAATTCCCTAGTATTTTTATCCATAGTTAATAATGAAAATCCCTTGACTGATATTTAGGAAAAGAAAAAATATGTATAACTCTGAAGTACATAAATCCAGAATATTGCCTGTTATTTAGTTTGAAGGTAATATTAATCTCATTAGATGAGTTGGAGAATAATCTTTGTTCTCTTGAGTTTGCGTAAATTTAGAATTATTTTTTCCTTGAATATTTAGTAAAATTGCCCATGAAGCCATGAGATTGTAGCTTCTTTTGCAGACTTTTAAACTGTAATTCAACTTCCTTAATTATTATATAGTCATACACTATATTTCTTCCCAAATCAGTTTAAAAAGTTATATTTTTCTAATCAATTATTTATCTCACCCAAGTTTTAAAATATTTTGGCATGTCATTTTTAATATCTTCTAATTTACATATCTTCCATCACCTTTTTCATTTCTAATTTTATTTCTATTTAAATTTCTACCATAGTTTTCTTGTCAGAGATTGAGTCATCTTATCAGAGGTTTATCTTACTAATATTTTCAAAGACCCACCTTCTGTCTTTACTGTTTTTTACTCTTTCTTCATTTTCTATGTTACTAATTTCTGTTATTTCTTCCTTCTGTTTCTTTAGTATTACTTTGCTGTTCTCACTTTTCAGATTGTGTTTAAGATGATTATCTCAAGAATTTTTATTTCTTTTTCTGTTTGTTTTGAAACAGGGTCTCACTATACAATTCAGGCTGGCCTTGAACTCACTATGTACCCCAGGTTGTCCTTGAACTGGGGCTGATCCTCTTCCCTCAGCTTCCTTAGTTCTTAGATTACAGGTGTGTGCTGCCAGAGACACCATGCCCAGCCTGTCTCATACATTTTGAGTCTTTCTTCTTTTAAGGTTAATAATTTCCCTCAGACATCACTCTAAATGCCTACCAGTTTAAACTGTAGGATTTCCATTACCATTACATTCTAGGTATTTTCTAAATTCCATTATGTTTTCTCTTTGGCCCATTAGTATATTTAATAGCATATTTTAATCTTCAACCATATTTTTTTCTATCTTAATGAGCTAACAACCTCTGATGGTGCTCTGACAGGATAATGTGGTATTTGTGTAATCAATCCTTTGAAATGGGTCATGGCTTACTATATGGTATAGTACATGGTCAGTTTTCATAAATATTTTATACATACTTGGAAAGAATCCTCGTTACCCAGTTGCTGAATGCAGTATTCCATGTAGGCAAGTTAGAACACATTTACTGACTTTGTTATTGACATCTTCTATAAACATAGATGTATACCAAAGGCTTTGGTACATTATCAACTTGATATTATTTTATGTAGATTTCTCCTTGGAATTTTGCCAGTTTTTGATTCAAAATACTGAAGCACTGTAATTATGTACATAGCAAATGAGAATGTTTTAATTTCTTGATGAATCTAGTCTTTCATCGTTTTCAGTGACTCTCAAAATTTTAATTCTTTTTTGCCTTTGCGTTTTCTTTGGATGATCCTGATATTGTTATACCAGGCTTCTTTTGACTTTAGTGCTTGACTCAAAGTACAGAGAGGTTGAATAAGAGGCCCAAGTTCAGACAGATGATTTACTAAAGTAGAACTAGTACCCAGATATTGTGGATTCCCATCCAGAGCTCTTGCTGAGTATCCTAACAGAAAGTGAATGACAAGGCACAGAAAAGAGCCAGAAATAAATGAGTAATATATGTAAAGGAGCAATGAGAACAGCAGGTATAGCTGTTGTGCAATAATAGATTGCAATGACACCTAGGCACAGACTTCGAATTTTGTAACACAAATGACATAATAAAATAGGATTTTAAAAAGCTTCTAATTGCAGCAATGTTAGAAGAGAGAATGAAATTTGACTATTCAGGAGGATTCTTGCCCTCCAAATCTGCTATAATATAATAAGAACCTGAATGAAAGTCATGAGAATGAAGAGGAAAGGGTAGATTCAAGAATTACTTATGGAACAAATAATACACTAAAAAAAATTCCATACTTTTGAAAAATAAAGAAATAAAAGGGTCAAAGATACTACCTCATTTATGTCTGTAGTACCCTGACAACTTCATTATTTGTGGGTTAGAAACTACAGAGCCAAGAAATAATAGGTGGCCTATAGAAGGAGAGAAAATAATGAGAGTTTGTTCCATGCAATGAATTTGGTATTTCTAGTAGACAGATGGAAATAAAAGACTAACAACAGATTGAAACATGTAGTTCTGTTTGCCTTATTTTTTTTTATGAGAAAGAAAACCATTTGCACTGGAGTAATTATTAAATCTTTCTTAAACATATCTGTGTTTCTTGAACTCTAAGTATCATTCTTTGCCAAAGTTTTAAAATTAAAATTTGCCATAAATTATTATCTTATTGTCACATTTTTGAAATTGATAGCAAGGATAATTGTTTTATAAATAAACTACTGGTCAACCAAGAGAGCTTTCTTGGACAATCTCTGTAATTCAAGGTCTCTTCTGAGCACCCTTGTATTATATAAGCAACATTTTTGCTGCGAACCTTTGATATTCCTTGTAGACCTCCTCTTAAAGTACTGACAAAACTTAACTCTATTTAATTCATAACCACTTAGAACAAAACATTACGTGGTGCATCTGTTTGTGCAATTTTCAGTAATGCCAGAAAACAATTTTGTGAGTTTGGTCACAATGAATTCTGAGGGAGTAAGTAGCTGAGTCAAATCTAAGAGCCTTCTCCTCAGATATTTTTTAAAACCATGAACAAGTCAGTGAACACATTTTTATTGAATTTGGTTGCATTTTTTGTTTTTCCAACTGGATATAATAAAAATGTCTGATATTTTGTTCCATAATATGATCTTCTTGAAATGCTCATGTTTTAGGCCAATACAGCAGGCTTTACTTCAATTCTGGAAGTGTATAATTTCCAAAAGGGTCCTAAAAACCACCCCACAAACCCTATATTCATCTATAGATTAGTTACATTGAGCCCTTCCACTGACAGAGAAAATCTGGGGCAGTTGTTTGGGTGTCTAAGCATCTCATGTAGAATGGTTAGGTACTTTAAAATTACAAACTTAAATCCCCCCCAGGTCTTAGCCCTTTAAGATCTATTCATAGGATATAATGTTGTCTGCTATAGGAGACTTCTGGATAAAATTTTTAAGTGAATAAAAAAACACAGAACTTCAGCTTTAAGGATCCTATTTCAATTTTAGTATCATAGATGCTCATCCCTCCTCTCAGATCTGAGACCACAGTTTACATAACCCTGAGATCAGAGATGTATAATCTTAGATTAATAATTAAAGACATGGTTTTTTTATTTTAAAAAAAAACCTCAAAGTATATTTTGTATATCTTAAGTTAATAAAGTGATTCAAAGATGTCTCTCAACAATAGAACAAGACTCTATATTGGCTAAGTTTTTCCCCTAAATATATAGAATTAGGAAGCATTTCCAGATATTGAGATCTTTAATGCTTTCAGGAGAAAATAATTGCTCTTTGCCTTGTTGCCCTGAGAAATCTATTTCTTGTCTATGTTAATCTTAAAACATTACCTCTTTGCATCTCCACTTTTTCATTTAAGAATGAATGGGATATGAATGCAGTTCCTGCAATGTTCAAGTCTCTTGCCTCCTTTCCATATTCATATGTAGCTCCCCATACTTGAGTTGTCCTTTTCCACCCCCTTTTAGATAAATCCTAAAGATTCTTTGGGACTCAACTGAAATGTCACCTCTTCTAGAAAACTGTAGAAAGCCTAAATGTCCTTCTCCCATACTCTTCTCTCCGTTGACTAGATCAGGCAACTTCTCCGGACTTCCTCCATTTTGCCTTTTTCCATCATAAGTCTTGTGTACATTTCTTCCCCTTCAGCAAGAGTTCCTCAAATAGACTGTTTTATTTACATCTGTAAAACTTAATTTACATCTCAACACTTAGTTTAAATTTGCTAAGTACATAATGGAGCTCTGACAAACTGATTCTGAACTCTCTTGGCAAAGGTACAAAACAAATGTGATCTTTTCTTTTAAAGTTTTTAATAGATTTAATTCATTCATTAACCTATTAAAGACATTTACTGAAAACCTGTTATGTTTCTGGCATTTGGGGCACAGAAGGAAGAGTAATGCATGAACCAAAAACTTTTCTTCTTCTCTTAGATCTTATATAATAGAAAGGGAGCCATCCAATAAAGCAAACAACCAAGAAGTAAATCTACAATATGACATCAAATAGAATTAAGTGCTATGAAGAAAAATCAGACAGAGCCAGGGATAAACAAAGAATGCTTAGAATGGGGTTGAGTGAGGAACACAAGGAAGCCCTTTTGGGCTTGATGTGATAGCAAAATACAGAGGGATGAGCTTTCAGGTAGAGAAAGGAAAATGCAAAGATTCTGATGTCTAAGTGCATTTCCTGTGCTTGGAGAACAAGAAGAAGCCAGTTTGAGTAGAGCAGAGAGAATGAGGACAGGTCTTAAAGTAGGCAGAGTCTGACCCTCCAGAGGTTGGCAGGCTCTTGTGGACTTTGCATGGAATGAACATAACACAAATGCAAGAGAGGTCTGTTTGAAGTTTTTGATCAGGGACATAATGTGGTCTGATAGGAGGAAGTTCTCTGGCAGCTAGGTAGAAAATAATGTATGGTGACACAGAAAGTCACAATGATCTGGGAAAAGGATGATCTGTTTTTAACTACATTGGTAACAGTTCAGCCAAGACGTAGTCAGATTTCAGATCAACTTGAAGGCTGAGCCAACAGAATTTCCATTTGCTCTTATTATATTTTAAGTGTATTACAAAATAAATTAGGATCAGATTAATCCCATGACTAATCACAATGCACATACATATTCATGGACACACATCACAAACAGATATAGCTAATGACACAACATGCATGAAGTCTTTGGTTTAATCAGATATAAGGCTGTAGGCACCATTTACAGATGCTATGGCATCTGTGACTCAGAATTCACCTCATAACTGAGTTCCACCTTCTGCCATCACCAAGAGATCTGCTCAAATGTCCACTGGAACAACTGGCTGGATATTCACTCAGAGAGGCTGGGCTGCCCTGTGCTTCACTCCAGAGATTCAAAGGAATGAGGAGAGGTTTAGAGTTTGAATCTTGACTCTTTCACTTGTGGCAAAGTTATGCCACTTAACCTCTCTGAACTTCAGTTTCTTCATTTGTAAAATGTAGTAATTTTATTAACTTGAATAGTTATAACAGATATTCTTCACTTTTCTGCCTTCTGGGCTTCAGAAACACATTCAGAATATTCTCTAGCAAAGTCTGGCACCAAAGAAACACCAATAAGACCACCAACTGGCCTGTAGATGACATATTCAACAGTCATAGCCAAGTTTAGGTTCAGAACCTTCCTCTGCTCCAAAGATCATTGGGGGGGGGTCAATTCATATCTGCTATGTCATCATTGGGATCACTTGCTTCTCTGCAGAGAAGTCCAGAGACAACTTCAGATCTTGTGTTTCCCTTAAAATCCTTGCCACTCTTGAGAGTAATGATACTGTCAGCATGCCAATTGCACATACTGATGTGATGTCTTAGAAAGGAAGCATCAAACAAGATGTTTCTCGAGATGAGCAAGTCAGTCTCTTTGTAGGCCCTTTTGGTCACCAAAGGGCTAAGGCCACTTTAGTTTCATTCATTTTTAAATGGTATTTTGGAATAAAGTCTAAAATTGCCCTACAGGGAAAGAGCAAGAAAAAGAGAGAACAGACAAGAGCAACGGTTTGAGGGTTGAGCAATGTTTCAATACAAACAATGGAAATCATCAGCAGACACTGAGGGCAAATTACTTTCATATATAGAAATTATACCACAATAAAAGAGACTGATGGCTGCTTACACAGCTGCAGTTATTAGGACAACATAATAGCATTCATTCAAAGCAAATAATGGAGTTGCAGCAGGCTCAATATGACAGGCTTTCAGACCTTACCAACAATAGAGAAGGGACAAGTACCGAATAGGGCAATAAAATAATCAGAGAGAAAAAAAAATTTGAGCCCTGGGTGATGTGATGAAGTAAGAATGATTTAGTTTTAACAAGGCTGCTTTTCTGGATCACAAGATTATTTCTAGACATCTAGCAGGTTAACACACAATTTATAGACAAAACTACAACCTGTGCATAACCGGACTGATGCTTCTAAGTTGATGCTTTATTTCTAATTTAAATTTGGAATTTGGACTGTGTAATGATTGGTGTTTTAAGGGAGATGGAACTTGCAAAAACTTGTCCCCCAAATCCCCTAGTCTAAATCCCCCAGTCATAGATAATGCAATCCACCCCAGTAATGCTTTAAAATATGTGATTTTGGTAAAATGTGTTACTGGGAATGATGAGGGAGAAAGGCCCGAAATGAGTTTGGGTTTCATCTTTTACTATAGTGCCTTGGTCAGACTCGACCTCTCTTCTCACAAAACGATGTGTATTTTTTTTTCCTTTTCACTGACAAATTTTGCCTGAGCAATGACATTTGGTTTTGATAAATATACTCTTTGATTTCCTAAGAGAGAAGATAATTACATTATTTACGGTTTGTCTCAACCTGAAATGTGACTCTGAAGTGCTGTTTCTTGAAAGTGCCAAGAGGAGTTTACTCATTATAGAAACTTGAGTAACATCACATAGTGACTATTATGAAGGTATATCAAAGGGCAAAATCTACAGCTATTGTTACAAAGCTATTGGTATTATCAGCCAACTACTTCTAACTGAACAAATCCTATAGCCCACTGGCAATACTCTTCTGATCATTCGTTCTGAAAACTGTATTTCAGCCCTAAGACACACTCTAAAACATCTTCTTAAAGCTGAGAATAGTGGTGCAGGCCTGTTATCTCAGCACTCTGGGAAATGAAGACAGGAGGACTGCAAATCTGAGCCCATCCTGGGTATCTCAGGAACTTAACAAGATCCTATCTCAAGTAAAAAATAAAATAGGGTGGAGGTGTAGTTCAATACGAAGGCCCTGGGTTCAATTCCCTGTATCATCACACACACACACACACACACACACACACACACAAAAGTCATCTTTCTACTAAGGCTGAGAGTCCACAAGTCATGGAGGAGTTAATCAAGAGTCTATGAAGCTTAAAGCCTTCACAGTTTCATTTGTCTCTGTTCAACAAAAACAGGCCTTGAGAAAGTTTGACTGACATTTATGATAATTACATTTGGAGATTAAAATAATATGGGGTTTCACAAGGTTTAAAATTTATGCACCATATTGGACCTCACATGATTACACCTTCCTTCATATCATTTTAGTCTGGTGTTGAAATCCATTTGATATGAATGTAATAGTCATTTTAATGGATATTGTTAATTCCTTGTTTTCAGCATAATAGATAAAGGGGATTTTAATTAAATTCATTGTGTGAGCACTTATCAGGGCTAAAAAGGTTCACAGAATTATTATTTCTCTGGCATGACATGTAAAGAATAATGTACAAGACGGAGAAGACAGCAATATCAGAGTGTGTCTGGAATAGAAGTCAGGCTAGTTTCATTTCCCTTGAAGATGACATGGCAGGCTTTAAACCAACTAAAAGGTGTTGCATCAAAGCTATAGCTTCCATGAGGCACCAACATAATGAAATGTCATTGCTTTCTCTCTTGTAAACTGACAGAGCTCCTTAAGGTCAAATTCAAATTTCCCCAAAAGTCTTAATGGAGAACCAAATCCTGAATCCGGTGAAACCCAGCTAGACATATGGCAAGAAGTGGCAAGAACTTTTGTTTCAGGATCTCCACCTCTTTTGCAAACCTAGAAGAATGAGGCTGAGAGCCCACCAGGCTTTCCTGTCCTTAGGACCTTTTTATTGTTGGGGAATTCCTGAGAGGAATCCCTGGCTGACAAAAGGGCTTTAAAAGTCACTGGCCCAATTTAAAAGGAGCTATGACCACATGGGAGAGTAGCATTCTAAGAATGAAACATCCAACAGAAATCACTAACATGCTGGATTTATTTCCATGGAAGGAGAAAGCCTGAAGTATTCATTCTATAAAATTTTTACCAAAAAAATCATGCTATTGATTCATCATTTCTCTTTGGGTCCTTAATCCCAGGAACTCTACCCTTAATTTGTTGCTCAAAAACTTTGTCATAAATTCCTCAGTGTCGTTATACTACAAACAGCACATGAGTGGAAAAATGGAAAAGAATTACAAAAAGTTCCAACTTGTTTAACTTTGCCATAAATGAAACCACTATATTTCCATCCAATCTTTAAAGCTTTCAGTTAGAATGGTAAAATAAAGTTATACAGTAAGTATATTTATACATATAATGCAAATATATTAATAGTTATCTCTTGATGGTGAAATTACACATGATTTATCTTCTTTTTCAAATAGGTATAATGATTAAGCATCATTTTCAAAATCTGAAAAATTGTTTGAAAAGCTGAACAAGTAATTGGCTTGTAGAGAAAGGTCTCTCTTTTTAAGGTGTGTGTGTGTATGTGTCTGCTGAACCATCGCTTTTTTCAGACCAAACATAGGTCCTCTGTACTCACTACTTACCCTAACAATCCCCCTAAAAGTCAGAGAAGTATTGGTGTGGAGAAAAATGTATACAGTATAATTATATCACATTCCTTAAATTTGACAAATTAAACAGAGGGAGTGGTTTTCATATGCATCCTTTGGCAAGAAAAGGAGACATCATTCATCTCTCTTCCACCCTTCCAATCTAAATCCCATAATATTGCTCTTTCTTTCATGATGAAAATACCAAAGGGTACTTGCCTCAACTTCCTTACCACACATGTTTTCTACCTCTCATGCACTTTTTAAAACTCTTTTCCCAAAAGTCACCCATAAGTTCCTAGTTATATAATGAAAATAACTTTTCTCACTTCTTTATTTTTCTCTTAGCCTTCTGGTATATTTGACACTCTTGACTTCTTCCTCCTCTTTTAGAAAGCAAAGGCAAACAAATTTTATTACTCTTGTCCTTCTTTAGTTCCAATGGCTATTCTTGGCTTCTCTCATTTCAATTGTTCCTCTTTTGTTTTGTTCTATCTCCCATTCTTATCCTTTTCCTGATTCTTTTGTCCTCTTACTCCCTTCAGGGTAGCCATTTTCAAATCTATCTCCAATCATCATATCAACAAAATACTAATAACTTGCTGCTGTTATGATTTAGAAGCTAAAATGTCCCCCAGATTTTCTTGACTGGATCATGGGGACACTATATTCATTATTGAATTCATCCATTGATGAGCTCATAGCTGAATGTGCTGCTAGGTGAGGTGAGGCCTGGTTGAAAAAGCCATGATCTGGAAGGGTGTATCTCCTCCTCTTGCTCCTTCTTTCTTGCTTCTTCCTGTTGTTATGGGTTGAACACCTCTTTTCCACCATGCCCCTCTGCCATTCTACTCTTTCACTGGAGACAGCTGACCGTGGACTGACACTGTGAACCCAAATAAACCTCTCCTCCTTTAAGTTGTGGTTGTTGGGTATTGTATCCCCATAAGAATAGTGTCACTAAGACATCTCATGTGTGTGGCACCAAGCTAGGCACTGAGTATACAAAGATGAAATTACTGTTGAGAAGTGTGAAAACTAAAACAAGAAAATTTTAAATATTTTCAATTGGGTAAAATAGAGCAATAAAGTGTTATAGATGACAATACAAAATATGGACTTGAAAGAGAGCAGAGCACAAAGGACAAAGTGGCACTTGAAGAGGGACCTGGAATGCTCTTGGGAAGCACTGAGTATTTAAATCATTGTAAATAATTTAAATTTCTTGGGGCTGGGGATTTAGCTCGGTTTCGCTGCCTGCCACACAGGCACAAGGACCCGAGTTCCATCCCCGGTACCAAAAAAAAAAGAATTTAAATTTCTTGGACTTTATCTCAGACACAAAAGGAAACTGAGAAACTTTAAGAATATAAATAAAACAGATTTTCATTTTAGAAAAATATTATTCAAGGCAGTGAAAGAAATGCAAGAAAAGAACATCAACTAAAGATGAAAAGACTATGTGGACATGGTTGTTGGCCATATGGGAGCTGATGTGCTCCTGAAACAAGGCAGCATTGGTGAGGATGGAAGAGAGGAGCTACAAAAGAGTGAAGATTAAAGCAGTAAAATCTAAAGGATGTGGTGGTGATCCCATAGAGAAAGAAGGGAGGTCAAGGAAATTGAATTCAACACGACTCCCAGGATTCTGACTGGGGGTGATGCTGATGAGGTATGTTACATGTAAGCAATATAGGAAGAGCTACTTGGTGGTTTGAGAGATACTGGCTTCGCTGTTAGACACACTGGCATTGAGATATCACAGGGAAATCTAGAATTTGCCTAGAGGGATAAGAAGTTTATGGTTGAATGGGAAACAGGTTGACATTCATACGTATAAAGGAGATGGTTTAGTTATACCACTATAAGAGGAAAGTAGAGGGAACACTGAGAAAGAACAAATTGAATAAGAGACAATAACACTAAGCCAGATCCCAGAAAGTATCAGCCCTTAAGTGGTGAGATGAAAAAGATAAGTCAACAAAGGAAAAGAGACAATCGCCAATTATATAAACCTCCCTGCAATGGTGGTAATACTTCCTGATTTCCTAGCTACAGCTGAAGAAGTGTCCTACTTAAATTTTCTACCCTTTCAATCAAGTTTCCAAAATCTGTGTCATTGAATGTGCCTTTCTTCCAAAAGTCTTAACAAGACTCTCCAAATTTGATTTAAATCTGTCTTCTCCAGACTTCTCTACTGTAACATTCATACATAGCCCCTGAGTTTTAACCAATCAAAATAACAAATTTTCTTCAAAAATTGCATTCATGGCCCTGTCTCCCTGTCTTTATTCAGGCTGTTTACTTGTCTACAAATTCCCACATCTGCACACCAAGCATGTTTACCAGTCATCATTCATTATCATTTTTCATGACTTATCAAAACTGAAAACAGCATCTAATGGAGTCACTAAGACCAAGGAGAATGTGCTAGAACTAGATTTGGCAGTGGATGTGTGAATTTCTGTGACTAAATTTCCCAGCCACGTAGGAAGTCCTTATTATAGATGACAATAGAGAATGCCATTTATTTTATTTATTTATTTAATACATATTGATCAAATGCCTATTACTTGCCTCCCACTATGCCAGGTGTTAAACAATGATGAACCAAAGAATGCCTGTAGTTTGCTCCTATAAAGAGCTAACAATAAAAAGAGAGACAAATATTAAAATATGCCTGCATAAATTAGTGTGTAATAGTAAGTTTAAATAAGGGTTAGGATGTGAAAGGATGGGAAGATAATTCAGGGTAGGGAGCCTCTCTTCTTAGGTGAGGAATTTATGCTGCAATGTTAAGGATGAGTGCCCAGGTAAGAGGAAAGGAAGCATGTACCATATGAGGAAAGGACTGTATGAAGAAACAGGAACTTATGAAAAGCCAAGGTGGCTACAGAGAAATGAGTAAACAGGAAAGAGGGTAGTCGGTGAGATAAGGAGCCAAGGACAAGATTTCACACATCTTTGTAGGCCATGTTCTAGACATTAGGTTTTACTGACCAAATAAATAGAAGATATTGAAGGATTTTAAGCAGAGGAGTTACATAAGACTAACATTAAGAACAAATTAGAAAAGCTAAGTAAATATCTTCACCCAATTCATAAGGGACAGAACAAAAGAATCAACACTAGGTCTGATGCTTAATATTTATTGGTAGATTGTCAGATTACTGTCTCAATCTAGACCCACTAGCATAATCTAAAAGACACAGCCACTCTTGGATGAGCTTGGGTGATCTCAACTCAGATTTTGAGGCTTTTTAACAAAAATCAAAGAGTTACCTAAATATCTCCTAAAAAGTATAAACAATTTCAGCCATGAACCCTAGGGAAAGTGAGATATCAGTGTGAGTGCCTCTTACATCAGCTTTTAGCAACTTTTAATTTGTGTGCCTTTTAACTTTCTATCATCATCTAAACATAAGAGGTATAGTTCAACATTGCATTTGGAATGGTACTACAAATGTTTCAGGACCACTTCTATGCTCCTGTCCCTACATGAGACACAGGAAAGCCCAGGTAAGCAGGCTCTGTTTCCATCCAGCATCTGGTAGTCTGGTGCTAAGATACACTCTCCAAGTGCCACCTCTGAAATGACTATGGCTGGCAGGCTCTGAAAGCCACCCGGCTTCCTTCTAGAACTGTTTCTTGGGCTTATAAAATCAACAACCAATAAGGAACAGAAGTAAACCACACAAAGTCAGGTTTAATACTTCATTACAGTAATAATCTTTTAGAGAATAAGATTCTACACAAGTTATTGCAATAGTATCACACACCTGAACATTGCAATAGAGAATGCCTGGCTGAGAGGGGTAGGGTTATCCGAGGTGGCTCTTTTCAAACATTGCTGTGGGATAGATGTGCTTCCTCAGTGATTTATTTTGAAATCTAATACATGATCTGAACAAAACAATTGAACTAAAAAAATACTATGAATTCAACCTAACCTATCTTCCAGCAGATTTAGTGTTTCTGTTTTAATATTTAGATCTTTGCTTCATTTCAATTTTAGTTTAGAGCATGGTGAAAGATATGGGTCTAGATTTAATCTTTGGCAAGTTGAAACCCAGTTTTTCTAGCACCATTTCTTAAAGAGGCTGTCTTTCCGCCAGTGATGATGTTTGGCTCCTTTGTCAAAGATGACGTGGCTGAGTGTATCTGGAGTTGTTTCTGAATCTTCTAATCTGTTCCATTGATCTTCAGGTCTATTCTTTTGCCAATACCATGCTGTTTTTATCACAGTCGCTTTGAAGACATTGGCATAGGAAAAGACTATATGAACAAAACCTCAGTCACAGGGGAACTAGCACAAAGAATCAACTGGGATCTCGTCTTCTTAAAAAGCTTCTGCACAGCAACAGAAACTACCAACAAAGTAAAGAGACAACCCACAATGTAGGAAAAAATTTTTACCAGCTGTTCTTCAGACAAAGGACTATTATTTAGAATATATAAAGAACTCAAAAAAATCAGACCCCCCAAATTTAAAGACCCAATCCAAAAATGGGCATTTGAAATGAATAGAGACTTCTCAGATGAAGTAGAAAAAGCAAATAAATATATGAAAAAATGTTCAACACCACTGGCCATTCATGAGATGCAAATGAAAACAACACTGAGATTCCATTTCACTCCAGAAAAAATGCCAGCTATCAAGACATCAATCAATAAAAAATACTAGCAGAACCCTTCTCTCCTGTTGGTGGGAGTGTATACCAGTACAACCATTGTGGGAATCAGTGTGGAGATTCCTCAAAACAATAAAACTAGAGGTTCTATTTGACCCAGTTATCCCCCTTCTTGGTATCTTTCCCCCAAAATTAAAAGCATCATGCCACAGTGATATATGTACACCTATGTTTATAGTGGCAGTTTGTAATAACTAAATGTGGGAAAACAGCCCAAATGCCCATCAACTGGTGACTGAATAAAGAAGATGTGGTTCTTTTATAAAGTGGAGTGCTACTCAGCCATAAAGAAAGATAAACTAGTCATTTATAACTAAATGGATGCACCCTGGAACTTATTTTAGGTGAAATAAATAGGAAACACGTGTAAATACCAAATTGTTTCTCTGGTGTGAGAACCAAAGTATGAATGAGGTCTAAAATGTACAATAGATAATGTGAAATAGGAAAAAAAACATTCAAAGGGGAAGGGGAACTAGGGAAGGGAGTGGGGGGAAGAAAAGAAGGGAAAGAAAAAAATGAGAAAAGAAGGAAATAATGGAAGCAAAGCTTCTGTAAATAGGAAGGGTAAATAAGTGAAAGGAAGAGAAGAGGAATGAAAAAAGAAAAAAAGAACCAAGAGATATTATGTACAGGTACAAATTCCCTATGATGAATGTGATCATAATAAACACCTAAATTATACCAATAAACTCAATGAATAAAAAAATTCTATGAGAATATGCATATTACACTGGCTAGTCCAAACTAGAAATAGTTTGGAAAAGATGAGCCACAGAATACTGAAGGATTCACTTCTTCATGGTATTCATTTGTTGACTTTAAACTGCAAAGCATTTTTAATTTGTCAATCAAAATCATAATCTCTATTACTCATTTAGACCACATAAGAACATATATGTATTGAGTTAACTTTGGAAGAAAATTGAGGATACAATTAAAATCTTCCATAATATTTTAGCCACATAAGCATAGTTAACCTTTTAACATATATGCTTATTATATTTTTCACAAATATATTTAAATGAATTAAATAAAATTGGAACTGTACTGTGCACATTGTTTCATTGTTGATGAAAAACTAAATTTTCAGTGGTCTTCAACATTTGTTCAAATTATTAAAATATGATCATTAATAGCCACAAAGACTCTCATCATAGCTACACTTTAGGTTATTCAAACAATAACTCATTTTTGGCCATTTAAATTGCTTATAACTATAGTAATGATGCAATAGGATCCCTGACATAATTTTGGAAATTGGTGATTTTTTTCTTTAGTCTAAGCACAAAAAAAGGTGAATTGTTAAACTGAAAGATATAAACTCTTTAAAGACATATAATATATATTGCTAACGTGTATCCATTAAGGTTGTATCAATTTGCCTTGTCATTAACAGTATAAAAGTTTCCTACATTAGTTTGTTTGTTTTGTTTTGTTTTATTTTGGTATCAGGAATCAGACTCAGGACCTTGCACTTGCCAAACTACATAGTAAGTTTTGCTTCTGGTTGGAACCAAACAAAAAGAGAACAAGAACAACAAGGTTATAATAAAAGAAGGAAGCAAAGCTTATATTAATGAGTACTATATATTCAATAATTATACTTATGCATAGGTCCAATATATTGATTCTAGTGCTGTTTAAACTGCCTATATATATATTTTTAAACCTTATCTATCTCTTTTAAAAAAGTGGCACAAAATAACTAGGACAGGCTGTATGATGAGAGAGTGAGTTCAAGTCCTGGTTCTCTCAGTTTGAAATCTGTGAATGAATTACTTCAACACTGTGAGGTTAAGTTTCTTCGTTTATGAAAAGACAAGCATGCATTTCATAATCTGGTGGACATTACATGAGAGGATGACCGGAAGACACTTAGAACATCGCCACATTCTTGGTAAGTCTTCACCCCAAGAGAATCTTCCATCCACTTCTGAATATTTCATCCATGATATTTTAGAAAATATAATGGGTATATGCTGATAAGTTGTAATGAATCAAAATCTTTCATGCTTTCTCTTCTTTGGTTTATTTTCTTTCAGCAGGAGATGTCAATAGGCCATAAATCCTGACGTAAATACTTAAGAGAAAACTTCATTTCCTCAAAGTGTTAGAAATTAAAACTACCAATTTAAACTGGGAAAAGGAGAATCCGTGCAGCAAATACCAACCATGTTGGCTGAACCCTTGTCTTCTTTCTCCATAGATCTCTGTGTTTACCAAGGCCTCCTCATCAAAGAAGCCACCCACTAAAACAGTCGCTTTAAGTCTCTTTGTTCTCACTGTTTTTATATCTTTTTCAGATCTTCTCTGATGATTCATCTTTCCCACAAAGCTCATGCATCCTGATTTCTTGTATTCTACTCCATTTCATGACTTAAATTCCATCAGGCAGGAGGGTGAGGGGCCAAAAAGCTTATAATGAGAGACACAAAAGGATCAAGGGGTAGAGACATTTTTAATACACTGATGAATAGCTACTGTAATTGACTCAAACATGTGAAAAAAAGTCATGAGAACTGAAAATGTGTGGGTACTAAAATATGTCATAAACAGAAAGGAGTATAATGACTCACAGTGCCATGGTGTTTGAATATTAAAATATAACAGAGAGAAGAAAATAGTTGAATTCATAGCTTTTGCTTCACTGTCTCCATTGCAGATAAATTGTTTTAATATTTATTTTTCAAATCCTAATATATGGTGTGAATGCATGTGTTGACTCATACGATCTTGTCAGCATTTAATATTCACTGCAAAGTTACTCTTGGGAATCCACATCCCACTCAAGAAAGCTGCAAGCTGATCAAATGTTCGAATTAGCCTTCGTACTGGCACAAACTGGAGTGTATTTCAAGGAAGAGGACTGAATTCCTTGACTATTACATTCACAAAGTTAAGGGATTTTCTTAAAAGGAAGTTTACAATATTAGACTGGGAATATTGATGAAGTTTGTAATGATAAATCAATTAAAAATAGGGTAGGAGGTTTATTCAGTGTCATTACTGGGAGGTGGGCAAGTAATATGTCATCTTGATGAAATTGGTTTTCAGTTTATAAGACAGATAATACACTTGTCTGTATTATCTATTATACACTTGTCTGAAGACAAAGGTAGATTCCACCTCAAATCTCTGGACTCAGTATTTTTAGTCTATATTATAGGTATACAGGTGGTCTACAATAAATTACATGGGGTCCATACTTGAATGGCTGAATTTTGTTGCAGATGATATTTTCAGTTACAACCATGACAGTCCCAGAATTTATTAAAAATAACAATTTATATAAATTATTACAGTCAAGATAGTATGCACTAAGATGGTTACCCACTTGCAACATTCAATGTTGAATGGAAAACACAAATCTCATATCTGTGAATGCAGATATTGTTGGTAGCCTGAAGATCATTGCTCTCATTTTTGCTAAGAGAATCCTAAACTCATGTTTTGCTAGGAGAACAACTGTTTTTAGAGAAGGTGATAATTTCCCTAGACCCACATGTTGTTCTAAATTGATCATAGTAAGCCCATTTCTTTTAGCCAGTGATAATTTTGGAGTGGACATCTGAGTTAGTTCTAGCCAATCAGACACAACAATTGAGCTTCTTGGAAAATGGTTCTTGGACTGATAAAAGAAATAGGAAAGGAGAAATTCCCACCCTTCATTTGGAAACTGTTGAGGGAAAGCATTAAAATTAGAGCTGCAAAAGCCTATTTGAGGATCCAAGAGAAAAGACCTCCGAACAACAGTCTCCTAGCCAAATGAGACAGATATAAAGGCAGAATCCTACATTGGTGAAGACATCCTCATAGTGTTGAATGAATCTTGAATTTCCCCATCTTTGAACTTCTTGGTTAGTGCCACAACACATTTGTTTCATTGTTTAAGCTACTTTTAATTGAATATTCTATTACTTGCAGATATCAGACTTACTTTCAGGAAGGAATAATAGAGACTCCACAATGATTTAGGTGGTAGCTTAATCTTTTATGTCACTATGCCCTTGCTCATTACATTCTTTCCATTTGGAACACCGTTCTTTTTCTCCCCTGCAGTACTGGCCTAATAGCTCCTCCTCTATAATGTTCTCCTACATCTCCTTTGCAGAATGAATTGCTCTATTATCTATATTTCCACATCACTCAGCTACTCTCACTATTACTGCTATCATCATACAATCAGTAAACATTTTACAAGTGCTCTATGCCAGACATTATGCTAAAATGCTTTGATTTACATGCATGTTGTCTTGTGGTACATTATATTATTTGTTCATATTTATTTTCTCCTCAGCTGTGCCATGCTCCTAGAGGATAGAATATTTATCACTGTCCAATGATTTTTGAGATTGGTTATGTGCCTTGCTTTATCCAATAAAATCTGAGTAGTTTGATGTATTCTATGCCCAAAAGAAGCTTTAAATGTCTTCACAAAGTCTGGCTACATTAGTTCTCTTTTCACTATGAGAACAAGATGTTCCAACACACTCAGTTAACATGACTCACAGAAAGACAAGACAAATAAGCCTAGCAGAGCCCAGTTTAGCCACACAAAATTTCACATAATCTACAGCCCTCATATAACAAAAGCAAGAAACACAAATTGGCTTTACTAAGTCACTGAGATACTGGGCATGTCAATAAAATGTCATTTATCTAAACCTCATAACAGCATGAAGTTATTATTTAAAACTCAAAATATAAATAATTTAAAGAGGAAAACAAAAAATAAATAAGAGAAAGCAGGGAAACATATCTTTTATAAATGGGAAGAAGACAAAGAGATGGAAGGAGAAAAGAAGTAAAAAGAATTAAGATGTATTGTGTACATGTACCAACTTATCATGATGAATATAATCATGTACTGCAAACATGTACTAATAAAAGTTTTTTAAAATTTAAAAAATGATACAGTCCTGCTTTAGGGCAAGAAGAGAAAATGGAGGGAGCCAACTCCAGTTAGAGGATTTAGATTCTCCCCTATAATTGACAGATATGTATTTGTCTTCCACTAGACTCATCTCCTTAAGGATAAGAACATATATTTTTCATCCTTATTTCCTTAAAACTAATACATTGTCTTCTGGATGAATTATGCTGTTGGAAAGAGGACTTACAGATCTTATCTTCATTATTAATACACCCTCATGATTCATTTTACATACTCTGATACCAATCATCCTTCTACCAATGTCTTTTTATTTTAAATACAAAGTAAGTCTTTTGTATTTTCTAAAATAAATTAATCTGTAGTAGTCTCACATTTTAACATCATTAGAATCTATCCCATGAATATAATCTCAAAATTCATCTGGATGGAAAGTTTGTTCCTAATAAAATGTAGTTTTAGAAAAATTTTGTCCCAACACATTGCATTTTAAAAAACTAAAATTAGGTTTAATTCAATAAAATCTAGTTTGCAAAAATGTCAAATATTTTGGTATCTGAATTCATGAAACTTAATGACTAATTAATATGTGGAGAAGAAGAAATTATGAATGTATACAGGATATATTAACATTTTCCATAGAAGCAGAACTGACACAAGATAGGGAGAAAGGAGAGAAAGAGGGAGGAAAAAAATGAAGGGGGGGAGGGAGGAAAGAAGGAAGGATTGACTCACATGATTGTCAAAGCTGAGATGTCCCACAATTTTCTTGGCAAGAGTTATGGCTTAGATCTAGATGATCCCTGAGAGCCTCATATGCTCATAAGTGGAGCTTTTGAAAAGTAATTGAGTTATGGAGGCTTATAGCTGACTTCCTGTTAGGACGTGAGGTCTGGTCAGAAGAGGTGAGTTGGGGCGGCATGGCCTAGAAAAGTTTATCCCCCTCCAGGCTTCTCCTTTTACTCTCTGCTTCCTGTCTACCATGCCCTCTGCCATGCCTTCCTGCCTTGGACCCAGTTGACTACAGACTAAAACATGAGCCAAAATAAACATCTCCTTCATTAAACTGTGGATCAAGTATTTTGCCTCAATAACAACGGAAGTAACCAAGACAGAATTGGTAGTGGAAATAGGGCCATTGCTGTGATAATACCTGACCATGTGGTTCAGAAGCCTTTGGAACTGGTTGTTGGGAAGAGTTTGGAAAGGTTTGAAGATTCTAGCTGAGGAAGCATTAGAATGCTGCAAGCCAATCTTGATGGGAGATTCTGGCCAGAACTCAAAAGACCAGGATGCTGATAATAGTGTAGTAAAGACCAATAAAGACCAGGTTCAAGAGGTTCCAATTGATAAGAAAAGTTTCATTGGCATTTGGAGTCCAGACCATGTTTGTTATACTCTGGTAGAAAATTTGTCTATATTTTCTTCATGTTCTGAGACTCCAAGTG
Organism: Heterocephalus glaber; assembly: GCF_000247695.1. The sequence continues at coordinate 21,724,759 of NW_004624734.1, read as the reverse complement.
ACTGAGGTTAAGGGCAGCAGACTCATTGATCTAGTGTAGGAAATTTCAAAGCCTTCCACTGTTTAGGCTGTGTATGGATGCCACTTGGTTCTTTTAGCCAAGTTTATACTGGAAACTGGGAGCAAAAAGCCATTTGAAAAGTTTTCTGTTTCCCCAGAAAGGAAAAGCCTGTAAAATTGGGGCAGAGGAGAGTTTTGTTGCTTAAAATATTAGCATTTAAAAGAAGCCACATACTTTAAAACAAGACAGTACAAAAGATGAGAGGGGATCACAGGAACCAGGAAGACCTCATAGACTCCGAGTTACAAAAGTGAAAGACTTTGCTATGAGAAGAAAGCCCTAGGGCACCCTCCTTCAGAATGGTGGCCATCTAAGGGAATTTATTTCCTCAGATTTGGTTCATACCCCTCAGCCATCTGGGCAGTTGGAGACCTCTGTAGTCATGATTCAAGTGAGCCCAGCTACTGCTGGAGCTGGAAGCAGACCTTGGTATCATCCACATGGCACTAGTATTACAAGCATGAAGAATGCAAGAGTTGTGGAATCAGGGAGGATCAATCCAGATTTCAAAAGAAGGCCTGGGAGACCAGGCAGTGTGCCCCTGAGAAGGCAGTCCATGAAGCTGTGGAAGTGAAGCTGAGAGTGCAGTGGAGACTCCAGAAAGTTAGAAAAGCTAGGAACATGGAACATCTGAGAGGAACCACAGGAGTGAGCAAAGCTGGCCCAAGAGAGAAGCTATGAAGGCTACAACCACTCGCAGTGCCATAGGGGCAGTGCCACCAAAGCACTTGGAAATTCACATCTCTTGGCCACAACTTGGCCCAGATGCTGGATGTAGAACTACAAGATTTAATATTTGCCCTGCTGGATTTTGGTCTCATTCCTTTCTTTTTCTTTTTGGAATGGGAATGTTGTATGTCAGCAGTGTTTAACTTTTTTTTTTTGACTATTTACAAGGGCTCACAGATAAAAGCTTGCCTTTAGTCTCAGAGAAGACTTTGAATTTGGACTTTTCAGTGATCTTGAAACTGTGGGGCAACTCTGAGAAATGAACTAAATGCATATTTCATAAAGGGATATGTATGAGTCTTTTGAGGTCCAGAGGCAGAATGTTATCATTTAGATCTAGAGCCTCATGTGCTCTTAGGTAGGAAATTGGATTAAGGTAAATGGATTATGGAAGCTTATAGCTGTCTTGATGTTAGGGGATGGAGTCTGTTCAAACAAAGAGGGCCAATGCAAGTGTGACCTGAAAGAGTTTATATCCCTCCTTGACTCTTCCCTTTACTCTCTGCTTCCTGTCTGCCATGCTGTGAGCAGATTTGCCTTAGCTTTGCATATCTGCCAACCTGTTCTTTCTTGGAGCTAGCTCACTATGGACTGAAATATGAGCCAAAATAACCTCTCCTTTTCTAAACTGTGGGTTTGGGGGATTTTGTCTTAGCAACAAGGGAAGTTTAAAGACAGCAAGCTACAAATCCAGGAGAACCAGTGTATATATCTGATCCAAGTCCAAATGTCTGAGAAACAGGCAAATCCATTGTATAAATTCTAGTCTGAAAGCTAGTAGTCTTCAGACCCCAAAAGAAATAATGTTACAGTCTAAGCCAAAAGGCTGAAAAAGACCAGTGTGCTCAAGGCATCAATCAGGAAGCATTCCTCTTACCCAAACTTTTTGCCCCATTCAGGTCCTCAATTGATTAAAAAGATCTACATACATTAGGGAATTTATCAGTATCATTGTTATGTTAATTTCATCCAAAAATGTCCTCATAGACAGTTAGAATAACATCTGACAAATATCTCAGTATGTCATGGCTGAGCCAAGTTGATACATAAAATTAACCATCTGATAGGATTCCTTCATTAATAAATATATACTTGAAGAGCTGAATATTTACTCTATGCTTGGAATAAATCATTTTTGCATCATCCCTGTAGCAATTTTCATCTTTCATCAAAGAATTTCAAAACTAAAGTAATCTTGGAGATTATATTTTCCAATTTAATCACTTACAGAGATGAGAAAAGTTAATGCTTACAGATATTATGTGGCTTGCTTCAAACAATACTAGTAAAAATAAAAGTAAAGCTAGAGTCAAGATCAAGAGCAGGCACTCTTTCCATTACACTGCACAGTTCCTATTCTAAGCATTTGATTATAAATCGCAGTTCCAGAAGTATAAAGAAATTAATAGACACACACGCATATATAAGCCTTGTGGGGTGTTTATCTTGTTACAGATAAATACACACAAGCATTTATGAACACAAGGAGAGATAAAAGCTTTATTGTAGCTTCCTAGCAATAATAAAACACATTTTAAACATAAAACAAGATTTTGATAAATAAAAATGCACCCTTTATAGTTTTTCATCCATTAGAGAGAAATATAATAAAACACTCCATTTTTATTCCTGAATGAAGCATTTCTGAACTTTAATTTTTCTTGATAACATCAAAGTAACCCAATGATGTTCTTTTAAAAATGAGGGCAAAAGGTATTAAATTCATCACCATATAAATAACTTTTCCAGGATGTGAAGATGGATCACAGCTAAAGACATCCATGATTTCAAATGCTATTGCTTTATTAAGAAAAAAATAGTCCAGTTTTTCTACTGTCATTTACAGACTGCTTCACTGAACTGTTCTTGATATTATTTTCTGCTTCATGATTTTCCTCTAGATAAACTAAATAAAAATAATGTGTATAACTCAATATTCTTCATAATCTTAACACATTCCCTCTCTCATTTTTTCCCTAAACAATCCTGTTAGAAAAAGAAAAAAATATGTGTTGGTGATTGATCCACATCAACTGAAAACAAGCGCCACCAACTCAGAATTTCACAATGACTGCAATCTTGTTTCTATTACACATAAAATATGATGCATTCGTGAAGAGACATCATACTAGAGTGAAATGCCAACAAATGCATATATATTTTTTAATTTTAGCATATAAGTAATTTCAGACTTTCCTTTTCTGATTTCTTATGAGTTCTAATAAAAATATCGTGCCAATGAAAAATCTTTTATAAATTGATCAAAGATTAACTGTTTATTCATTCATCCCATTATTTACCAAGCATCTATTGTTAGGCTAACAAGTGTAAGATGCTGACTTGTGCTAGTAGCTATCTTGGAAGCTGAATTCACAAAACTTAATGACTAATGGGATATGAGTAGAGGAGAAATTGTATGAATGAGTTATCACTTCTACTTTAAAAGAGACTGAATTCATTTAATTAATTATCTCAGGGGCATCCTTATATGCTTCTCAAGGATAGCTAAATAGAAAAGCTCATGATGGTTCTTATTTTAGAAACAAAAAGATTCAGCCATCCTAGAGTGATATGGCCTTGGGGTTAAATTTCAGTGTGAACAAAAATCTTTAACATTTAAACTTCTTGCCTTTCAGTGACAAGACAGACTAATAAAGCTCTCTATGGACTTTGTAACAGGGTTGATTACTTAGAAATGCATTATTAATAATACACTGCTCTTTGGAAGTTAACTGCAATGCATAATGATGGTAACTGACTTGTACAAGTGTATATATACACATGTTATCAGCCAATGTAAATTACTCAATATGCAAGTAATTGTTTGGATGTTTTAATTTTCATGTGGAATTCTCTGAAGATCAAAGTACTATAAAACATTTTATTAGATAATTCATAGTTTAATCATTTTGAATTTATGATACACCAGAGGGAAGAAAGGAGACACAGTATATCAAGCAACTGCTAATTTACACAATATTGAAGTTTACATTTTTTTTTTTTTTTTTGGTACCGGGGATTGAACTCGGGTCCTTGCACTTGCAAGGCAGGTGGTGGAACTGAAGTTTACATTTAACTCACTAGAAAAAAGTAAATATTCTTGATCACCTTATTTTTATCAATCCTCACAATTAATGTATTATGAATTATTCTTATCCATTTATTAGAGCAAATTTCTAAAAGATCTCTGACAAACACCATACCTAACAATTATATGACCTATATACTTAGAAGATATAAAACTAAATTTTTATAGAATCCAAATTTAACACTTACATGTCTACCGATTTATCTGATTAAGTAAGATTTGGCATCATTCCTGTTTAGTTGCTATATGGCAGGGATATTACTAAATAAATCTGCAAATTTTACTAGTCAGCATCAATAATCTTACCTATTTGAGATCTCAAACTATTGTGACTTTCATTCTCATTAAAAACAGACTATCCAAGTTACTTATATCAATAAAACAGTTGTCAAGGTATTTCTAAAACAAGAAGATAGATTTTTAATTCTCCAGAGACAGCTGTTAATTTATTCCTCCTAGGACACAGAATCTTGATGCCACTATTTACCAGGAAAACAAAAGTTAAACTCAAAGATCCACTGTTGTATTTCCAAACAAATGATAGGAAAGAAGAACTTAGGTAAAAGTAAAAGATACAGAGAAAAATTTTAACTGTAACATCATTCTAAACAAAACAGACATCTAGACAATTATGACAGAAATATTGAGAAGCCATTTTTAAAATGACATGAATTAATATGGCTATGGTCATGGTCTGAATGTTCTCCTTCCCCAAATTCATATGTTAAAACCTAGTCACCAAGGTAATTGTCAGCCTTTGAAAGACAATTAAGTCAAGAAGGCTCTACCGTCATGAATGGTATTAATATCCTTATAAAAGAGGCACCAGAAAGCTGTCTTCCCCTTCTGCCCAGTAAGGATTCCAGACATTGAATCTGCTGGTATTTTGGGTTTAAATCACTCCACCTCCAGAACAGTGAGCAATAAATTCTATTGGTTGTAAATTAGCCAGTCTAAGATACATGGTTATTTCACTTGGTAATATGCATTTAGGTTTCCTCTATATCTTCTTAAGATTAGGTAGCTCATTTATTTTAACACTTAATAGTATTCCAGTGTTTTGGCTTACTACAGTTTATCCACTTCCCTATTGAAGGAGATCTTGGTTGCTTCCACATTTTAGCAATTTTGAATAAAAACTGTTTATACATTCACGTGCAGGTTTTTGTTTGAGTATAAATTTTCAGCTTTTGGATACAAATACCAAGGCATACATGATTGCTAGATCATATAAATATGTTCAGTTTTGAAAGAAATTACGAAATGTCTTCCAAAGTGGCCATAATTATTTTTTTTTATTTCCATCCATAGTGAATGAGAGCTTCTGCTGTTCCATATCCTCTCCAGAATTTAGTGTTGCCTAGGTCCTAGGTTTTGCATACCTTGGTAGGTGTGTAGTCATAGCTCATTCTTTTAGTTTGTGTTTCCTTGATAATATATGATGGGTTATTTGTCATCTCTATATCTTCTTTGATGAGTTGTCTGTTAGTCTTTGGCCCTTTTTTATATTGAGTTGTTGATTTTTAAAAAATTCTTTACATATTTTAAATTATGATCTTTTATCAAATATGTACGTTTCGAACATTTTTCCCTGGCCTGTGGCTTATCTCCTTGTCCTCTTGAATATGTACAGTGTTCATATTATTTATGTTACATTTGCCTTTATTGTGGTAAACAGACATAACATAAAATGGACCATCTTAAATGAACAGTTTAGTGACCATTAGGATTCTTACACTGTTATATAACCATTTTCACTACCCATCTCCAGAACTTTTTCACCATCCCAAGTTATGGCCATTAAATAATAATGCCCGTTATCACTACCTTATGCCCATTAAATAGTAGTTCCCCATTCTCCTTCCATTCTCACCTCTCCTATAACCCGGTTTTTACTGTACCTCATCTAAGTGGAAGCATACTTTTTATGGTCCTTTGAATATGACTTATTTCACTTAGGATAAAGACCTCAAGGGTTAGCCATGTTATAGTTTGTGTCAGAAGGTTATTCCTTTTTAGGATGAATAATATTTCATTGCCTGAAATTAGTTATAAATGTGGTATACAGTATCATTACATCAAAGCTATGAGGTCAAACATCATTGGCAAATTAGCTGATAACTTGATTAATACCCTGAGCAAACTGGCCAGAATATTGTGTGAATGAGCTACATGAGCACCTCCATAATGTTGTTTAAGGAACTTAGGATGTTCTGTGCCTTCATGTATCTCCTTCCTTGCATTCAAAGGTTATTTAAAATTCTCTACAGTCTACTTTTAAACTCAAATATTTCTTTAATAAAAACTTATTAAAATAAGAATATTGTGGGGTGATTTAAATTAGTTTCTTGATGAGTGACCTTGAGAAAAAAGGCAAGGACACCCGTCTTAGGTTTCTAGTACATTGTGCTGTTTAATGCTCCTGGCAGGCCCATAACATAGGACTGATAATCCTCCTCTGGGTGATAAAGAAGTAGACTCAGACGGGACAGGCAGGACCAGATGAACAACTGTGTGTGAAAACTGTGCTTTGTTTCCAGGAATAATGCCTTTCCAACAGCGCATGCACCTAGGAAGACACACAATTTATGAATGAGGAAGGAAAAGGCAAGGGAATAGGAACAATTCTATAACTTCCTAATTTTGTCCAAAGCTAGCCTAGGCTCTCATCAACTAACTGGAAGTTGTTTAGTCATGAAATAAGTGATGCAAAATGCATCAAAACTAATGTAAACATTTAGTCGGTGCTGAATTTCAGAGAGAGAGAGAGAGAGAGAGGAGATTGATTCTGGAAAAAAGAAGCAACTGGCCCTTATGTAATGACCCAAGCACAAACTATTATGTGGGAAGATGCCTAATTAGTTTATTTATGGCAATCCCTTGCTTCTAGCCATTATATCTGCAGTGGCTCCCATAGATGGCACCGTTCTTATGGTCAGGAGGGGAAATGCCAGGTTACATTTTTAAGTGTTCGTAAACCTTGCTTTTAAAAATTTCTTCCTAAGGCTTAGAAAGTTCATCATACTGTTTATTAAGACTATTTCTTGGTGTAAATGGAGACTAACCACTATCCTTCAAATACTAGCAAATTATCAGTGAGCTTTCTTTCTTCGGATAAAATAAATCGAATATCTTTAGCCTATCTCCTAAAATAATAATAATTTTCTCAGAATTTGATAAGAAATGCTTAGACCTAGGGGTTGGGCCTATAGCTTAGTGGTAGAATGCCTGCCTAGCATGCACGAGCCCCTGGATTCAATCACCAGCCCCACAAAAAGAGTCAGTACTTGGAAAGAGACAATTCATCTGAGGATATTCAATATCCATTATGATTTATAATTGTCAAGTACACCTGCCAATATCAGGCATAAACATGAAAGTGATTTTTATTGACTCAGTGTACAATGAAGTAAAATAACCTAAACTGATACTTATTAAAATATGGGAAAACAGCATATTATCCAAATTTTGAAACATATATTATCATAGAATTTGAATTTTAGAGAGTGAATAATATAGAAAGAGATATAATAAAAGATAAGAAGAAGTAGAGGAAAAATAGATGTCAAGGTACTATTTATAAAATCATAAATTGAGACCATTTCTGAAGAAAATATGAATAGGTGCTAAAATTATTATAAATATCTATCATGAGAAATATCCATATGTCACTTGGTTTAATGTGCTTCTGAGACAATATTTTAACAGCTTTAGTGATTCATAATTTACATTACATACAGTTCACTTGTTTAAAACATATAATTTAAAATATTTTAGCATATTTACAGAATTGTGCACTTATCACCACTATTCGATTTTAGACCATTCCCCTCATACCATAATAATACTTTGTACACTTTAGCAGTCACTCTCTGTCCTCTTCCTTACCCCTCTCCTTTCATCCCTACACAACCACAAATCTACTCTCTGCATCAGGAGGAGAACTTCTTCGGAACAGTTCATATAAATGGAATCATGCAATAGATGGTATTTTGTGACTGATTTCTTTTATTTAGTATGCTATTTTTGAGGTTTATCTATGTTATAGCATGTAACAGTACTTCATTCCTTTCTACTGTAGAAAAATAGTGCCTTAAATGGCTATATCATATTTTGTTTTTCCATTCAGCAATTGACAAACATTTGAGCTTTTTTCATTTTTAGGGGTATTATAAGTGACGCTGTTATGAAAATTTGCATATACATTTTTTGTGTGTGTGAACATAAGCTTTTATATACCTTGTATATGAAACTAAAAGTGGAACTGTTCTCATATCATAACTCTATGCTTAACCTTTTGAGGAACCGCTAAACTGTTTTCCAAAGTGACTGCACCTTTTCTGATCCCACCAGTAATGTGTAAGAGTTCCAGTTTCTCACATCTTCACAATTTTGTCTGTCTTTTTTATTATAGCCATTCAATTGGTATGAAGTGGTATTTAATTGTGGTTTTCATTTGCATTTCCCTGACTAATGATGCTAACCATCTTTTCATGTGCTTATTCACCATTTCTATATTTCTTTGAAGAACTGCCTATTCAGGTCCTTCGCCAAATTTTTAATTGGATTGTTTGACTTATTGTTGAGTTGTATGAGTTCTTCATCAATTCTAGATTCAAGTCCTTTATCAGGTATATTATGACACATAAATATTTTCTCTAATTCTGTGAGTTATCGTTCTGCTTTCTAGATGGTGTCCCTGATAGCTTAAGAGTCTTTAATTAAGATGAAGTCCAATTTACTAATCTTTTCTTATATTATCTATGCTTTTAATGTTATGTCTAAGAAATTATTGCCTAACTCAAAGTCACAGAGATGTACTTCTATTTTTATTTTATGTCTTACATTTAGGTCTGCAATCCATTTTGATTTTATTTTGTGTATAATATTAAATGAAACTAAATCCACATTTTTAAATATGGATATTCAGTTGTACCAGCGCCATTCGTAGAAAAGATTATTCTCCTTCCTACTGAATCGACTTGGGCCCTGTCAAAAATTAGTTGAACAAATTGTTAGAATTTATATCTAGATTCTTAATTACATCCCACTGAATTATATGTTTCTTCTTACACCAGTATCACACTGACTTGACTACTCCTTTCTTTCTTTTTTTCCTTCTTTCTTTGTTTCTTTCTTTCTTTCAGATTAAGTTCTATCTCCAGCCCTTTTCTATTTTTTATTATGAAACAGTGTCTAAGTCTCCAAATTGTCCAGTCTGGGCTTGAAGTTACAGTCCTACTGTCTCAGCCTCTCATAGTGCTGGGATTACAGGCCTGTGCTACCATACCTTGAAAGACTACTGCATAATCATAGGTATGAAATTGGATAGTATGAGTCCTCCTAGTTCATATATCTTGTTTAAGATTGTACCGGTGGATCTGAGCTTCTTGTATTTCCATATGAATTTTAGGATCAGTTTGTTGATTTCTCAAGATAAAGACAGCAGGGATTTTAAATTATGTTGAATGAATACCTGCTGGGTATCTTCCCAAAAGAATTAAAAGAATCATACCACAGTGATATATGTGTACCCATGTTTATAGCTACACAGTTTGTAATAGCTAAAGCTTGGAAACAACCCAAGTGCCCATCAGCTGGAGACTGGATTTTTTTATAAAATGGAGTACTACTCAGCCATAAAGAACGAGAAACTAGAGACATTTATAACTAAATGGATGCATATTGAGGCCATCCTCTTAAGTGAAATAAATAGGACACATGTATAAATACTGAATAGTTTCTCTAGTGTGAGAAACTGAAAGTGTAATTAAGGATTAAAATGATTAAAATGAATAATGGATAATTTTGAAATACGAAGAAAAGGTGCAAAGGGGTAGGGATGGCAGGAGGGGAAGGGGAGAGATCAGGTTACAGGCTGGAATCTGGAAAAAATCCATATATAGATTGTGTTTAAAACTATAGGAAGAGATGTAGATAGAGACTAGGCTGGAGCTCATCAGTGGGTTGGGAAGGAAGAGTCACTGAGGTCAAAGGAGAGGAAGGTATGTTTCCAGAAGAAGCACATACAACTATGTATAATACACAGTACTCAATAGTGTGATAAACGACTGTTACTGTTTTAGGTACTTATCATAACATGCTGTGTTTTTCATCCTTTAGAGCATAATCCTACTTATATAAACGAGTTTACTGTAAAGCAGTGTGCTGCTATGCCAGTGGTAGCCTCATGTATCTCCTGTTTAACTGCGTATTTGGATAATATCAAGGGGCCATCACAGATGATTGACATATACATTTTCAGTTTGCACTTAGAAGTTGGCACTCTGTGTGGTACTTTGTGATACACATGGGTGAAATTGCCTAATAACATATTTCTCAGATTATATTTCCATCACGTGTCACATGACTGTACTGAAATTTAAATTTAAAAAATTTGGGCCTATTTGGAGGCTACTACTTAATTAGAATTTTTTCTCCAGACCACTATTTGTTCAATATTAGTTTTGAAAATCTTTCGAAAACAAATCACATCTTTTGATGTCATGTTAATGCTTGAGATTTTTTTTAATTATATGGAAAAATGTTTAAGTACTTTTCAGTTTTGCTTTGGTTGAGTTCTATTGTATTCGAATATTATTATAGTTTTTTTCCCTTGCATTATTTTTCTTTGAATAATTTTAATTTTTGTATATATGTGTGTTTAGTGAATGATAATAAAGTTCTACATTATTTTTTAAAAAAGAAAACAAGAAAGTAGAAAAAAGAATCAAGGAGTTTCAAAAATGTATTTATCCATGGGCATGCTAGCTAGGTTTTTCAGAAGAGTTTTTAAAATATCAAAACTCTATTGTCTCTAAAATATGAAATAAGAGCTGAAAAATTAAAATTCATATACATACAACTTTGAGTTCAAAATATAATTTTTTATCAACTAATTGCAATTTAACTTTTGAAACAGTTATATAACAATAACACAACTCATATGAATATAACCATTTTTATATAATAATCCAGAATTACAAAAATAATTTCAAAAATATTATATTTAGTGATTGTGATCATTTTAATATATTAAAAATCACTAGAAACAACTGTAAAGGAATCAATAAGTCTGAGCTCTACATAGTGAAATGTTTCTTCAAAAGATAGCAAATTACATGCTATCTTTGTTATGGTCTGTTATTCTGCAATATGGAAATTAAGTCATATTAGATCATAGGATAGTCTAAAAAAACCTCACATCTCCCTTTGACCTAGTTTCAAAAGCATTTTCCTTTGGCTTTGAAGATGAATAAAAAGGCTTGTTAAAGTACTAGATCAGGCCACCCACTCTTGGTAATGGGTTTTATTAATTACCATCTAGTCCCTGTTAAAGTAAGTTTTATTCTACTTGAGAACAACTGCTTTCTGTATAACCCTTCTGATTTATCTTTTATTTACTAAATGATTGTACATTGGTAGCTCAGGGGATCTCTAATTATATTTAGCCTTTGATTATCCTTTTTAATATGAACAGTACTTTAAAGATAGTCCCATAGCAAAACCAGTATAAACTGAGAAGCTTGAAAGTACTGTAACTTCCCTGTAACCTTCTTAGTTATTCCATAAATGTTTAAATAGTAGAATGGTTATTTTCTTCAGTGAAGTAATTTCTACACAACAGCAATTATTATCAATTATATTTTATGCACCACCATGTTTATTGTATAAGCAAGATTTATAGAAGGTAAATTTTCAATTTTGGCCTAGCAGCAGCTGAATATAAAATACTAGCCACAAAATTCAGTTCTAAGTCAGAAAATATTTTCAAAGACATTGTGATTACTTCCTTTTCAAATTGGTTGGCATTTCTCAGTTCCAGATACACTGGAAATTTGAAGCTGACTGGAAAAAATGAGCAATTTTATGTTCTTTGTCCAATAAATCACTCTGTAGTTCTCTGACATCTTAGTTTTTGAAGTATAACTTGAGTTGGTGAACAAATTGAATAAGAAAAATTTTAAGAATATACCTGTACCTCTAGCATATCCCTGCTGCTATTTGTGGTATATATAATATTCACTTTACCAGTATCTAAAAGGCTATGCCTAAAGAATCTGGCAAGTTTTTGTCCTTTTAGTAGTTTAACAGTGATCATTTTTTAACACAGTTTCATACATGAGGTCATCAATATTAACTGCTACTATGAATATCCAAATCATATGTAAACTTATCAGACATTTGCAATTAAAACAAAAATGATAACATGGAAAAACTGTATTGACTATTGCAATTACTTTCTTATAAAAGAAAGTAAATAAACATTTATTAATGTGCATCTTTTCTTTGACATAGAAATGTATTCTAACTAAAAAGTCATATTATTGAAGTAGAATTAAGAAAAAGTTATCTTTAGCTTTAATAGGTGGTCATGATTTCTACTGTAATCTTTCAATTTGTTCCCTTTCCATCACTGTTACCTGTCCTGGTGGGTCTTTCACAATCCTGAGTCATGTTTTTATGGACAGTAACACTTATGTTATAAAGAAGTTATATAAGTTGACTGAGATCACACTGTAAACAGTAACAGATTCTTGATTCAAATTCAAGTAGAGCTAACTCAGAAATTACATGAATCTTTTCTCATTGTGTCATTATATTACATTTTTCTCTACAGTAAGAAGCAATAAGTGTCACTATAATCACCACTAGCATCATGATCTTACTTCCTGTCCCTTGAACTATACAGCTAAGGCCTCACATCAATGAATAACTGTATTAGTTCACTTTCATATGGCTGAGGCACCATATCCAACACCAACAACTTAAAGGAGGAGAAGCTTAATTTGGCTCATAGTCTCAAGAAATTCAGTCCATGGTCACCTGGCTCCAAAGTAGGGACGAGGCACAAGAGCATGATGAAGCAAAGCTGCTCATTTCATGGCGGCCAGGAAGCAGAGCAGGAGAGTGCCCGAGAGAAACATGCAAGGACCATATATAGCACCCAACACCACACCATCAGGACCCTCCAGATACACCTAGCCGTATGATTTACTAATTTTCTAGGCATTTCTTAACTCAGTGAAACTGATATATTAGGATTAATGGTCACAACAATGCACATTGTTCTAGGGTAACTTAAAGTAAAATTGAAGATCAGAGTTTAAAGGGAAGGTAACTTAAGATCTGCATATTTTTAAAAAGCAATGGATGTTAATGCATGCTTTGTGTAATAGAAGCCTTTGAGAACAATTTGTAAGTCAGAAAAAAAAAAGAAGCAAAATCAGAGTGTGACCCATTTGTTCTCAAATGTTCCAGCTTTGTGCTCCAACTATATCAGAGGCCTATGTGTCTCATAGTTCTTCTAAATAATCCATCTTAGTCTGGCTGGGCAGCTATAATAAAATTTTTTAAACTAAGTAGCTTATAAACAGCAGAACTTTATTTTTCACAGTTCTGGAGGAAAGGCAGTCCCAGATCAAGGCACTAGTAGTTTCACTGTTTGCGAAAAGCCTGGTTCCTGCTTCCTGAGTCCTCACCTGTCAGAGGGGGCATGGGAGCTCTCTGCAGTATCTTTTATAAGGGCACTGATCCATCCATGAAGACCTTATGTCCTAATCACCTCTCAAAAACACTACACCTCATGCCATCAAATTGGAAGCTGGGTTTCAATATATGAATTTGGAAGGTCATAAAAATTCAGTCTGTAGCACAGTCCACACTAAAGTATACACAAATAGTTCAAATCATTCTGAAGATTTTGTGGGGAAGATGGAAGAAAAGATTTAAATTACATAGCTCATCAAAAACTTTTAAAGCTCTCATTAGATATTTATTTTCTTTTCTAAATCACTACCAGGATTTTTCTTCCTATTCTTTCTCACTACATGTTGTCCAATCTTGTCAACTTTCTTCTCTCCCTAAATTTCACAGGATCTTCAAATACATCTCCCTTCTAAAATGCTAAAAATTTCAGATCTATTTTTGAACGATTGCAAAATTTTACCGCTATACGCATCACACTCAGGAATATGTAAGCCTTCTAATTTATGTTACCCTGTTGCCATTGGAAGCATTGAGAAATTATAGTGCTTTTTAAATAGGTTGCCTATCCAGAATCATTCTCTATGAAATTATATGCAGGCAGGCATAGTACCTCTATTTCTGTCGCAGTCTGACCCAGACTCTCATCTCAATTCTTGAACCTCAGGTTTGACTTGACCAAAATCCAAGATGGACTCACTCTCCAAAGCATTTCTCAGTAACAATCAGTACATTCCCATTTACTTGGCATTTGTTGGCACTTCACATGTTGTTGATTACTTTTCAATCATCACACTTAAACCTACTCAGTTTTTGAAGTGGATGTTATTTTCCACATGTGCCTCTTAGCTTACCCCATGTCATGTAGGACTTAGATGTGTTTATTCTTTTTAGTGAGAAAGAGACCGTGTACTCACAAATCAGTCAGGAATGTGTTGCTGAATAATGAAGGATAGAGAAGCATCAATTATTTAATGTTGACCTTGGCCTCACATGTCAATGGTTGAATGAGACAAAGAAAGTATGCCTTATTGAAATTTAATTCCCCAAGGTTTCTGCAGTGCTCAGTAATGTCTCTAATGATGTCATCTGCAGAATCTAATCTTCACAGCAACACTGAGAAGCAAATATTATTTATGGTTTTGTTTTTAAAGATGAGGAGAGGAAACTCATAAATGTGGAGAAACACATCAAAAAATTCTGCTAACAAATGGCAGATGCAGAGGCCAGCCTTTATCACTTCTCTCGTGCATACTTTACACACTTGGAACAATACCATGGCTTAACACACATACACACACACACATACACACACACACCTTATACACATGTGGTTGCATATGGGTATACATATACATGTTTGTGTGTCCCTCAAAAGAATGAAAGCAACTGGCTTGTAAATCTGAATTATTTAATGCAGAGACTAATAAAAGAACCACAGTTGCTCCTCCAAAAAAGATAAAAAGATTGAGGTACAGTAAATTGATTCAGAAATTTGTAATTAAGGGCCAGGGATTTAGCTCAGTGGCAACATGTCTGACTTGCAAAGGCAGGGTCCTGAGTTTGATCCCCAGTACCAAAAAAAAAAAGAAAGAAAAAAAGAAAAGAAAAAATTTGTGATTAAAAATTTTTAAAATCTACTTTAATTTCATCATTTAAAACTCATCATTTAAAATTTCATCTACTAGTTATAGGTATTTATTACAAGATTTCATGTCATTTCAAAAAACCCAATCTTATGTAGATTTGCACATTGGAGGGTGCTCAGTCTGTGGGCATCTCAGTCTTTTCAGAGCTGAAGGCCTGTAAAATACATGCTTAACACAGAAGCAATTTGGTCACATAATTACAAGAAACTTGGGAGAGATTCATTTTAAGTTTGCTGCTTCCATAAATTCCCACTATTCACATCACCGCTCTTGGATTCCAAACTCCTGAAGTAAAGAGCTGTGTCATCATGAATCAATGGTAAGCATGGCATGGTGGATTTGTTTTCCTTTACCCGGGGTTATCTGTGAGGTATACCTGATGGGAATGACATCATGCTCAACCAATTGTATTCAGTTCATCAGCTGATCACAGACATTCCTCCCAGGAACACTTCTATTCTTCATATGCCCGGCTCTGTTACCCAATTTCAAGTCACAATAAAAGATTCATGAAGACAGTGATACCACAGAGGTGTGAAATGTGAAATATTCAGGAAAAGATGAGATTGTTTTAATTTCTTGCTTAATCACAGTGTATTTTATACAATAGAGCATGCATATTTGTGTTTGTGATCAAAAGCCCATCTTTATGAACCCTGGTACCTCATACTTTAGCTATCATATCTACAGATATACCCAGAGGAAGACCTCACCTACTTAGAATGCTGATGAGAGGCAGAAAATAGCCATGCTGTTGAATAGCTAGTATATTTATTCCCAAAGCTGATATCTAAAGCCCTGTATTTTGTCCTGTAAAATTTTGCTTTGTGATGCTGGAGATCAAACCCAGAACCTTGTGCATGCTAGACAAGTACTCTACCACTGAGTTTAATTCTGCAAAAATGTTACTCAAGCCTCAATCAGAACCTTTTTCCTCTTGTTCTATATACATTTCTATGAAATTTGGTATAACATAGAATTAATCTAAATCAAAATCATAGTCCCTCTCATATACATTTCAAACTTTTGTTTTTTCACATGTAAAGTGGGTATAAAATAGATATACTTCATAATTCAGATAAGTACAACCATATCTATGTAAAGATTAAATACACAGCAATACTCTAAGGGTTAAACACATATTTCTTCATAGAACTATACTGTAAGTCAACTACTCTATCTGACACTCAATCAGAGAAAGACCAATCCTTTTCAAATCTAAAGAAAAACTAGCTGCACTGAAATTGTTGAGAGATTTTACATGGATCTCCACAGCACAGTCTTTCTAGGGAATTTTCAAAGTAATTTCAATTTATGTGACTTTTATTTTTAGCATTAGTACCTCCCTAAGCAATCAAAATGTGTAACAATCTTAACTTAACTAGCACAGGGGTAAACAGTCCTTTCTAACCCCCTTGTACTGTAGTATAACAGACTACAATAATCAGTGTCCTTAATGATGAACTGAGCCATTAAGAAACATTTAAGTGAATGTTCTTCCAGTGCTCTGACAAAGGAGGCAAAGTTAGCAGAAATGTATAGAAAGAACAAGGGATCTTAAACAATATTTTTTCAAAGAACTTGCAGACACAGTCAGTCAAAACTGGTCATTTCAACCAGAGTTAATCAAAATGTGTCTGGATGACAAATAGAACACAGGACCACCAACTTCACATTCACACATAGAAGTGGCTTAATACTGTCTCTTCACTCCTGGAGTCATGACTACCAAGTTAAATTTTTCAGGAGAAAGAGTGAGCTACCTAAACATTCATTCTTTCAGAACCTTTACTTTGTTTAAAGTTTCTTATTGATTTGAGAGAGACACTTACATATTAAGGATATTAGCATTTGCTTTTGAATTATAAATAAACTTTCAGCATTTTCTCTTTGTTTTATATAATTTTAGCATATAGAAGTCTTAAATTTTAGTATAAGATTTCAACTATGTGACTTTAGGGGTTAGTTATCATCCTAATGAAACATGATAAATGAAATGTGATAGACTTTTCCATAATCTCTGGTTGCTGTCACATTAAGAAAGCTTATTTCTAATCCAAGATCACTAAAATAATCTCCTCTATTTTCTTTTATCCTCATGGTGGCATTTAAGTCATTAATTCAATCACACTGTACATTTTTACATTATATAAAGTAAATGAATTTCCAATAAAACATCTTTTTAAAAAAATGAATTGCTTATCCTTTTAATCCATATAGATAAAAGCAGCAATCTCCACACTATACCTAGGTAAAAATAAATTTAATAAATTTTCCATGTTATGATAAATGACTAAACATTCATATCTACTGAAAAAGTAAACATTTTGGTGTCCTAAGTAGAAGGAAATGGGAAGTGATACTTACAGAATGTCTACAGTATGCCTGCCACACACTGTGCTGAGTACACTAGGAATTTCATTTAATCCTTAGGAAAGTGAGATTCAGAAAGAATAATAACTAACCCCTAAATTCACATAGCTGAAAAAGTAAAGCAATTAGTCAGAAACTAGTTCATTCTGACTTTAAAGTGAATATTCTTTCTATTCAGAGATGCAGAAATCTTACACATGTCTAAGGGATGCATGATTATATTTCATTGTCTATGTTGTCTTTTTCCAAATGCTAAGTCATCCATTTGATGTATGAGATGGCCACTATTATTATCATGTATTTAAACAAAGAAACTGAAGAAAATGGTAATATGAATGGCCCTCTATTCCTCGGTAAGTTAAAGTCTAGAAAATGTATTATCATCTTTTGTAACTCAGTTTTCTGAATTTCTAGGCTGGAGTTTAGTTAAGATATGGACATAAATTCCACAAAAGTGCTAGGCATTGTAGAATTTTGTTCTTCTAGGTATGCATTACAGTTTCCATCCACTCATCAGGAATGATTAAGTACTGAGAAACAAAATGCTTTGTGAAATAAATAACACAATCAAAGTATAAAGTTAATTCTGTCCATTGCTTTCAGGTACAGGTCAACAGAAATAGTTATGTTAATGCTATGCATATAAATTTTTCTATTTTTGCCATATTGCTACAAAGAGCTTATGTGCACTTTAGTGCCCACAAAAGTGTGACCAATTATGCTTGACAAATCCTAGTTGATTTCCACATTCACCAGATAAGAGGAAACCACTGCAGGCACAATTGCAGAAAGGACAGAAATTACACTCCTTACCTACATCCTAAAGCACGGAAATTGATAACTGGATAAGCAGGGGCTATACCCCAAATTCTTTAAAAATGTTTTTTATTAGTACATATTTGCAATACATAATAGTTACTTCATTTAATTTAAGGAACTGGTACATGTACATAGCATATATTGATCATTTTTATCCACTCACACTCATCCCTACCCACCCCTTCCACAGAAACTACACAAACACACTTCTAAACTTAATAACGCACTCCTAAATGATCAATAGGTTACATAAAAAATCAGGGGTGAAATTTTAAAATTCCTAGAATCAAGTGACAGTGGTAATACAACATACCACAATCTTTGGGACACAATGAAAACAGTTCTAAGAAGAAAGTTTATAGCTGTGAGTGCCTACATTAGAAAGACAGAGCAATCCCAAATAAATAACTTAATGATGCATCTCAAGGTCCTAGAAAAACAATAACAATTTAAACCCAGAACTAGTAGGTGGAAAGAAAATATAAAGATCGGACTGGAAATCAATGAAATTGACACTAAAAATATATATAAAAGATCAATGAATCAAAAAGTTGGGGGTTTTTTGAGAGGATAAATAAGATTGATAAAACTTACCAAGAGATATGGAGAAAATAGCCACATCAATATAGTTAAAAACGAGAGAGCCAAAATTATAACAGACACCACTGAAATCCAGAGAATTCTTAGAAAGTATTTTGAATACTTACAGTCCAATAAATTGGAGAATCTGGAAGAAATGAGTAAATTTCTAGACATATATGTCTTACGAACATTGAACCAAGAAGATATAAATACCCTGAAGAGACAAATAACAAGCAATGAAACTAATGCAGTAATTAAAACTACCAACTAAGAAAAACCTAGAAACAATGGATTTAGCACTGCATTTTACCAGAATTTTAGAGAACTAATGTCAATAATCTTCAAACTTCTCCATGTAATTGAAAGGGAAGGGATTCTTCCAAACTCATTCCTGAAGCCACAGATGAAAAAATCCTCAATAAAATACTTGCAAAGAGATTCAAAAAATTAAAAAGATCACACACTATGACCAAGTCTGCTTCATTCTAGGGACATAAGGATAGTTCAGCATATGAAAATCAACAAATATAATACACCATATAAATAGAATGGAAGTCACATGATAATCTCAATATATGAAAAGAAATCCTTTGACAAAAATCCAATCTCCTTTTATGACAAAAAAAAAATCCACATAAAATAGGTATACAAGGATCTTACTTCAAAGTAATAAAAGCCATACACAGATGTGACAAACCCACACCCAACATCATACCAAACAAGTAAAAACAGAAACCATTCCCTCTAAAATCAGGAATAAGACAAGGGTGTCCACTCAATATACTGCTCAAAACTTTAGCCAGAGCAATCAGGCAAGCAAAAGAAATCAAAGAGATATGATCAGAAAAGGAAGAAGTTAAATTATCCTTATTTGCATATGACATGATCTTATATGTAGGAATTTTTTTTTAACCACCAAAAGATTCTTAAAGCTGATAAATTCATCCAAGTGGGAGGATACAAAAATCAAAAATCAGTAGCATTTCTATACAACAAAAGTGGACTCACCAAAAAAGAAATCAGGAAAACAAATCTATTCATAATTGTTTTTTTTTTAAGGTAAAGGAGGTTTAAAGACCTCTATAATGAAAATTACCAAACTCTGAAGAAAGAGATTGAAGAGGATATAAGAAAGGGGATGATCTTGGATGGGCAGAATTAATATCATTAACATGGCCACACTACCAAACGTGATCTATAGATTTAATGAAATAGCTATTAACATACCAACAACATTCTTGACTAAACTAGAAAAAAAATCCTAAAATTTATATGGAAGAAGAGACCCAGAATAACCAAAGCAATCCTAAGCAAAAAGAGCAAAGCAGGAGACATCACAATTCTGGATTCCAATGTACTCTACAAAGCTATAATAAAACAAAAACAGCATAGTACCGGAACAAAAATAGACACATAGACCGGTGGAATAGAAAATGCTGCAAAGACACTGAAACAACCCATTGCGCCTTTACGCATTTGACTTTTAACAAAGGGCCCAAAAACGTATGTTGGAGGAAAGACAGCCTCTTTAACAAATGGTCCTGGGAAAACTGGTTATGCACATGCAGAAGATTGAAATTAGATCCGTATCTCTAACCCTGCACTAAAATTAAATAAAAATGTAGCAAAGATTTACACATTAAAAACAGAAACATTGAAACTATGCCATGGGAAGATAACTTAGGGTAAACACTGAAAGTCATAAGCACAGGCCTGTCATGCTAAAAAAGAGGGAAAATCCACATTGACTAAACAAGGGCTATGTGACAAGCATTTTTGTAGATGCTTAGAAACATATCCTTATTTACTTCCCACCACAACTCCAGGAAGAATATATTATTCTGCTCATTTTATTGATTTGGAAACAGACTCCTAGTGAGGTTATATAAATTGCCATGGTCACAGCAACAAGGTTTCACTCCTACCTTGTTTTCTTTTCATAATGCTGTGATAATTTTCTTTTTAATCCTGCAAACAATCGACTTGCCCCTTACTGAGACTACCAGTCTGATTTCCGGCTAAATTGGAAAAGTATGTGAAGTCCTTGATAATTCTATTTATAATTTTATTGTGGGTCCTACTACAGCAAATATAATCTCTACAATACTATCTCTAGTCACAGTAAATTACTGCATTAAATCCATGATTCCAACAGTTAGTGTGCTTGCTGAGCAAATTTTCCCATTGGATTAAATGAAAACAACTCTCAACCACTTGTTTTAAACTAATGTAGTTGTAATAATTGCCCCATGTTCCACAGGTGATATCGATTACATACCTAATGTTACTCAGAAATATTCCAGCCCAAGTTTATAAATTCTAGTTTAGATGGACAACATAAAGAAAATGGAAATGCAAAAAAAAAAAAGAAAAAAGAAAATGGAAATGCATCAAATTGAACCTAGAGAATTACACTCCATGAAAGAAAAGTCATAGAATGGTAGTAAGTTAGAATTGTAAGAGGAAAGAGTATTTTTAGTTCAAGAAAGTTAGCATTTATGCAGAAAGTTCCATCATGAGGAATTATAATCTTTAAGATGTTAGGTTCCAGTATCTGCAAATAAAAATAACTTCTAATCATCAGAAAAATGGTTATTTTTGAAAAGGTTTAGTGATTAGAAGTAGAGAAAAGAGGGCCATGTAGGGTGCCAATGAAGTTCTGTTCCTTGATCTAAGAACTAGTACATAGTGACATACAGTTTTTGTTTACATATTATAGCTCAATAAAAGCTTCTAAGCAATGACTTTTAACAGTGAAGACTAAAAACATGACACGTCTTTTTAAATAGAGATTTTTGTAACTTGCTTTAAAGTTTAGAGAGAGAGAGACAGAGAGAGAGAGAGAGAGAGAGAGAGAGAGAGAGAGAGCACCTTTTGTGTAGTGGATATCTATTCTTTTATAAAAGACAAAGGCCAGAGATGTAGTACAGTGGCACCTCACCTGCTTAGCAAGAGCAAGGTCCAGAGTTTGATCTCCATACTGAAAAGAAAAGACAATGAAAATGTTTTAAAATGATTTAGCAAAGCAAAAAGAAGAGAAATTCCTCTTAGTTCTAGTATTTCATAAACATTTGACCTAGGATAAGAAGCAGTGAGCTATCCTCATATACATAACCCCCTTAAATAATTCCCCTTTCTCCTGCATATGAACATACACATGCAGACACACTTACACACTCCAACCCAGGCTTAAAAATACATCTTCATCATTTTTAAACATGACTTATGCACTGACATTTCTAAAGGTTAACTATGGAGTAATTTTCATTAGCGTCATACTTGATACACAAAAATTGTTTGTAAGGTTATTGTTGATCCATGAAATCATTATTTTTAAACTTAACTATTTTAACACTGAAATCTATTTAAATCCTATTAGAAAATAACGAAAACTAGCACACTTCAACAGAGTCTAGAAGTTCCCAAATTTTAGAACTCATAAAGATCATCTGGAATATTTGTTGAAATTATGGACTTTCCAGCTTTACAGTCGAGACTCTGATTCATTGTATTTGCAGGGATGGTCCCAGAAATCTATGCTTTTCACAAGCATGCTACGTAATGCTAAAGCAGACTAGCAATAGACCACACCTTGAGACACACTAACATGTGGTTAATACCAGACATAAACAAGTTCCAGCCAAATCCCGCACAGGTTTCAAAGAGATCACAATCAACCAGTGCACGTAGACCTGAAGAACCATATGGTTTTCATCCTGCACCTCTACCAATGATTCACACCAGACCAGGGTAAGGCCATGGGAAAGGCATCACAGCATAGGTAAGTTCTACACATTCTCTTGGTGAGTTTTTATATAATATACTCAGGAGAAGTTTCATACATTTATAACTTTAGTTCCAGTACGTTCACAAATTTTGGTTTGTGAAACACAAAGGCTTATGTGAGGGGTAAAATTCAGTAACCTTTATGACACTCTGACCCATGATTAGCTAAGACCTACCAAAGGCTTTGGCTGCCTAGCAGGCAAATTCTTAAACTGGAGATGAGCCTCATTGATAGGGGTTGTGATTCCACCTGTCACAACAAGGGCACACACTTTATATCTGGATTATCACATGCTTTCAGTTACAGAGTGGCTTACTAATTTTTCTGAAACTCAGAGCCTCATCATACCAGAAGATCCAGCTACTCTGTTTATCCTCTTTCTTAGGCAATCTTCCTCTGTGTTATCATCTTGATCAATAATGTGCTTGGGTTGATGGCAGCCAAAGAAAATTCAAATACAACCCAGAAACAATAAAAATATGTCATCCTGGAATGGACATGAAGTCTGTCTGACCTAGGCACCTGCTCCACAAGATGAGTAATGCCAGATGTTCCAGGGAGAGATACAAACCTCTGTTGCACATCTGCTCTATACAATTGTGCAATTACATATCACAAGGGAGTTTTCTTTTTCAGATAGTGGGTGGGCCAGCAGTTGCAGCTTAATATTTTAAGACATCAGCCTTTGAACGTATTGCCCTCGTATCCTTTCTTGCACTCTCTCATAAAACACACACACATAGAGAGGGAAAAAAGTATATTTGTTCTCTACACTCCCTCATCAACTGTGGCCCAAAGCAATTACATTTGTAGACAACCTTTTCTGGTTTCCATTAAGGAGATGGCTGAATATTTGCTATAAGCAAATGTTTGCTGGTTGCAGTGGGTAATGAGTAGAACTAACTCACATTTGCAAATAGCTTAGAAATGAACAATCACTAGACTGGTAACACGGAAAGCAGGTAACAGAAAACCCTCTGGATGCTGGATAGCTAACTGGAAATATTTTAGGTAAAACAACAAAGAACTAGTAACAATTGCAAGATTTATAAGTACTAACAAATGCTTGAATTATATACTCTTGGAAAAAAATCAATAAGTAAGAACCAAAACTGGTATGTTCATTCATTTGTTCAAGTGATGTTTATAGAGTTTCTTCTCTGTGCCATTCATTGGTGTTATGTATTGATGAAATAATCATGAATCTTATATTTATACAGTTCAGGAAGGGGAATGGACAACTGGTAGAAAAATAAGTGAATAATATAACAACAACTTGAGATAAATGATATGAAGGAATTAGCATGGTTGTGATAGAGAAAAATTGGAGATACTGTGGAGAGGTCAGATGTATTTTCTTTTACATGTGACATTTAAATTAAGACTAAAGGTTAAGAAAACTAAGGTCTTGCCAAAGCAGGAGAGTGTTCTTCAGAGAGAAAAAGATGACAACAAGTCTTGTAGGTAGAACCAAGTTTGGTATGTTTTAGAGACTGAAAGGAAGACAGTATGCCTAGAAATAGGCAAGAATCAGATCTTGGTGGACTTTGTTAGTGATTTTTTCTTTTTTTATTAATTATATTGGTACATTTTAGGTATACAATATAATGACATCTATCATTGAAAATTTGCACCTTTACATAATTCATCTTGCTTCTTATTTTTTCCCCATTCCCCTGCCCTCCGTTCAACTCCTCCATTCCTCCCTGTCTACAAAGACTTTGTTTCCATTTGTATTTTTTCTCACATTAATTCCATTCCCTTCTTTCTTTTCCTTTACCCCTCCCATTTCCCCTTCCCCTTTGCACCTTTTCTTCCTATTTCACACTATTATAACTTTTAGTCCTTATTTACATTTTCAGTTTCTCACACTAGAGAAACTATTCAGTATTTACACGTGTGTGTCCTATTTATTTCACTTAAGAGTATCGTCTCAATGGGCATCCATTTAGCTATAAATGGCTCTAGTTTCTCATTCTTTATGGCTGAGTAGTACTCCATATTATTAAAAAAAAAACCCCACATTTTCTTTATCCAGTCTCCAGTTAATTGGCAATTGGGTTGTTTCCAAGTTTTAGCTATCACAAGTTGTGCTGCTATGAACATGGGTGCATATATATCACTGTGATATGATTCTTTTAATTCTTTGTGGAAGATACCCAGCCGAGGAATAGCTGGGTCAAATGGGACTTCCAGTCCTAGTTCTTTGAGGTATCTCCATACTGATTTCCACAGCGGTTGCACCAGTCTACACTCCCACCAGCAGTGGAGTAGGGTTCCTCTTTCCCCACAGTCCTGCCAGCATTTGTTATTGGTTGATTTCATGATAGCAGCCATTCTTTCTGGGGTGAGGTGGAATCTCAGCATTGTTTTCATTTGCATCTCTTGAATGTCCAGTGATGTTGAACATTTTTTCATATGCTTATTTGCCATTTCTACTTCTTTGTGTGAGAAATGTCTGTTCATTTCAGATGCCCATTTTTGGATTGAGTCATCAAATTTGGGAGGTCTGATTTTTTTTTAAGTTCTTTATATATTCTAGATAGTATTTGTCTGAGGAACAGCTGGTGAAAATTTTTTCCCACATTGTGGGTTGTCTCTTCACACTGTTGGTGGTTTCTCTCGCTGTGCAGAAGCTTTTTAATAAGAAGAGATTCTGCTTGTTGATTGTTTGTGCTACTTCACGGGCAACTGTGGTTTTGTTCATAAAATCTTTTCCTACACCAATGCCTTCAAGAATTCTTCCTAACCTCTCTGCCAGCCCCCAGAGAGAAGCTGCATGGGCACGTGGGCTCTTGCCGGACACCCACCATTCTATTTGGTGCATGCAGATCCTGGGGAGCAGCTGTGTGGCCCAGACCCACAGGGCTGCAGGAGGACCCCAGCTGGGGCTCCACCCTGACACCAGAGGCACAGGCACACCCTGGCCAGGCCAGAAGCCTGCCCAGAGAGGAGCTGCACGGGCACAAGGACTTCAGTCAGAGGCTCACCATACCATCGGCCACAGCCAGAGACCTCCCTGGAGAAGAGCTATACAGGCACACATGCAATACCCAGAGGCTTGCCCCATACCATTGATAAGTGCGAGGAGACCCTAGCCAAAGGCTGTGCAGACAACAGAAACTGGGGTGCACAGCCCCCAACCAAAGGCCCTCCCAGACAACAGCTACATAGGGGCCCCAGCCAGAGGCACACCTAGATACCATCCCAAGTGTGCTCAGGCCCCAGCCAAAAGCCCGCCCAGACAACAGGTCAGCTCAGGGATCTAGAAGGGCACCACTCTGAACCCAGGAATTAGTGTACTGGTAAGCAGCAGAGCAAAGGCTGCTCAGTGGCTTGCTGAGAATTCAAGACCACTGGGTGAGCAAAAAGTCGCCTCAACAAAGACATAGCAGGCTGCATCTGTTGAAATGAAAAGATGTTATTAATAAATACCCCATATAAAGTCACATATGTGTCTTTACATGGGGGTGGGGAGTTTTCCTTCTTCTGACACTGTAAAAAGAAAATCATCTGTTAACTATGGAAGGGAGTGATTCACATCCTGGACTATGTCCCTATGTATCTTATATTATTTCTTTATCTGGAAAAGATGTTTTCTGAGAACATCAGAAACACTGGACCAATCAAATATATCACCTTTAAATTCAACAATGGTCCAGACTTTTACAAATGTTACAAGGTATTTTCTCATTGAATAGGCATGTGGGTTAAAATAAGACCTAAAGAGCTTATCCAGTCACTTTGCCATACCTGAAAGGTTCTCTAAAGGTACCAGACACCTACATTCTTGAAACTCAAGAAGAGTTTGGCAGTGCTGAGATATGTTGCTCCAGGTTTTCACCACAATGGCCATCAAGATTTGAAAGTCTTCTGCTGTTTGTCTATATGTTATATTCCCTGTCCTAAGAAATATGCAATCTGGCTTTATCTTTCCTAGTTCAATTTAAAGTCATTTCTATTTTCCATACTTGCAGAGGGAATAGAAAACAGCTGGTCCCCAGACTCTATAATTCAAAGCTGGTGTGAAGTTAGGCCTACTTCTGTTAAGTTTCTTTTGTAATTATCCACAAATACTTGCATGCCAGCAAAGTTGCCCAAAACTTGTTTGAACTCTAAGTGGGCAGAATGTGAGCAGTGCAAATGAGAATTATTAATTCATAGCGATGGTGGTCTTCCTAGTCATATAAAGGAAAATGTTAGCTTTTTGAAATTATTAATTTAAAACAATGAGCTATCTTACTGTGTAATTTTAAAAGTGTTAGACTTTATAGCTTGCCAGGACAGTGGAGGATTTACAGAGTACCTCTTAGTCCTCACTTTCAGTTAGTTCACCACTGAACTGTGTGCCTTGAATAAACCACCAGTACTGTTCTCCCCAAACGCCTCATATGTATCCCAGTCAAGAGAAATACAGTCTCTCTCCCCACCTGATGTTTCTCTTTTCTAGAGAAATTTTCAAATCCCAAAAGAAAATCTCCAAAATTTCTCTTGGCAATCTATTCTGGTAGAAAAGAGATAATAAATTTGGTCGTTATTTTGCAAACTCTCTCGGAAAGATTTAGACCACATCCAAAATGTCGTATGCAATTCTAGCCCTTTAGAAGGGGCTAGAATATTTCTCACAAGATATTTCTAAGTCCATTTCTCAACTACACAGCTTCCCTCAAATACCTAGGCATTTCCTGTACCTAGAAATGAGCACATTCTCTTCTGCCCACATCCACGTCAGGTATCAAGGAACAGAATATCACACCATATAACTTATCCAAATCATACAAACTAGTTCATCCCTTTATTTCAACTTGTGACAAATAATGACATGATTTTGAGTTTCAGAGATGAAAGATCTTTCAAAGGACCTAACAGGTATTTCGCACTCAACTATACTTCTGCAATGGCTGCAAGGTCTCCCTGCTTCCAGCCCCGACCCATTTAAATCTACCCAGGATGCAGATTTGATTATGATACTTGGGACAATGGAAAAGCTGAAGGAACTGAACACTTCAAACCCACTGATCTGTGTGATTCCCTCACCAACCTGTAAAACCTTTAAGGCAAGGAGCAAAACCTATTTATCCCATTAATCCTACATACTAACCCCAGGCATGGTATTTAATAGGTGCTTCACACATACTTTTTGAATGAATAAACAGGAGTTTTTCAAACACAGATTCCAAAAATGGTGTTCAACAAAATAGAGAAAACAGAGTAGATGACAAAGATGCCAAATTAGAGACTTTCTGCCACACCCTCTTCTAGTTCCCCAGAGGAGTTGAAGTAATATCTGATATAAATAGTTTATATCACAACATCTGGCTTCATCCAGAGTTTTGAGACAACTCTCACATCCAAAGTGCTATTCACGGAAACCATATTACACTCCAACCCATTACCACAGAACCAAAGCAAGGCTATGCTCTAGGTTTTAAGCAGAATGGAATGAATGTTTTCTAAACATAGTTTCACTAAAATTCACTTGAGTACATGTTTTCCAGTAATGATATCTGAGCACCAACATCTGCCTTCCTATCCTCTCTCTCTCTCTCTCACACACACACACACACACACACACACACACACTTTTTTTATGCAAGTTCTGGTGTGTTCAACTGTATGTCATTTCAAGTTAATTCTTTTTTTTTTCTTAAAATCTTTTATTGGTACATTTTAGGTATACAACACATTTACATTTCTCATTGGGAACTTGTACCTTTACATGATGCATCTTGGTTCTTATTTTTTCCCCATTCCTAGCCCTTCCTTC
>NW_004624734.1:21682678-21693226 GCF_000247695.1 Heterocephalus glaber | reverse complement strand
CTTAGTCTCCATTGCATTGATTTCTCCTCTGATCTTTATAATTTCCTCCCTTGTATGAGCTTTGGGGTTGTCCTGCTCTTCTTTTTCTAGAAGCCCCTACCTCTGGGCCATGAGTGGAGGTAGGGATGGTGGCCAGAAAGCCCCTTCCTGTGGACCAGGAGCAGTGGGACGGTGGCTCAGAAGCTCCTACCTCTGGGGTGGGAGCGGAGGGACAGACTGTGGCCCAAAAGCCCTTTCCTCTGGACTTTGAGTGGTGGGACAGAAGGAGGCCCAAAAGCCCTTTCCTCTGGGCCGGGAATAACACACGATTTTTGATACTGCAAATCTTACACAGATACAGGGGGAGTAAGATTTACTGGCCCTTAACTGCCATTCCTCATCAGCTTCCCTTAACTGGATGATAATCATAGTCATTACTGCTATAATGATAGTAATAATGCTTTGTGCTTCTTCAGCACTTCTCAGATGATCTCAAAGCATGACTGCATTGTGACTGTAAACTGTAAGAACATTCATCTCTTCTAGAGATGGTGTTTATAATAAGGGCAAGTGCTCATGGACTTGCCTGCCTTTCACAAATCAAAATTATGAGAAGGCTTGCACAGATTTGCTTCTTTTATTTAGCTAGGTATGGGTTATTTTATTAACACAGGTCAAAACAAATCTCCAGAAGGGGCCACCAAAGAGAAAAGACCTATTCCTTGTTTAATACTCACCAAACTTATCAAATACATTTTATATTTTCAAATGGGAGGTAAGTTCTTATGCTCCTATGGTTTAAATCTGTAAAGTGTCTTTTAAAGTGTGACAATAAATTGAACAACTCTCCCATCTAGGGCAGTTCTCCAGGCTCAAGCCAAGCTTTCTGTGTGACTCAAATTTCTCCTCATCTCCTTTTGTGTGACAATTTCACAATTCTGCCAATATATACCTGGAAGCACTTCATGGCCATTGTGATGGTTGTCTTCCCATGATTCCAGGGAATCATGTAGGAACTCTGAGAAATAAAAGGAACGCAATTCGTTCTTCATAGAGACAGACTCACCTGTGAGAAGGCTCCTAAGCCATGAGAGACTGAAGTATTTCTGCTTCAGAAAGAAGTTTCTGAAGAAATTTCTCTCACCCATCTTTTCAAATATATTCAATATCTACCAGGAACTTATGACATGTCAGGATAGGGCAAGTAACTGAGAACAACAATACGTAAAAAGGTATTCTCAACTCTTGAGGGGCTCATGTAATTTGGAAGCTAGAGCTCATAAGAAAGGATAATTGATCTCTTTGCTTTTGCATTTTGATGATCCCCAAGAATTTTAGTCTCTATGTGGCAGCAGAAAGATGGATTTAAAATACAAATTGGATTACATTACTCTGAAAACCCTTTTGAGAGATCACCACACTCAATCTACATAGGGGTCGAACTACCTGTTTCTCCAGCCTCATCATCTTTACTATGATCCTTCTCAGACAGTATACTGACTTGATTTCCTTTCTGCTTTTCTAAGACACTAAGCTTTCTCACATCTCAGTCTGTAAATGCAGCTCCACCTTGCAACCCTCCTCCCCACTTCATCATACAGCTGATATCCTCATCTCATTCAGTAATCCCCTCCATAGTCTCTTACTAAGAGATGCATTCTGGTACTTCTTCTGAAATGTTCTCACCAGTCCATGACAGTTCAACTTTATTTCTTAGTCTGCTTCATGTTTCTTCACTGTACTCATCCCTACTGACATTATAATATATATTTACCTGGTTAATTGATCAACATTGGTCTTCTCCACCCAAATGCAAGCTCTCTCTGTACAGGTAGGAATTTGGTTGTATTCATCACTGGAATCCAAACATATGAAAAAAATACTTGGCATACTGAGTCAGGTTAATAAATATTTGTTGATAAATAGTGGAGAGTCTTTCTATACCCACTCTTCACATAATAATGGCATAGGACCTCCTATTTGCTCCCATTACCATTTAAAATTTTGAAGATGGAAAAAACTAAGGGAATGAGTTCTTGCCTGTTAATTCCAGGCACACTGTGTGGACTGCAAGTCATTTCCATATCCCACAGTCATCATGCACTGCCCATAATCTCAGTTCTCTCTCCTTTATACTTTATGCATTATAATTATTATTTTATTACTGGAGACTGGCTGTCCAGTCATGAGGATACCTCCTTCATTGATGTGGGTTGTCCCATTGGCATAAATACAGCTGGAAATTGTACCTCTTTCTCTTTACCATTGTTCCTTCTGGGTTTTTGATATTTTTTTTAGAAGGATTAACTTTGATGCCTTCACATAACACAAGAAAGTTTTTTCATGAGAGTGGTAACAGGAAATGGATTGTTTTCATACAGTTTCTTGTCAGTCTCATTGTCTTAGTCACTTTCCTCCTTGCTAGGACACAATACCCTGCACCCACAGCTTAAAGGAGAAAAGGTTTATTTTGCTTATATTTTTGGTCCATGGTCAGCTGGCTCCAGTGCACAAATGGCATGGTGGAAGGGACTGCCCCAGAGGAAGTTTGCTCACATTATGATGGGCAGGAAGTAGAGAAGGGAGGAGCCAGGGAGAGAGATATGTGCTTCCAGGTCACACTGTCAGTGACCTACCTTTTTGAACAGGCCTCACCTCCTCACAACATGCCAGCTGTGAACCCACCAGTGGACCAGTCTGTTAGGCAGGTAGTTAGACATTAGCAGGCCTGAGAGACAAAGGGAAAAGACATCCAAAATAGCCTTCTTTGCCAGTTAAGTAAAGAAACAAAGCCTTCAATGTATAATACATCTATAATCATTTGTTGGGTTACAGATCTGAAACCCAGTTCAGGGAAAAATGATATTTGGAGGTTCTACATCATGCACATTCCTTCTGATACCTGACCACCTAGCTATCTAGTTTCAAAATAAGATATACAGCACAGTTACATAGCCTACAACCCAATGAATCAGGAACGGAAATGTTCTTTAAGACTTTCCTGCCTTGGGCTGTAAACTGATTTAAATTAATAACTTATCGTTCCTAAATTTCTTTCTCAGTACCCTGCAAAGTCTTAGGACATGGGTAAAGTATAGCCAAATTTTCTCCCAGAGCCTAACATACGTGGTCTTGTGTTCAACTGCTAATGGAGCCCTTACATAATTAAAGCTCCTGAGGAAATATCAACCATCTGAAAGGTACAGGAAGATATTTTCTAGTCCCAAAGTAACTTCTAAGTAAAATATCAATAAGCATCATAATCACCATAGGTCCCTGAATCCATGATTAACTTTTGTGAGCATAAAAAGATATCCAAACTCAAGCTTGGTGCAAACACATTCATGTCAGTGCCTACTTTCTCACTTGAAGCCATTAACTCTCTATATATGAATTTTACAACAAATTCTATATGGCTGCCTGTGTGTCTTGACTGAATTCTTTAATTAAAGATACAAAGAATAAAGGACCAAGGTAACGAGGGGCCAGTACCTCACTGCATCAAGACCAGCTTCCCAGTGACATCTTTTTGGTTGTGTGACTCATACAGCTGATTCACTAAGTGGTAAGATTAGATCTTGCATGCTGCCAGTCACTCTCTCAGGTTAAGACTATGAGCCTTAATTTGCCTTGTGTTTGTAATATGCTGCAATAGTCATGGCTTGAAATTGTTCCAATATATGTGGCACTATATACATCAGGCAAGGTAGTTTTTATAGTCAATATGCTTTTTCAGGCTGTTGTGTTCAAGAAACTTGTCTCCTGTTTTTGCCACTAGGTGTATTTGGCATTATATACTGGCATGTATTCCTGGGATTTTGTGTTTTTGTTGTCTCTTCTACCACTTTTAGGAGTAATACCACTTTTGGAAAAATGGGAGAAAAAGAAGATTAAATGAGAATGAGAAGATCAAAAGCACAGAGCTTCATGTTGCATTACAGGGTGACGAATGTTACCTACTGGCTCTTTGCTCAAGGACGGTAAGTGAAATAATAAATATCATGTCTACTGGCAAATGGGCCACTGGAAGAGAGACTGCTCCAATTCAGGTCAATCTCCTAAATTACCTTGCCCTGAATGTGGTAAAATGGGACACTGAAGGGGCTACTGTCCTGAGGATGGAAGGACAGTCCAGTGGTCCCATTGTTGTCTCTGGAATGAGGGCTCCTATGTCTACCCCAGTAGTGATTATGCTAAAAGGTTCTCATGCCTTCCCACATGTAATAGTATTTCTTTCAGCCTGAAGCCCAATCAGAGCTACAATCTTTAATAAACAAGTTCCTTAACTATGGTCTCTTGCAACTTGTCAGTCACCTTGTAATACTCCAATCTTTGAAGCCCAATGGTGATTACCATTTACTGCAAGATCTTTATGTTATAAATGAGCCAGTTATTCCTATATATCCAGTAGTTCCCAACCCCTACAATCTTCTGAGCCACACTCCTTCAAATACCCAATGGTTTATAACCCTTGACCTTAAAGATGCCTTACTTTGTACACCAGTACATCTGAGTTCCAATTCCTTTCTGCCATGGCATGGACTGATGGGCTGGGTTGGAGCAAGCAGCTTCCTTGAACTGTCCTTCTCCAATGATTCAGGGAAAGTCCCAATATTTGTAGACAGACTTTAGCCAGGCTAGAAGTAATCTAATCTTAATGAATGGGCTATCATACAATATGTAGATCATCTTTTTATCTATTTCCCTTCTGTAACAGAGCCTCAAGATAATTTGGTTCAGACTTTAAATTTCTTGGATGACAGAAAATATTGAGTCTCAGAACTTAAAGTCCAATTACTATTCCAAAGAATCTACTATGTAGGGTTTGTTTGAACCCCAAGGCACAAGCTTTCTCAGGAAATCATATACTGGCCATATAAGCCCTTCTGGTCCCTAGCACCTGAAAACAACTTCATGCTTTCCTGGGCTTAATTGGCTACTCTCAGCTGTTTATCTCTGGTTATAACCTAATGGATAAACCCCTATATGAGTCCATAAAATAAAATAGTGATAAAACTCCCCCTTCCTGACAATAGAATAATAACAGGCTTATGATAAATTAAAATCCTCTTGCCTGAAAACCCCTGCTTTGAGACTGCTACAGCCTGAAAAACTGGTTACAAGTAACTGAGTAAATAAACCTCAAGATATAGCTTCAGGGTTCCTTACCCAGGCCATAGCCACTTCTGTTCTTTTAACAAAGGAACCCCTTAAGATTATTTTGGTGTCTCCACTTTCTAAACTTCTCATCAAATGATTCTCTGTTAGATATTAAAGGGTGTTATCTCAATCCTGCTACTTTGCTTTCTACTCCTGAGCTCAATTTTTCTGACCAGGAGGGAAATAACATTGAGTTTGTCTATGATTGTCTTGATATTGTTAATCTAACTTGTCAGGGTTAGGGTTAGGGTTAGAGGTTAGAGGTTAGGATTAGGGATAGTGTTAGAGACAGGGTTAGGGGTTATTGGTTAGGATTAGGGGTAGTGTTAGGGACAGAGTTAAGGTAACAGTTTTCCAGGAAATGAAAATTTCCGTTGAAAGTTTGCAAAGATGAATGAATGAAAGTGAATATAGAATATCAGACCTAGAAGACAAGATTGCACTTAGTGATCACGAAAAGAAAGGTCTCTTAAAAATAGTAAGGGACCTTGCAAAAACAATCCAACAACTGCAAGATGATGCAAAGAGGAACAATTTAAGATTGTTGGGAGTCAAGAAAAAGCAGGAGTCAGCACAAAGAACATAAAAAAAACTGTTCACAGAAGTAATGGAAGAAAACATCCCAAGCATGGAAAATGAATTGGACATACAGATAAGTGAGGCATACAGAACTCCGATCAGTCACGACCAAAGTAAAACTACAACAAGGCATAATATAAAGATCCCAGATAGTCCACACAAGACCCAAATATTAAAAGCTGTCAGAGACAAAAAGGAACAAATCAGCTATAATGGAAACCCCATCAGAATCACAGATGACTTCTCAACACAAACTCTTAAGGCAACGAGAGCTTGGAGTGAACTATTGCAAGTCCTGATAAAACAACCTCCAACTCAGATCAATGTACCTTTCAAAACTATTTTTCAGGATCAATGGAAAAATAAGATACTCCCATGAAAAAAGAGCAACTGAAGAAATTCATGACAACCAAACCACCTCTACAGAATGTTTTGAAAGACGTTTTAGAAAGAGATAACAAGGATCACAATTCTAAGAACACCAATATAAAGAAGTCACCAGGAAAGGCAAGCAATTAAACAGAAGGGAAAGACAGGGAACCAACAACAGGAAAATACTATTACTAGTATAAGCCAATATATATCAGTAATACCATCAATGTAAATAATCTCAATTCACCAATCAAAAGAAGCAGACTGGCAGAATGGATCAAGAAACAAGATCCAACAATTTGCTACATTCACAAAACACATTTAACTCAAAATGAAATTTAGAGGCTGAAAGTTTTAGTATATGTGCTGCTGAAGCAAGCACTATAGACTGAAAGTTAAAAGATGGAAGACAATACTTCATGTGACAGGAACCTGGAAAAAAGCAAGAGTAGCTATTCTATTTGCAGACAAAGTGAACTTCAAGCCAAGACTGATCAAAAGAGACAAAGAAGGTCACTACATACTTGTTAAGGGAAAACTGCAAGAAAAAGAGATAACAATCATAAATATATATGCACTAAATACAGGCACACCTAACTTTATAAAACAAATATTAATGGACATAAAAAATCAAATAAGCACTAACACAGTTGTAATGGAGGGCCTCAAATAGGCAGATCAACTAGACAAAAAAATCAGCTAAGAATTGAACCAAACCTGAGAACAAGTGGAGTTAGTAGATGTCTATGGAGTGTTTCACCCCACAAAATCAGAAAACATTCTTCTCTGCTGTGCACGAGATGTCCCCACAATAGACCACATAACAGCCCATAGAACATCCTTAAGTAAATGCAAAAGAAATGAAATTATCCAATGCATATTATCAGGCCATAGTGCAATGAAATTGGAAATCAATGGCAAAAGAAACTACAAAAACTTCATAAACACATGGAAATTGCATAACACCCTCCTGAACAACCTATGGGTCACAGATGAAATCAATGAATAAACTAGATAGTTTCTACAATTAAATGATAATGCTGATACAACACACCAGAACTTATGGGACTCAATGAAGCAGTCCCACAAGGGAAATTTTAGCAGTAAATGCTCACCTCAGGAAAACAGAGTGAGCACAAATAACCTAATGTTGAACTTCAAACTCCTAGATAAAGAAGAGCAAGTCAAGCCCAAAGCCCATATGAGAGAGGAAATTATAAAGATTAGAGCAAAAACTAATACAATTGAGACTAAGAAAACAATACAAAGAACCAATGAACAGAAGAATTGATGCTTTGAAAGATTAAGTAAAATTAATAAACCCTAAGCCAATCTTATCAAAAGAAAGAAAGAAAAGACTCAAATCCATGTAATTAGAAATGAAAAGGGTGAAATCACAATGGGTCCTGCAGAAATCCAGAAGATCATAAACACCTATTTCAAGAAACTTTATTCTAATAAGATGAAAAACACAGAAAAAAAAACAGATTCCTAGATACATATGAATTACCAAAGCTGAATCAAGAAGATATAAAATTCTAAATAACCCAGTAATAGTCATTGAAATTGAAGAGATAATTAAAAACCTATGAACAAAGAAAAGCCCATGTCCTGATGGATTCACTGCTGAATTTTACAAGAAATTTAGAGAAGATCTGCACTGCTGCACTACTCCTCCAACTCATTACTAAAATTGAGAGAAGTAATACTCCAAAAGTCATTCCTAGAAGCAAATGTTGCCCTGAAAACAAAACCAGAGAAAGATTCAACCAATAAAGAGAACTACAGACCAATCTCCCCAATGAATATAGATGCAAAAGTCCTCAATAAAACACTGGCAAACAGAATTCAGCAAGTCATCAAGAAGACAATATACCATGACCAAGTAGGATTCACCCTAGGGAAACATGGATGGTTCAACACATACAAATCAATAAATGTAATATACCATATTAACAGAGCCAAGGACAAAAATCACATGATCATCTCAATAGATGCAGAAAAAGCATTTGACAAAGTCCAGCACCCATTAATGAAAACCATACAGAAAATTGGAATAGATGGTTTTTATCTCAATTTGATAAAAACCATCTATGAAAAACCAACAACCAATATCATAATAAATGGTCAAAAACTGAAAGCTTTCACTCTAAAAATCAGGAACAAGACAAGGATGTACACTATCACCACCTCTATTCAATATAGTTCTGGAAACATTAGCCAGAGCAATTAGACAAGAGATAGAAATAAAAGGAATAAAGATAGGAAAGGAAGAAGTTAAACTATGATTTGCACATGACATGATACTCTACATAGGCGACCCCAAAAACTCCACCAGGAAACTTTTACATTTAAAAAGAAAATTCAGTCATGTAGCTGAATACAAAGTCAACACTCAAAAATCAATAGCATTCTGGTACACAAAAAAGAAACCTACTGAGAAAGAAAACCACATCTTTCACAATAGTATTGAAAAATATGAAATACTTAGGAATCAATCTAACAACAGATGTAAAAGATCTTAACATTGAAAATTACACTACTTTGAAAAAGGTGATTGAAGAGGATATCAGAAGATGGGAAGATATCCCTTGCTCATGGGTAGGAAGAACCAACATAGTAAAAATGGCCATACTCCCAAAACTGTTATACACATTTATGCAATCCCAATCCCAAAATACCAATAGTATACCTCACAGAGCTAGAGAAAACATTCCTAAAATTCATTTGTAACCAGAAGAGATCTAGAATAGCAGAAACAATTCTGAGCAACAAAAGCAGGCAGGGAGCATCACAATCCCTGATCTGAAATTATACTACAGAGCTACCGTGATTTTAAAAAAAGGATCAATAGAACAGAATAGAAGATGCAGAAACAACTCCAGACACATTCAGCCCCCTTATCTTCAACAAAGGGACTAAACACCTTCTCTGGAAAAAAAGACAGCCTCTTTAACAAATGTGCTGGAAAAACTGGCTTTTCACATGCCAAAGACTAAAACTAGACCCATGTCTCTCATCATGCACTTAACTAAAATCAAAATGGATCAAGGATCTAAATATTAAAACAGAAACATTAAATATGCTGAAAAAAAGAACAAATGGAACTCTTGAAGTCATAGGGGTAGACAAAGATTTTATGAACAAAATCCCAATTACATGGGAATATTACAAAGAATCAACAACTGGGATCTCATCTTATTAAAAAGCTTTTGCACACCAAAAAAATCACCAACAGAGTAAAAAGACAACCAACATGGTGGGAAATTTTTTTCCAGCTATTCCTCCAATAAAAGATTGATATCTAGAATATATAAAGAACTGAAAAAAATCAAAACCCCCAAATTTAAAGACTCAGTGCAAGAATGGGCATCTGAAATGAATATACACTTCTCAGATGAAGAGGTTCAAAGGCAAATAATTACATGAAAAAATGTTCAACATAACTTGTCATTCAAGAGATGCAAATTAAAACAACACTGGGATTCCATCTCACTCCAGAAAAAAACAAACCAACCAATCAAAAAACCAACCAATAACAAATGCTGGTGGGGCTGTTGGGAATAAAGAACCCTTCTCCAATGGAGATTCCTTTTCCATATGACCCAGGTATTCTTCTTCTCAGTATCTTCCTGAGAGAATTAAAAGCCTCATAACACAGTGATATATGCACACCCATGTTCACAGAAGCACAGTTTGTAATAGCTAAATCTTGGAAATGACCCAAATACCCATCAACCAATGAATGGATAAAGAAGATGTGAGTTTTTTATACAATGGAGTACCACTCAGCCACAAGGAAGGATAAGCTTGAGATATTTATAGCTAAATGGATACACATAGAGACCATATTCTTGAGTGAAATAAAATGGACACATATGTAAATGTCACATTGTTTCTCTGGTGTGAGAAACTGAAAGTGTAAATAAGGACCAAAATGTAGAATAGATATTGTGAAACAGGAAGAAAATGTTCAAATGTGAAGGAACACAAGGAAGAGGGGAGAGGGGAAGGAAGGAAGGGTAAAGAAAAAAATGAAAAATAAAAATAAGGTGGAAAGAAAGCTCTTGTAAATAAGAAAGAAAAATGAGGTAGAAGGTAGGAGAGGGAAATGGAAGAAAAATAAAACCATATATCATGTACAGGAAGAAATTCCATATAATGAATAAGATAGATAGATAGATAGATAGATAACCAATAAACTTAAATAATGATAGAGAGCCACCCCCAGTACTGAGGAAGAAGTGAACCTTCCAGGCTGCTATACCATCACCCCCAGGACCAAGGAGGTGAGCCGCGTGGGAACCAGCAGCACATATCCTCCCTCTTGAAATTAGAAGACATGTAAACAAGTCTCAAAACCAGACTTCCAGATCACCTAAAGCAACCCCAAAGGGAAATGAGATGGAACACTCTGATACTCAACCACCTGGACTCCCTGAACTGGCAACAAAAGAG
>NW_004624734.1:21659075-21681598 GCF_000247695.1 Heterocephalus glaber | reverse complement strand
TCAGTTATAACCATCAATGTTAATGGTCTCAATTTACCAATCAAAAGAAATAGACTGGCAGAATGGGTCAAGAAGCAAGATGCAACAATATGCTACATAAAAGAAACACATTAATTCAAAAAGAAACTCATAGACTGAAAGTTAAAGGGTGGAAAACAAACTCTGTGTGACAGGAACCTGAAAAAAAAATCAGGAGTAGCTATCCTCTTTGCAGATCAAGTGGATTTCAACCCAACACTGATGAAGAGAGACAAAGAAGGACACTACATCCTTGTAAAGGGAACAATCCAAGAGGAAGTGATGACAATCATAAATATATATGCACCAAACAGTAGTGCGCCCAACTATATAAAACAAATTCTAATGAACATGAAAAATCAAATAAGTACTAATACAATTGTAGTGGGGGACCTCAATATGCCACTGACACAGATAGATCAACTAGACAAAAAAATAAGTAATGATTACTAGAACTCAATTGAACTCTTGAACAAATTAACTTAACAGATGCTTACAGAGTATTCCACCCCACAAAATCAGAATATGTGTTCTTTTCAGCTGTACACAGGACATTCTCCAAAATGGACCACATACTCGCTCATAGAACATGTTTAAGTAAGTGAAAAAAATTGAAGTTTTCCCTTGTATATTATCAGACCATAGTGTGATGAAATTGGAGATCAATAACAAAAGGAACTGCAAGAATTTCATAAACACATGGAAATTGAACAACACACTACAGAATAATCAATGGGTCACAGAGGAAATTAAAGAAGAAATCAGACAGTTCCTACAATTAAATGACAATGACAATACAACATGTCCGAATATGTCAGACACAATGAAAGCAGTCTTACGAGGGAAATTCATAGCAGCGAATACTCACATTAGGAAAACAGAGCAAACCCAATTAAACAACCTGATGCTAAACCTCAAGCTTCTAGAAAATGAAGATCAGGACAAATCCAAAGCTCATACAAGGGAGGAAATTATAAAGATCAGATCAGAAATCAATACAATGGAGACTAAGAGAGTAATACAAAAAAATCAATGAAGCCAAGAGTTAGTTCTTTGAAAGAATAAACGAAATTGACAAATCCTTAGCCAACCTTATCAGAAAAAGGAAAGAAAAGGACCAAATCCATGCAATTAGGAATGAAAAGGATGAAATTACAATGGACCCAGCAGAAATCCAGAGGATCAT
The DNA here is from genome assembly GCF_000247695.1 of Heterocephalus glaber. Next base: position 21,680,394 of record NW_004624734.1, on the reverse strand, counting down.
CAATACCTACTTCCAGAACCTATATGCCAATAAGATGGAAAACAGACTAAATGGAGAGATTCCTAGATACATATGAATTACCAAAGTTGAATGAAGAAGACTTAAATTCTAAACAACCCAATATCAATCAATGAAACTGAAAACAGAATTAAAAACTTATCAACTAAGAAAAGCCCGGGTCCTGATATCTTCACTGCCAAATTCTATAAGACATTCAGAGAGGAACTACTGCCGCTACAGTTTAAACTCTTCAATGAAATTGAAAGGGAAGCAATACTCCCAAATTCATTCCTGGAAGCAAGGATCACCTTGATCCCCAAAGCAGAGAAAGACCCAACCAAAAAAGAGAATTATAGGCCAATCTCACTAATGAACATAGATGCAAAAATCCTTAATAAGATACTGGCAAATAGAATGCAGAAGATCATCAAGAAGATCATACACCCTGACCAAGTGGGATTCATCCCAGGGATGTAGGGATGGTTCAACATAGGCAAATCAATCAATGTAATACACTATATCAATAGAGCCAAGGACAAAAACCATATGATAATCTCAAAAGATGCAGAAAAAGCATTTGACAAAATCTCAACACGCCTTTATGATAAATGTGAGACCCAACTTAGCAACTTAGCAATACCAGCACCATGTTGAGAACATTCTCCTGCATTTTCCAAATATGTGACTTTCAACTGCACTCTGTCTCCCAGGAGAAAATCCCACCCCTAACCAATGCATGTAACCTCAAGGTAAAATAAAGAGAAACTGTGTTTCAGGTGATCTGCCACAAACCATTACCCAGGGGAATGGGAGGAACTAACTGTGCTTATCCTGGCTTCTGTAACCAGCTTCTCCAACAATCCATAACCCAGGGTAATGGGAGGAAGGACTTTTTCTGTAGTTTTTCCCTTTAAATATGCAGTCCTCATTTCAGTTGGTGCCTTTTGTCCTCCATCTTGGTTGGAGTGTACATGAGTCCTGGCCAGAAAATAAAGTTCTCCAGGGAGTTCTCATGACTGTGTCATGCTTCAAGAGATCATTGCTAATCTAATCCAGCATGAGGTCCAACAACAAAACCCTACAAAAAATTGGAATAGATGGTCACTACCTCAGCCTGATAAAAGCCATCTATGAAAAACCAACACCCAATATCATACTAAATGGTCAAAAACTGAAATCCTTCACACTAAAATCAGGAACAAGACAAGGATGCCCACTATCACCACTCCTGTTCAATATAGTCTTGGAAACATTAGCCATGGCAATTAGACAAGAGAAAGAAATAAAAGGAATAAAAATAGGAAATGAAAAAGTCAAATTGTCATTATTTGCAGATGACACGATACTTTATAAAGAAGACCCCAAGAACTCCACCAAAAGTAATCTAGACTTAATAACCAAATTCAGTCAAGTAGTGGGATACAAGGTCCACACACAAAAATCAATAGCTTTCCTCTACATGAACAACAGACTCACTGAGAGAGAAATAGGGCAAACAATTCTTTTCACAATAGCATTCAAAAAACTGAAATACCTAGGAATCAACTAACAAAAGAATTCAGAGACCTCTTCTCTGAAAACTATAGCACTCTAAAAAAAGACATTGAAGGGGTTATCAGAAAATAGAAAGACATCCCTTGCTCCTAGGTAGGAAGTATCAACAGTGAAAATGGCTTTACTTCCAAAATTATTATATAGATTCAATGCAATCCCAATTGAAATTCCAGAAGCATATTTCACAGACCTTGAGAAAACAATGTAAAAATTCATTTGGAACCAGAAGAGACCTAGGAGAGCAAAAGCAATTCTAGGCAACAGAGACATGGCAGGGGGTATCACAATTCCCAACTTGAAACTATATTACAAAGCTACTGTGATAAAAACAGCATGGTACTGGCAAAGAAACAGACCTGAGGATCAGTGGAACAGATTAGAAAATGCAGAAACAACTCCAGACATGCTCATCCACCTCATCTTCAACAAAGGAGACAAACACCCTCACTAGAGGAAAAATAGCCTCTTTAATAAATGGTGCTGGAAAAATTGGGTTTCAACTTGCCAAAGATTAAATCCAGGTCTATATCTCACCATGCACTAAGCTAAAATCAAAATGGATTTAAGATCTAAATATTAAAACAGAAATGCTGAACCGGCTGGAACAGAGGTTAGGTAGAACTCTTGAAGACATCGGTGTATGAAAAGATTTTATGAACAAAACCGCAGTTGCCCATGAGCCAGCACAAACAATCAACAAGTGGGATCTTTTCTTATTAAAAAGCTTCTGCACAGCAAGAGAAACCACCAGCAGTGTGAAGAGACAACCCACAATGTGGGAAAAAATTTTCACCTGCTCTTCCTCAGACAAAGGTCTACTATCTAGAATCTATAAAGAACTTAAAAAGATCAGACCTCCCAAATTTAAAGACCCAATCCAAAAATGGGTATCTGAAATGAACAGACATTTCTCAGACAAAGAAGTAGAAATAGCAAATAAATAAATGAAAAAATGTTCAACATCACTGGTCATTTGAGAGATGCAAATGAAAATAATGCTGAGATTCCACCTCACCCCCGAAAGAATGGCTGCTATCATAAAATCAGCCAATAACAAATGCTGGTGGGGCTGTGGGGAAAAAGGAAGCCTGCTCCACTCCTGGTGTGTGTGAGTACTGATGCAACCACTGTGAAAATCAGTATAGTGATACCTCAAAGAACTAGGACTGGAAGTCCCATTTGACCCAGCTATTCCCCTGCTGAGTATCTTCTGAAAAGAATTAAAAGAATCATACCACAGTGATATATGTGCACTCATGCCCATAGCAACACAATTTGTAATAGCTAAAACTTGGAAACAACCCAGTTTCCCATCAACTGGAGACTGGATAAAGAAAATGTGCTTTTTTTAAATAAAATGGAGTACTACTCAGCCATCAAAAATGAGAAATTAGAGACATTTATAGCTGAATGGACACGCATTGAGAGGATACTCTTAAGTGAAATAAATAGGACACACATGTAAATACCAAATAGTTTTCTAGAATGAGGAACTGAAAGTGTAAAGAAGGACTAAAAGGTATAATAGACAATGTGAAATAGGAAGAAAAGGGACAAAAAGGAAGGGGAATTGGGTGGGGTAGGGGAAAGGAAAGAAGGGAATGGAATTAATATGAGAAAATGAAAAAAAGGAAACAAAGTCTTTGTAAATAGGTAGGGATGGAGGCGTTGAAGGGAGGGCAGGGGAATGAGGAAAAAATAGGAACCAAGAGAGATTACGTAAAGGTGCAAATTTCTAATGATGAATGTCATTATAGTGTATACCTAAAAAGTACCAATAAAATTAGTTTTTACAAAATTAATGATAGGGCTGGGGATTTAGCTCAGTGTTTCCGGCACCTGCCTCGCACATGGAAGGATTTGAGTTCAATCCCCAGTACCAAAAAAAAATTAATGATAAAATATAAAAACATGTATATATGACCTATTCTGTTTGTTTTGCTCTTGTTGGTTTTGTGCCTTAAGAGCTGCTCCTTTTAAGCCTCTTCATTGCTCACATGTGGCCCAATAGCTACAACGCTGACTCTCAATCTTTTGTCACTTGCCCTCCAACATGGCACCAAATAAGACCCACATCAGAACAGCATTCCTGCTATGAGAGACCATCCAGACTTTATAAGCACACTTGGGAGCCTGTAGAGGACTTCAAGTACTTGTTCAAAAGAATTGTCCCACAAACAAGATAAATAATGTGGTTATGGTAGTGTGTAGAGGGCCTACTCTATTATTTTAGCCAACCTTTTCCTAGGGAATCATATCCTTTGCCCTTGCTGGTTCTAACTTTACCCCTCTTACACCAAAAGGCCTCTCTATCAACCTGAACATTTGTTCTCATTAAAACCTGTAGCAAGGGCTCATGAGTTCATCAATTAACTCCTCCTTGAAAGGGTCCTTTCTCAGTATTTCTCTCTTCAGTAGCTATCACAGTTGCAGGAGCTCCCAGCTTCTCATTCTAAAGGTCCTCATTCCCAAAGACCTTGGAAAAGAGAAGCACGTCCAGAGACTCCAGCATTCCGGGAAAGCCAACCACCGGGAGTCTGAAAATACTAGCTCACCCACTCTTCAGTTAAATAAAGGCTTCTCTGTCCCTGCCATACCTTCCAACAGAGGGCTGCCTGCACCTTGAGCATTCTTCTCCTACTCAGAGCCTTTATTATAATTATCCTGCTGCTCATTCATGCTTACCTGGTGGTTACATGTAAGAAGTCTTATAAATCTGGTTATAGAGCACTCAATTGCCATCCCTCTTGTTTAACTATTTCTAATGGGCTGGTTTATGGGGGGGGAGCTTTTGTGTACTTATTTAAAAGAAGAAGTCTTGGCTATGTCAGATCCTAGTGTTGGGAAAATGATATGGGCTTGAATCCTTTGATCAATATGGTGAAAGTGATTCATGACCATTATAATCTTTGTTCTTATAATCCTTATATTTGGATCATATATAATAAACTGTCTCTTAAACTTCATTTGTTTTCATTTATAGTCAATCTGTCTTTGGATGGTTCTGCATCATTCTTACCCAACCATCGATATGGACCCTTCAACCAACCCTAGGGCCTGAAATTCAGCAAGAAATTCCCTTCACTCTAAGCCCCCTCTCAGAAGGAATTACCCAGAATAACACAATGCCCAATACTCTAAATGATTTTAGAGTACCTAGTCTCTAGGGGGAAATTTTAAGCAAGTAATTATATAATGAACAGGCCTGAAAGATAAAGGGGAGAGTGGATATCCAAAATAAGGATGCTTGGCAGATAAGTAAAGAAACAAAGACATTAATGTATAATACATTTACAGTCACTTTTAGATTCAGACCTAAAGCAGTCACACAACAGCACACTGACCTTTTAAGGTTACACAGTGTGTACTCTCCTTCTGATACCTGGCCACCTGGCTATCTAGTTTCAAATGATGCACATAACATTCTTGGTTGCCATATCCTACAGCCCAGTGACATCAGGGAAGGAAATGTTCTTTAAAGACCCTCCTGCCCTGGGCTGGCACCTGGCCTAAATTAAGAATTTATGTTTCATCCTTGTACCTAAAAATGTACCCAAACTCACACTCTGTGCAGATGCCGTTATGGCACTGTCCACCTTCTAACCTGAAGGTGTAATTCTGTCTATATCTGCTTTATAATAAATTCTACCTATACTTCTGCCTATGTGTCTTGATGGAATTCTTTCATAAAAGGCACAAAGAACTGAGGACCAGAGAAGTGAGGGACCAATTCTTTACTGCATCAGAAGCCAGCTTCCCAGTGACAAATCCACCAATGAGTATAGTACCCCTATGATCGAATCTCCTTCCAAATACATGAGATTCTGGCAGAATATTTTAGATTCAAACCATAACATGCATTACCCTTCAGGGGTCAATTTTTAAAAATTCTCATTGCACTCCAGGAGTCAAATTTTTTTCTTACTTCCTTACAGGAGAGGTCAAACTTTCAAAGAAGGTTTTGAACCAAAGAGTGACTCACTTGACTTTGCCAATAATTTGTATGCTTACCTACAAATACACATAATTTCTGTGAAAAAAATGTTAACGGGTAAAACATTAAGAGGACTAAAGCTCAAACCTATCAAAATGAATGCATAAATTGTGAGATATGACCAATCAGTCCTTTTTAAATACTGATGGCTTCAAATAAATCTTGGAACTCTAACATCTCATTCATAATTGCTCCTAATTATGCGTGAAACCATATCCCCAACAAAATCACTCTCTCCTCATCCCCAAATCTAATAAGGATATGAGTTCTCACCGCAAGGAGGCACCCGAATGCCCACTATGTTGCATGCGAGGAAAAGAGAATGGGGTACCTCTTTGCTGCTGTGACAATCATTTAATAGCTGCTCTGTCTCACTGGCTGACTATAGTACTAATTCAGAAGATGCGGCTTCTAATCACACAGAGCAGCTTTGTGCTCATAGTCGCATTTCATGCCATCATCTGTCTTTTTGGAAAATGAGATAAAATTCTGTGGGTTTTATCAAGATATTTAGAAAAGTCATCATTTTGGTTTCCTTTTAAACATCTATTGGACTATGCTAAATAGACTATTAAGTACTGATTTTCCATTTCAGAGCCTCTATGGCTCCAGAACTACGTTGTACATTCATCTGTCCATGCATTCATCTGTCCTCTCAAATATGCCCTGAACATCTATGCCAGGGAAGATCCTACTGGAATTGAAAATATAAATGTTGATAAGACATGATCTGTATCCCAAAGTGATTATCCACCTTAAGCCACGGTTTGTCTTCAGCAGCAGCAGGACATTTTAGGTCCACATATTTATAGTTTATGTAGCTTCACTCCTATTAATTTCTCTTTGGTGACTTTGTACCAAAATTTTAATTAAATCCACACTGCATATTTGTGATGTGAGGTTTTGCTATTTCCTTGCTTGCTTATCTATAATCTTTAATTTACAAAATATGTATACATATAGCATTTCATGCATGTTTACAGCAGCCTGTGAAGATGTCACTATTTTCATAGAAAAAAAATAGCATAGCCTCAGGGATGTTATTTGCTCAAGGTCATACATGGTCTTAAGTGTAGAAGTAGATGTTTTGGTCTGCAAGTCATTTCCCTGATGCTTCTAGTTGTCCATTCTAGCATCTCCTTATCTCCTTCTTTGAGCTCTCACTAAGTATTTATTGATCATCAATTATATAAAATATGTTTTGTCACACAGGGAATACTCAACCCTTGCCAAATGTGTCGATTTCTTCAGCTCTCACATTATTCAAACGAAGTTATGGTCTCTGGCTTTGCAACTAGTCACTTCTAACCAAGTACTACAATGTGTAGTCTGACTTCTAAAGTACATACTCATCTTAGTTCCAGAAAAGGTTGTTATGGCTTGTGTCTAGGTATCCTGGCAAAGCCTCATGCTCCCATAGGTGGGGATTTTTGGAGGTGGCTGGATCTAGGGTGTGTAAATGTGGATTATGGGTGTGTGGTACTAAGTTAGTCTGCTGTTTGGTTTACCATAGTTCTGCCTGTAGGTAACAGGAAGGCCCACCCTGGGTGTGGATGGCACCACTCAAAAGGCTTGTACCCTGGGTGAGACAAAAGGGAAAGGGAGGCTAGCTGCTGCTGGCTGCCTCCTGTCTGCTCTTCCATGGACTGTTTCTCCTCTGCAATGCTCCTCTACTATGCCAACCTGCCTAGAACCCAGCTGACTATGAACTGAAACTTCTAGAAAGGGTGAGCCAAAATAAAACTTTCATCCTTTAACTTGTGGGTGACATGTATTTTGTCTCAAGAATGAGGAAAGTAACTAAGACAAGGGTCAAACTTTTTTTCCATACCTCATCAATTTTTAAATTATTTTTTAGTTTGCATAGTAGATTTTAGTTACAGCCTCTTTCTTCTATGCCACACTTGAAGAAAAATGAATCAAAGAACAAAGCAGGTAGCAAAGGCAGTGTTTATTTGGCACTATTTAAGAAACACAGTTGGATGAGAAATTAAATGCACTGGGACTAATGGCAAGTGGAGATGAGAGGCCTAGAAATACAGATGGCTCCACCAAAGTCTATGTTACATACAAAGTCTGCGTTCCTCAACATCCCAGAGATACAGCTCTATAATGCCTGCCACTTCTTAATCAAAGCCATTGTCCTCTTATGTCACATTTGCTGTTTGTTGAGCTACTTTAAATCCTAGTTCAGAAAGATGTCCTTTAAGATAGGAAAGATGTAAAATTAAAAGCAGATGCTTCAATGTACTGGGGTCATGTCTGGGTCTGGAAATGGAAACAGGGACAGCAGGTTTTTATATTCTTTTGAGCAAATCCCAGGACATTCTTTAAAATGAAACATTTCAAAAAATATAAACATTTCCATTAGTCAACGGATACCAAACCAAGGTTTGTCAACTCAGTGACTGTGAGAACTTCTCCAAGTGGAAATATTTACAAGAAGACTGAGGCAATCATTGTTACTAAGACCTTTTGTGAGATATGTGTACTCTTTTTTCTCATTTTCCAGATTATGGCATAGAAAGGTAAAGAAAACAAAAACAGAATTACAAAGATTGAGGGCAGGGAGAAAAGTGTAGGAGGGGTAAAAGAAATGAGCAGAGACGATGGAAAGTATGAAAGTTTTGAATTCAAATGGACATACATTTAAATTCTGGGTACAAAAATATCCACCCAGATATTTTGGACTCTTTTAAGTTGATTATTAATTGAACTATCTTTATAATTCTATGAGGTATGAATAACAAAGTGATGGTGCCTGAAATAAAAACTAAAATTTTCTTGAATGCACTGTGAGTCTTAATACTGGATACAAGTCAGAATTGCTTGTGTGGTTTAATGTAAATTTTAGCCTCTAGGCCTCATCTTGAAAATTTTGAATTCAGTCAGTCGGGGGTCGGGGGGCTCAGACCTTTGGTGAGACATATGCACTCATTTTTGGGGGGGTACTGGGGATCAAACTCAGGACCATGCGCTTGCGAGGGAGGTGGCAGAACTACTGAGCTAAATCCCAAGCCCTGCACACATTTTTTTAAAAAGTGGTTGTATTCGACTATAAAACCAAAATATACCCGATGAGAAGCTGTGAAAACACAATTAACCCTTCATCTAGAATGTGCTTCCTATTTTAACCAATCCTTTATAAGTCTATATAATATTTATAACTTCATGACTTGTACTTCCACTGTGTGGGGAATCACACCCCTGAGAATGGGGTGGTGACCACAGCATATGATAGTTTCAGGAGTGATGAGGGTAATGTTATGTAATTTGACATTTTCCTTCAATTTACTTGGTTGCCTCCATTTATACAAGCATTGATTAGCATCTGGAGAGTTACTTTGCTTGTTCAACAGAGGATTAAAGCTATAGAGGCGACTGCTTCAGGAATCAAGGCTATGATTAATAACATACCAAATCCCAACATGAGAAGCTTCATAGTACACTGACTCTTCTAAAGTGCTCTTTTCATTCAAGATTATTTAAATACTCATCACCATTATAGAAGGAAAGTAGTTATGAAATCAGAAAATTTTTGTTTTTATATCACAAAGTTAACCATTTTGAAAACCTGTGCTTGCAAAACTCAAAATAGCTTATAATGCAATTGTTTTTAAATGTGCAACAGAAAACTTGCTCCAAATTAATTTTCAAATGAAATGCCAGAAACTTGGGGAAATGTACTTAGTGGGCCAAGAAAACAAGAAAGAGTGGATGGTGATGTGAGTCTTGCTTCTCTTTCATCAGGTTTTACTTAACTAAGGTCAGGCATGCAATTGCAGATAAACAAACAAAGGAACTTACATGTAAACATGGTACATTCCTAACAGGGCTTCTCAGCAGAAGGAAGAGCGGCCGTCACCAGGGCTCTCTACCTCATGGAAGAACCAGCTGCTCCTCATCGCTTGGGGAGCAAGCTGTGAAGTACACTGGTGACTTATAATTAAAGTGAAGAAATTCCATTCAGATGTAATCATAAAGGGAAATGACAGAGACACAAAAGAAATGAAGAAATTTTTAAAAGTAAACCCTTAAAGGCCTAAAGTGACCCTAGATTATAAGAAAAACATTCTGGCCTTAAAATAATTATCCTTTTGATTAGAAAGACGCATCATCGGCAATTCTGAGAAAAGGTTATGTTGGTAAGAAAAAACAGTCATTTTAAGACCTTAGCAATGTAGACAGGCTGGGGAGAAAGAATGGGCGGATCTCTAGTCCTCTAATCACTTAATTTCTTTAGTCCTGGGGGCTTTTGTAGGAGTTTCAACACTGTGCTCCTCAGATAGTCTCAACAAATAAGTTTAAGACCCCCGCCAAAGAAGAAGTCAATGTCTTTGCACTATGTTCTCAAGACATCTAAATAGAAATATGACTTCCTGAAGGAGACTAATTATTCATCCAAATAGTTCTCCATATATTTCTGAATCTGAAAGGAAATTACAAAAAAGTAGTGCAACCCCCATGAACATTATGATTCCAGCAAGGGTGCCATCTAAAATATTCGCATGGGCTATGAATTGAATTTGACTTGAATTGGTATAGTATGAGTTTAAGGTAAAAGAGTGCCCTAAAGTACAAAAGGGAGAAAAAAATGATGTATCCAAGATATTTACACTTCTTTGCTTGCCAAAGTTACCAAAGCATTGGCCTCCTAGAGATAGTAGACTGATCTGGAAGCCTTTAGTTTCAGTTTTTATATTCTTAGACCTAAGTCACTGCTCCTAAACTGACTTGTACAACTGGGAGGAGAGTCTACATCATAAATATTTCTTATGTTTGAATATATTGAAAACTAAAACAAAGAATTCAGGGTATATATGTAATTAAAGACCAAAACTCTTTTAAAACCAGATTCCATCAAGTCTTTATAAAAACATGTTCATGAGTCTAGAAAACAAATGAACTTTGGAGCTAGAGAGACCCCATTTCAGACCCTAGTCCACCATAGGCATGTGACTTTGAAAATAATAGCATTAACATTTACTGAGAATTTACTACTTGCCAGGCACTGTTCTGAGCTCATGACATGTTAATCCATGTGGTCTACATAGCAGCTCCATGAATTAAATAATATTATTGGTATAAATGTTGAAACAAATACACAAAGGTCATGACGGTATAGAGAAGTCAATATTTGAACCCAGGATGCTGGCTCGGCCACCACATGTTCTTACACTCTGTACCAATGATGGTGAACCTTTTAGAGCTTTCACTGATAAACATCTGGCTCCAGCACACATGCCATAGGTTCACCACCACTGCTCTATGCTACAAGATTCTTTAGTATTATTTAATTTCTCTCTCTGAGCCTCAGTTTTGTTCACTAACTTATGAGAACAGAAGGATTGCAGTGAAGATTGATATATATGTGTGTGTGTGTGTACATATATATATATATATATATATATATATATATATGCCCTAATGTTTAAATATTACTATTCTTTTTTTTTGAGACAGGGTCTTGCTAAGTCACTGATTTGCCATGCTAGGCTCCTGCCTCAGCCTCCCATAGTGATAGGATTCCAGGCATGCACCATTAGGCCCAACCTTAAGCAATACTATTCTTTTTTAAGTTTATTGGTACATTTTAGGTATACATAATGATGACATTCATCATAGGGAATTTGTACCTGTACAAAGTCTTATTTTTTCCCATTCCCCTTCCCTCTTTTCAGCCCCTCCACTCCTCCTTATTTACAAAAGCTTTGTTTCCATTTTTCATTCTTTTCTAATTTTTTTCTTTCCCTTCCTTCCTTTCCCTTGACCCTCTCCCTAATTCCCCTTCCCCTTTGAACATTTTCTTCCTATTTTACAATATCTATTATACGTTTTGGTCCTCATTTACACATTCAGTTTCTCATACCAGAGAAACAATGTGATATTTACACATGTGTCCAATTTATTTTACTTAAGAGTATGGTCTAAAGGTGCACCCATTTAGCTATAAATGTCTCAAGTTTATCTTCCTTTAAGGCTTAGTGGTACTCCACTGTATAAAAAAAACAGTCCACATCTTCCTTATCCATGCATCGGCGGATGGCATTTGGGCTGTTTCCAAGATTTAGCTAAGTAATACTATTTCTAAGGAGACTTCTAACTCTAGTTATGATGAAGTAATGCAGGTCACATTAATCTTCCTACCTTAAACAATTAGAAAACTACAAAAATACAGGGGAAACAGTGGTCTTCAAATATTTGACAGTTGGAAGCTCAGAAATGAAACACAAGTCCTATTATTGTCTAGTCTACTGCCTGGAAATTTATCAAGCTGTAAGCCCAAAAAAGGAAGCTATAGAACAAAAGGTCATGCTAAAGTAAGGATACAGAATTTGGAACTCAAGGAGTTCCAAGCAGCTGGAATTTGTGGGGACAGAACAAAGAAGAATCACATAGATAAATACCTCTCGAGATTTGAAGGAGTACCCTCGAGTTTTTGAGTCAAGAATGGGTTTGTTCCAACAATAACATGTGTTGGAAAGAAATCCTAACACATGGAAAAGTGGATTGAGTCCTCAGTGTGATATTGACTTAGAATGAGAGTAAGTTAGTCTTAGACTAAAGGCTGCCTTTGGATTTGCCCTAAAAAGACTTAAACAGCATTACTCAAAAAAAAAAAAAAATCAAACTGATTCCAAATAATTTGCCCATAACCAGGACAAAGCCAAATGTTATTTAAAGGATAAAACAAAATTTAGTGCCCAAGTAGAGAGAATTCACAATGTAAGCATCCTGTCAAAAATTATGAGAATGAAAAGAAGTAGGAAACTATGGCTCATTTTTAAGAGGAAAATATCAATCAAAAGAAACAAAAAATGAAAACATAACAGACGTAGTAGACAAGGACGTTAAAAATTACAATAAATATACCAATATGTTCAAGAAGATAGAAGAAAAGAACATAAGCACAGTTAGAAAAGTAATGGAAGATACAAAGCAGATTCAAATCAAATAACATCTTACATGAAATGTAATTGGATGAAAATGACCATAGTTTACACACTGCAGACAAATAAATCAGTAAATCTGAAGAAATAGTAATAGAAAATATGCAAAGTAAAACAGAGGAAAAAAGGACTAACATATATGAATATGAATAACATATATGTATGAATAGAGCATAAGCGACTTGTGGGAAAATAGCATGTTCTAATTTAGTAGAAAGTGTAGGGAAATTTTTGAAAAAACTACAGCAAAAAATTCCAAATTTAATGAAAACTATAAACCCACAGATTCATGAAGTTCAACACACACCCAAAAAAATACATACCAAAAAAAATCAACTCAAATCGCATTATATTCAAATTCCTCCAAACTTGTAATAAAGAGAAAATCTTAAAAATGTCGAGGTAAAATTTTACATATAAAAAGTGACAGTAAGAACAACAGCACACTTTCTGTGAGAAACAACACAAGCAGGAAGAAACGGAAGTGATATCTTTAAATCACTGAAATAAAAACACCATCAACCAAGAATCCTATGCAAAAATATATATATATATAAAATAAAGATTAATTAAAGACTTTTTCAGACAAAAAAAGAAGATCTGAGAGAATTTATTATCAGTAATTTTTCTGGCAGAAGGAAAATAATGCTATATGAAAATGTGAATCTACACAAAAACTTAAACATCAGAAATGGTAAATATGGAAGCAAACATAAAAGTCCATTTTTCATTTTAAAGATTTCTTTGAAAGATAACTGATAGTTGTGAATCAATTGCTAACAATAGTGTATGGATTTAATCACATGTTTAAATAAAATGTATGACAACAATAATGAAAGGACAGGACCGGGGATTTAGCTCAGGGCTTCCGGCACCTGCCTTGCAAGCCCAAGGTCTCAAGTTCGATCCCCTGTACCAAAAAATAATAATAATAATAAAAGTACATAAAGGATGGAAGTATGTTCGGGTTCTTAAATACACATGCAGTGGCATTATATATTTTGAAGATGAATACAAATTCAAGATGTACACTGTAAACCCTAGGAACAACCACTTCTTTAAAAAGGAAAGCTATAAGTCAGTAGTAGAGATGTAATAAAATTATAAGACATTTAATCAATACAATAAAAGTAGGAAAAGAAATAAAAGAAACAAAGGATAGAAAAGGTATAAACTGTCTTAAACAGTTTTCTAAAGAAAACAAACTGAAAGATGATAGATGTAAATCTAGGTGTACTGATAGTCATATTAATTATAAGTGGCCATAACACCATCCTTGAAAAAGAAATATTTGATTGGCCAAAATTCAGTACTTTCATAATAAAGGACATATGCATAACATGATTATAAAATACATAAGTGCTTTGAGGCATGCTATTCACACTTTAAAGCAACAATTACCATGAGGTGTTCACATTTATGGACGTGCTCTCCGGAAGTTAGAACATACAAGTAGAAACCAATCCATACAGACGTAAAGGCTGAGAGGATAAACAAGCTCCTGGCAGTGTTGAAGTTCGGAGGGATGGAATTATGCAGAAGGAAAGTGAACTAGAGAGAAGGAGAGCAGGAGCTCGTCAATGAACTATAAATGATTTAGTAGATCTGCATGGAGCCTAGAAGTCTGCATCTTAGTAAGTACCTACAAATACTTGGATGGAGTGGTCCCTGAATCATCTGAGGAACATAGGTGGAGTAGTTGAGAGAATGGCACTGTAAGCATATGGCCAGACCGCTAGGTTTGAATCTCAAATCCACCAGTATTTTCTATGACAAGTCACTTAATTTCAGTTTAATGATAAGAAAATGGTGGCATTTGTATTATTTGAGTTCCTTTGGTTAAAACACTTAGTGCCAAGCACATAGTCTCACGTTAATATTAACTATTATTGCTATTCACATAGTTCTGAGTAATTTAGATTTTTATATGGGTAGCATTATTGTATTACCCAGTAGCATCCCAAGCCGTACTGGAGGTTGAAACCACAGTAAAAATCAGAAACAATGATATTGGTGTTTCTTGGCTATTTTGTTCATTGTAGATTTTTGTGTTAATTTTCATTGTAAAATATTGTCTAATAGCCAAGCATAGTGGTGCATTCCTGCTATCCCCAGCACTCTGAAGCAGGAGGACCACAAGTTCAAGCCCAGTCAGGCAACTTGGTAATTTAACAAGACCCTGTCACAAAATAAAAGTAAAAAGATCTGGGATGTAGCTTAGTGCTCTCTGGGTTCAATTCCTAGTACTGGAATGTTATTCACTTTGAGTGGTTGTTGTTTTGTTTTGCTTTTTGTTATTGGTGCTTGAGTTCAGTGCCTCATTCATCTCATCCTAATCCCAGCCCTGTGTAAGTGGTGCAGAAGAAGCATATTTCTGTGATGACATAGCTCTGATTAAACACCGAAGCGACACAGACATGGTCCAGTGCTCTGCCAGCACAGGGGATATGAGTTTGTTGAGAGTGAGATACTTTTTTCACTATTTAAGTCATTTTCTATATTTGCTTTCAGAGATGTAGATCTCTTAAGAGGACTGCAGTTTACTAAAAAATTATTTGCATGACTCTTTATAAAAATATTTGATCTGCAAAATGACCTCAAAGAAGAATAGTATGGTAACTCCCGTTGTGCTCAGTTTGTGACAGGTTTTTTGTTCTAAGCATTCTACACATGTCAAATGAACTGCTTTTCTCAAAAGTCCTGTGAAATAAGTATGGTTTCTAGCCTCATGTTGTAAATGAAAAGCTGGAGGTCTTTAGAGGTTTTGTGACATTCTTAAAATCACACAACAGAAATATGGCAATGCCAGGACATAGAATGAGGCCTTTTGCTCTGAGGCCTCACTCAACAGCCATACTGCGTGACCTTTCACCTCACACTAAGGAAACAGACCCAGGACCACTGAACAGCAAATAACATGGGAGCCTTTGAAATCCTGTTTTTTGTGTTGTTGTTTGGGGGTTTTTTTGTTTCTAGAGCTATAGCAATGCTTCTATACTGACTATTAGCACAGGCAGGTAATTACATAAACAGTTCAGTTCACTCCTAAATATTCAGGAATATAAAGCAATGCTGTCAGAGATTTAGTGAAATTGCCTGTTCATTGGCCAAGACGTCCAATACACACACACACACACACACACACACACACACGCACGCGCGCACACACATATTGGAAGGCACATGGGATTCATTTCACTCATCAAGAGAGATTTGTATGGAAAGCAAGGATGTTTTGGGACTGAGGCATGGGTCCCACTTTTGACATCAAGGTATCTTCACAGCCATGAAAGCCTTTGACAGCATGTCAATTTGGAAAATGGTATCTCTGTTGAAAGCTTGTTGAGTATATCTTATTTTTAATGCTAACTAATTCCTGCTTGCAGATAATCCTCTTCAAGTGATGTTTACATAAGATTCAGAGAAATAACAGGATAAAAATAGTTACTATGAAATTCTCCACAGGCTATAAACAGTTTTAGCTTTTGGCGAAAGGACTTTATTATTTACATACTCAGACAAATATAGGTCACACTCATCTCAGATTATTAATGTTTCCTCTGCAAGTAACTGACACACACAGTGTGAAAGTATACCAACTGAATCCCTTAAATTCTACCAATCTTCTTCAGAATCCCTATGTATTTGTTTTAGTGTCATTAATATGTGTCAGTAATATTGCAGTTTGAGATATTTTGCCTTTTTAAAAAACAAATGAAGTCAAAATGATGTATCTTTTGTAATAGATAATGTCTAACTCTAGAATGTCAGGATTCAAATTTCCCACTGTCCACATATGCATATACTCCAAAAACATCAACTAATGCCAAAGTCCTAATAGAGAATGCGGTGGCAGAGTTTGTAATTGAAGTAGGGAACATACCAGTTTAATGTGAAAACAGTTATCTCTCTGTCAAACCCTCATGAGAAGAACAAAATCTCATTTCAACATATTTTAGGCCAAATGAAGCACAATATTTATAAATAAAACTTTCAGTCCTTTTCCTCTCTAAGCAGTAAATTCTTTGTAACCTCTGGCATTTGCAATATGAACATTTGTCTTATTGAGTTGAAGGACAAAGACACTCTGTATGGAAAAAGAAGCATTTCTGCACTAACCCACATCCCCAAACATTCCTAAAATATAGGTGTCCAGTGGGGTCTGTGGTAAGTAGAGTAATGATTCTCCAGAAATGTTCACATCCTCATCCCTAAATACTGTGTATATGTTACCTTACATGGCAGAGGAGACTTTTCAGATGTGATTCACATTTATGAACTTCATATGGTAAGAGGACATGAGATTATTCAATAGGCCCAATCTCATCACATGGTATTTAAAACAGAAGAAACTTTAACAACTGTGATGAGAAGAAGATATCATTAGAGTAGAATGGTCTAGAACACAATGTTTTTTACCTTAAAAACAGAGGAAGGAGCCATAAACTAAAGGATGTAGGATGCTCCCTAGAAATTGAAAAACTCTTGAAAGAAATCATTCCCTAAAGCCTTCGGAAGGGAATACAGTAATCCTGCCAACACTGTGATTTCCTTCTAGTAACATCTGTGTCAAATTTTCAACCTAAAAGGATGTAAAATAATAAATTGGTGTTGTATTAAATTACCAAATTTGTTACAGCACCAATAGGAAACTAATACAAAATATTTTCCAATTAACAGGTAGCTCAGTTTCAAAGGGTAATTGTTCCACTTTTACAACAGTTATTTTAACATTTATTCCTGCCAAATAAAATACACAAGCTTCTCCTTATAGAGATCCATATATGCTATTACAACATAAAGAGTTTATTCACCTTCTCTTTTCCAGGAAATAAGCTCAAAAATATTCTTATGTACTAAAACTAAAACCACTTAAGTACAGCCCTCAAGCATCAACAATTTCCCATGTCTCTAAGATAAAAGGGTCCCCAGGATTTCATAATTAGAAACTTCTGTTTTCTCTGAAATCTTGAGTTCACCATCAGGTTACGAAAAAAGGAGGTTCAGCGAGGGAGGAGAGATACATGACCCAGGCCTGATCCCCAGGTAATTTCCATAGAGTGCTGGTACTTCACACACACCTGGGAGATCATGTACTTCTTCCTTAAACAAATATGGATTGTGTGTCTATAGTGCTCTGTATGATGTGTTAGGTGCTGGGGACACATAGACAAGCATGATAGTGCTTCCTGTGCAGAAGCCTGAAAGTACTAGTTTCCTACAGAACAACCAGAGTTTACAGAATGATGAGTCCCTGATGGGAGCTCTTATGACATAGCAACTGTTGAGACTGACTTCACCTGCGCTATGGTTTAGATATGATTTGTCCCTGCCAAAACTTATGGTGAAATCTGGTTGATAATGTAGCCATGTTGGCAGATGGGAGCCACCTTACAACCTCCCACCTCTCTCTCATGAGACTGGATTAGCTCTCATGGTGAATGGATTAGTCCTCACAAGAGTGAATTGTTATGAAACATCTCATCCCCTTTGTCCCTCCCTCTCTTCCACATGTATCTGCTTCCCTTCTGCCTTCCACCATGAGTTGAAGCAGTATGAGGCCTTCACTGGCACCCAGACTGCCAGAGCCATGAGCCAAAACAATCCTCTTTCATTTACAAATACTCAGTCTCAGGTAACAGGAAGAGAAACTAGACTAAGACCAACTTCCTGGCTACTTATACCTTTGCATCTGAGGCTGTTTCCGACCAGCTGAGTAGAAATACAGATTGCCTACAACTGTTTTCTATTCTCTGCTCAACAAAATGCCTTCTTCATGTGCAAGCCCTGGGAAATTTTCTTCTCTCAATAGCTTGTATGTATTTATATGTACTCTTTTCTGTGCCGTTTCTAGATCAAAATGCTTGGGACTATTCACTGCATTTTTATACCATATTTTCTCTCATAATGATCATTTAAATTTTCTATGAGTTTTGTTAGAATTTCTCAAATATAACTGAAAATAGTCATAATAGTAGGTTTCATCTATGTGTTTACAAGGTTTTTTTCCACTTTGTTATGATTGATGAAAGTTAAATGTGGTTGCACTCTTGTTTAAGTGAAGTGACTGTCCCTACAAAGTTCAAACTTCAGTTGTCCTCCCCAAAACCACCACAGCAGAAGTGCAAAGTATATTCCTAAGTGATTTTTTTACTGGGAGTGAGAATTGTGTACCATTACTTTACCTCCTGAGGAACCAATAGTCAATTGTCACTAGTCATGCTGCTGTGAGGGAGGACGAAGCAGACCATGAGTCATGATAAGCAAAGAAATGCCCTAATATTTTCTGAGTCAATCAGTCTCTCATTTGCCAAAAAATTTCTTTGAGATTTAAAGCCTTGTTTTTCAGCTGTGATAAGGAGTTTCCCTTCTCACTATGGCTCTTTGTCAAAGGGGAATGTGGAAAAAATAATAAATAGAACAAATGCTGACCATGTCTAAAAACTGCAACACAAAGACAAGAAAGAGTGGGGGATTAAAAAATGGAGAAATGCTCTATGATAAGTACTATTAAAGTCAAAGGAAGAGAAGAGAGAGAAAATGGATCATAACAAATCTATAGAGATACAGCTAACAATCTTCTAAAAACAATGACAAACAGCAAACAACAGATCTAATAAACTCAAAGTTCCACACAGGATAAATATGAGCAGATGCACCAAGACATATCATGGTGAAGCCGATGAAACCTGAGATACAAAGGATATCTCGAAGGTAGCCACGGACAAAAGGAACTTACATACAGAAGAACGAAGGGAAGAATAGCAAACATTTAGTTAGAAATTATACAAACCCAAAGACATTAGAGTTACATTTTTAAAAGCCTAAGGAGCCCAGGGCCAAGGATTTAGCTCAGTGGCACCACGCCTGCTTCAAAAGCACAAGGTCCTGAGTTTGATCCCCAGTACCAAAACAAAACAAAACAAAAAGCCTAAGAAGAACAAAAACAACGAAAAGTGAACCCAGAATTCTAGACACAGAGAAACTATTTTTTAATAATGAATGGAAAATACAGTATTTTTTCATACAAACCCAAACTGAGATAATTATCAGGAGATGCACGCACAAAATATCTTAAAAGAAAATTTTCCATCAAATGGAATATACCAGTTGGAAATCAGATTTACAGAAAAAATTAAGAGCATGAGAAAGTTATTTTAAAAGGTGATATATATTAAAGACATATTTTTCTTTTTAATTGCTTTTTTAAATAACTGTTTTAAGCAGATATTGCTTTATAGGATTTATAACATCTAGATATAAAAGATAAAAATAATATCACAAATGAGTAAAATTCAGTATATCCTTTCAAAAACACAAATTGTATGAAAGAAGAAATGTAGGTATATTATTGAAAGATTTTTTACACTATATGTGGAATACTATATTATCATTTCAACTTAGACTGCTGTAAGTTAAATTTGATATTTATATTTGAAACAATAGAGCAATCTTGAAAAATTTAAAGGAGCTACAACTAATAAGCTTAGAGTGGAGGTAAAATTGAATCAAAATAAAGTAGCAAAAGAGAAAAAGCTAAGCACATATGGAACAAACAAAAGATAAGTCACAATATGGTAGATTTAAATCCAAGTATGTCAATAAGTAAATACATATGGTCTAAATAGGCCAATTAAAATGTAATTACTGTATTAGATATTTTTGAAAAGAAAGATCTAATTATACTCTAAGTCTCCACTTTATCTAGAAAGGTATAAATTATAAAAGCTTGAAAATATATCAAATGTGATCAAAATATGGTGAATGTGAAATCATTTTTTAAAATTCATACTGTAAAAGACACACTGCCATAATTTCCCTTCCCTTTACTTCAAATATTCTTGGTCCATCATTCTTGCCACTTTCTGAAGCAGTTCTAGAAGTCCTATTTCATGAGAGTCTTTACAAAGTGTGACTAAAAAAATACAGTGAATGTTGCTGTCGAGTGCCATCTGACCAAAAGGCAGGCTCATAAAAAGATTACAGTGTGTTCTTATCCATCTTCTTCACTAGATCTGGCACTGTGCCATTTCTGGAGCTTGCCCAAAGTTAGAATAACCACGTAAGGTAAATGTTTCGAATTGATTCCGGGCATCAAAACAGCCACCACAGCACATGAAAACAGGCCTTCTTCCAGAAATGCTTCAGAAAGTGGCAAGAACAAAGGGATAAGTGTGTAGTAAGCAAGAGTCAGTATTTTGAGGGGGATTAATGGCAACGTGTCATTTGGAGTAACATATTTTTAAAAATTTAAATATTCTCTGTATTTTTTTCTCTCCATGTATATGCAAACACCAATCAAAAGAAAGTTGAAGTGACAATATAATATCAAAAAAGTATAATTCGGGTTCAGCCAAGCAGCCCTGCCTTCATCCGGTGCTTCTCTCCACGGGTTGGCCAGGCAGCCTGAAGCTCCTCGGCTGTGTTCCAGTTCCTCCCCGTGGCATGGTGAGGTCCCAGGAGCGTCTTGGAGCCCCGCGTTCATCCAGTGCTCCGCTTAGCCTCACAGGCACCTGCAAGGCCCAATCCCCCCCCTCCCGGGCCCTTTTGCTACCTGGTCCCACACTACAGAGGCACAGGGGATTATACTTCACATAGTTAAATGTGACAGATTAATAACTACCACAAATTGTCATTTTCTAAGCTGCGCTTGAAGCTATGGTATTACTGATTGTAAAATTTGGCCTAACATGTTGTGATTGATCTAATCAGTTTTCCTTCCTGGCATGAGGAAAATAAAATAGCCTCAGAGTCATTAGAGCCTCAAAACCTAAACACAAGCCATATCTGGAAGACACCTCTGAAAAGCAATCATTCCACA
>NW_004624734.1:21610186-21632233 GCF_000247695.1 Heterocephalus glaber | reverse complement strand
ATATATATAGTGAATGCTGCTGTTCAGTGCCATTCACCAGAAAGGTAGTCTGGTAAAAACATGGCTTGTCCTTATCCATCTTATTCACCAGATCTGGTACTGTGCAACTTTTGGCTTTTCCCCAAAGTTAAAATGCCCGAAAAAGGTAAAGGTTTTTAATTGATTCAAGACATCAAGGTAGCTACAACAGTGAAACTAAAGACACATAAACGGACTTCCAAAAATTTTTTTTTCCTATTCTGTAAGTTGTCTTTTCACTCTGTTAGTTGTTTCCTTTGTTGTACAAATCATTTTAATTGGATGTAATCCAAAGTAGAAATAATTAAAGTGCAAAATAAAACATAATAGGAAACAAGGAGATAGATCTTCCACAAGTGGGAAAGGGACAGAGACAGAAGGGAGATGGCGAGGGGAAGGGGCAGAAAAATGCATTAAGGTGTGTTATATCCAAGTACCAACTCTCCACAACGAATGCAATCATTGTGTGGCCCAAACATGTGCTAATACAGTGAAAAACTGAAAAGTACTTCCAGAACTGCTTCAGAAAGAGACAGAAATGATAAGTACATTCTAAGCAAAGGAGCGGGAGAGTATTTTGAGGGAGTTTAATGGCAATGTGTATTTTATTTTAATAATTTTTAAAATTTAAACACACTTTTTATCACACCTCATATTTTATGCTATTTATATATATTGGTACGTATATTCTCAATTCATTTATTTCATCTGTTGAATATGATTTATCAGATGAATAGAACACAAAGTATTTATCTTTCCTTACTAATGGAAATTCACATTGCTACTAGTTTGTCATTACCAAATATAATTTAAATAGGTACTTTTGTGCATGTGTCTTTGTGGACATGGGCAAATATTTCTCTATTATAGTCAGAAATAAACTATCTGCATCTCAGTCAACTTCACTAGATGTAAATAGTGGCAATTGCTTCTCCAAAACAGTTGTTTCTATGTGCTTTCCCACTGTTAATATATGAAGCTTCCCTGCAGCCTTGTAGTCATTGGTGTTGTCAGTCCTTTACATTTTTTCTCCCTGATGGTTTTTAAATGTATCTCATCACTGCTTTCCAATGTGGTTTCCATCCTCATTTAGCTATAAAAACTGTTCTTTATGGACATCTAATAATCACCTTCTTTCCAAATCACAAAGACTTTACTTGCCGCATCATTCTATTTGACCTCAATTGCATTTGGCATGCTGGTAACCACCAAGTCCAAAGTCTCTTTTTCTTTTTATTAAAAAACAATACTCTAGGGCAGAGGAGGCATTGAACAAAATGTCTCCTTTGAAGTTCAGACATCACTCTGACAGATAAGTCAGGAAAATTACTCTTCAAAAATATACATAATAATAGAACTGCAGATATGGAAAGTTAAAAGTATAAGTACCTTTCATAATATTAAGTATATGAATATCAAAACAAACACTATCAGGTTATAGGGGTATGCAGAAAATAGCATGAGACACACTTATAGTAAGGACTACATTCATCTCAATATAAAAACAATTAGATCTTAATTACATTCATGTAGTTTATGTGTGTAATGCCTGTTACTTTAATAAATTTACTGTTACTTTAATAAATTCGACATAAAATGCAATAAATGTTTAATGCTTTAGAACCAACAAAATTTGAATCTACTATTATATCAAAAAGGTAGGTGTGAGTTTCATGAATAGCTTCTATTTCTATTTCTATTTCTATTTCTATTTCATGAAAGCTTCTATTTCTTTTTTCATGAGCTGTAGTTCATTCTGACTATGCAAGCTAGAACACAAATTAAAAAGTAAGATCATTTGTACCTGGCCCCAGGAACCATTAAATGAGTCTAAATGGGTAGCTGTATATGGAAAATTACCTTTAAAATTGCTTACTGGAACTTAAGCAAGTCTGAAACAGCCAGTCTCACCACTCCTTGTCTCCTCCTGATGTCACTTATGACATCAAACAAACATTCATTTAAGAAGTTCACATAGTAGATATTTACTGAGCACTGACTCAATGACTTTCCTAACTCAGAGGAGTAGGCAATGAATAAGAGTCCCTTTCCTCAAACAGCTTAGATTCCAAAGCTCTGTAAAAGCAATGGCAGGCTTTGATCAGTACCTCCTGTTGTTTTGTGATGGGTGGATTATTTTGTTTTGTGGAAATAATTGTGTATTTGTCATTCTTGGTGAAAATAAAACTCCAAAATGAGAAAAGGCTGATATAAAGTGAAGGCTCAAAAACATCATGAAAAGGTGAGTCCTAGTATTTCAGTACAGCTGAAGTCTAAAAGTACAAAGCAATGATAGCAACTAACCCTCTTGAAGGATATTTTAGTAAAAAATATAAAATTGAAAAATTTTTTAAATCTTTAAAAAATTATTTTCTCTATCTTACACATGGCTTGGTAATTGCTAAAATCTATAACCAAAATCCTCAAACATAATTTTCTGCAAAATCCCCCTTTAATTGAAAAAATTAAAACTATGTTTCTTGGTTGATTCTCATTAAACTTTGCATTCTGAATTTTTCCAAAACTTTTGTTAAAGAAGCACTATGACATTTTTTTGTGGAATTTCCGTAGTGCTCAGATAATTCAATAAAGGATATGAAAAATCAAGCTTGGCAGAAGTTCAATCATTACTTTTTATTTTCTTTGGTATGACTTGCCATGTTTCTACTAATGGGAGAGTCTATTCAACTATTAATTTATGATGGATATTTAGCTAACTAATTTATGAGATAAAAATGTTCTTTTCTCAAGCTTTGGTAACTATCACATACATAAAATGTCTTTCAGTCATTCTAAATCAAAAAAGAGAATTCAAGATAGGGAAGATTGTAGTATTTTATTTTACTTGCCTAGAAATACTGGATTAGTAATCTGGATTGCTGGCAAAACCTTTGGTCCTGCACCATTTTTCATCAAGTAATAATTTTCTAAATGCTACCCAGTTCTGCAGATCGCAGCAACACTATCAAAGGAGTCATTTATGAGAAAACCAATGCATGAAACATCAGATTGTTTTCCTTTGATTTATGAAGGATACATATGTGGATCAAAAAATATTTGTGCTCCATGTTGAGGTGCTTTGATTTTGAAAAAGAAATAAGCTTTGGCTAAATTTATGAGTTGAAGGACCAAGTGGCCTATTTTTGGAACACCAGAAAAAAGAACAACTCTGTCAATCTTGAAAAAATTGTTACAGTCAGTAGATCTTGGCCATTTGGCACATAGACTTTAAGCATTGAGCATACAGAATCTGAAATTTCAAGAGAAAATTTCCAACTTCATTTCTCATTATAGTAGATTTTAAGTATTTATAGTCAAAATTCAGATATGGATAGGATAGAGCATATTAATGCCAAAAACTCTAATTATTGCCTCAACTTGGCGAAGATTTCAAGGACAATGTCTCCAAAATGATTTTAAATGGGAAAAAATAGAATTTTGTCTATTTCTACTGTAGGAAACATGTGAATGATATATTCTTGATGCTCTGGCTAAAAATCCCTTTTGGAAACTCACAAGAAATATTTAGTAGCACTGAACTATACACAACTAGCTTTGAATAAATATTTTTAATATTATTTCCAATATTAAGTTTTGAAGACTCATGGTAGAGTAAAATATCCCCAAGAAGTAAAGAGGATTTTCTTGTCACTAGTCAATGTTTATCAATGTCTACATGTGACTCAAATTATTCACACTTTGGACAAACCAGATACCAACACAATAGATTTGATACATAAGCACACGATGATGTCCTTCATTTTCCATACAACCTAACAGAAAATTTTATAGCACCCAAGCATATTTAATTCTCACATAATCAAATTCTTAAAAATCATTATTGGATTTAAAAATATTTTTCTTCTTCTAAAACCACTACTGAAAATGTTTTTTAGATAAAACTTTAAAATTTTATATTACACTTTTAAAATTTAAAATTACCGAAATTTCATGAATCAAAGCCACAATCTGACCTACACACGTCTTTTGTGGATCCCTTTACTTTACTTATTACACTTCATTTGAAGATTTCCAAAACTTAGCTCTTAGTCATTTTCTTTCTTTCTTTTTCATTTTTCTTTTGTCTTTCCTTTCTGTAACACCCTCAGAAAATGGAACATTGTCACAATTTGAACTCTAGTTTCTGCACAGAGAGACTTCCAGATGTTCTTAACCTTTAATAAAATTTTAATTATTATATATTTCTTTCAAGTCATCCACTTAATGTGTATTAGACACCTACTGTCTATACATCCTGTCTCCAGCATCAAGGACAACAGATCACAGAGAAGTCAGTATGGCTGTGTTCACAACTGCTCACCAGTGATCTCCTCGTACCTGCTCAACCCATCACATTCTTGTTTACAACTCAAAATTTCCCATTTCTACAAACTCTTTCTTCTCCTCTTTCTTTTTCTTTTTCTGAGCAGGGAATAGGTACTGGGAATTGAAGCCAGCAGTACTGTATCACTGAACTGCACCCCAGGCCCTTTTTATTTATTTTCTTTTAAGACAGTGTCTCACTAAATTATCTAGACTGACCTCAAATTTGTAATCCCCCTGCATGGCCATGCCCAGCTTCATTAATATTTCTGTCAATGCTACCATCACCCTCCTATCCAGATGTTTAATTGTGAGGTTAACTTAAATATTGGGGAAAATCAGAGCAGAAACTTTTTGGTCAGTATTCTGCACTTATTTCCTATCTGTCTTTTCTTCCATTTTCTAATTAAACCCCTGGCATTCAGGGTCTTTCCATTCCAATCCATTGTATATACAGTTAGCCCATTAATTTTAGAATATCGTCTGTATAACATCTCATCTCATTTCAAAATCCTTGAGTTGCTCATCACTGTATATGGAATAAAATGTAAATCTGTCATTGTAGTATTCAAAACAACCACAAAGTACAAGGTATTTTCCAACTTCCTCCTACAGCTCTCCTGTTCACATTTTCTGCTATAGTTAGAGACACTCCTCACTGCTCACAAGCATACTTTCACATTTCCCCTTTCAACACCTCATGGAGTGCTTCCCAACCTCTTCCTTGGGGGCCCAATCTAAGATATTCCTGGAGTGGCACCCTGAACCCTCCCCTTAACTTTTTCAACCAATATTCAACTTGTTCCAAAAGCAAGGATTGTGTTTATTTTGGCACTCATCATGTTTTGATGACTTAGCTTTTAAAAATGAGTATATTTGATGACTTAGCTTTTAAAAAGCGAAAACTTCAATTTCTATAATTTTAGGGCCTTCATTTTTTTCTTCTTCTTCTTCTTTGCTTAGTTTCTTTTACAGCTCCTAACGTGATTCTGTTTGTCGAAAGGCTTACATGACAGAATAGTTTGGACTTGTACAGACTTAGATGTACCACTGTCTAATCACATTCCCTAAAATCTGTACACATGTGAAGTACCATGGAAGATGCCTAGCTTTCTATAAAGAGCATACTTACGTCCCCTGGGGCTATTTGTTAATAGGATCCCTTACATGACAGCATTGTTTCTGCTTATATTAGGTTTCAAATCAAGGAATGACTCAGTGTCTCCATATGAACCATTCATGAGGACCTAATCAGTAAAGCTTTCATGTCAGTTGTAGAAAATCAGGCATTATTTCCCATATTTTAGGTGACAAGAATAATGGCATGAATTGCATTTTGATTTTACATTCTCTGTGAATCTAATGTAGGCATTTGATTTTATTAACTGAATTAGTATGTGGAAAGCCTGAGGAAAGATTGACTGTCCAGACAAGTTTATAAACATTATTTGCTCTTTACATAATGATGGCAAGAGTTATATATTAAGGAGAACATATCAGATGTATTTATTATGGCTAACAGCACCAACACAGCCTGTTCTTGCTCTGATACAATTCATTATCTGCTCTTCAACATGCTCTGCATTTTCTCCAAAGATTCTGATTTAGGGATGAGCAGAGTGTTCCTCAGAAGAAAACATGCTCAATCTGCTGCATGTTGATGGTAAAGTGCTGATGGATGTTATTCAGGAATTTGGATATGTCACGAACTGTACCCCTGTGACTCATAATAGGAATGAAGCAAAGCTCTTATACTGATTTTCCAGTGCCACACTTCCATTTTGTCTGACTGACAGTGCTAGGAAAGGCAGAGGTTCTCATCCAGTACTTCCCAACTAATGTGTTTACAGTTCCTGTCATTCTGCTAAGCAGCTTGTGCCTGAAAGTCACAGAAGATTCTGTAGTTTGAGTAGCCTCTCCACCTCCCCTCCATCTTCCCAAGGGAAATGGTGTCCAGTTGACTAGCAATGCTTTTGAATGGGCTCCAAATGATTTGTGGAAAGATCATGGTGTTAAGACCAGCATAATCTAAATGAGGACAAGTATAGGATGGATCAGAACAATGACAACTCCCTAAGATACAGATTTTTATCAGTTTTTCTTTAAGAAAGAACATGAAACCTTATTAACAGTTCTCTTTTTAACAGTTTTGTTGAGATGCAATTTATATAACATAAATTCACCCACTGCAGGTGTATAATTCAGTGATTTTTAGAAAATCTATAAAGTTAGATACCTGTCATTGCAGCAGAATTTTAGAAATTTCTACTGTCTGTAAACTTCCTTTTGTGCTTCTTTTTGCAATTAATACTTGTTTCCATCCTGGCCAGCGGGAGCTTCTGATCTAATTTCTCTGTTTATATATTTTTCTTTTCTGGATATTTTATATACATGAAATTATACAATTATGCATTAGAATTCTTTCATTAAGCAAGATGCCTTCAAGTTTCAATTATATTGTAGATGTATCAGGAGTTCACCTCTTTTATTCTGAGCAATAATCAACTGTATGTTTATCCATTCACCAGTTCAAGGTTATTTGGATTATTTGCAATTTGGGGCTAGATTAATAAAGCTAAACCACACATTCACACACCCTGGTGTCTTTGTATGGATATGTTTCCACTAAAAATAAGAGTAATTGCCACACCCTTAAAGTTAGTTCTTTTTCCTAAATGTCACAATTCTAAACTCTACTAGAATGATAAAAACCAACAGCAAAGAGCAACACCAGCAAGATTTTAAAAGAAAGAAAAGTCTGACCTGATTCATTTCAGTCTGCTGAATTCATTGCCTGACTTTTCCTCAACTTTATTTTGTGTCCAGGAATGTGTGTACAAAGAAATGACACAAGGTCAAATGAAAATGCTAGGAAAGGTAGCATTTATCAAGGGTTATGTACTTTTTATTTCTGGGTGTACAATAGTCTAAAGAACACAATAAAACTACTGTGGTATTGACTTATTCAATGCCATAAATTTTGGGGGACAAACAGTATGACAAATTCCCTGTAAAGACTTGATTCTCAGTTTAAATAATATTTTTTCTAAGAAGTATTCAGTGACACACATTTTAATCTCCAAATAGAAAACTTTCACCATCAATTTGGATATGGAAGTATTTTTATGCCACATAGACTATCCCTGTTATGGACTGAATGCTGTGTTTTCCCAAAATTCATAGACTGAAAGTGCCCCCCTCAGTGTGATGGTATTAGGAGACAGGGGGTTTAGGGATAATTATCCTCAGGTGAGATCATGAAAGCAGGTCTTCACAATGGAGTTGGTGCCCTTATAGGAAAAAACAGAGTTGTTGCTCTCTTGCCACATGAGAGTACAGCGCGAACGCAACCATTGGCGAACAAGTAAGATGTCCTTTCTCCAATAGCACCCAACAATCCTTGTACCCTAATCTCAGACTTCCAGCCTCAGAACTATGAAAAGTAAGTATCTATTGTGTAAGGCACCCTGTCCAAGGTATTTTGCTGCAGGAGTCCAAACTAAGACAATCACTTGGTTATCTTTGAACCATCCTCAAAGAACTTCTTCCTTCCTCAAAATATAACATATTTATGGAAATAAAGATAGATGCTATTTTGTTGCCTTTCTTTTTTTCCTAGTGTAAATTCTTATTTGAAGTTTTAGGAAATTTAAGAAGATCCAATAAAAAGGTACTTCACTTATTTTTGATATTTTTGTGGATAATTTTTCAGAGTCCTTTCTTTATAATACTGTATGATACTGTAGGGTTTTTACACATCAAATAATGATTTCAATTTGTCTTAGTGTCAGCATTTTAATGAGAACATAAATCCCCCAAATTGCAATGTAAATCACTGGGGAAGTGTGACTTTTTGGTGTGCAGTGTGTTCAGAATGATCTCAAAGAGGTGCAGCACTTAGTAAATTGACATGGTCCTACAATGTGCATAAGCACTGAAGTAATGTAGCCTTAGCTGAGGTCTCTGATACAGGTCTCCTGCTTACAGGCAGAAGCTGCATAAGGAAGCCACATGCCATAACCTCACACTTCCTGGGACAATAACAAGCCCAAATTATGCTACACATTGACAACATACTACCCACTGCAATGGCTTTGTGTGTGACAAAACAGAGAAATATGTCAAAATTCTGTAACAACTCAAAAAATACACAAAGTATATTACCAACACAGTCTGTCTCTGGGACAGACAGTAAATAACTGCAGTCTGTGGGGATACCCCTTGTCAAGGCATATGCTAAGACAAAAGGCTACCAGAAAACTCCAAGCCATAACCAGGAGAGTTACCTTTCAAAAACAAATCATTGGAGCTACAAAAGGCTAATGTCTGTCTACATCCAGAGAATATTTGTCTGAAGAATAGTAGGGTAAAAACGGAATCACATCTTGTTTTTTATTCAATAAATAAAGGCCATTCATCTTACACTCCCCTGGTATAGGATTAACAGATAGGTAGGCCACGTTGTATACCGGCTTAAGGGATATCAATTATAAAAGTTTATAGTGGAAGGCATGACAATGTACAAATCAGTAAACGGCAATTTGTAGACCTTGCATAAAGCTAGTGGAAAACTCTTAAATGTAGACACATGAAGAACATGTAGAGGAAAAGGAGTCTAAAAAGGTCAGTGGGCTATCTCAGAAGCCAAAGGAAATAAGTATACAGAGTGATGCGACAGGGAAAAAACATTGCTATGCCAAATGCCCCAGAGGTCATGTATGGAAAACCCTGAAAAGCTCTCATTTAATAGTCAAGAGGTTGTTAGTCATCTTAATTAGACCACAATGGACTAAGATTTGTAGAGAACAAAGAGATATAAACAGTGGGAACTGTTCTTTCAAGATGCTTGGCTCTAAGAAGAGGAAAAGAGTTTCATCAGTAGTGGGACGAATAGAAGGTGGAAAATTAAAGACATTTATGTAGTTATTTATTTAGGTAACTCAAAAGATAAAAAGAAGTTTTGGTACTGATGAGAAAGAAGTAGAGAGAGAAATTGGAAACAGTTTGGAAAGCAAGTCTACTGATGAATGTCAGATATTTCACCTGTAAGTTTGAAAGCCAGTGATCCAGTATAGCATCTCTTCATTTTAGATGTGAAGATTGTAGAATTTCTACCTAAGATATCTAACTATACTACAATAAGTGTCACCTAATATCCAGGATCCTTTCACCAGTTCACTGTATCTGTTTCTGCTTGCCCTTCAGTTTGCCCACTTTTGATCCCTGGCTCTGCTTTTATATCTGTCTTTATTGAACTCCTAGGTTTGCTAAATAAAATGCTAGATGCCCAATTAAATTTGATTTTCCAATAAGAAGTAAGTTTTTGTCTAGTATGAAGTGGGTCATATTCAATGCTTGTAACATACTTACATTAAAAAGCAATTTGCATTTGTCAGACAACTACCTGTAACTATATATTTGATGTTTTTATTTACTAAATCTGATACCCCTTCCTCAGGGGCCAGCCAGGCTGGATGACTCTCCCTGGTACTCACTGATACCCTTCACATTGCAGCAGGCAGCTCACAGACCTGTTTTCCAGGCATGTTTTCCTGTGGCCCAGACTGAGAAATATTAATATGTTCTGCTGATTTCAGAGTCCCAAACTATCTGATAAGCCCTAAATCATATCTATTTATCTTAGCAATGCATTGTAGCATGTTTTATTTTTCTAGATTTATTTTCTTCATCATGTATGATTCAAGTATAAAAATTTCTCAGTATTCTAGGATCAAATGCCATGGCAGATAAGGACAATAGAAATTGAAAAGAAGATAGGAAATTGTCTCTAAGTTTTATTTTTCCACAAATAACACACAAACCAGGTAAGGAGTAATAATCATATTTAATGCCAGCTTGTTGATTGATATGTAAAGGACAGTTTAAGCAAGAAAATCTGGGTTTGAGTCCTCCTCCTTCTCAGGGGACTGCCTGAAAGTCCACAATTTCTGGCACTCATAGTTGCTCACCCAACATGATGGCTATAGAATAAGTTGATTTATGCAATTCTCACTTGATCTATTAACCCAAGACATACTAGGTCCATATGGGAAAGAGCAGAAAAAGTTCATAGTGGTCAGTCTTTAAAAATATTTTTAAAACACACATTTTGATCCCCAGCCGTTTCCTCCTTACTTAATAGATAAACTGTGAATGTCAAAGATAAATCTAAGCCAGTGTCTCACTTCTCTCTAACAGTAAACTCTTCTGAAAGAGCTCACTGTCATATCAAGGACTTCCAGAATGTCATATTTTATACTAAATGAGAAAAACATTTTTATACACACAAGAATAGTCACTGTCAAAGTCACACTCATATCCCATAAATACAATAATAATCTATACTCACTTGACTGCTTTACCTCCATTATGAATATAATCACCATTTGATCAGCAGCTTTACCATAAGGACCTCTTACATGAGAAGCACAAGGCTGCATACCTTACAAACATGAGTGCTAATCTCAGTGACCCTAGTAGGGACATATTACTAACCTGTTTAACACATAAGGATATTAATGTCCCAAGAAGTTGAAGAGGCATGTGAAGTACAATGCATAAAAGCTAACATGAGTTCTGCCTAGGGGGGCAGGGATTTAGCTCAGTGGTTTCGCTGCCTGCTGCGCAAGCGCAAGGGCCCGAGTTCGATCCCCAGTACCAAAAAAAAAAATTCCAAAGCCGTTCCATTTTCCCAGATGACAGTACATTCCCTTATAGTTAAGAGGAAGTAAAATCATCCCTATTTTCTAGAAGTTGATAGATTTAACAAAAGACATAGACAAAGACATACTGACTCGGGGTTGCTTTAACCATATTTAACTCAAAGAAGAACAATACACTAAGATGGTACATGCATGAATCTAAAACTGAGTTTTTTAAATAGGAAAATAGCTCCTGAAATTCATAGAACTGAAATACCCACATTTTCTTCATGAAGTTAATTTATAATACATCCTATCTTCATTGATCACAGATTTTTTTGGAGGGATGGAAGTTATATATTTTTTTGTATCATAAGGGTCTAAGAAAAAGAATAGGAACATTTTGACAGTGTATGCATTACAAAGAGCCAACAGGGAAAAATGGATAAAAATACAGGTTCTGGGTTCAGCCACCCTTGGATTCCAAATCAAGTTTTGCTTCTGACTCACCAATTATTTAATTATGGTCCCTTTATTTAACTAGTCTGTACTTCAGTGTCCTTGTCTACAAAATGGACATAATAATACCTACCTGATAGAAGTAGTACAATAATTAAATAGGGTTATATTTGGAAAATAGTTGGCACTGTTCCTGGGCATAATAAGCATCCCATAACTGGTGGTTGTGGTTGTAAATAAATAAGCAGGAAACTTTGGCAATCATAGTAGAGTCATGGAGGCCAAAGAGGTGATATTTTCAAATAATTCTAGCCTATGATAGGAAAAGGAAAGACCTAGCAAAGTTCTAGGAGCACTGGGAAGAAAGGGAAAGAAAGATGACTGCCAGAATTGACAATAGGAAAACACAGAAAAGCTGGCAAAAAACTTACTACACACACCAAATAGGATACTGACAGGTTTGTGTGTGATCTTTTGTTTGAATATTTTGTAGACATAAAAAAAATAATAAAGCATTACCAAGATAACTTTCATTGGATTAGGGGAAGTTAACAATTAGAAGATTCAGAATTTATGTGGCTTAGCCATAAAAATGCATTTGCTCATGTGTCATTAGCCTAAAAATTACATTAACATTAACAAGAATCATGTGTTGGAATTTCAAAAACCTGGAAAAAAACTGATTATTGTTACTTTTGTTTGTTTAATAATAAACAAAACACAACTATATTTTGAGAAAAACTTTTAAATATATTTTGTTTTCTTAGAATTTATTTTGTTTTGTTTTGTTTTCTTAGACTAAGGACCAAAACACTATAGCTCGCATCCTGATATAAACCACTATCCATTTTTGTAAATAAAGTTTTACCAGAACCCAGTCTTATTCATTGTTTTACAAGCTGTTTGTACCTGTTTTGTGCCAGAGGGCAGAAGTTGAATGGTTCCCAAAGACTATATGACCCACACAGCCTAAAATACATACTGTATAATACTTTACAGTTAAAGTGTGGCAATCCCCTTCTTAGCACTATAAGGTTAAGTATTTTATATTAATCTTCTCAGTCTTCCATTAGAAAGTACCATAGTATTTTAAACAACACACTTATGTTCCTTGGAAGCTAAAGTCCCTGACCAGGATGGCAGCATGGCTGGTTCTGGTGAGTCCATTCTTCCTGGCTTATAGATGGGAGTCATCTTGGTATTTGTTCATGATGGAGGAAAGGGAGAGAAAGAAGGAGAAAGAGAGGGGAGAATGGGAGAAAGAGAGCAAAGGGGAAGGAGAACAGGAGCATGAGCAAAAGCTCTCTTGTGTCTCTTCTTACAAGGACATTAATTCTATCACATCAGAGCTTCACCCTTATGACTTCATTTAACTATAGTTACCTCCTTTTATACCAAATCTCTAAATCTAGACACTTTGGGAGTTAAAGCTTCAACATAAGAATTTGAGGAGGACACAATTAAATCCATAGAATATTTCAAACCTCCAAACTTTAATTTTCCCTAAAA
Organism: Heterocephalus glaber; assembly: GCF_000247695.1. The sequence goes on along the minus strand of NW_004624734.1, from coordinate 21,619,283 downwards.
TACTCACAGTCTCTCATTCCCAGTACACCATTAAATGTGCCTTTCTAAACACATCTGGGAAACAGGTTGAAAACAAAGTACAGTGGAAATCTTTTCTGTTGACTAAGAATAAAGTGACTAAAGCCAGAAACTTTGCCACAAATATTACCCATGGCAAAGCATTTGAGCTTGCACAAAAATAGAGATGAAATACTTCTGGAGGGTAGGATGAATTTCTCCACTGCAAAACTGAAATATACCCATTAATCGATCCCTCAAATGGTAGTTTCTAACATGTGGATGCCTTTTTATCTTACTAAGGAAAACAGCAGCAAAAGTACTTGAGATTATCTGTAACCACATGGGGTTAAAAGATTCAGGAAAGCACTGATAGGTCAAAGTCAAGTTTTGGGCCTCATCATTCTGGCAATAGTTACAAAAAGGACATAAATCTCTTTCTTCAACAACCACATATTATTTTCAAAGAGACTACCTCATTCATCTTCTGAATGCCTTTTGAAGTAAAGTGTCCCACATTTCATTTCTAGTCTGCAAATGAGAAAACTAGGGCAGGGGACAGGTATAAGCCTTTCCCCAGAATGAATCTGTCGCTAGAAGAACTAAAGATAGAAGACTTTGAAGTCCTTTGTTCTTTTTGTATTCAACCAGGAATTACTATCTTAATGATCAATCCAGTGCTCCCTTAGATAAGGTATTATACTATGGTGGATATTTCCTGCCATATCAATATGGTGGGTGACTCCCTCACTTTGGTGCTTTTAGAAATTTCCTTCTCCATTAAAAGTAGAAAAACATGAACGACAATAGAAACAATAGAAAAATTTCAAAATGAAATGTGATATGGTCAAACACCGAAAGTCCTACTGAATCGACATGCCAGTATTATATGGTCTCATGACATAGAAATAAGCCCTAGCATCATGATTTAGTGAAAGCCTAAAATGACTCATTGATTATTAAGAGAGCTGATTGTTGACCTTGGGGTTCCTATCATCAAGAGGTTTGGGTTATTTCCAGATTAAAGCTTCCTTGGACTTAATCCCATTCCTACATATGCAAGCATATCTTTATTTAAGTTATTGCAGAAGTATAGTACATTATGGGTTGGGCTTGGGTTACCTGTTCTTTTTCAATGATTCAAAGCAAAAAGGCAAGAACTAGAAGTGGGTGTGGTACAAACTGAAGTCTGTTCTACTATCTGTTCTTTGATTTTACACAAATTACCCAACTTTTGTCAATATGATGAAGTTAATCCTACCTCAAAGGTAACTGTGATGACTACTGAGATAAAAGAAATCTCTCTTTACACAATGACTCACAACAAATACTAGTTTTTACTTTCTCCCAAAAGATACCTGTAATTTTTTCACATAGCACTATGTTGGTTTGCTTGGGTTGCCATAACAAAGTACCATACACTGGTGGCTTACAAAGCAGAAATTTATTATTCTTATAGTTCTGAAAGCTGGAAGTCTCAAAGAAGGGGCAGACCAGGATTGGTTCCTTTGAAGGCCATGAGGGAAGGTTCTGCTCCAGGCCTAACTCCCTAATAATTGGGCATCTGCCACCTGTGTCTCTCTGCATCATCTTCCTTATGCATGGGCCTGGATCCAAATTTCCTTTCATAGAAGGACATCAGATTACATTAGGGCCTAACAGTACTAGTGACCTCATTTGAATTTAATTACTTCTTTAAAGACCCCAGTCTCCAAATATGTTACACTCAGAGCTACTGGAGGTAGGGTTCAGGACTTCAACATACAAATGTTTCTTAGGGGCTGAAGGAATACAATGTGGCCCATAGCAAGCACAAGAGGCACGTAGCTACACAGCAAGTCAATAGTACAGGTAGGGTAAGTCTCAGCCCTGAGAAATAGCCAAGCTACTTCCAGAGATAAGTAAGTAGGAAAATGAAGATTTATAAATCAAATAGGAGATCTCATTTACTTTGGTTTAGGGAAAACTGTACCATATTTTTCTTCTAGGATCACAGGTTTCTGAGATAAAGGAGATTCTACAAGTACAACAATGTATTATTAATTACAGCAAGCCCTCAAGTACCTGGGGCAAATAAGAAGGTAGAATCAAAACATTTGTCCTATCCCCTGAATAGACTGAATCAACAATTCTTGAGTTATTATGTTAGCCACAGTGCTAAACCAACTTTGCAAAATCATTTTATTATTTAGCTGACTCAGGAAGAGCTTTTATAACTTCTAGCTAATCTACAGTACAATTCAAAATCTTCAGCTGCAAAAAACCCAAAACAAAACAAAACAAAAACCCTGCACTCTCCAGTTTTTGTTCTTAAAAAATGTGTCTGCCAGCATTTTCAAATGTATTTTGTGAGGTACACATATGTTAATATAAGTATAGCAAGATTGTCCACCGTGGTGCTCTCCTGTGAGGCAGATGACCCTTTACAATCTCCTGCACAGGCAGCCTCCATACGAAGATTTAGAGAACAGAATTGCAGCATTTTCCCAGCCTGCTGCACCAGGACTTCAACAGCCCTCTCCCTTCACAACTCTCCATTACAGCTACTCACATGCCTGGTATCCAGTCTTTCTCTGCCCAGGACAAAATAAAAGAAAAAGTTCTAAGAATAAAATCCAAACAATAGTACTCTCTAGTTATCATTACCATTATTACCTTCATTTATTTTAAGTGCCTATTTGAACTTGCTTTATGAAAAGAGAAAAAATCCACCTCAAAGATAGCAATATCAAGTAGTGCTTTATTTTGAGGACCCAAATGAAGGTGAATCTGAAAGGTCAGGTTTGAATTTTTCTACTTGAATTGCATATCATATCCAGTTTCAAAGCCAGCTTGGTATAGATTTACCTCAGTGTCTCACCATCAGTTTAAACAGCCAATGTGGAACTTCTGGGCACATTTGGGCACAATGTTTCACATGAGTAACTCAGTAGGTGCTGTGTTTTAATATCCACTGCCCATATGTCATTCATTCCTCAACCATTGTCTAATCTACTTCATTTTTCTTTCTTCTCTCCTCTTTCATTAATTAGACATCTGATGTCTTCCTTTCCTTCAACCTGATGTATTTCCATTATAGGAAATATTGCTTTTATATCCAGTCAATAGATGTTGGTTTCTAATGCCATTCTCCAAGACAGAAACTGGGACTGATTTTTAGGTCTCAGACAGGGGATATTTAAGAAGAGCCTATAGCACTTCGTAGTACCAGAAATAAAGAAGTGCTAAAAAACATGATAGATGGTTAGATGACAGATAGATAGATAGATAGATAGATAGATAGATAGATAGATAGATAAATAGAGGATCATGTAAAAGGAAAAACAACACAATCTGAAGAAGGTATAGTGGCCAAAGCTAGCACACTTTGAACAAAAAAATAAATAAAATAGATTATAACACATAGCATGAAATAAATACATGTGAATCCATATTGATATAACTAAAGGATTGGATAAATACATAAAGGAGAAGGGACAAAATTTCTATACAGAGAAATTCCAAATAATATTACACAGATACTCCCCACTCCAGGAGGTGTGCCTTAATCTCCCCATACCCTACTTTGAGTGTAAGCACAATTTAGTGACTCACTTTCAAGCCACAGAATATAGGAATAAAACTTACAATAACTTTTCTGTGGAACCATCTCCAAGCACTAAGTAAAGGAAATGATTAAGCTTAATGTCACCAATGATTAGTCATCTTGACTGCCTGTGCTCCCTGATAAGATCTGAAAGGAAAGGTGTATCACCTCTGGGCTCTACATCCCCACACTCATAATCCCAATAGAATCATGAGAAAAATATTAGATGAACCCAACCAACTTGAGGTACATTATTTAAAACACCTGAACAATCCTCTTCAAAAATTCTCAAGGTCATGAAAAATAAGGAAAGAATGAGAAATTGTCACAGACCAGAGAATATTAAAGGGATATGTCAACTAAATGCAAAGTGGCTCTTGGGCTAGAATTTGGTAGAGAAACAGGTCACAGTGGAAAAACATAATGTCTGAATAAATTATGGAGTGCATTTAATAACAATATACCAGGGTCAGCTTCGTAGTTTTAGTCCCACCATTATACAAGATGCTGACATTACCACAATGAATGTAATCATTATGTATTGCAAACAGGCACTAATAAAAATTTTAAAAATTACAAGTAAGTAAAAGAAGCTGACATTAGGAGGTAACCAAATGAAAAACTAGAGTATTTTTCTGTACTAGCAATGAAAGCTTTCCAGAAATCTAAAATTACTCTAAATAAATACATTACTTTTAAAAATTAAAAAGTTGCTGGGGATGTAGCTCAGTGGTAGAGTCCCTGCCTAGCAGCAGAGAAGGGAAATGAATGTTTATTAGTGATAAAAATTAAAAAGTAACATTATAATTCTTAGTTTTAACATTTTAACATCTTAGTGCCCAAGACTTTAGTTTTATCACTGTAGAATTTCCTTTCAGGAAAAGAGTGGTGAAAAGAGACAAAAAGAAAGAAAATAACTATAATGAAAATAATAACTTTGAGGGATGGAAGGAAGTAGACTCCTTATATTTTATACTGAGACATAATTTCCATACTATAAAATTGATACCTTTAAAGTGTACAATTCAAGGATTTTTAGTATATTCACAAAGATTTGCAGCTATTGCCACTACCTAATTCTAGAATATTTTTATCACCCTAAAAAGAGACTTAATATCCATTAGCCTTTAGAAACAACTAATTTACTTTCTGTATGTATGGATTTCCATATACTGGACATTTCATAAAAAATGAAATCTTAAAATTATGGGCCTTCCAACGTCTTTCATAGAGCAAAATGTTTCCAAGATTCATCTATGTCATAGTGTTACTCAGAATCCCATTCCTTTTTAAAACTTAGTAATATTTCATTGTATCAATATAACACATTTTGCTTATCCATTCATCAGTTGACACCCATTTATGCACATTTTGTTTTGGTTTTTAGTTTTTTGAGACAGGGTCTTGTTATGTAGTCCAGGCTGGCCTCAAACTCACTATGTTGCCCAGGCTACCCTTGAACTCCCAGAGATTCTCCTGCCTCAGCTTCCTGACAGCTGGGATTATAGGCATGTGACACCACATCCAGCTTTGTTTCTACTTCTTGCCAGTCATGAATAATGCTTCTCTGAACAGTCCTATTCATGGTTTTGTGTGAACATGTGCTTTTCTTTCTCTAGGGTACACTCCCGGGAAAGGGATTGCTGTATCATATGATAACTCTACATTTTTTATGCTTTCCTCTGTATATATTTGAAGTTTTAAGAAACTTTCAAATTGTTTTTCAAAGTGGTTGAACTCTGTATTGTCTCATCAGCAGAACACTAGTTTCCAATTTTTCCACATCCTCGATCATACTTTTCATTGCTCCTCCTCTGTATTTTGACAATCCTAGTGGGGATATGAAATGATATCTCACTGTGGTTTTAATTTGTGTTTCCCTGATGGCTAATGATGTGTTTTTGGTGATTTCTATATCATCTTTGGAGTGAGACTTATTCAAATATTTTAGCCATTTTAATTAGATTATCTTTTTATAATTGAATTGAAATACTTCTTTATATATTCTGGATAGTAGACCTTTACCACATATATTATTTGCAGCTATTTAAACACATTCTGAGCCCATCTTTTCATTCTCTTCATTGTGTCCTCTAAGGCACAAAAGTTTATTTTTTGGGGGGGTATTGAATTTAGGACCTTGTGCTTCCCAGGCAGGCATGGCACCACTCAGCTATATCCCCAGCCCTCACAAAAGTTTTTGATTTTGATGAAATCCAAGTTGTCTATTTTTGTTTCCTTGCATCATATCTAAAAAAAAACTTCCTAATTTAAAGTCATGAAGATTTATATTTATGATTGTTCCTAAGATATTTATGGCTCTATTTCTTTTACTTAGATCTATAATTTACTTTGAGTTAATTTTTGTATGTGGTTGAGATAGGGATCCTCTACAATATGTTTTTGTTTTCCTTTATGTGACATCATGAACAAAATCACTAGACATGGAATAAAAATTCCAAGGGGTTAAATATCAGTCCCACCCATTGCTAGTGGTAATGTGTTACCTTTTTCTTGTTTCTACTTTCTTTTCACCCAGGTTCAGAAACTGAATATTCTCCATGAAGCCTGATTCAATTCTAATTAGGATTTTATAATCACTAAAATTTCTAGAAAGGAAGTGAAGAGAAAAAAAGAGGATATAAGGATAAAAATGAAAACAAAGCTTTTGTAAATAAAGAGAGGAAGAGAAGTTGGAGGGAGGGAGAAATGGGAAAAAAAGAAGAATCAAGATATATCATGCACAGATACAAACTCCCTATGATGAATATGATCATTGTATACATATAAAATGTACCAATAAAATAAATTTTTAAAAAAATAAAAGTTCAAGATAAATTGAAGGAAATTAATCCTCATTTTCTAAAGTTCAAGGCTAAAATATTTATAGATGAAAAAAGATTCAGGGAAGAGAGTGTGTAACAACATAATCAGACAAAATTTGGGTTCATTATTCTCTCTCTGTATTTCAATATGTTAATATGCTTGAAGAAAATTTAATAGAAGAACCTATTATTTGATATTATCAATATTTTAAGTTGCCAAATAAAATATATTGAAAAAACTATTATCATTATAATTTCACAAAAAATGGTTTGCACCATACAACAGGAGCAATATCATCTTCATAAAAAGGAAATTTCTATAATTTGGGAAAAATTAGCATCTTGCAAAATTTATTTCCTTGCCCTTACATCATTCCCTTGGTGGTAGATCAGTGCTAATGCTTAGCCTGATGTTTGGGAAGTAATGAATCAGACTGAAATTCTCAGGAGTTAAAACCACATAGACTTAGATATATGACTCAGTCTACTTTGTGATAAGCACAAAGAACAATAGCAAGAGTGAGAGGCATCAGATGTTCTCAGGTGGAGTCTTGTGGATGCCAACTTTAAATAAAACAGTGTTGAGCTGTAGAGCTTTAAGTAAAGCTCTATCCCTAGTCATAGCATAGTACATTTTTCATTAATACGCATAATCATAGACTAAATCTAACTGTTAGACAGGGAAGAGTGAGAAGAGAAATTGGTATATACTCTTTCAAGCTCTTTTCTAACTTAAATAAGGCATGAACTCAAATGTAATGTATTAAGTTCCAATTTTGCATGCTTAATTGAAAATTATTAAAACTTCTAGTAATATACAAAAGATAAAATGCATCAATACAGATCTTTCCAATTTTCTTAAAGTATTTGTGTTAGAAATCTCTACAGTGCTGATTTTACAAATGTTTTGAGAAAAAAGAAAATAGAATCACAATTGCCAAATCAAATAATATTGCAAAATTTGATCTTTATCTTTGACTTCTTAATGATCTCTAGACAAATAACAAGTTAGAGTCTCCACTTAATAAATTTTAGCAAGGTGGGGGGGGGATAATTCATAAATTTTGCAAAAGTTTAGGTGGACAGTTGCTGATATATATCATGTCATACTAAAGAATGAAATGGCACTTAAACCATTACAACTTTGACTGATCCTAAATTTCTTTATATTATTAGCATTTAGTATCAGTTATTCCTCTTCTATGAACTTTCATATTATCCCCTCCAGTAATACCTTTCTTAATTATCAAATCTCATAATTTTAACTCATGAATTTTGAATTTACAATGTACTTACTTTTCAATGAATGATTGTGCATGTAGCCCTGCAAAATGAATCAGGTTAACATATATTTTATAGCTAAGGATTCTGAATTGCTAAGAATATAGATGAGCTTCTTTCCTCAACTTCTTTCCTTTTTTTCTATCTCCATGTATTATTTTCAGTGAGCCCTTCTCCCCTAGAGTGTGTTAGACTTTCAGTTAGTCATTCAGTAAATATTTCTTGGGTACCTAGCAAGTATCAGGCATTGTTTGTGTCATATGGAGACAGTAGTAAACAACAAAACATAACAAAACTCACCTGTACTCATGGAACTTGCATTTAAAAGCACAAAAGAGGCAAGAAAAAAATAAGATAAATCTAAGCCTGTGTTAACAGTTGTGTAAAGAGTGGTATAGGCTATGTGGGAAACGGGAAGAGGGGGTTATGATGGAGAACACTTGGAAGAGAAGTGCAGCTTCGGAATGGGTGGTCAAAGTCCTATTTGACAAAGTCACTTCAGCCAACTCTGCAATGGCAAGAAGGACAGATTCGAGCACACAGGAGGTGAGCCACTCCCAGCACACAAAAGGAGGCTTCCGGGCCACCATAACACCCCTGCCAGCACACAGGAGGTGAGCAGCTCCCAGCACACAAGAGGAGGCTTCCAGGCCACCATACCACCCCTGCCAGCATACAGGAAGTGGGCTGCCCCAGTGCACAAGAGGAGGCTTCCAGGCCGCTGTACCAATTCCGCCAGCACACAGGAGGTGAGCCGTGAGGTGCCAACAGCACCCCCCATTCAAAATGAAAAGACATGTAAACAAGTCTCAAAAACAGACTTCCAGATCACCTATAGCAACCCCAAAGGGAAAGTAGATGGAACACTCTGATACTCAACCACCTGGACTCCCTGAACTATCAACAAAAGAGGATCTGGAAAAAATGAAATCAGAAATAGTTTGTCACATAACAGCAAAGATTGTGCTCATAGTGCAAGACATGATTAATAAATCTAGAGAGGAGCTCAGGAACACAATGGAATACCAACATAGGAAACAAATGGAATCCATAAAACAGATGCAAACAGATCTGAGGAGGTTAAAAACTCCATTGAAAGTCTACACAGTGGAATAAGCCAACGTAAGGACAGAATGTCAGATATAGAAGATGATTGCAATTAGTGATCAGGAAAAGAAAAATTTCTTTAAAATTTTAAGGGAACATGAGACATCAATCCAGCAGCTGCTAGATGGTGCAAAGAAGAATAACATAAGAATGTTTGGAGTCAATGAAGAAACAGGAGAGAGTGCAGATGACATTAAAAAAAAAACTGTTCACAGACGTGATGGCAGAAAACTTCCCAAGCAGGGGAAAAGAACTTGACATACAGATAAGTGAGGCATATAGGACTCCAATAGCCATGATC
>NW_004624734.1:21587882-21607161 GCF_000247695.1 Heterocephalus glaber | reverse complement strand
AGGGAACAAAATAAGAACCAAGATACTCATGTAATGGTACAAGATCCCAATGATGAATGTAACTGTATTTTATACCTAAAATGGACCAATAAACTTAATGGGGGAAAAAAGTACAGAATCAACTGAAATATAAGGAAGACATAGGGACCTGTATGTACAAAGGCTTGGGACAGGAAAAAGCTCAGCATATTCAAGAAAAAAGGACCCAGTATAGCTAAGAAAGGTGGAAGAGGTTGAGGTCAGACAGTCATTAGAGCCAGATCACAGTGGGACCCATCTGCCATGTTAAAGATTTGGCAATAGGAAGCCATGAAGTAATGACCAGAGAAGAGGATGTATTTATCATTAGGGCAATAGAAAGTATTTTAATTCACTGACTATCAAATCACTAATAATTTAGACTTCCAGTTAACTCTACTATGACTTTATGTCCTACTTTTGGTTCATAACCTTTTCTCTTATATGACAGTTTTCTTCTTGGACTTGCAGTAGTTTAGATCTAAAATGTCCTTGTAAAGGCTCATGAGTTAGAGTCTTGGTCCCCAGCCTGCAGCACCCCTGGGAGGTGGTGGAACCACAGAGAGGTGGGGCGCAGTGGGATGAAGTTAGGTCTTGTAAGACACATCCTTGGAAGGATGTGAAACTCTGCCCCTTCTACTTTGACTTCCCAGCCACGATAAGGTGAGCATTCCACACTTGGCACCATGATGTACTGCCTCAGCAAAGGGCCAAAAGCAATAGAGCCAAATGGTCATGGACTGAAATCTCTACAACTGTGGGCCAAAATAAACCTTTCATTCCTATAAGTTGATTACTGTAGGTATTTTGTTAGAGTAATAGAAATCTGACTAACACATCTCATAACTAGCTGATCTTTAGGTGACACAGTTCAAGTCTCTTGTCTTCCAGTCAATATGTTTCAGTATGAGGCTTTTTTTTCAATTTTCTAATCCTTTTAAAGACTGTGACCAAGCTAACTAAACATCATTTAGCTTGTGCCTCACAGCTGTTGGCAAAATCCTGCTTTGCTTACCATTTTGACACTGACCATTTTGACACTGATTGGCAGATGAATTATCATCAAGTGTGACAAATATCATGTTTGCTTGCTTCACTGGACATCTTTCCAACATGTTCAAATAACTATAAAATGCCCTTCACCCATCCACCCAAACATGCAGGTGGTTTAGACTTTTGAACTGAGTCTATTTTCCTGGTGCTTGACTTTCTGGTGTGGTGGTAAGGCTGTCTCCTGAGCTCAAAACTTATCTCTCAAACACAGCCCCATACCTACAATCACAGACAGAAACATGATGGGATCAGCATTCCAAATTCAAGAATTCCTGAGATAAGCAGTTACTGACTTGCTTGCCTTTTCCAAAGTTTTTAACAGTTTTTATCATTATGTATGTAAAGGGTTATTACAGCTTTCTACTACTGTACTATGGAAGGAATGACAATATTTTAATTATTTCATTGGATTAAATTATACATTTGAATATGTAAAACACAATATCATACTTAATAAATTTTACTTTGTCCCAAAAAGAAGTTATTCTTAGTAAACTAGTACAACCACCATGGAATGAAGAAGGCTAAATTTGAATCATTTGTAGGAAAACGGGTGCCCCTTGATACCATAATATTAAATGTAATAAACCAGACTCACAAGCACAAATATCTCATTGTTTCTCTCATATGAGAACCCCAAAATATAAATAATATAAAGAGCAAATTAAAGATAGATACTTCAAGAGAAGAAGGTAAATCCCTTACAAATAGAAAGAAGCACTAGAGATGGAAGGAGCCAAAGAAAGAGGAGGGCAAGGGAAGTACAAAGAACTACAACGTGTTTCGTCCGTGCAGCAATTCTCTCCACTACGAATGTAATCATTCTGTGTAGCAAACATGTACTAATCAACGTAAAAAAGAGCAGTTATTCCTAAATCGGGGGCCCTAAGAACAAAATATCAGGGCCAAAACTCCACAGCACTGACCTCATCAGCCAAAGGTGGGGTTCTTTCAGGTCAGGGTGGAGGTATTTTGCCAGCAACTTGCATGCACGTGGGTATGCAGATCACCACCTCCCTTATCATCCTGGACTCATTCCACTAAAAGAATAGGGGCGAGGCAGGTGTTGAATCATGACTCTAGAATGAGCTAATCGTCCTTGTCTCATCACCAATTTGTAGTAAAAGGGAACAACTTAGTCACCTTCTGAAAGATGATAAGATAGGGGCCTTCTCCAGAATCCAGTGTTTTTCAGAAAATGAAAACATTTCTCCTTCCTTCATACCCACTCTCCCTCTCCTTCCAGTTTTGTGGAGGCAGCAACAAGAAGTGCCCTTCGACCCCCACTGAGGTGACAAATGTGGCATTGCCTCTGAGAAAGCCAGAGAGAAACCAGTAGGCTAATTGGACCAGTGTTTGTCAAAGTGTGGCCACTTCAGAATCTCATTTGTGAGATGGGTCCCAAGTACCATCTAAGACCAACTAAGTCGGTCAGAATTTCTAGGAATGGAGGCAAGAAGGCTATATTTTGGGGGACTGAGGTTCAGAAATCTAACCTTGCTGATTCTAACACTACAGTTGGGAAGAATTCATAGCAGACACTTTAGCAGAGACAGACAGGAGCACCACGGGTAAAAGCTGGTGTTGGCAGAAGATGGTTGGGCTTGAAAGAAGAAAGGGCTCAGGAAGAATGTGATGTCCGAACTGAGATGAAATAATAGTAGCAGACATCATCTTCTGTTGTGAGGAGGGCCCTATCTTCTCTTGAACTTCTGAGCATCGAGGAGTATAGCATAAAAGGCATTGCCCTTGACTTAGAACAAGATCCCTCAAGGTCAAACGAACTGGACGAATACTGGCATCATGGGCTCAAGGAAAGCACTAAGAGAAAGAAGGATAAACCAATAGAAAATGAGATGTATTTTCTTTGTGCCATAAAGAAAATTGCTAGGGGAAGTGGCATTTGGCTTATACAATACCTGTGCAGAAAAGGCACACAGAAGGAATTCTGCAACAAGATATCAAGCACAAAAAGTCATTTGGTGCTAGCTGAGGGAGAAACCAGGAGGAATGACTCAGCTTAACCACCCTGATTTAAGCTTTAAAATTTTCTTTGAAAGATAAAATGTGTAGAGCAAAGAAGTACCTATGTCTACAATGATAATGCCTGCCACACAGGCAAGGTGAGTGAATATGAGGGGTTTAATTTTTCAGTTATATTAATAATTAACTTGTTCATTAGGTTTATTAGATGGGATTAATCCTTAATTGGAAATGAGCAACCGCAAGGCAAGTTATTAAAGAATCTGATGGAACATTCCCTTTTACACTTTAAAAGACAAAGTTGGGTGGCTTTGGATATGGGAAAAGAATGCAAGGTTTGGGCCCTGAAGAACCGGAAACCATGACTACTTTCAAGCACCAAACATTAGATTCTGTGAGTAGTAAAGTTAAGTGATTAATTGGGACATCATGAAGAAATAATAGTTTTTTGACTTACGTACACTACCTGTCACTATAAGCCACCATATTTTTGATCACCACTGCTTCATGTAACCTGTGATAAGAAGATAGTGTGTGCATGTAGGAATACATTTATGCAAATCAACATTGAAAGCTGTGCGGTGGCATTGGTTTCCTGGGGTCTTACAGATTTAATAAAGACATAAAACTATCTTTCAAAAAATCAATACTTGAGATTTTTCAGTAGGAAATTGAGGAAAAATAGTTTGCCAGATATAAAAATAAATTATATTAAAAATGACTGCATCTAGATTTTATCTTATATTTCCACTTTCATCCTAAATATTACCAAATACTGTTCAAGCATTCTTAACAATGGTCCAGTTCCTTTTTGATTCTGGGATATCTTTGCTGATTTATGCCCCGAAATATCGCAGATTTTAAAAAGCCAAAATATCTCTTTGAAAAATGCCTGGCTCCATTGATTTTGTGTAGAGGTTCTTGTTTGGCTGAATTTAATTTAAATGTAGTTCTTTGTTATTGCTTCAAGAGGATGATAGTCATTTCTAACAAGCACAAATTATTCAGAGCATGACCCCAAATGCTGTATTTCAAATAGCAAAAGAAAACAAGCTATCCTGTAACCTACTTCACATTGTTGGAAGAGAAGTTATGTGTGAAAAAAGAGCTGCAAAAGGACAACCTGACCCAGAGAGAGGGGCCCTCGGTGGCACCCTCCTCCCAGCTTCACTGGCTCTCTGGATGGGCCAGTTGCACAAATACAAGAAGATCAGGCCAGCATCCTGGAAGGGGGAGGGGACTTGGTATCACCCTCTGTGGATAGCAGTTTGCCAAGTTCTAGTTAACCCAGTTACAGTAAAGCCATTGTGGACTCTTTAGTGGAGCAAGCCTCAAATCTACATGGCATTCACGATTTTTTGATGGCCATAGCCACAGCCAGTAACTGCAATTTAGTGGCTTGCACATTACCATGAAAGGAGGCAGGCAAAGGCTCGAGAGCAATGGATTTTTATGGCAATAGGAAATAGAACACATTTTGTACAGTCGCCAACTCCTTTGCATTTCTGAGGATGAAATGCCCCCCAGATCAAAGTGACAAAGTGGTTAGGATATTCACGGGACAGGAGACAAAAGGAGTTCATTCACTGCCAAAAAACAGCCTTCTGTTAAGTATTTACAAGTTTAATAACAGTACTTACATGAGAAACAGAAGGCAGAAGGGTAACTTGAAAGTGTGTGCAGTTCAACAGGAAGTAGTCATCCTCCTTCAGTGCTGGGCAGGCAGTGATGGGGCCTTACCTCGTGCACTGTTCATTCATCACACATATATGGAGGACTCGCCATATAGAACACTGGGCTCGGAATTATAAAAAATATAAATCCACATAAGAAAAACCTCTGCCCTTAAAGAGATTGCAGTAGTTCAGGGTAGATCCAACACTTGTGCTGGAGAGGGATAAAAGTTGATTTTGCAATCTTAACCAAATGACCTCGTCTGGGGGTAAAAGAGTTAAAGTCTGAGAAGAAAGGAAAGAGATAACCTCTTTGTGGGGATTTGCTGGAGTTCTGTGCATTTCCCACTCCACTTGTCCCTACAACACCAATGAAGAAGTTGGGGTAGGGGTGACTCCCTCCATATTTCATGCCAAGTGAAAGAACCACTTGAAGAACTTGCCCTGGATCTCGCTACAGTTTGTGCACAGTGCATGGTGTGGTACTCGACCCATACTCAAAAACATCTCCAGGGAAGAAGCTGGCTGAAAGTGCCTGTACTGTCTGAGTTGAAGACCGTATTGAGGGCAAACTGCACTTCCAGAGGGGAGAGACAAGGTCACATGAACATTTCCTGGGTGCGTGTTATCCACCGCAGATGGGAAACAGCCATCGCACAGCTTTGAAAAGGTCTTTTGCTCAAGAGGGCTGCCTCGAGAGAGAATAGGTTTAAAAGGAATGGGGAAGGATGAGAAAAATGGAAGATTAGGAGGCTGTGTGTCCACATCCTTTGGAGGTCAGCACACTTCATTCAGTGCTTATAGTATTTTAAGGTCATAAATCAAACAATTAAAACAGGCATGTTATGAAAGTCCCATTAATGCTCATTTCATCTCTGCCTAGAAAAATGAATCTAAACAAACAAAAACTCCATGACTGCTATTCACCTGCAATTCTTACTCTACAACCACATCAATCTTTTGCAGTTGCTGCCCACTGCAGACAATAAGGTCAAGCCTAGAGCCATGAGGTTGTCTTCAGCGCCTGCAGCAGAATTCTGTTCTCTGTGGGGTTCCTGCTGCTAAGATGGTTCTTGGATTCATGTCTTTCTAGGAACCATTCCTAGACAAGAGTCAAGACTGGCAAAGTCTCCCTCTGCAGCATTCCGAGCTCACACCAGTGCCTGCAGGCCAGAAGAGAGGTCCCTTGCTCTAGGAGCAATAATTTGAGCAGAACTGGGTACTGAAGGGCTTTCCTGCACTTGTGAGAGTAGACCTTAATTCGATCCTCGAGAATAAACCCAACAGCTCAAACAAAGCACCTGGGCCTCTCCCTGCCAACTGTTCTTTTGGTGGCAAAAAAACAATGTTTTTCATAAGATGAATAATATAAAAATATGTGCGAATGAGATTTACGCAATATTGGAAAGAAGGATTATGACTAGGTAATTAAGCTTTTGGGAGATTTACAGATTTCAACCAGTTAACCTCCAGGGGATGATTATCTCATTTGTCCTGTGTACTCAAAATCAATATAGGATAGGTTGGGTGTGACCAGTGAATGCCACTATTGCCACAAACTTGTAAAGAACAAGTTGTGGACTCAGAAGTTACGTAGTAAATGTTACCTAAGTGAATTTCAAGCTTTTGAAAGGTGAGCGGCACCTGGCCCAGCAAGCTCCCCATGTCAGAGTCATCCGCATTACCTGCCGTGTTGCCAGGCTCCCAAACAAATGGCATCATCTCATCATCCACCCTGGGCCACTGCTTCTCAGAGTACTTCTTGTTCTTTCTGGATCGCAGA
This sequence comes from Heterocephalus glaber, assembly GCF_000247695.1. The sequence goes on along the minus strand of NW_004624734.1, from coordinate 21,600,651 downwards.
AACTACTGACCTTCCTTTGCCTCAGGCCTCTTCTGTGGCTGCCCTCTAGTTGTCTCCGGAAGTGAATTGAACCACATCTTTCTTACTCCTTGGTGGCACAGGCGCAATGCGAGCCCAGCTGGCTCCTGTAGATTAAATCTACCCTCCTGCCTTCAGTTAGGTTTCTCTTCAAAAATAGTTCTTGAGGAAAGAGAGGAAGCAAGGAAAGGCCCAGGAACTGTGCTTGTGAAAAGCACTCGTGAGCAAAAAAGAGTAAAGAAAGCAATAGTGGCAGGCCAGAAGAACCTCTCCATCCATAATGACTAACACTGAATGAGCTCTTTTTATGTGCTAGATGCTATGCTAAGAGCTTTACTTGTATCAACTCACATAATTCTCTCAACAACATTAGGAGAGAGATACTACGAGGAGCCTCATTTTTCAGAGAAGACAATAGATGGAGAAAGAACCAAAGTCAATGTCTCAGGTTTATTCTGATTTCTCAGAATATTGGAGCCAAAATTAGAATATAAATTGAGTCCAATTCAATAATCATGGTAAAACCAATTGAACACTAAATTAGTGTTAGCATGTTCCAGGATTTGCATTATCTCATATAACACAAGATAGATGGGTAGATGGATGGATGGATTAGATAGATTAGAGATTAGATAGATAGATGAATAGATAATAGGTAGATAGATAATATAATCCCTACAAAACCCCCCATGAAGTTGGTACTGTTACTGTGCTGCTTTCTACCTTATCTTTATATTACATCCAAAGTTCACAAATGTCAAACTATGAAGCCAGGATCCAAAGCAGTATTAGAATTTTAAAAGGATATTTTACTTTCTCTGCACCATTGCCCCTATAAAGGTACATCCAGATACAGGAGAGAGTAGGTGGAAAGCTTAAGACATGGAGTGGCCAAGGAGGAGACAAATACCTATTCAAACAAGGTAGCCTTTTAAAGTAATGTCCTTATTTCCATATATCTAGTGAACATAGATATATTTTCCTACTGAACTCTTCATTTTCTCACCCTAAGGTTGCAAACTTTCTTTTCTTTTTCACTTTTGTTTTCTCACAATATTCAGATTGCATATTCAATAATTTTCCCTGATGCTGCTGGGAAGCTTGAGATTATAGAATGCCCTGAAAAACAAGTCTGGATTGTCTTCTTACAAAACAGACACTTCCTTGATTAGTGTTTTCTGCCCAGAGCAACAATCACATTGTTCAGACTTGCAATGAACTGGGTGCTCCTAGGATAACAGTACTGCCACACCCATGCCTCACAGCAGGGATATTTTCTTTCTCTTTAGATTTGGATCTACAGGGTGAACTGAGTTTCGGGCACACTTGGAACTTTGCAATCACTCACAAATTAAGAAGAAAAGTGTTACCCAGTAATGAAAGGTCATTCGATTCTAAATCCATTATCATACTGGAGTCAGTTTCTCCAGGAGGGAGGAGATCATAACAAGTATATCAACAATTATCCAATGTTTATTGAGCATTTACTACATGTCACTCTACTAAACATTTTATATGTATTATCTTGTTTAATCCTCATACACAAAAGAAACATGAAATATATTCTGAGACCTACCACCAGGTAAGGAAACTGAAACTTGGGAACATTAAGTAACTTGTCCATGGTCACATAGTTATGAGTGGTGAAACCAGTATTTGAGAACAACCATCATCTCTACGAAGGCTGTCCTCTAAACATGATCCAACATGGCCTCCCACCATCTCAGTATAAATGATTGACAGTATCTCATTAAGTTGTGTCTCAGTCTACTCAACTACTATAACAAAATATCACAAACTGAATGGCTTACAACAAGTAACATTTATTTCTCACAGATCTGGAGGCTGAAAAGTACAAGATCAAGGCAGATTCAATGCCTGGTGAGGGCCTATTTCCTGATTCATAGATGATACCTTTTTGCTGAGTCTTCACATGGTAGGAGGAGTGAACTAGCTCCCGGGGCTCTCTTACAAGGGATCTAATCTCATTGACATTGGCTCTATCCTTACAACTTGGTTACCTGCTAAAGGCCTCATCTAACAAAACTTTGGGGGCTAGGATTTCAACATACAAATGTTGAGAGGAGAGCGTAAACATTCACTCCATTTCAGACTTTGATTGCCCTCTGAAGGATCTGAACCCAAGTATATATCTTGATGGTCTCCTTCACAGGAACTTCTGTTTTCCTTATATGCTTATTATTTCTAATTATAGTGTGAAGAACTACAAGCAGGACCTAATTTAAAGTATAAGGGATTCACTTTAAAACAAATTGATTTGGCTTCTGTTATTATTTGGAAGAAAGAAGTTCAATTTGGTTTTAAGCTATTGAACCTTATTTTTTGAAAATACTTAGTTCCAGAAAGTTAATAATTAAAATTTTTTGACTACTTCCTTTTTGCATAAAATAGTTTTAAAGTATGTTTTATGGTAATGATAGTCTACAGCCATGGAAATAAAAGAAAGTTTAAAATATTATATATAAAAGGAAAAGAACCAATTAGATAGAAGTTTATAGATTTAAAAATTAAGACACTGGAGACAGATCCAGCTAAGTACACGTATAGGGAATCCAGACTTTAGATTGACTTGAAATTATATTATGGAAATCTTATCCCAAAACATTCTTAAAAATGAGTTTTCCCATGTCCTTTATTTCCATATGAGAAAAATTAAGGCTTGTAGTTTTGGAGGAACTTCTTTGGGGTCACATAAGTAATCAAAACCAGAAATAAGGCCAATTTTGTCATCCATTCTCAGGCTTGTTATGACCTTCATCACTTACATTTCTTGTTTCCTATCTAGTTTTGTCCCAGACTCTCTTTTCTCACACCTTTACTAAAAGAAATATTTCATAAAAAGGACTGCAGCCCTTTAGCAAGAGATCACCACTCAGGTTCGACCTCTGCTCACTGGTCACTGTGAAATAAAGTGTCAGCCCGAGTGTCCCCTTGCTGCAGCTTTACTCAGTTGCCTCTCACTGATCCCCACACAAGGACAATGACCACAGTGCCGATGGATGGGCCCTTGAGCAAAGGCCACATCCACAGCAACTGCTGACTCACTCTGCACTTGACAACTCGGGAAGCCCTTGTCCAGGTACATTTTTAAGCACCTAGAATCCATAGGCAAATGATGTAACATGTTCTCTTGATAACCTGCCAGAGACAAGATTACATATTGGTCTTTCTCATGAACATTGAGCCAAAAGTCAAACATTGTCTTCCTCCTTTACTATGGTGAAGTAAAATATTTGTGTCACATGGTTCCAGTGCATTTTATCATCTTGGTTCTTTCTTGCATAGGAATGCTTTGCATCACAACAGATGAATGGTGCTCATCAACTGTCAGGGTTGGAGAAGCCAGAACCAAACACTATTCTACAAGCTTCTCTTGCCTTCTTCACACACTGGAGGAGCACAGAAAGAGAAGCCTTTTAACCTTCTGAAGACATTAGAAGTCTTCTTGCACGGTCTCTACATTGTGTCCCCACCTGCCACTGGGGATGGCACAGACATGGTGCCAGCTGGAAACACCTGGCCACCTCTCTGAAAAAGGTTCAACTGGGGAAATCAGGAGCAATTGCCAAGTCCAAATTATCTTGACCCTGCTGCTTTGATCAAGAAATTGCCAAAAGCTTGTCACTGAATGAATGGGGAAAGGAGCAACATAGGTGATTCTGGGGCAAAGATTCTGATGGAGCAGTCAAGTCTTTGAGTCTTTGAGAGGTATAACTAAGTAGAATCCATATAACCCATGATAGGGATTAGACTGAATCTGTCCAAAAATTCATATGTTGGAGTCCTAACACTTCACACCTCAGAAAGTGGCCTCATTTGGGCAAGGTTATGGCAGATGTAATTAGTTCAAAGGAGTTCATATTGGAGTAGGTTGGCCCCAATCCACTACTCCAGTGTTCTTTCGAGAAGACATAGACAAACAGGGAAAATACCATGTGAACATGAAGAGAAGGTTAATGTTATTCTTCCACAAACCAAGAACTGCCAGTGATTGTCAGAAACCAGGCTAAGCCAGGAGAGAGGCATGGAGAAGATTCTCCCTAACAGTTCTCTGAAGGAACCAACCCTGCTCACACTTTGATCTTGGATTTCTAACCAGTCAAATTGTGAGACAACAAATGTTTGTTACTTTAGCCACCAGACTATGGTAGTTACAGACCAATCCAGGCCACATTTCCAAAATTTTGACAGACTTAAAATATACCCAAGTAACAACTGAACTAGAAGAATGGTTGTATAATTCATAATGATTAATAATTCTCCTTACTGGGTATCTGCAACCAACAAATAACATCAACTGAATACTGCAAACTAAAAGCCAAAAAGAACAAAAATACATTAGTAAAACCTGGGTTTTTATGCACAATCCTTTCTAGGGAAGTGTATCATTCTAAGCTTTAGATAAAACCAGCTGAGAACTTTCCATAACTCAATTGGTACACTTCAGATACATATAATTTCCTTCCCCCTAGTATTATTATATAGATTCTATGCACCAGGCACTCTGATAGGCATTAGGGGTCCAACTGTGGCAAAACAGGTAGCCACTGTCTTCAAAGTAGCTTATGTTCAGTGAGGAAGGTAGATGTTGATCAAACAATCATTCAAATATATGAAAATATGACATAACTGACATGTACAATGAAAAAGTATCACTGCATTCTGTTGGAACTGTGAGCAGGAAGAGCTAGGGTTACTCTGTATTCTATGGATGAGTTTGCAATACTGTGAGCTTTCATCCATCAAAAGAAAACAGTGAATAGTATATTCAGGGAACCAAACTGTCTTCCAAAAGTATCATCTTAATAAAACATAGGCCCCCAAAGAAGTAGAGGATAGGAGCTAATGCAAGTAGAGAAGCAAGTAGCAATAAGGTGGGAGGAGGGGGGAGTAAAAATAAACTCAGAAGAATATGCTGACATAAAGTTCTCCACTTCAGAATTCTAGAGGAAGGGAGTGATGACATATATCCAGCACTATGAGCATGGAAGTAGTGAGGGAATTTGGTCAAACAGAGACTTGATACAGTTAAAAAAATATTGCCCAAATTAAAAACTTACTTTTGTTTGCAGCTCTGTCCTTTAAAACTGGAACCACAACACTCTGCATGCTCTTTGCTCTATGCAATTGCGAGCACTTTAGCCTGATGCCAAATAACATAACTGTTCACCAAAGAAGCTGATGAATGCTGCTGAAGAGGGAGAAGAGAATGCATTGAATTAATTCTGAACATTACAGAAAAGGCTGCCTCTTACAGTTACTGTGTCAGAGCACGTTATAATTGCCTCTCTGGTCACATGCAAAGTTTTCCCACAGGTAGGGATAGAGCCAGGTTTCTCAAAGAGCCAGTATTTGCCCCAGACTACAGTGATGGCATCTATGGCTACCTTGTCACTTGCTCTTAGTGGAATTTAACAAGACAAACTGTTACTTTGGCATTCATTTTTATACTTAGCTTGGGCTATATTTACACTTCTCTACTGGTGATAGTCAACACAGACAATGTACTTTGAAATCTCCCAAACAACATTGGCATAATTGATTAAAAATATTTGAAAACAGTATATATTGAAAACAGTATATATATTGAAAACATCACTATATGAAAATTCAAAAACTTCAGTTTTCTGAAACACGTATTTCTCTATTGATAGCTATAGGTTGACTTGATGAACAAATGATAACACTTGGATGAGGAACTCAGTCATGAAACAAAAATAAGTTTACATCCCACAACAGAACTCTACAACAATCATCAATTTGGTCTTGTCTAAGTTTGTGTGAGTGAAAATTTGGCTGTAGCAGCTGGAGATGCCGTAGCATCCTTTGGTAACTATATGCATCACCACAATGCCCAGGGGAATAATCTGAGATGAAAACTACATATGTTTAATGCTCTTATATTAGATGGCACATTTATATTAGTTTAGCACATTTAGCATCAGGTATAACAATGAGTGAAAAACTGGTCTCAAAGGAGGAAAACTAGAATAGAAATAAATTTTCTGTGGATAAAAGAAAGGAAATTTTTTGGGTGAGTGCATCAGTGGCTGATTAGAGCAATGGTTTTCAGAGTGAGCCTGAGAAAAGCAGTATCAGCTACACCTGGAAATTATGTAGAAAAACAAATTTTCAGACTTTGCCCCAGACCAACTGAATCAAAAACTCTCTCACAAGAAGTCAGGAATCCATAGTTTAGCAAGCTTTCTGGCTGTGCATTCATATTTTAAGAGAATTACTGAGTTAGGGCATGAAGACTCAAGCACAAGGGAGAGAAAAAGCAAGACAGAGAAAACCATCTTTCCCAAGCAGGATTATCACAGTAGAACTTCAGTGCCTCCTGGGACATTTGCATACTAATTCTAAAGTCTGAAAATTATTAGAGAGCCTAACAGTAAACAGTGATAATAAGGAAATGAAAAAAGACGTTACACTGACCGGTAAATGTTTTTTCAACTGAAAGGTTGATATATATGATCCTTTTCCTGGTGACATTTGCAGATTTTCTACTAGTTCATTACAAACAGTGTTTTCATCCCCCAAATTCTTAAGTGACTGAAATCAGCCTTAAGCCTGGGCAGCTGAAGTTTTTGTGGTCTGGCAAGTATTTGGTATGATTTTCTTCACCTGAATCTGAGCATTTTCCTTCTGAATCGTTCACTGATTGAGAAAAATTTGAAAAGGAATAAGACACATTTTCTCAGGCTTGAAAAATATAATCTTCCTTTGATCATAGACTAAGTCAGTAAAACAAAAATAAGATATAGATAAGAAACACATAATTCAAGATTATGTCGTCTTTCTAATGATTATATATACCTAGAGAAATTTCTAAGACAGGTCACTGGTCAAATGAAATGTAAGGGATTAAAAATTCAGGAAAGTAAAAATGTATTACAATAAAAGCATAGAATTAATGTGGTTTGTGCAACCTAAAGGGGAATGTCTGACATTTTTCTACCCTGCCTATCTCCCCAAATGTTACAAGAAACACTTAACTCTAGGATATTAACAAGAAAGAGTTCTATGTGAATAAAAGATTTCTTCTTTTAAACTCTATCATGTAACATAGACCCAAAAGGCACTATGTGCTTATAAAAGTGACATCTCTTTGCTATTTTAATTCCCAAGCTAAGACAGTACAGTAAATGAATGTTTTGGCAAAAAGTCCTAACTCTGAAAGTTGGTATACTACCCATGTTTGAGAAAATTTTTGTTTAGTGTTCCCCTATAATTGAAGATGGTACAAGATTAAACTTTAAAACACTAAGAATATTCTAACATTTCTATTTTTCATATGCTTAACTTGTTTTGAAATATTATCTAAATGTTGTATCTCTCCCAAAAAAAGACATTTCAAAAGATCCTTTACAAAGGATAACCAAGGTGTTAGCTTCAGAGTTATTAAATCAATATAGTTTCAGTTTATAGAAACTACTTCACTGGAAAACTAACATTTTCTCAGCCAGAGCTGATTCCATGAGTCTAGATTGTAATTCAATAATTTTCTTTGTGTGAATTTCTCTCTCTCTCTCTCTCTATCTATCTATCTATCTATCTATCTCTCTTGCTTGCTTTCTTTGATTTTTTCTTTTTTTAGCAAGGGTGGTAGTCTATAGTCATAACCCTGCCAAAACTTTGAGGGCACTAGAAAGAAAAGTACAAAAACAGTAATTTAATATTTCCCACCTGTAACCCTAGCTTCTCCTTTAGTACTGCCTTTATGCTGGCAAAACATGTATAATGCCTTTTTAAAATTTTAAATGTATAACTTTATTATTAAACACACACATATATAAAAATTAAAATTATTCAGAGAAAAACAATGCAAGGGAAAAAAAACTATAATAATATTCAAATATAGTAGAACTCAATCAAAGCAAAACTGAAAAGTACTTAAACATTTTTCCATATAATTTTAAAAACATCTCAAGTATTAACAAGACATCAGAGGATGTGATTTGTTTTAGAAAGATTTTCAAAACTAATATTGAACAAATAGTGGTCTGGAGAAAAAATTTTAATTAGCTAGTAGACTCCACATAGGTCAAATTTTCTTAAATTTAGATTTCAACACAGTCATGTGACACGTGATGGAAATATAATCTGAGATATATGTTATTAGGTAATTTCATCCGTGTGTATCGCAAAGTACCACACAGTGTGCCAACTTCTAAGTGCAAACTGAAAATGTATACGTCAATCATCTGTGATGGCCACTTGGTATTATCCAAATACGCAGTTAAACACGAGATACATGAGGCTACCACTGGCATAGCAGCACACTTTTTTACAGTAAACTCTTTTATATAAGTAGGATTATGCTCTAAGGAATGAAAAACACAGCATGTTATGATAAGTACATAAAACAGTAACAATCATTTATCACACTATCAAGTACTGTGTACTATACATAGTTGTATGTGCTTCTTCTGGAGACACACCCTTCTCTCCTTTGACCTCAGTGACTTCCTTTCCAACCCACTGATGAGCTCCAGCCTAGTCTCTATCTACATCTCTTCCTATAGTTTTAAACACAGTCTATATATGGATTCTGTCCAGATTCCAGCTTGTAACTCTGATCTCTCTCCTTCCCCTCCTGCCACCCCTACCCCTTGGAGCCTTTTCTTCATATTTCAAATTATCAATTATAAAACAAAACATGTATAATGGCAAAACCTGTATAATGCCTTTGATATGCCTGAATTTTGTAGCTTTCCCTATCATCTTTTACTTATCACTGAGAATAGATTAAACTCTTCATTTCTTTCTTTAAGAAAATGCAACCTAATCTGAGACACCCTACAGGTTATACAGATCATCAACCCAAGCTCTGGTGCAGTTCATTCCCCAGCAGTCTTCAAAGCTAAGGAAAGGGAACTAGGTCAGACATTCCAGACCCCACAGCTACTAACTACTAAGGTGAAGAACCTCTCTATGATACATCAGCTCAGAAGGCTGTTCAACAAAATTCTAAATTTTGGCTAAGGTTACATTCCCCTTGGGACGTAAATTATTGGAATGGGTACATAGCCCGGCTTATTATGATCTGCTTCTTTGATTCCCTAGGCAAGTAGCTCTGCATGAAGTTAAAGAAGCCATTCACCTCAACAAAAGAGGACTCAGGTAAGGCAATGAATCAAGATTGTGCTGCATACAAACACAGTCCAGGGACCTCAACTTCCTGCAGCTGGGTGTTTCTCCACCTCAGTACCCTGGTGCTCCTTTGTTTTGTTCCTTTTCTTTCCCTTTTAGCACCATGCAGTTTAACAGTGATTAGAGCCATGTGGGTGGTTGTGCTTGAGGTTTTGGCAGCTGTATAAAACTGACTTTCCATTTTTCACCTTCTTCTAAATTTGCACATTTCATCATATACATGATATATGTCAAGCCTCATTACAATGGGAGCTTTTGAAAGACATTTCCAAACCTTTCAAAAGAGATTATGTGTTTTTAGGGAGTACATAATATACTAGGTTTCTTCTACAACAAAATTAGCTGGACAGTCTTGGGAAGTTAATCTGAAGGAAACTGACAACTATAACTAAACACAAACAATTTGAGAAGAAATGAAGTCTTGTCATTGACATATTTTCTCAATGTCATCCCATAAATTCTGTTTATGGCTTACTGATTTGTGGTACTTGGAAGTACAACATAGAATATTTTCATGTGAACCTCATTTTGCCCTCCATACTATCTCTTAATGTAACCAGTAACTTAGACAAGTTATTTTGTTTCCTAGTATAAAATTCAGCAGCTGGTTTGCCTGTCACTATCTTCCTTTCTAAGCCCCAAAACCTCTTATTCTCTTCTAAGACTTAAATATTCATATTTTCCAGGATATTTCATGGATTTTCCCTACCAGATCCAAATTACTCTAATTAAATTCAAATTAATCAATTTAATGATGTTTAACAAATACACATTGAACATCTATGTTCCTGAGTATTCTTCACTTCCATTAAGAAGCTCATAATGAAAAATTTCACATATTTTAAAAAGAAGATACACAGTAATACTTTGGTTCATGAACACTTCTATTTGTGAACAATTCACTTCTGGAAGAGAAGAGTTCTGCAAAATTTTGCTTGCATTTCCAAACTCCACATGCAATGAGGAACAGGACTACGGCCCTGTTCCCGCACAAAAATGGCCATCTTCCCCAGAATTGTGAAATGAATTAAGCCTGTAAACTGAGGTACCACTGTATACTCTCAGGTACCAAGCCATCTCCTTTGCTTATGTGTGTCAGTGTAGACATGCCCAACTTGGTCTATCACCCTGCAAGTTCAGCAGAGTGTTTTATCAATTTTGGCCCCATAAGACAAAGAAGTGAAGAGACAGTCTACCTATTACATGGAAAAAACAAGAAAAACAATAATAAGGATTAGTTTTTCAAGAAAATTACAGCAACATTATACCTAGTGTTTTAATTTTCCAGGTAATGTAGAAATGTGTAATTCAGCTGCTTAATGGTAAAACAATTGGAATTAGATTCAAAGGACAGTTGAGGAGCATATTTACCTGCAAATTCTTTCTTACTAATCCTTATCCGCATGTGTCTACAAGGACTTAACCATTACCAATCACTACTGAAATTTATACAAAAATCAATATATAGATAGACCAATTAGGGAAATAAACTCAGATTTCACTTCTGGTAGAATTTCTATTACATTCCAATAGGCCTCAAAATCCATTGACTAAATATAAAATGAATTACAATCTAAATGCTGTGAAAATATAAAGCCAGCTTATGAGTTAATATGTCAAGATAAGTAAGTATTTTTCATTTTTCTCTATCCTACATTTTAGGAATCAGGAAGATGCTCATATATATAGATATTTTAACTGTTCCAGATTAAAGAAACACTAAACAAATAAACATGCCAGACTCTCTCTCCCACTAACAGAAAATCACCTGAATTTCTCCATTACAGATGCTTTCCTTGAAGTTCAGATACTTTGTCATTAAGAGTGGCCTGAATATAATAATGATTCTACATCTTGTGATAAGTGCTTTACATGCATATTCTTTAAAATAACCCTTTAGAGAAAGTATGATCTCTGTTATTCTCAGATGAAAGAGGTGATACTATAGTGGGCATCTAGCTAATACATGATGGAGCCAGCATTTAGACTCTGTGCTCTCACTCTGTCACCTTGGGGCACTGCATTACACTATCATTAGCTTTCCATGATCCATCATAAAGAAATCTTTTTTATTATTCTTCAAGATGGCTATAACTTATGAGAGAAATATTTTTAAAACAGAAAAGCAAATGATACATCTGGAATATAGATTTCTCAAAGAAGATAATTGAGCTTGTGTCTTGAATGAAGTATAACAGAAAAAGATATACCCAAAACTGCAAAATTTGGAAGAAATGAACATAATAGTATTTATTATTATACCAAGTATTCTCTGAGGCATCACTGTATGCATTCCTGTCATGCATGCTACACATATCTTAACTCATTTAAACTTCCAAGATCAGAGAAATGTACCAACTTGGAGAAATCTTCGAGGGAGAAAGATACAAGAAAATAGAAACATACCACACTCTAGCTGCTTCCATTGCATATATCTTGAAAAATTACCTTGTGACTAGCTGTGGACATCACGTTTTTCTCATCTAGAACATACAGCCTTAAATGAAGTACTTATATAATGAGTGGACATAGAACTGCTTTTGTTGGGCATAAAAACTGTATAATTTGGGACCCCGTCTTTAAGAAAGAGAATAAACACTGGTAATAACAAAATTGGTTGTAACAATACACAGAGGTTGTAACTGATTCTTGATAGGTTAATTTATGATATTTTCAAATTGTAGAAAAGTATTTGATCCTGTGAATAGATGCAAGCACTCTTGCTAGAGACTGGTAAGGGCTTGTGCAAGCAATAGGGTCTTAAATTTTTCCATCTCTTGTCATGCTAAACCTGCCTCTGACAATGAGCAGGAATGAACTGAATACATTTAGCAGACTGATGAAAATGAAGCCCTCAAAGTTGCAATTTGAGGATATCTTTATTTTTTTCCACCATTAAGTTTATTGGTACATTTTAGATATAAAATACATTTACATACATCATTGGGATCTTGTACCATCACACGAGTATCTTGGTTCTTATTTTTTCCCCCTTCCCCTGCCCTCCCCTCACCCCTTCCACCCCTTCCCACTTGCAAAGATACCATTTCCATTTTTTTCCCTTTCTCATATTTTTCCCCTCTTTCCCCTCCCCACTCCCACCTCCCCCACCCTCAAGACCTTTTCTTCCTATGACATAGTATCAATTACACATTTTTTAAATTAAAATATCAAGACCTAGGAAACATTACCACAGATTTTACAGAATTTAAAAGGATATAGAAAGCCTATTTCAAAAATCTGTTTTGAAATGAATTTGACAACTTCTAAGAAGTACCTTGGAAGATAAATTAATGAAACTAACTCTGGAAGAAATATAAAATTTGAATAGCACCTATTAAAGAAGTATATTCCTAGATTGAAAACCTACCTATATGACAACAGCAGGCTCATACACATTTTAACTGATAAATTATATCAAACAAAGCAGAAAAAAGAAGGAATGCTTCTCCCCTCATTTTAGGAAATCAACATTGTGCTGATACTAAAACTGGATAGAGATAATAGAAGAAAAAAGTATGAACATAGATAGAAATTTGTTTAACAAAACAAACTATTAGAAGTCAGATCTGGC
>NW_004624734.1:21563485-21585387 GCF_000247695.1 Heterocephalus glaber | reverse complement strand
AGCTCACCTTCTCTGCCCTAGGAGCATGGAATGGCGGTGGGGGAGCTTCCTTCTGGGTGCTGGGATTGGCTCAGCTTCTCTGCCCTAGGAGCGTGGAATGGTGGTGGGGGAGCTTCCTTCCGAGGTGAACACTTCTTAATCTATAGAGCCTCCAGGCTGGCTTCTTCCTCGTCTGGTGTGGCATCAAGTGCCTGCAGTATCTCTTCTGCAGACACCTTCTTCAGTTGATTGCTCTTTTTCCTTATCACTTCAGGAGCTTTTCTCTTCTGTTTCAGCATCCCCGTACATAGCCAGCACGGAAAAGCCTCAGCAGGAAACGAGGGCTCTGAGCCCTAAGCCACAACTACAGAGGATGAGAGATGCCACAGCTTGGGTTGGCCCTGCACCCACAGAACCCAGGAGATCTCAGCTGTCATGCACAGGCCCACCAAATACTGACTGTGCAGCCCCCTTGAGGATATCTTTCAAATTAACCACCAACAGCCCAGCTATTTTAACTAAAAGAACTTTATAACTGTCAAATCTCAGGGACTAAGAGAAAGGTCACAATTGATCATCCAACTGGAGATTGAGTACAGGTGATCAAGTTCAAAGTGAAACTAAAGGTATTTGCCTGGCAGCATGACAGAGTGGCATATTGTTACACTTCTTAAACTCCTTCTGGGAAACTGCAACCACTTCTCCCTCCCAAATGTGTCAAAACACATCAGAACATTAGACAAACAAATCAGACATTTACCACATGTCCATTCTTGTATATTGACCCAAGGGATAGGGAGGGACAAGGCTTGGTGAGGTGGTGAGCATCCTGTTACACATAATCCATCCAACAGTAAAAAATGCATTTCTTCAATTCCTGTCTCACCCTGGGCCTCTTTGTTTCTCAATAATAGATAGACTCATTTTTATTCCACCTTATAAAAATCCACTTAGAAGGAATTTAATGTAATCAGATATTAAAGAATCCCACCTGTTAACATTACCTTAGAAGAGATAAAGAAAAATGCAGTATGCATACAAGAATCAAAGGAATCAAGTGACCAGGATCCCAATGGCTTTCATCAAAAATGATCTAATGAAATGAACTGGCATGACTTTCCTTTGAAAAGCAAACTTGAAATGAAAGAAAAAGAGCTTATGCTGGGTGAAACATACATTTTTTAGATGATGGACACAAACCTACTTCCTTATTTGCACACTTTGATTTTTCTGAAGGCTAGAGAGTTGGAACCCTTCCCTGCTATTTGTTTGATTTGGTCTGAGTTGAAGCCAAGAGATGTGGTGATGGAAGTTTGGAAAGACAATTAAAAAGAAATGTATGCAGTGGTTTTTCTGGGATCCTAATTAACTGACCCATTTCTAGGTAACATTGGGGAAATTGTGGGCAGTGACTATTATCTCTTTAAAGTCCTAATTAAAATGTCAAACTCTAAGGTATAATGTCTTCAAAGCTGCATGTAATTTGATTGTGTTGGCTTATTTGAAAAATGGCCTTGGAAATACAAATAAAGCAACCACTAAAAAGATCCCAGAAGTCCAGGCTTTATTCCAGAAGTATAATCTGCTGAACCAATAGCATTTTATAAGTAACCACTCACCAAGTGGTAGACATCCAAATGTCAAGGCCAGTTTCATAACATGGTAACACATAACATGCCACAGAAGGCTGCTTCACCATAGCATACTTAGGTTGAAAAGGGTGTTTGAGGTTAGTTTACTACAAATGCTTATATGCTTATCAGCCAGATTTAGATGTGGTCACTTGATGAGCTTCCTAAATGGTTGGCACCCTACCCACTCTCTAAATTAGTTTGCTGGAATTTTGGGCCTCTGAAAGAATTCCTGCATATTATTGCAAACTTCTGTTACTCTCAAGTGTCAACCTCTCAAGAGAATGGATTCCTTGTCACATCTATGCATGGGCATTAGTAAAGATATTCTTTCCTATAAAGATGAGGTTGTTAGGATACCTTGGGATGCATGTAGGAAAGAAAAAAAAACTAAGCAAAAAGTGGCTCAAACAACAAAGACATCTGTTGTATAATGAGAGCAGTTTATTAATTCAGCATCTCAATGACATCAACAATGACCCACTTTTATTTTATTATTCAGTACTGCCACTCTCAGGGTGCCTTCTGCTTTCCTCATTATCACACCATGGTTGCATCAGCTCTAGGCTTTACCTCTCATATAACCATATCTGAAAGGAGGAAAAAAAGGAGTTTTGCCTCCCATGCATGTCCTCTGATCCTTTCTTAGAAGCCCCTTAGCCGACTTCAAAACACATTTCATTGTCCATAATTGTATCACATATCCATGCCTGATCCAAACTGTCAAAAGGAACTATGACCACTAGATTAGCTTAATCGTGACTCACTCCGACTCCACATCTAAGAAGGGATGCAGTCTCCCCTACTGTGTGTACATGTCATGCTGATGCCAAAAAACAAGTAATAATTTTATTGGAAAAGCAAAAGGTGGAAGAAATTAGGGGTAGGTGTCCAGTAGTGTCCACTCGGTAGGTGATATATCTACTAAACTGCTCTTTGTAGGGTCTACATTGGATTGTTTTTCTTATGGTGGGCACATTTATAATGTTTAGTCAATTCTCTCTTCTATCTCTACTCATGGCAGCATATGTATAACATACCTACCCAAAGATGATTTGCCATGAATAAGAGAAAAAATCATTTCCACCTTGGAATTCACTCATTTATTCACTTATTGATTCACAAATATAGAATAAGCTTCTACTAGGTGGCAGGTCCTAGAGATACAACAAGAGCAAGCAAGACATGGTCTCCAAACTCAGCGAGCTTACAGTCTAGTGGGAAACGCAGCAAGGCAAAGAGGCAGCACTGTACTGCTTTGATGAGGAAAGTACAGTACTATAAAGTACTTCAGTAGTTTAGTATCACAAGTGATTTGATAGCAAAAGTCCTGGGAACTACATGGATGCACATAGAAAAAATACCTCATTCCATCTCTTAGATGAAATGATTCCTGATGTGAGAAATGGAGAATGATGTGGGGATGAGGTATAAGTAGAACGAGTTAAAATAAAACTAAATTCTATAAGGACCCCCAACACTGGCTATTGTGTAATTAATTTGGACTCATTCAGCTAACTTCTCAAGGATACCTAGACAACTAAAACAGGGACTCTTCAGTGGGAGTACCTGGAGAGAGTTCTGAAGATTGGTGATCCCAAAGAATAAAAAGATTTTCATCTTTTTCATTCACCTCTAACTGAAACAACATTGTCTTCAATAAAAATAAAGACTTAAATAAACATAATAGCATTACCATAACCTATGACTTTGTCAAAATAGAAATTGTAGTTATTTCGTATGTTACACTTAATATAGATATCTCAAATAAATGTTCAAAATATGGCATAGATAAACTGCTGGATCTTGTCCTATAACCAACTAACTTGCAAACATTTCAGTATGATTCTTTCCAAAGGTAATACATGTTCTATGTTGTTAATGTGTGTATGTAGTTTTTCTAACTCTTCCACTTCTTACAGACTTACTTGGTTTCATTTGTTTTGTTTTTGAAGGATGTCTTTTTTTTTTTTAATGTTCTAGGTGACCAAAACACTTTATTGGTTTTTACCCTTTTGCCTAAAGCTTTGATATCTCCACTTGATGTTCTATGAATTCACTGTTTAATCTCTTAAGTGAAATAAATAGTCCTGGTGACAAACAATCTATTGACTTAGAGGAAAAGCCCAGAAAAAGTATTGAAAACTAACTTTGGATATATTCTTAGCTATTATTTTGCATCGTGGGCTTCATAGGAAGAACATATTGCATTTATTTTGTCTTTGTTAAAAGACTACTGGCCACAAGTTACTCTGATTATAGTAACTTTTATCAACCCACTTTGATCTTCTTTTAAAAATTAAATTTACATTCACGATTCAAAACAGCTGTCATTCAGAAAAATTTTTTGAAGGATAAAAATATATGAAGGAAAAAGGTGGCTTGTGTAGGGAGAACTTCTTACACAGAACTTTTAGTTGGATCTCCTCAAGAAATTTTAAAGTTTGTGATCAAGGTCTGTATATTATCCCAACTTTATTAAGAATTGTTTTCTAATTGGTTATAACATTTTTCAATTAATAATTTCAAAGCAAATTGTTAATACAACTGTATAAAATGAACATAATTTTCTTAACTTGTATTTTTGTTATTGAGCAAGTTTATCAAAGTAAATTGTCTACTAAAGAAAAAAATATGTTGATCACTATATTTCAATACAATTAGTTTCTTATTTTATATTATACATGTAAAATAAATTATCAGAGAAAAGGAAACTTCAGCAGACCAATAAGAGTGATTTCTTCACAGGTCAGACTCAATCCCTATACATGATAAGTTTGGAAAAGGTATGATTTCAATTTTTATTCTATATTTACAAATCAAAAACAACTAAATTTTTATTTGATTTTCAGCAATGTTAGTGCACTGTGACAAACGCTAAACTATTTTTGGGGGGTCAGCAATAGGGACTCTGAGTTTCTGACTTTGTCATTTTCCTTCCATAAGAGCTCCAATGCAATCAGAATATCCATCCTACACCAAAGTCCCTGTAGCCATCCTTAAGGCCATTATAGTTAGGTTCAGCACCTTCGTAGACACCTCATGCTTAGGTGAAGTTGAAGAAAAAAAGGCAGGAAACAAATTGAAAGAAGGTCCATTCTACCTCTTCTAACTTCACCATCTTTGTCTAGCGCCCCCTATTGGTACAGCCTAGCATGGCGCCAGCTTGCCATGATTCCCAGCACCTGTGCACAAAGTAAGAATTTGGAAGGGTAGGCTTGGAGCTGAGGAATAATACTTTTATAACTGGCTCACAGCGTCACTAACCTACCAAGAGATATTTGCTGTATACAACACATTAAAAATGAACCAGCTCACCTTTTTCTTAAACTCTACTACAGAACAAGCCTTGTATGTAGTCTACATGAATTGTGTATGTCAGTATAGTTCACTATTTTTACACCCATGTCCTAAAAAAATATTGAGAATTATAGGCATGGTCTCTTATCAGCAGGTTTTTCCCCTGTGGTTTCAGTTGCTTATTCCATCCTAGTCTGGAAAATTAATGAAAAATTCCAGAAATTAACAATTCAGAAGTTTTAAATCTCCACCTTGACTAACATGATGAAATCCTGTCCTCTTTCTGGCCAAAGGGATGTAAATCATCCTTTTGATCATAGTATGCATGCTGTATACACTATACATTCTGTGGAAGTTGAGAGAGACAACATTCACATAAATACTACTGCAGTATATTATTATAATTATTCTATTTTATTATTAATGCTGTGAATATCTTGCTAATGCCTAATTTGTAAATTAGATTGTATCATAAGTATGCATTAGGGAAAGCACATTAAATATAGGGTTCTGTACTTTCTTAGGTTTTAGGCATCCATTGGGTGTCTTGGAATGTATCTCCTGAAGATACAGGACTACTTCTTTACCTGTTGGATAGATGATGAAAAACTAACTAATGAGTTAAGTTGATGAACTGATTCAGATCACTTTTGAAAGAGAAAGGGCCACAAAGTTGAGGCTAGTTCTCCTGGTATTATTATTATTATTGTTATTACCACTTCTGGGCATATGCAGATGGTTCCATAATTTCTTCAAAATCTTCTGAAAAATTAAAAGCAGTACTAAATCCATTTAGCATTTCAAATAAAATAGTAATGTTTTTAATGGGGTACTTCCTTTGCTGTGGGTGATAGAAATGAAAGAAATGATAATTAGTAAGATCTTTTACTTGTGGAACCTAGTCCTTGGTGAAAAGGACCACACATTCTTTGCCCTTGGATGATCTCCCCTCTTAATAATTTCAGAGAATCTGAGAAATAAAAGAAAATACAGCAGGCTCCAGGTTACCATGACATAATTGGAGGATCCATCAAGTATTCCAAGTTCCAATTTCCCTGGGATGTTTGCAGCAAACAGTAGAATGGACCACATAATATTTGAAATTTTTCTTTTCTATTCTTACCACTTTATGTCTTTGGAGAAAGAAGAAACAAAACCATTGCAAAATTATATTACTACTTTGAAAACTGTCTCCGACAAGCATCATGCAACTGTTGCTCTTCTCCCTATTCTCTGCATCATTGTAACATTTTACCTTATTCAATATGGTCCCCTCGACCAGCCAGCATGTACTATGTGTTAACTGCTCCATGCCCAGTACTGCCTAGAGTACTATAGGAGTCTCGAAGTAGCTTTCATTGGTAAAATATGGTTAGGATAGCAGCATAAAAATATATAAAACTATTAAAGCCAACAGAGTATTAAATGAGATAATTTATTTCTCAGTATCCTAGTAATAGATCTTCCCTGATGTAGGAGACTAGATTATGCTATCCTAAAATATGACTAGAAGATACCAGAACATACCATCCAAAACTATGCCTCTTTGGCATAAGGATTATTTCAGCTAATTATTTTGAGAAACTGTAGATACAGGAGAAGCTCAAAAACAAAAAATGACTCTTTTGTAAAGGAAATTTGTTTCTATGAAAGAAAATCTTCATTTGTAAATATGTCCTTTCTCTCTCTGTAGTAGGAAGGATGATTATAAATCATGATGTAATTTTTTTTTTTTTTTGGTACCGGGGATCGAACTTGGGTCCTTGCGCTTGCGCGGCAGGCGGTGAAACCACTGAGCTAAATCCCCAGCCCTTATGATGTAATTTTTATATCAGCAAAACCAATAAAATCTACATAATATGGCTTACCCAGTTATTATGCTTTTCCTAATCATCTCCCTATTATTAACCTCCCCAAACGCCCTTCTTTCTTTACCTCACTTGAAGATGATATTTAAACCAGTACTCAAAGCCACTTTTCTGAGATTAATTCCATTCCCTTGAGTAGATCCCATATACACACAAGGTATATATTTCAAGAAACTTCTACAATAAACTTCTATTAGTTTTGCTTTTAGTAATCTGATTTTTTGTTACAGGACCGAACTAAGAATCCAGAGAGTAGAGAGAAAATTACTTTTTCCTCTTTTTTACTGGCAAAGAGAAAAGAAAACAGAAACATTCATTGAGGTGAAGTATATAGGCCATGGTTCAAAACTAAAAATAGAATTTAGACTGGGCCTTGAAGAATAAATAGAATCTAAACCAGGGTAGGAAAGCCAAGGAAACAGCTAATTAAAAGCACAAAGGCAAAGCCAAAATTTGGACTTAGGTGAGGGAAGTGCTAAAGATGTGATTAAAAAAAAATTCTAGGTGAAATAAGGCTCATAACAGTTCGTGGAAGAGTTTGAAAAATTATTAGTAAGCTATGAACTTGATGCAGGATTGTCAAGTAAATGGGGTAAAACATGCTGGGAATGAGATTTTAATAAGATTGATCAGCACTACATAGAATGGTTTGGCAAGTGGACACCTCACCTTCCTAAGGGATGCCAACAGATGTCTAGTATAGTGATATAGTGGAATATATATAACCTAGTATAGGTTATAGTGGAAGCTATACACCAGTCACTGGCTACTTTGATAGCAGTTTTTAAGCATCCTGTGTCCCCTTCTAGTCCATCAACCTTTGCAATGTCCCTTCCCAGCTTTATATGTGGATTGCCCAGCATCCAAAGCAAAGACAGTGCCCTGGAGGAAAAGGATGAAATCTTTTGAGTGTCACGTTGCTCCTGCTGATCCAGGTTTTGGTCTCTTTTATCCCGTTGTCCTCCTGTATTGTATACATTTTTTAATTTTATGAAATTATTGTGCTTTCACATCTTAAAAACAAAATGCTCACACTAGGGAGACTTCCTGGACTCATCAATTTTTGGAAATAACTAAGGGCTAAGCTGGGAAACACGTCTTTGGTATGCAAACTAGTCCATCCAGAGCCATGTCTCCTATAAATGGCCCATACAGCCCTGGAAAGCAATATTCCTCTACCTTAATCATCCCAGGGCTGGGTGGCAGGTAATTGGGGATCACCCCAATAGCTTGGAGCTCAACGAAATTATTTAAACTAGCAGGTCCTAAAGTGTTCACTCCACTTTGTCTTGCCTTTCCCTAGAAAAACCAATAAAGTCCATAGCAAAAGCTTCCCTGGCTCCCTTCTTCTGTCTCTTGACTACCCTGGTATCCTTCCCATGTGGCCCTACGTAGTGTGCCATAGGACTTGGGAGTGTGATCAGTTTTTCTCCTTGAGCCTCTCTCGTGTCCTCCTGCAGCTGCACCTGACTGACCATATCATAATATAGCGCAAAGCAGCCCCACAGCATGTATCATCTCCCAACACCTTCCGCTCTTTCTCCTCAACTGAGGAACTAAGTGTGCTTCCTACTTTATGATTTGATGGGGAAAAGAAAGAAGGTATAGTTGAAATCAGATCTGACAACACTATGCTTTTTCTCAGGCCACCATCTTATCTAGAACATTTGGCTCTTAGCACACAGTATACATGGTTGTTTTTCTAACTTCTCTAGGCTCGGCCCCATAGCTCCTTTAATACATCTCCATGTATTACACAGGAATCCAATGCTTCAGGTTAATTGTGGCCTTAAGCCATTTGCATTTATAAGGCTGCATAATAGATACTTATGTTGCATCTTTATGAACTTGTCTTATTATATTTTTATCTCACTACCTAGAATCTAAAATTTCCAACCACAAAGTCCTAACGCAGCATTTCCATTTTATATCTCAATAAATATTAGCAAATGATCTCATCTTTTGCATGTTTATATTCCTTGCCAAGGGAATGAGGCTATAGATGTAGAGGTCTAGATAAGAAACTAAAAAATTTCTAAACTTTAAAAGAAATGGGCGTTGCTGACAAGAGAATGAAATGTCATAAAAGGAATCATCCCTTCAGTATATGCTGAGATAAATTTTATATGTACACACGAAATCTCTGTCTTTGAATTGTCACATTTAGAAACTGCTCTTACATAGATCCTGGGAAAGTAAATTTAAAGCCAAACACAATGCAGCATGAGGACAATGTAACTTTATTTAAAACAAAACAAAACAAAACAAAACAAGGCAATTTGTTCTTAGTAGAGTAACCCCTAAACAGCAAGTTTTGATATGGTAAACTCTAATAGCACAAAAGCTCAGACTGTTCACAGTTAACAACCATTATATTTTCCTATTTCACCTGACAGAGATTTTCGTGAATTTTCGTTTGGCCCTTTCTTACTATTTTACCTGGCTCCTCCCTTCACCAGCTTGTTCTTCATGGTCTCCTGACTCTGAAACCCTCTACTGTACACACCCAATTTCTCAACTTTTGTGTATCCAGTTGCAAGATTTTGTTGTTACCACTTATGACCATTGTTTAGACAAGCTGAAGATACTCATTCAGTCAGCTTTTAACTTAAAAGAAACTAAAAATTTATACTAACTATACTCTCCAACCCTCTTGTATTTAGAGAAAGTATTCATAAAACCAAGTTCCTGATACTATTGTTTAATGGTTTTCTGTTGTTCTATTTTGTTTTTCTTTTCTTTTTCTTATCTTCCTGTATTGGGGGGGGGTACCGGGGATTGAACACGGGTCCTTGCCCTTGCGCAGCAGGCGGCGAAACCACTGAGCTAAATCCCCAGCCCAATCTTCCTGTATTTTAACAGCATTTAAAAGTCAATTTTAATTTATCTCTAGCATTTTTCTAGTTCATCTCTTTTTCTTTAGCTTTTTTAATGGTTGCTCTAGGTATTGCATTTTATATAGGTAGCTAATTACAGTCCACTTGGTGATGTCATTTTACTAGCTCAAGTGAAGTACAGAAACCTGATTTTGCTTTTTGCTATTTTGTCATGAATTTTTCATCTACATATATTGAGTCATATCAGATGCTGGTATATTTTTGTTCCAATCATTAAACTCAATTTATAAAAAAGAAGAAGTGAAGCCTACTATTTTTATCCATGGTTTTGCTTACCATGGTCTTTCTCTCTTCCTGAAGCTCCAAATTATCTTCTATCATTTTCTTTCAGTTTAGAGGACCTCTTTTAATCATTTCATTAGAGAACTTCAACTGGCCACAAAATCTCTTAGTTTTCATTTACCAAAAAAATTCTTGATTTCCTCCTTCAGTCTTAAAGTATGTTTTCTCATGATATAGGATTTGGAATTGAAAGTCTTTCCTTTCTGAATTTGGAAAATATCATGCCATTTTCTTCTAGATTTTCTGGTTTCTAATGAGAAATCCACTGACATTCAGATTATTTTTCCCCTCCAGGTAAAATGTCATTTCTTGCTGCTGTTTTCAAGCTTTGTTGTTCATATTTGGTTTTCAGAAGTCTAATTATGATGTGCCTTGACATAAATAATTTCTTTGGGGTTTAGCTCATTTGATATCCTCGCAGATTCTTAAATCTAGAACTTTACGCCTCTTGCAGAAATTGGGAAAGTATCAGTCATTATTTCAGATCTACTTTATTCCTCTCCTTTCAGTATTTTGATAAAGTAAATAGGAGATCTAATATAGTGCCACAGGTCCCTGATGCTCTGTTCACTTCTTCCTTGTCTACTTTTTTACTGCTGTTCTTTTGGGGTAAGTTCTATTTTTCTATCTTCCAGTTCACTGGTTCTTTCCTCTGCTCTCTTTATTCTGTTATTGAGCCCATCCACCTATTTTTTCTTTTACTTATTGCAGTTTTCAGTTTAAAATTTTTACTTGGTTCTACTTTATATCCTCTATGCTGAGGCGTTTATTTTCTTCCTAAGGTTTTCTATTTTGTTTCAAGTATGTTCATAATTGTTCATTGGAGTATGTTTAGTATACCTAATTTAAAACCTTTGGCAGTTAATTCTTATCTGTCACCTTAGTGTTGGCATAAGCTGGCTGCCTTTTTTTCTCACTCAGTTTGAAATTTTTCCAGTTCTTCATATGGTAAGTGACTTTCAGTTGAAATCTGGACATTTTCACATGAGGCTCTGGTCCTAAACTTTCTGTTTTCTCTAGCTTTTTATGACACTGCTCCAGCAGGGGGAGGGGATGGGGTAACATCAATCTGCTGGTAGAGGTAGAATTCCAGGTTAGCTATTGGACTTCTACTTATGCACAAGCAGGGCCATCCTCATCATGCTGAGTGGGAATGAGATTTCTGGTTTCCCACACAGTCTCCACTGATGCTTTGACTGTGTAGCCTCCTTATTGCTGGACAATGGTGTAGGTCCTTCCTCCTCAAACCTCTCTGATACCACCACAGCTGGGAGAGAATAGGACCATCTTATTATTTTGATCTGGGGCTATTCCCCACATCATCCCCATTAACACAGTAGAGAGAGAATCTCATTGTTGGTCAGAGTGGATAGAAAAACATTTCAGGCTTCTACTTAGCCTTCTTTGAAATCATCCCAGCAAAGATGTTGCGGTGCTTTGCTCATCACAGCTTTAAGCTTGCAAGTCTAGGTTGCCCTCTCAATCTGTGCTGTTTTAGGTGGGGAATAGGGTAACAGTTTTTTCCTTGCAGTGTGATGAGAGTAGATTATTGCTTAAAACTTTTCTGTCTTGTTAGACTACCCCTTACACAAAACTTTGGTTAGATAGAAAGGAACTTTTTTGAGTTTTTTGTTTG
Source organism: Heterocephalus glaber (assembly GCF_000247695.1). The sequence continues at coordinate 21,573,794 of NW_004624734.1, read as the reverse complement.
AATCCATTGGCATTTCTAGATTCTCCTCCTTGGCTGGGAATCTATGCCACATGAAACAAACAACAAAAACCTAGCAAATACATCACAGTGTCATTCCTGGAGTCCTGAAGTCCTACCTGGTCTATCTTCTTCATTTTTGGAGTCTTCTTATGTTTGTTTTATATATACTACCCAGGATTATTTTTGTAGTGAGCTAAAAGAATAGGAAAATTATATCTATTGCATCTTCCCCAAAGCAAAAGTTATGTTTACAAGATTTATTGGGACATCTCTAAAAACTGCCTGAGTTTAGAAAAAAATTTCTCTAGGCTCTTCTGGAAGCCAGAAATCCTTCTTCAAATTGGCTCCACATTTTTTATGCCTGTTTCAGATAGGTTATAGTGGTTTGATAGACACCCACACATTCTCCCATGTCTTAGAGATATGATTTTTCTGTCATACACTGGAAAGATGTACTGTACTCCTAAAGGTAACAGAAGCTTGTCACCTCAGTGATTCTTAAAGCATGTGTTTTGAATGGGGCACAGAGGTCTACACATTCCAAATGGTGCTTTTAAAAATGAGCATTTATATAGTTGAACAAAGCCCTCTGTCTGGTTATGATCATGTTCTAAGAGGCTGGCACAGCCATAAAGTAAGATGCATGATGAAGGCTTCTCTCTTTGGAGAACCTAATGACCTATGTTTATTATTATGAAGTCATGAATATCTACTTCCTTCATGAATATCTACTTGCCTCTTGACAGATTATACCAAGGGGCCTAAACCAGAAGTTTGAATTTGGTGTGGAGAGAAAAGGGAGCTAGGGTTTTCTTCATGATGGGCAAGTTGAGGCTTTACTTGATTTAAAAGCCTTAAGGTTTGGTTAAGATTCCTAAGCCCTGAGAGTTGCATGGGAAACAGCAATATCCCCCTGGTCTTTAGAGGACCATGAACTTCCTTGTAGTGACCAGAATAAAGTTCACATCCCAGAAACACTTACTTGGCTGAAGACTTCCTGCATGATACTTTTAACAGGGAGGGAGTCCCAATAATAACACAAAGGGAATTTCACCACTCTGTGACATTGAAACTTGGGCTCAAATTTAATTTAAGTTAAAAAAAAAGGCAATATTATTTGTTTGCATACTTAACTTTGTAAAGTAGAATTTAAACTCCTCATAATAGTTTTTTTTTAATTTTACCTAGTTCTGATAAGGGAAGAGGAACTCTTGGTCTTATACTTATGCCTGTTTTCTCTTTCTCTAATTTGTTAACTTAATTCATAGATCACCATAGTCTTCCATACTAACTTTCATATTTCTTAGCTTTAAAAATTTTAAGTAACAGTTTTCTTATTGAATTGGAATTAAACACTGGAAGTATTTTAAACTGGACCCCAGTTTTAAAAAGAAATTTATCAAGGAGAACAAATGACTTGAGTGTGATGTTTCCTTTACCTTGCACTGAAATGTCATCTGTGACTTTAAAGGCAGTGATTTCTTCTTGTATTTTGTCTATTACCGCTGCAGTCTGGGTATGCATTGCCTGGACTAGTGGTGGTGAATCCACGGTGTGCATGCTGTTTTTCTTTCAAGACAAAAAGATGTTAATGTATGAGTCTTTGTTTCTAAACTAAAACCTCAGTGTTCAGGTTTAATTGTAGTGTTGGCACCTTGCATCAAATAAGTTGGTTTGAGTTGCAATTTGGGCACTTGTCTCTAAAAGGTTTGCCATCACTGGCCTAGACCATGTGGATTTCCTTTTACAGTTTTACAAAAGTAGTGGACACGAGTGGTTGAACCTAAGATTTCTGGTGCCCCCTTTATTCTTCATCAGGCTGCATTTACTATTGCATTTTGCAGGGTCCAAGTGAAGGCTCCCATCTTCCTCTTCCACTGAAAGTATTTTCAAACTATTCTGTTCTCAAGAAAGTAATTATCTGATAGCGAATAGATCTTCCACAAAATATCGTAAGGAGATAGATAAACTTTTATCATCTGTCTATATGCCCTCCAAAGTGGCGGTTATTCTCTGTGGCAGACACCAAGAAGGAGTTCACGTAGTGTCACAAGGTAATCAACTGGCTGACACAGCTAGAAAAGAAGCTGCTCAAGGCTCCCCCGCTTTCCAGCCTCCTTGACCTGGGAAGAGTCCCTGGATCATACTCAACCTAAATATTCTCGGTCAGAAATCAAATGGCCTTTCTCCCATGGAAGTCAATTCCTTTTATCAGGATGGCTACAATCAGATGACAGTAAATTGTTCCTTCCTGGTGCTAGTCAATGGAACATTACTAAGTTTTTACATGAAACCTTTCACTTAGGGGGAGACAAGGCCTCTAACAGATTGCTTCAAAATTATTTACAGGAAGGAGACTTTCTCAGGCAATACAACAGATAGTTAAGGCATGTAAGCTCTGCCAAAAAAACAATCCTCTTAATCAGACCATAGCCCCTCCAGGTAGACAGAGACATGGTAAATACCTGGGAGAAGATTGGCAACTTGATTTTACTCATGTGCCAAAGAGTAAGGGACTCTAGGCTCTTCCTGGTGGAAACATTTGTTGACTATATTCATGATAGTCTTGTTGACTATTATTTGGCCCATACACATTCAACTGACCTTGTCTCCTCCAGACTTAAAGCAATGTGCCTACCTGAAAGGAGAACATCTGATGTTTATCGAGGACCTTTATTTAGATAGACCCTCTGGAGAGTATCTCTGACTGCCGATTACAACTATGACTCCCTGTAGCCTGAAATAACCTCTTGCCCCCTCATGGAAGTTTGGGATACCTCTTCAGAGGGGGGGGGATATTATAGACAGCTAAGTTAGGTAGAAATATGAGCAGTCAGATATGGCTGAGCCCTTGAGAGAGTCAGAACAAAGGTAAAACACATTACAACCATGGCTGGAGATGCATCCATTGGAGACCAGGCCTCATGATAAAGAGAAAATGACCAGGCCTACATACTTCCCCAAAGGACAAGCTACACAGTAACACTTATCCTAATGAAGTCTAGATAGACATCAGTCACCTCAGTGGGTGACCAAGGCCTCTGAACCTACCATTTCCAGAAAAATGTCTTTGTTCTTTCCATGCACGCTTGTTATGTGACTTGTTTCCCATTGGATCACTATTACCTAAGTAACTATACTCATAAACTAATTAGTTGAGCATAGCATTAATTCACATTGTACTCACGTGGTTTTTGCTCTATAAAACTTCCCCTGTGAAGTGGGGTCCTCAGTCCATTCAGGACCCCCTCCTGCCTCTCAGGAGCTATCCTCTCAATAAACATTTCCTACTTTTAAGTTCCATTGTTCCTAGGATTCATTTTTTGATTTTAGAGAACATGAACTTGGCATATCAAACTTCTAACAGGTTGGGAATTATAATATTTCCATTATATCATTTGGAGGTCCTACTTCATTTCCTATATCACCCCTGTATCATCTTGGAGGAAGTTTAGAAATATATTGACTGCCCAATAGATATTATCAGGTCTTTACTTTTAGGCGAAGTCTGTCTTCTTGATGTCAGACCCATGTCATCTACATATGGGAACCACACCTAGGATGTATAGATCAGAAGTCAGCAAGTTGTAAAACAGTAGTTCTCCAAGTAAAGTTTCTGGGCCAGCAGCATAAGCATCGCCTGGAGATTTGTTAGGAATTCAAATTCTGGTGCCTTAACCTACACCTAGAAATTCAGAAATTCCTAGGGTGGTGGCTATCAACCACAAGTTCTCCAAGTGATTTTGTTACACACTAAAGCTGGACAGCAAACTTTCTAAATCAATGGTTCTCAAATCTTAGCTGTATTAATTGAATCACTCTGAATGTGAGTGTGAGGTGTGTGTGTGGGGGGTATACAGTGTGTATGTTTGTGTGACTCTAAAAATTATATAGAAGCTCTAGGCTCCAATACAATGACATTGGAAGTGAGGCCTTTGGGAGGTGATTAGGTTTCAGTGACAGTGAAAGAACTTTCATAAGGAAAGTACCTGTGTACAAAACAAGAAAGGAATGCTCAAAGGAAGCAAATCTGCTAGTACTATTATAGATAGATGAGCTAGGTAGAAATATTATAGGCAGTCAGATAGGGCTAGATCTTTGAGAGGGTCAGGACAAAGGTGAATCGTACCACAGCTGCACTGGAGACACATCAGCTGAAAACCAGGCCTCAAGACAAAGGCAAGATGACCAGACCTACATACTTCCTCAAAGAACAAACACTGGGCCTAATGAAGTCTAGATAGGCATCAATCACCCCAGTGGGTGACCAGAGACCTCTGGACCCAACACTTCCTAGGAGAATCTTTGTTCTTTCCATCATGCTTGTTATGTGACTTGTTTCCCAATTGGATCACCGTTACCTAAGACTATACTTGTGACCCTATTGGGTGTTCATGGCCGTGGCCCATGTTGTACCCACATGGGTTTCACCCTATAAAACTCCTCTGTAGAGCGGGGTCCCCAGGCTGCCCACTCGGGACCCCTCCTGCCCCTCAGGAGCTTTCCTGTCTTCCTACTCTTGACCTCCTCCGTTGTTCCTAGGACTCCTTGTTCAATTTCTAGAGAACAAAAACTCGGCAGAGCACACAGTTAACAGGTTGGGAGATATAATATTTCATATTTCATCTCCGGTACTATTTCCTGCAACATCATCTTGACCTTGGGTTTCCCATTCTCTAAAACTGTAAGAAATAAATTTGTTATTTAAGCTACCCTAATTGTGGTATTTTGTGATTGGAGCCCGAGAAGACAATGTGTATGTAATATATATAAATATACTTTTTTCTTGGCCTGTCAACACAGAGTTGGATATTTTTTTGCATTGCACAGATATTGACTTCTGGTACTCGGAAGACTTGAGGTCAAGACACAGACACCCTAGGGTTCTTAGTGTGAGAAGCAGATCTGTGCACTGCAGCTCAGGGTTTATTACTGTTCCCAGAAGCAGTACATTATTATTCATCTTTCCCCTCATCCTCTAGTCCTCCCTCAGTTTTGAGGCATTATTGCTGAAGTAGAAAGAACACGGACTTTGAAGCCAGAGACACAAGTCTTGCTTTGCTATCCAAGCTTTCTACATACTTGTTTTGTGAACTTTAGCAAGTCGTTTGGCTTTTGTTAGCCTTGGTTTCTCATTCAAAAGGAAAAAAATATAAAGGGGGTGTGGGTACAACCTATTCCCTGGGTATAGAGGCCAAGATTAAATTAAATTAGGATAATGTATTTAAATTCTAAAACAATACATAAAGACAAGAGTATGGCAACTATCGTTTATAATAAATAGGCATTCCTCTCAAAGACAATAGTGTAAATTTAAAGGCTTTATCAAACTTCGTATCAATAAGAACATAATAGCATGAAGTGTACTTGTGTCACTTCTGACGTGTGCATGTTGAAGCAGTAGAACGAGCATTTTTTTCTTTTAGATTGTATGCTCTTTGAGAATGTGACACAGAATATCTGTATGTGCACTAGCACATAATATTAATCTTGACATCACAATTACAAAATATCAACTGAAAACAATACATAAAATAATATCTTAATAGTTTTAATAAAGAATCTGAAACATTCAAAAAACAAAATTGTCATAAGATAGCCTCGCTCCCTTGATGAATGAGCACAAGAAATTACATCTTACAGTTATAGTCCCCTGAGCTACAAGGAATCTTGAGTTTTATTTTCTCTCATTTTATCTTCTCATTTGCCTCCTCAGAGAGACCAGAAGCATTAGGCTACATGCCTATCGAAAGCATATATGACTCTCACTTTTATAAAAGACAATTTGGGGCTTTTTTTGCAAAATTTTAAAAATTAGCTTTTAAGGTGTTGCTTTCATGCTATTAAACTCAGTTTTAAATGAGCAATGTGATGAGTTTTGGTAAATGTACACAGTGCTATAAATACCACACAAATATGATAAATACCACACAGAATATTTTCACCACATCCAAAGGTTTTCTCTCCTTTTGCAATTAATCCTCATCCCCATTCCCAGGCCCTTAAGCCTTATATTTAACTTCTATCACTATACCTTTTCTATAAATTCCTATAAATGAAATCATACAGTCTTCTGTTTTTGGTTTCTTTTATTTACCATAGTAATTTTGACGACTTTTGGTTTGTTCCCAGTTTTTTACTTATTGATGAAATTTCTAGTAATATGCCTGTACAATTTACTGCATGGACATATTCTTTCATTTCTTTGGACATATAGGAGTGAGATTACTGAATCATATGATGAGGACATATCTATATGTGTAATAGAGAGACAAACTGTTTTCCAAAGGGGCTGTACCAGTTTGCATTCTTAACAGTAATATACGAATTGTGCTTATTCCATATCTTCCTCAATGCTTGATATTGTCAATGTCTTTAGCCATTATACTATGCTTGTATAGTATCTAGTTGAAATTTTATTTTATATTCCTATGATCATTGATAATTTTTTCATGAAGTATGATATTCCCTTCATTTACATATTGTTTAATACTTTTGACAAATGCATTACAGTTAAAGTACACAGGCCTTATATCTGTTTTGTAAATTCATCCCCAAGTACTTCACGTTTTATGCTATTATAAATGATACTTTTTTATAGTTCAATTTCTATTTATTGTTTATATGTAGAAATACAATTTATTTTGTGTACTGATAATATCTTATAACTTTCCTATATTCATATTAGTCAGCAATATTATAAGATTTTCCTTGAGACTTTTTACATAAACAACAACATGGCCTGAGAATAAAGGCAACTTCATTTCTTTTTTTCCCAAGCCACACCTTAATTTCAAGCAAACACTTAACTTCATATAATAGCTACCCATTCAGCTGCTCTTCTCCATTCCATCTTTTGAAAAGGCACACCACATTTTGTATAATTCCTTTGTTATGTTAACAAATACCCCCATATACACAATAAAAAGCAATAATTTGATAGTATCTGTATACTGATTTACTGTGCATAAGTATGAGCCCTGTAGCATTGCAAATTACTTCCTAGTTGTTCCTATTCCTGTGAGCATTCTCCACACAATGCTTTTTCATTTTTCAACAGCAGTTTCTTCCTGTAATAGTAGTGGATCCAGTTTTCAGTTTCCAATTCCCACAGAAACAACCTCATGGGCCAGACCCACCAGGTAAGTGGTGTCATCTCATCAAAATTCTGAGTTTCAGAACCACAGGGCCTTCCTTCAAGCTTCAAGCTTTAAAAATATCTAAGTTCTTCTCTTTGACCCTTGGCCTATATAGTGGTAGCTGCTTCCTGCAATTGCTACCTCTGTGATACCTTAATATTCCTTTTCTTTGCTTTTTATTTTTTCTGAATAATGCCATTAGACATACTTAATAAATTTTTAACTTAACACTCACCATGTATTTTGATGGACATATTTAAGGAACTCTGTACTTAACCAGAAAAAAAATGAAGTAATCCAATTTAAAATGGACAAATTATCTGAATAGGCACTTCTCAAGAAATAGAAGTAGCTAAAAAAATAGATGGGCCTGGGGATTTAGCTCAGTAGTTCTGTCACCTGCCTCGCAATCACAAGGACCTGAGTTCGATTGCTGGTACAAAAAAAATAGACAAAAAATATCTATATCAGTTGACTTCAGGGAAGTGCAAATCAAAACCACAATGAGATATCAACTCTCTCCCAGTTATAATGGCTATTATGAACAAACAAAAAATTCAAATTCTCATGAGAATGTAGAGAAAAAGGAATTCTTATACACTGTTGGTGGAAACGTACAATCATTATGGAGAACATTATGGATGTTCCTCAAAAAACTGAAAATACATCTACATATGATACAGTAATCCTATTTCAGTATATTTATCTAAGTGAAATTAAATCAGCATATCAAAGAGATACCTGCACACCATGTTTATTATGATACTATTCATAATAGTTAAGACTTGGAATCAACTTACCTGCCTTTCATCAAATGAATGGATAAAGAAAAACAGAGTGGATATACTTGATGGAGTATTATTGAGCCATAAAGAAAAACTGAATCCTGTCATTTGTAGCAAAATGGATGGAACCAAAGGTAATTATGCTAAATACAATAAGCTTGATACAGAAAGACAAGTATCTCATGTTCTCTCTCATTATGTGGAAGCTAAAAGGAAGTTAATCTAAATGTACGATAATGATTACAAGAGTTTGGGAAGGGTGTAGGGGAGGGGAAGCAAGGAGTGACTGGATTGAATCAGTGTATGCTATGTGCATGCATGCAAACATCACACTGAACCCCACTAATATGTACACTTAATACATGCCAATGAATATAATGTAATAGAGTTAACAGTGGTGTGTTATATGATAGAGATATAAATTTGGAGTCATCTAAATATACATGACGTTTAGACCCATGAGACTGGATGATGTAATCAAGAAGTGGTAGAGATAGTGGAACAAAAGAAGTCTAAGGATGAACCCACAGGCTGCTTCAATTTTTAAGTATTGATGATGTGAAAGGGAACTAGCAAAAGAGATTGAGAAGCAGTGGCCAGAGATATAGTACAGATGCAAGGTGAATACGAAGCCACAGGAAAAAATATTTCAAAGGAGAGAATAAGCAACTCTGTCAATTCCTGTCAACCAGATAATTAATAATAACTAGATTTTAGCAATGTGGTAATCTGGATAAAGTTGTTTTAGGGTAGTAGTTGATAGGGAAATCTGATTATAGTAGTTCAAGGAGAAAAATGAGAAGATACGTTGGAAACAGAAAATACAGAAACTAAGAGTTTTACTGTACAGGAAAAGGGAGAAAAGGCTCAAGAGAATGTTATTTGTTATTATTATAAGATGGGAAAATAATAACACATTTTATACTAATGGAAATGTTCTACAAAGAGGGATAGATAATGCAGTGAAGAAAAGAATTGTTGGAACAGTATCTTTTAGTAGGAGAAAGAGATGAAATTTAATGAACAACAAAGGAGGTTAGACTTAGCTTTGAGCAGAATTTATATAGAGTAATAGGAGAGATGACAAAAAATATTAGTACAGATTTAGAACATAAAAAATAGAAAGAATCTTCAAATCAAAAGTAGCTGCCTTAAAAAGAAAAAGAATGCATTCATAATTAATATTAAAAATAAAACAGAGGTCATAACTAAAAAGGCTACAGATATTTCCCAGATAATAAAAGACTATCACAACCAATTTTCTGCCAATATAGTTGAAAATAAACTCAAGGAAAGTATAACTTAGCAAAATTAACTAATAAAGAAACAGAAGATTAATAGTTCTATAATTGTTTTGAAATTGAATCTGTAATTTTAAATTCTTGCACCAAGTAAACTCACACTCAATGATGAAATAATGAAATCATTTCCTTTCAGGTTAGGAATAAGAGTAAGAAAGAAATTATCATTTCTACTCAACATTGTAATGAAGAATTTAAGTAAAGCAGTTAAGGCAAAAAGAAATAAAAGTTATGTAAATAAAAAGGAAGTGTAAATACTTTCAATATTCTCAGAAGATATTGCCTTTTTTGAAAGACAGTCTTTTTTAAAAAAAATCAACACCCGCCCACTTTTGACCAAGAGACCCAGCCAGTGAGGACCCCTGGGCACACCCACCAGCCCCCAGCTTGGATTGCACGTGGGCAGAGCAGGCATTGGCTGAGTGTGCCCTGCTCAGTCCAGCTTGCTCCAGCCACTTGCAACCAGGAGACGGAAGGCTGAGATGGAGTCTCTACTTGGATCCGCACTACAGAGGCACAGGGGAGCATAAAGGCCATTGTTCTGAGCTGCAGAAGTGAACAACAGAGAGAGAGGGCCTCTCTCAGGCTCCCTGATGAAAACTGAAGCCCACTGGAAAAGTGAAGAGAATCCCTGTAATAAAGGCACACCAGACCACCATGCTTAGTAAGTTGGAGGGATCATCACCTCCCATCAGAACCTGGAGGACCTTCAGGGAAAAGGAAGCTGGAACCTGCAGCAGAAGCTTGCAGAGTTCAACCCTGCAGGAGGACAGGGAGCTCAACTTGGGAGTTGCAGCCAGAAATCTGACTGAATCTCACAAGTCTGTGACTGGCTTACTGAGACTCACTGATTTATATCTGCACACTGCTGCCCATATTGTCACCTGTGATGCAGAGACATACCCTGAAGGAGGCCCTTCATTTTTATCTTTTATTTGTTATTTTCAAAATTACCACTGTTTTTTGCTCTTATTTTTAACTTTTTTCCTTCTTTGCTACTCTTTTAAATTTTTTATTTTGCTCTTTTTCTTTCCTCTTCTCTCTCTCTCTCTCTCTCTCTCTCTCTCTCTCTCTCTCTCTCTCT
>NW_004624734.1:21534658-21558945 GCF_000247695.1 Heterocephalus glaber | reverse complement strand
TAAACTTGCTGGAAGATAAGTTAGGTAGAACTCTTGAAGACATTGGCATAGGAAAAGACTTTATGAACAAAACCTCAGTAGCACAGGAACTAGCACAAAGAATCAACTGGGATATCATCTTATTAAAAAGCTTCTGCCCTTCAAGAGAAACCACCAATAGAGCTAAGAGACAACCTACAATGTGGGAAAAAAATTTTAGCAGCTGTACCTCAGACAAAGGTCTACTATCTAGAATAGATAAAGAATTGAAAAAAAAATCAGACCCTCTAAATTCAAAGACCCAATTCAAAAATGGGCATCTGAAATGAGCAGACATTTCTCTGACAATGAAGTAAAAGCAGCAAATAAATATATGAAAAAATGTTCAACATCACTGGTCATTTGAGAGATGCAGATAAAAACAACCCTGAGATTCCACTTCACCCCAGAAAGAATGGCTGCTATCAAGAAATCAACCAATAAGAAATACCAGTGGGGTTGTGGGGAGAAATGGAACCCTTCTCCATTGTTGGTGGGAGTGCAGACTGGTGCAACCATTGTGGAAATCAGTATGGAGATACCTCAAAGAACTAAGGCTAGACATCCCATTTAACCCAGCTATTCCCCTGCTGGGTATCTTCCCAAAAGAATTAAAAGAATCATACCACAGTGATATATGTGGATCCATGTTTAGAGCAGCACAGTTTGTAATAACTAAAGCTTGGAAGCAGCCCAAGTGCCCATTAACTGGAAACTGTATAAAGAAGATGTGGGTTTTTTTTTATAAAATGGAGTACTACTCAGCCATGAACAATGAGAAACTAGAGACATTTATAGCTAAATGGATGCATATTGAGGCCATACTCTTAAGTGAAATAAATAGGACACGTGTAAATACCGAATAGTTTCTCTGGTGTGAGAAACTGAAAGTGTAAATAAGGATTAAAATGAATAATTTATAATTTGAAATAGGAAAAGGTCTACAGGTGTAGGGGTGATGGGAGGAGAAGGGGAAAGGAAAGAAGAGAAAGGAAAAATTAGGGCAAAAGAAAAATAATGGAAACAAAATATCTGTAAATAGGGAAGGGTGGAGAGGGTGAAGAGTGCACAGTTAATGGAGAAAAAAATAAGGACCAAGATACATCATGTACAGGTACAAGCACCCAATGATAAATGTAAATGTATTATATAACTAAAATGTACCAATAAAAGAATTTTTAAAAAAATCAATAGACTCTAAAATAATAATAAATTGCTGGATGAAAAAGAAACATACAAAAACTAATTTCAATTTTATAAACAAACAAGCAACAGAAATACTAGCCCCAAAAATCATTCTAACAGTACTAAAATTAAGAATACTTAGAAATGCACCAAGTCTGGGTGGACCATAAAACATCTGAAAGACATTAAAAATAAGACATATCACATTCATGGTCTGGGAGACTCAGTATCATAAAGATGTTTTTTTCTTTCCAAATGAATATTCAGTTTCATTACAGTTGTCTTGATTACTTTCTTGTTGCTGGGGCAGGATACCTGACACCCATGCTTTAAAGAAAGAGAGATTTCAGTCTATGGCAAGCCAACTCCAAGCAGGAAGGGCATAGCGGAAGGGTCAGCTGGAAGAAAGCTGCTTACATCATGGTAGACAGGAACCAGAGAGAAAAAGGAGGACTGTGGTGGTAGATATATCTTTTTAGGTCACATCATCAGTGAACTACCTCTAACTAGCTCTCACCTAGTAACTGTAAGTCTGCTATGAGCTCACCAATGAATTTATCCACAGTGAATATGGCACCCCATAACCCAATCACCTCCCAAACACCCGAGGTTTTGGGGGGACACTAAAGATCTAAATCATAACAGTAGTTCATCCAAATCTCAACAGGTTTCTGAGTGTGAAGGGCTGCACAGTCATCAATGGATATGTGAAACTTTATAGCTAATTCTAACATCAATATAGAAATACAAGGTACAACACCCACAATACTCTTAAAGGAGAAGAGTAAGAATTGATAATAGACATTAAGGAAAAATGATAAAAGATACAAATTTTAAAATAAACTTCTCGAGTAGTCTATTGATTTTAAAAATTTTTATGAAGTACAATAAACTAAATATATTTAAAGTATGCAATTTGTTCAATTATGACCTACATATGCACTTATGAAACCATCACTTTCTAAAAGTCTCTTTGTACTTTTTCCCCCAGGCTGTTTCTAGGCAATCACTCATTTATTTTGTGTCATTATAGATTAATTTTCATTTTTCCATAATTTAATATAAATAAAATTATAGTGAATGTCCTCCATCATTCAATTTCTTTTCGTGGACATAATTATTTTAAAATTCATACACATCACAGCATCTACCCATAGCTCTCTCCTACCTGTTACTGATAGTGTTCACAAGTGAAATTTAAAATGTCAATCTGCTGAAAATACGAAAAAGTGAAAGCAAGTGGTTGACATAACGTGCTGGAAATCCTCATATCAAATGACCCTGACGAATATTTTTATGCTGGTCCTGAGTTTGTTGTCCCTCTTTAGAAAAACAGGGTTTTAATGAACAAAATGATTCAGAAGAACCTGTTACTGAACACTTCTCTTCCTTTTCACAGACTGCTTATTTACTTTACTCAAATATATTATTATAAAAGTGTAGCTATAAATGTAGTTTCCCTATGAACCATGCAGGATTTATTTTATTCTATTTGTGCAAACTATGCCTTTGTGCACCAGCCAGCTGATACGAGTTTTGATCACAATTAAGAGTATGTATTCAGCCGCCTGCCTCGCAAACGCAAGAACCCAAATTCGATCCCTGGTACCAAAAAAAAAAAGTTTGTGGATGGGTCGGCCCTGTTTAAGCTCCTGCAAGCAAAGCTGTTCAAGGGCCAAGTTAACTAATGATCAGAAGAGACAACACAAGTAGCAAAATTTTTAACATACACATAATTTACTTCAGTGCTATAATTATGACAGCAACGAATGTTAACTTGTTTCCTTTATACTTGGCATTGTTATCAGAGTATTTCATTTAATCCCTAAATCCCAGTGAGATTGATGCTATTAATTATTCTTATTTCATACAGAGGAAAACGAGCATGGAAACAATAAAATCATAAAGTTAAGAACAGAGCAGAGTCTAGAGAGAAATTGATTCTACATAAAAATATGCCTTGTTGTGAATTCCAGTTCTGCCACTTTGTAGTGCTCAGATTCGTTATTTGTTAAATAGACATCTCTAAAATAAATTCTACAAATAAATAAATAAATAAAATTCTACAAAGTAACAATACCAAGCCACGCATGGTGCCACATGTGTGTGATCGCAGAAGGATTCAGGAGGCCAGCGCAGGAGTATCACAAGTCTTAGGTCAGCCTGGGCAACACAGCGAGTTCAAGGTCACCCTACACTACATAGGGAGATCCTGTTTCAAAAAACAACAGCAAAGCTACCAGTTCACAAGATTTGTGTATGGTTTAGATGATACAATACATACAAAATGCTTAGTAAAATTCCTGGCACACAGAAAATAATGAACAGTAGCCATAATAATTATTTTTGTCTCCATTATTACCATGCCCATGCAATAATACTTTTAACATTTACCCAGAGTCAATTATCCAAAGGTAAAACATTTCCAAATCTAATATTCACATATGAGCTTGCGTTACTTCTAAATATTGAACATTTCAGAAGCATGAGAAATGAATATTTAGGTGCATTCTGCTTGTCCACCAAAAGTGTTGATTTATGCTCTATTCCTAAGCATATTTCCTCACAACCTATTATGACAACTCTTAATTATCTTTAAAATGCAGCTAAGGAGAAATTCATCTAGTATTTTAATCCAGTGACGGAAGGGTTTGCCACATGGGTATTATCTGAATTAGCAATTTGACTCCTTGACCAATATTCCCAGATTTACATTGTTTATTCAACTCTCATTACTTTTATTTTCCTCGGGACATAATGTGATAAATGCTGCACTGCAACATGATTCACAGCTTAACTGTGAGGTTGCCAAAGCACACTCGTAAAAAGTCTCAGCAGACAGAGATGTAAAGGAGGATAGATAGATAGCAAGGCTGTCTATGGCTTTCTGGAATTCTTTAAGGCTAGGGAATGCTGGACAGATTAATCTTGAATGTACAATTAATCCCATGGTAATTTTTAGTGTGTTTCTCTCCTTGTACATCTAATCATAATTATAATCTCTCGTCTTAGGTAAGGTTGGGACCACCAGCTTGCCATATGTCCTTGCATGCCACATGACAAAATTAGCCTTGCTAGCTGCATGTGCCTCTATTTCCATTCCAGTTCAGGATTAGTGCAATGACCTTTTCTAATTTGATGGCACAAATTCCTGTCTGGAGTCTTATTCTGAATTGTATTTACCAGTCATATGACTGAAAGAAAATACTCCAGGCTGTTAGCACCAGGCAGCTGGGAGAGAAAACCAAGGAAGGAAGGAATGCTTGTTGTATACAGTAGTCCTTGACTCTCTGTAGCAGAGCAGAACTGGAAAACACTTTCCAGCTTTCTGAGAAAAAGAAGGCAAGCATTCAGCTAGTGGCACTCACAGGTTGCCATCAGGTCTGTTTCAAAATACCTACATGGAAGTTGATCTTCTCTTCTTGGAAACAAGAAAGAGTTGGAAGGGATCTTAGTCTAGATCCATGTTTCTTTGCCTTAGGTTTATTGCTCCAATCATCTGGATTTAGGATCCATCACAGCACTTGCTTGTGTCTCCTTCAGTAATACCTACTTCTGTACAAACACAGTCCTCAATATCCTCCAGCAATACTGTGATGCCTTTCCTGTGGAATCACTTTTCCATTCATCATAAGGCATATGCCCAGCCCTGACTCTGCTGCCTCACCTACCTATTACTTTCCAGTCAGTGACCTCTGGCTTCTACTTCTCAGAGAAAATCGGAGCCTTCTCAACACCACCTTTCTAACAGCAATACTTACGTATAGGTATTAAGATATGATTTTTTTTTTCCTTTCCCGATGAGGAATGGATGGTCCTTTTATTTCAGGAGATAATCCCTCCAACTGTGCTATGGATACTATAACAGTGCTGCCTTCTTAGAAATTTAACCCTATGGACTGCCCCAACTCATTACTTTATCTTCAACCCTTTTCTTTCTGTGGCTTCCTTGCTATCATCATTTAAACATTCTCAAGCTTATCTTCCTAAAGAAAAATTCTTCAATTCTGTATCTGCCACAGCTACTTTTCTATATATTTAATGCTCAATCACTATTTTTACCTTTTCCTGTCTGTTTCATTAGCTCCTCAGCATATTACCCCTGTCCATAGCAATTCCCCTGAAACAACTCTTCCCAAGGTCACCAATGACAACTTTGCTACAAAATTTAACTGGTTTAGCTCTGCTTCTGTCACTTCTCCATCGTGTTCAACACATTTCTTTCTGTCTGAAGCAGTCTCCATTCTTGATCACAGGAAACTAGTCTCACTTTCCTCCTATCACAGACTTGTCTACTTCTTCTCAATTTCCCTGACTCATCCTGCTGTATCTAATGAAGGAGTTTTCCAAAACCTATTTCTAGATCTCTTTTCATGTCAAGTCATAAACCCTTTCTAGATGATTCCAACTATTCTACACAACTTTATATACTAGTAATATGCTAAGATTAACTTTGCTGCTTTCCTTCTATGAAGTCTTTACCTATATATTCAACTACATATTCATCTTTATTTACATATTTCAAAGGCAGCTTACATTTAATTTGTCCAAATCATCTCATTCTATTCCCCTAAAAGTGGCTCTACTACATGGTTTCCATCTAAAACTACTACTACATATTTAGTTGTTCATACAAAAAACTAAGGATTTATTTCTAACAATTTCTTCTCCCTTAACTATCATATCCAATCAACCATTATGTCGTTTCTAATACAGAGAATCTTTATCTTCCCCTGGTCATGTTGCCTAAAAGGAACTTTTGTTCCTAGGAGAGACTATATGAAAACACTTCCAATTCTCATTTACCTCCTCCCCTTTCTATCCTCCCTTTTTACCCCTCTTCAATGGGAGAGGAATGAGTTATCTTACTGTGGATTTTGGAAAGAGCCATGTCATTCTCTGTTCTCCTTTTGCTGTTCATGTTCTAACAGTGGGTGCCCTCAAAATTAAACTTTAAAAATTACAAACTGGTATACTGTCAACTACAAAACAGTATTGAGAAAAGTTAAAGAAGCTGTAAAGAGAAAGATATCTGATATTCATGGATTGGATTTAATATTGCTAACATTTGCCCAAAATTAATTGACATATTCACTGCATATCCTATCAAAACCCAAGCTTATTTTTTGTAGAAAGTGACAAACTGACACTAAAATTCATGTGGAAATGCAAGGGAGGCAATGATACTGAGAAGAAGGAACTACAAATTAGAGTTCTAAAATTGGATGCTGGTAGACTCATCCTTCCTGATTTCAAAACTTAATAAAGAGCTACAGTATTAAGACAATATGGTACCAGCAGAAGAACAGATAAATGGAATAGAACTAAGAATCCAGAAATAAAATCTTACACTTATGATCAGTTGGTTTTCAACCCGGATGCGAAGACAACTCAGTTTGGGAAAAGAGTAATCTTTCTGACAAGAGGTGTGGGGACCACTGGATATTCCCATGCAAAAGGTTGAAGTTGAGCTCCTATCTCACATCACATATAAAAATTAATTCAAGACTGGTGCAACCACTATGGAAATCAATATGGAGATACCTCAAACAACTATGATTGGAAGTCCCATTTGACCCAGCTATTCTCCTGCTGGGTATCTTCCCCAAAGAATTAAAAGAATCATACCACGGTGGCACAGTTTGTAATAGCTAAAACTTGGAAACAGCCAAATTGCCCATCAACTGGAGACTGGATAAAGAAGATGTGGTTGGTTTGTTTTTTTATAAAATGGAGTACTACTCAGCCATAAAGAATGAGAAACTAGAGACATTTATAGCTAAGTGGATGAACATTGAGGCCATACCCTTAAGTGAAATAAATAGGACAAATGTGTAAATACCGAATAGTTTCTCTGGTGTGAAAAACTAAAAGTGTAAATAAGGACCAAAATGTACAATTGATATTGTGAAATAGGAAGAAAAGGTCTAAAGGAATAAGGGAAATGGGAGGAGTAGGGGAAAGGAAAAAAGGGAAAAGAAAAAATATGAGAAAAGGAAAAAAATAGAAACAAATTATTTGTAAATAGGGAAGGGTGGAGGGGGAGAAGGAAGGGGAAAAAATAAGAACCAAAGATACATCATGTAAAGGTACAAGATCCCAACGTAACTATTATATACCTAAAATGCACCAATAAATAAACTTAATAAAAATTTAAAAAGTTAATTCAAGGTGGATCAGAGACCTAAATGTAATAGGCAACTTAAAGGTAAATTTTAAAATACTATAACACTATTAAAAGAAATCATTAGAGTAAATCTCTGTGATCTTGGCTTAGACTATGATTAGCTGTTATTCCCAAAGCATAAGAAACAAAAGAAAAAAAATATTGAATTAGACTTTATCAAAATTAAAAACTTTTGTACCTCAAAAGACAACATCAAAATATTGAAACAACAACCCACAAAATGGAAGCATATGTTTGCAAATTAAATGTATGACAAGGAACTTTTTTCTAAAATATATAAAAAGAATCCCTGTCAATAAAAAAATATAACCCAATTAAAAAATATAGAACAGATCTAAATATTTCTTCAAAGAAAGTACACAAAAGACAATAAGATCATTAAAATATGTTTAACATTATCATCAGAGAAATCCAAAGCAAAATCACAATAGGATACTTTACTCTCACTAGGTGAAATATGATAAGAAAGTCATACAATGAAGTGTTGATGAAGATATAGTTATAAGTTTCTCTTGGAAATATAAAATAGTGCAGCCACTTTGGAAAACAATATGGTAGCTCCTCAAAAATGTTAAACTAGTGTTGCCACATGATCCAAAAATTCCATTGTTAGGTACATTTCCAAGAGAAATGAATGCTACATTCACACAAAAACTTGTACATGAATGTTCATAGCATTATACGTAACAGCTAAAATGTAGAAATAATCCAAATGCCCATAAGATAATGAGTAATAAATGTAGTGCAGCAATACCTCAGTTCAGAAACGCTTCTGTTTGCAAACACTTCAGTTCATCAACAAAAGCATTCACATCGGATGACAACCACAACCACAACCATCTTTCTGTCACAGAAACAAAACCAGCCATCTTCTTTCAAATCATAAAACAAATTGAATTTGTAAACCGAGGTACAACTGTACATCCATACAATAGAATTTTATTCATCAATACAAAGGAGTGAAGTGCTAGTGCATGCTGCAACATGAATAACCCTAAAAAATATTACATTATATGAAAGAAACTGTCACAGAAGACCATGTACTGGACAATTTCATTTATATAAAACTTTGAAAACAGGGAAATTCACAGGAACATAATCACAACAAACATAATTATGCTAAAATCCATCAAAGTTTTCACTTAAAATAGATGGACTCTGTGACATATTCCTGTCCATCTTCAAAGTCAGTGAAGTTATATGTGTTTGACTCTTGAGGGATAGCCCCATCCCTTTCTCTAACCCAACCAGAGAAGGTTTACCCTTTCTAAGAACTCACGTAATGAGACTGTGCTTACATGGATTACCCAGGATACTATCTCCATTTGAAAGCCCAAAACATTCCAATCACATCTGCAAAGTTCCTTTTAGCATGAAAGGTAAAATATACTCACAGGTTCTAAGGCTAGGTTGTGGACTTGTTGTGAATCCTTTGCCTATCTGAATATATAAATGATATGTCAGTGGATG
The DNA here is from genome assembly GCF_000247695.1 of Heterocephalus glaber. Next base: position 21,550,085 of record NW_004624734.1, on the reverse strand, counting down.
TGTGCATGCAGTCTGCACTTCTGCTTCTTGGAGGATGTGTACCCAGCTCAGAGGCCACGGCTGTGCCTGCCTTCCAGAGACAGTGCAGTATGTGTCTCTCTGTTCCCAGGACACACAAACATGATCTGGGAAATGACATCTACGGACACCAAACCTCATTGGCCACACATCTAAGTGCCCCTCAAATGTAACTGCTCATGGGTACACTTTCTTCAATTTATCTCAAACTCTGAGGCTAGGGAAAGAAGATATACTGCTCTCCCCAGAAACTGACAGCATTTCTTTTGTCTTCTATATACCTCTCATAAACATCACTTTACTGTCATTACTGTAAGTCTCCACCATAGCTCATTTGATTTATTAAAAATACTGCCTTGCATATTTTCTCTTTCCTTTTTCTAGTCCATTCTCCTCTATGCAGCTAGAGTGAGCTTCTTAAAACACAGGTTATGTTGTGTCATTTTTCTAATATTCACTTTTTTTTGTCATTACTGTTGGGAAAAAACATTTTAAATGTCTGACATACTATTCCACATTACTAGTCTCCACTGAACAATTCTTCCTCTTGCTCAGTACATCTCAGATCCCTGGTGTGCTGCTTTTTTTCTAGGTGGTAACCTTCCCTCTAAATCTACACTGGATGACTTCAGCATAACCCACAGTTCTCAAATTAAACTTCAACTTCCAGAGTTCCACTTAAAGTAAGACACATTAACATTATGCACATTTTCATTCGTATTTTGTCTTTTTCTTTAGAGGCACTTTTAATGTTTTTTTTTTATTGGTACATGTTTGCAGAACATAAGTGATTCCATTCATCTTGGAGAGTTGGTACATTTACATAACATATCTTAATTCTTTTTTATCTTCTTCCCCTCCCCTCTCTCCATTGCAATCTCTTCACCTCTTTCCCATTTGAGAAAGATGTACCTCCCTACATTGTATTATCTGTATTTTATTTTGGTTTTTACTTATATTTTGGGTTTCTCATATAAGAGAAATCAAGTCATGTTTAAGCTTATGTGTCTGATTTATTTCACTTAACATTATGGTTCCAAGGTACATCCATTTTCCTACAAAGGACTCAAGTTTAAATTTATCATTCTTTATGGCAGAATAGTACTCCATTGTATAGTTAATAATATTATTTAATACTCTTCCAATCCCAAACAGTACATAAGAGAAAGTAACTTTGAGTTTCCCACCGTTTTGGGCAGGCTTATTCCCACCAAAAGAATTCTAGGATAACTAGCAGAGAAATGCACCCTGGAAAAAAGGGCACAATCCAAATGACTGCATGTTCTCACATAATTTGTTACTATTTGTCTGGTATTAGAAAAAAGTGTCTAATAGGATTATGCACTTCCCTATGAAAACAGATCATAAATAAGCTCATAGAAAAATAGCCATAGAAGTCAGTATTTCAATAAAAAATATTTCATTTTTCATACTCATCCCTTCTGCTATTCTCATGGTATGATGATGATAATCCTTTTTGAGGAATTAGCATCATGGAGTTGAAAGGGACTTTGAGATGTCACTATTTTTTAAATAATTTATATAAAGTTTTATAAAAAGTAGTGTACACAGTGAAAGAATCTTTATAAACTCGAGACTATGTCACTTACTAGCTGTCTAAGCTGGAGTAAATTATTTAATGTCTATCAGTCTCCATTTCTTTATTTGTAAAACAAAGTAACTCAACTATGAAAAGTAAGAATAAATTATATATGTATGAAGCAAACAGCAAGACTAATATTAAACAGTAATATCTAGACTTGTGGATCACATGGAAATTTTATATAGTATATATTATACATAAAGCATTTAAATACATTATATAAAATTCTGTTTTCTAAATTCTAAGAACCTATATATACCTCCCAGCCATAGGTTTGAGATGTAAAGATTTAATGTGGCTCTATAGCTCACATTAAGAAGGCGATGCTGTTGCAGAGTATAATACTTTCTATGGATTTTGATATATGGAGGTGTATGGGTGCACACACTGCAATCATTTCTTGTTCTTCTCTCCTTCTCTGTGATGTGTTTAAATCCTCATGGGCTATAAACCAAGTAATTGTTGGATATGCACTGACTCGCAATTCTAATTCCAACACTGAGCCCACAGGGCCTTTCATCTAAAGCTTCGCTAGTACTTTACATCTCTTTCCTCTTGAGAACGTCTCATTCCCCTGGAAGGGTGACAGCAGTTACATCTGCTCGCAGATGGAGAGACCAGAGGAAGAGAACGACAAGGTCCTTGTACGACACTGACTATTCCAAGTCCTTAATCCACGGAACCAACCCATTGCTAACAATGATGACTCAAACTTTGAAGAACATTCCCTTTCCAAAACATTCCCCAACCCCGGACCATTTCTCCATGTGTGAAAAGGAGTGAGTTTTTATTTTTTTCTCTAATAATTGTAAAACCAATGAAGCCTCACTTAAAATAATGTACATGGTAAAGTATAAAGAAAAAATATAAAAAAGTAATTGTTCATTGTTTAGTTTTTTCATTCCAGAAATATTGCATACTTTCTACATGCCAGACACCACTCTACTTGAAGACAACCTCCTCTCCTCCCTTCCTCTTGGTACTTACTTTTTCCCCTTTAAATACATTTCAGAGATAACAGTATAATGGAAAATGCACAACATTCAGCATCACACCAAACAGGGTTCAAAATCTGCCTCTAATACTTGCCGTGTGACTTCGGGTAAGTTATTTAAATTCACTGAGTTCTACTTCCTTATATGTAAAATCAGTATATGAATAAGCACAGCTACAGGTTTTCTGAAATGATTCAAGTAACCTCAGTTCTTTGGAAAGTATACAGACTATTTGAGACATAGCAAGATGTCCTTGCTAATTTTTGCTCTGCATTGACCTGTAGCAACACAAATGAACAGGATTTTTTTTTTTAAATCATGAAAGGAAGGCAGGCGCTGAGAATCATGGGATATGGGCCACTGGAGTTTGGGCCAAGTTGTTCCTAGATTAAGGGAAGGAAGAAGACTTTTTTCCCAGGCTAAACTTGCAAATTCCCAAGTGTCACCAACTATAAAACCCTCCATGTTAACATGCCATTCAGAGCAACAATTGTTAGGTTCTCAAGCAAAGTTGTAGGCTCAACACAGTAGAGGATGTATGCAGGGGAAGTAGGGCTGTGTAATCTTAAATTATAGTGGGTTAAATGGGAGCCTTTCAGAAATGATTATGTTTATCCATAGTATTTGGGGTCTCTCTTGCCAGCTTACATACTCCTGCCACCATGGGAACGAAGGAGTCATAGAACCTTCCATACAGCCTTGCCAATTCTCTTTTTTAGTAGGAAGCTGATTATTCAGTTTGGAAATTAACCCAGATTCCTCGTTTCTCTTTCTGCCTTCTTTCCTCCCTTACTTTCTGATCATTTCACTTATAGAAGCTCTGCCAGAGGACAGAAAGGAACATGCTCAGGAAGTATTGGGTCAATGTTTCATTGTTTTTTTGGTAACACAGATAAAAGTTATTTGGAAGCCTATATTCCAAGATCATCCTTCACTCCTGATTATGCAAATGACAGATCAATCAAAGCTCTGCTAAAATTATCTTGTTTTCTACACTGATATTCCACTCTTTAAAAGTGGAAAATCAAGGGCTAACCATCTCCTTTTTCTCTCATTACCATGCACAAATTAAATCTGGACGAAACAAAACTCTCACAAAGGTTTCATTTTTATTTTTGTAGGATTTTTAAAAAATTCAATCCATGATTTAATTCTGTCTGATCTTTTTTATTAGTGCCTATTAATTATATAGAATAACGGGCTTCATTTTGACATATTTACACATGCACATAACCCACTTTGATAATTTCCCAAAGGTTTACATTTATTTTTAGCTCTATACATTGATCCATAATCAATGTTTAGAAAAAATAAGGTGAATTTAACCTTTGAACTGTTGAGAAAATTTACCACATGTTGAACAATTTAGAGAATTTGATTTTATAAGAAAACAATTGAGGGCTGGGGATCTAGCTCAGTGGTTCTGCCGCCTGCCTCGAAAGCAGAAGGACCCGAGTTCGATCCCTGGTACCAAAAAAAAAAAAAAGAAAAAGAAAACAATTGATATGGTTAAGTTTCCCACCTTATAACTAGGTTTTTAAGTAAAGCATTGTTGTTTGAAAATTTTTAAGAACATTATTCTCCAACCACCCAGCTATTGTGCAATATTTATTGTTATTGTGGAGAATTTTTTCCCCCCTGGCCCTTGCAGGAGGTCATTTTATGCCCTAAAGCACATCACAGAATGCCCTGGAGCATATCAGAAGTGAATCTTTAAATCACCTAATTTCACATCTCAGCAGCTATGGTTTGGTCAATATCAGTGCAGAGTACACACTGAGCCAGAGGTTAAAAACACAAAGACAAAACTCCAAACTGAACGGAATAGATAACTTGCTGTCAAGTGGAAAGAGCCTATAATTTTGTGGATTTTGTCTTTCATAACACCCCTCTCAAAAACTATGAACACCTCAGTATCCACAAAACACCACTATCCTCCTGTCAAAGTATTTTTAAAAGAATTGGGGACTGTTTTTATTACATGTGAGTTGTCAAATGCATGAGATGTGCCTCTGGAGTCTGTTTCTAGGTAATTTATCACTTCAGGTCTTTATTTGTTCAATTTGGAGATTATTGCTTTTCATATTGCCTATGAGCCTTTAAAAGCTAAAAAAAGAAATCTAGGTATTAAGATCCAGGCAAGCTATCTATTCAAAATACTTTAAAGGGGCTTAAGTATGCAAATCCAACTATGGTCATAAGTGTAGTTTTACTTTATTCCTAAAATTACAGAAGAATATAGATGGCCATTGGAGAATGGAAAAATATTGCTATGTGATCTTCATTGAATTAATTAGACCTAGGTTTTTGTTCTGAAAGGGAGATTTATAAATACTACCTACTTCATATAATGGTTGTGAAGTATGAACCAGTTCTCATGTACTATAAACTTCCCAGAATATTGTCTATCATATATGAAATATTCAAATATTCACCATTTATAAGCAAACTTGAAAACTTAGTTGAATATATTTCTGTTATGTCAGGAGCAGGATGACCCTATTTGGAAACAAAAAGGAATTTTTTGGACAGGAAGTAGTCAAAACTACTACTCCCTAAGGAGGAGCAAGATGTCAGACCATAGTGACGTATATTAAAAATGTGTGGAAAATGTATTCAAAAGCTTTAAAACCCTGAAAGAGTCCCATCCATAAAGGTAGCCTGAAATAGAAGCAAAAATCAAATTCTCATGAATTTCAAGCAATATAGAAAAAATTAAGTTGATCTCAAGAAATTTACAGTGATCTTTTTCTGAACAGTTGGCATATACTCCCCACTCCCAACTGAGCTCATGACCGAGAATCCATAGTTACATAAGTTTACCATAAAGTCAAGGACAGCAGTGTGATTATAAACAGATCCAACAAAAAATGCATTAAGAACAATAGTCTTCAAAAACCAACCATCCAACTTGTGATGCCAACCAACCTGGCAGACACAAGATGAGAGGAAAATAGTAAAGCCATCTGTGTTGACCAAAGACCCCTTACCTCAATCACTTGGTGTAATGATTCTGGTTACCTTGGTTAGACACAGTATTAGAGACTTGACTGGATTATGAAAGGCGAGTATGGAAGGCATAGCTAAATGTAGTGCAGTACTGAAACCTCTAAGCTCTCTTTCCAACCAAGGTATTTGAGTTTATCATGACCAAAATAATAATAATTGCTAACATTTTTGAGTGCCTATTGGCTACCAGACACTGTCTTAGGTACTTTACATAAAGCATCTCATGTAGCTCTTATAACTGCCCTTCAACATAGGTGCTTTCCATTCCTCATTTCATAGAGGAAAAAAAGTGCCCAACTGTGACTTCACAGTGTGGGAAATGGTCTGTTTCCAAGTACTTGTTTAATGAATGAATTGGGGAATGAATAGAAGGGGTTAGAAAGAAGTAAATAAAGGAGAAATAGCAATAGAGAAATAAAGAGGAAAGGAAGAAGGGAGGGAAGGGGAGAGAGAGATGATTCTAGGGTAACTGATAACAACATAGATCGAACAATATGAAGACAAACCTCAGAAGGCTATAAACAGAAGAGAAAGGTGGAGATCTGAAGATCTCAGTAGAAATCGTCAGAGAAATAACATGACAACAGGAATAATTGCATGAAATGCTCTAGGAATACCAAGTAGTAGTAAAAATGTCTAACATAAAAAGGAAAAACATGGAAACAAAGTCTTTGTACATAGGGAAGGGTGGAGGGGGTGAAGGGAGGGCAGGGGAATGGGGAAAAAATAAGAATCAAGATACATCATGTAAAGGTATAAGATCCCAATGATGAATATAACTGTATTGTATACCCAAAATGTACCCATAAACTAAATGGAAAAAAATGTTTAACATAGCAGACAAAATGCACAAACACACATATAGTCATTCAGGGTTAAACTGCATGCATAAACCTGGGTATGGTTTAGATAAACAATTGAATTCATTCAGCCTACCAGGAAAGATGGGAATAATTTGAGTATACATATGAAATACTAACACTCTTGTTATATTTACTTTGATTACTGGGACCTGGATACTTCATAGTATACTAGTCTGCTCTGAAGGAAGTGTCAAAAATGAAGGTGAAACAAAGCACACAGAAGCATGCTTTTTCCATTTGGGGATTTATGTGATAATTAACAAAAAATGTTGTGTATTCTTATTGTAAAAGAAAGAATCATTCTTACTAGGACTTTGGTTTAATGAAGCAACCCTTTACTGCAAGAGCTAGGAAGCTTGAAAAGTAGGGTGATTTCCCTAGTGGGGTACAGAGAGACAACAAACAAGTTAATAAGGTTTCCAAACTATGCTAAAAGGTACTGGAGAGGAGGAGCACACTGGGGTATTATACACCTGAAAAATAGGTAAAGTGTTGGAATGATGACAGTTTTTAAGACAATGATGAAAAAGTATTAAGAACAAAGCAAGAACTATGTGATACATCTAGAAAGTTGTCAGAGTGATTCTTACCTCTTCATCCATAGGCTTGATATACCTGAAGTTCACATTGGCTATCTGACATGGGGTGGCAAAAAAGGATTATCTCACATTCAAGATGTGTGTTTTTTTGCACCATTTCTGGTACCATTTTCTTGTACCATTACTAACAGATTGTGCAGCCTTTATATAGAACCTCTTTTGGATTCAGTTTTGTCATCTATATAAAGCAGGAATTGTACTGATTGATCAAAGAGACTACTTCTTATTCAGAAAATAATTCTACAGGGATCTCTAAGAAGAACTAGAAGAGTAAATACATCAAAGAAGAACATGAAGCAGCAAAGAGTGTAAGTCCTAGTGAAGAAAGTCAAACACTATACAAATGGATAACTTGAAGGTAAAAACTTCTGTGGTGCAGTATAGTCCTTTACAAAAGTAACTTTTGACAAATTTTTAAAATATCTAAACTATTATGAGATGATGAATATCATAGTCATTATTTTGAGTGCCTGTGTATTTCATGTTTTTACTAAGTTTAAGAGTTGTCCCCCAACCTCTAGAATAGTCTCCTTCAATCTTAGATTGCACAAATGGTGTAATGGCTCAAGACAATTTCTTCTTGCAGCAATAACACAAACTAGCCTAGTGTTAGCTCTTTTTACACATACTGCTATGTTGACATATAGGTCTATCTTAGTTACTTTCTTGTTTCTGGGACAAAATACCTGACATCCACAAATTAAAGGAGGAAAAGTTTGTACAGTTAACAGTTTGTAGAGATTTCAGTCCATAGTTAGCTGGCTCTAAGGCAGAGAGGGATGACAGAGGTGAAACAGTCTATGGCAGGGCAGGCAGGAGGCAGGAAGCAGTGAACCTGTCTTTCTTCTTTCCCTTTATATTTCATCCAATCTATAAGCCTATTGGTTTCTGCCACCCACACCAAGGGTAGGGATTCCCCTTCAGTAATTCCATCACCCACAACTATACTAAGCCAATCAGTGGACTAATCAATCCAGTTACCATACAATCATAATCCAGTATCACACACTCATGACCCAGCCACCTCCCAAAAGTTCCACCTATGAGCACATGAAGCAGTGGGGGGATGGTTCAATATAAGTCATAACAAGGGCTGAGATGGACTCCAACTGCTTTAACTGGCTACAAGGCTGAGAAGCAGCACTATTACAAAGGACGTTCTCCTAGGCAAACACTGTTTTTGTTTGCCTAGCATCTCTTCATAAGAGAATAATTTATACCTTATGACTTGAGGTCCTGGAGACACTGTAATGGCAGAACCCTGATGTTTTGATTTAAGAAAGGTTTATTTTTATCTCCCAAGAATTGGAATCTTGATTTGAAACACAGAGTCACATAAGACAGTTGAAAGGAGTCATCCAATAGAGCTACTCTGGCAGGAAAACAAATTCTCTCTTCAGCTTCACAGCTCTTCTCCATGAGCTACTCTGTGCCTATTGCTAAATACTGTGAGTTTCACTTACAGTCAAAGAGTTCAGAGGCCAATGTGGAACAGTACTAGTCTTCCAAGTCAAGTTTCTTAAAGGTAAATGTGAAGATTGTGTTGTATTCTCTAATCATTTGCTAAATAAGAGAAAAAATGACTCTGAATTAAAACAGAAACCATCTGGCTTAATGAATTTTGCTAAAGAGAAAACTAAATTCCAGACAGGAAAAGAGACTGATTTGAGATCACATCCATTAGAAATTGTTGGACTTTGATTCAAAACACCTGACACTTAATTTTAGTGTTTTTCTCCAAGCACCAAAAATGTTAATGGGTAATCCACAAATAGATGAGTATAGCTGATCCTCAGTATTTCAATGGGTCTAGCTAGTTCCAGGATGCCCAGAAATATCAAACTCCATGGATGCTCACATCCCTTATATGAAATGGCATAATATTTGCATATCACCTACGCACATACTCTAGTAAATCATGTCAAGATTACTTATAATACTCAATATGACTTATATTGACAGGTAAAGAGTTGTTATACTCTCTTATTTAGGGAGTGTGATAAGAAAATATGCCTGAACATGTTCAAAATGAATGGAAACATTACAACTATATAGTACACGATCCAGTTAGTTGAATCTGTGCATGTGTAACTCATGGGCACAGAGAGCATATGACACACTTTTATACATCTTGCTTTTTTCCTAACATTTTCTGCATGATTACACAGAGGGTTATTTTTTCTCATTTTATATGTGCATATATTTCATTTTATAACTGTATATATTTATTTAATCCCTCCCCAACTATAGATATTTAGGTTGTTTTAAATCTTTGACTGTTCAAACAGTACTTTTATAAATAACATCAGTTGGTATCTAAGAAATATTTCTGTGAGATAAATTTCCAGAAGCTCATTTGCTGGGTCAAAAATAGTATATACATTGGAGAAGCTGATAGATATCTTGGTCTGGTTTTTTTGCTATACAAGACTACAACAAGCTGGATTACGTATAAAGAAGACAAGTTTATTTCTTACAATTTTGGAGGCTCAGATGTTCAAGGTGAAGGGGCTCACATCTGGTAAGGGTCTCCTTGCAAACCCATTGCTATGCCTCTTGAGGTCTTTTCCTGAAACTGGCACACTGGGACTTCTACCCACATCTCACTATCCAAAGCAAACCACGTGGCTAATCCCAACATCAATGAGGCTTGGAAATACACTAACACACTTAGTCTAATGGAAAGTATTGCAAAATCATATGGCAAAGAGTATGAATAATAATTCTATTAAAGAGGGCATGAATAATTGTGAACAGTGAATGAATCAATATGTCACAGTGATTTGTCTAGAGTAAATATTCAGTCAACAGTTTTGTTGTCAAATGATCACCTCATCACAACTGACTTTATGCTATGACCAGCAATAGCCACAGGCATTTTGCAAGTCCCAAGTGGTCCTGGCTCTAAGAGAGCAAAGTCAGGCATGTAATTGTACTAGCACTTTTTACATTTTACTGAGATGTACAAGAGTACTGTGGGAGCAAAGGAGAGTGAAAAATTTTGTTTGGGGAAGAAAATTTATAATTACAAATGCAACTCTAAAAACATGTAGAAATTTGCCAGTGAGGAAAAAAAAATATGGGGACAGCTACTCTTAAGTCACAAGAACATCATGTACAAAAAGAATGAAAAAGCACATGGATATGGAGAGTAGCAAAGCACTCAGCATGGATAGAATTTAGGTTGGGTGGGACTCATAGGATGAGAGATGAGGCTGTAGCCTGAGAAAAGCCTTGAATGTCCAAGTAATGAACTGAGATATTATTCTGTAGAAATGAAAAAGCAAACAGGGGATTTTCAGCTTGGAAGAACTATAATAGGATGTTATACATATTTGGGGATGACCACTTTATGACAGTGTAGATATTTGAATAAGAAAAGATAATTTGACTACATTTAAAAAACAGTGTAATGGTTTAGTATCTACAGTGATAAAGGCCCAGGTATGATGAAGGGTGTATCGAAAAGATTTTTCTGCAATAAAATTGATGGGAAATTTAAAGGATAAGGAGGTATGCAAATCTGCACTGTGTCTAAGTTGGAGCCCAATGAAATTAGCAAACTGAAAAGGCAGGTTCTAAGTAGAAAGAGCACTGTCCTGAACTTGAATCCTGTCTGTCTCACTCACTGCTCTGTAATCTTGTGTAAAATATTTCACCTCTCCAAAATGCAGTTGCGCCATCTATAAAGTGAAAAAATATCTATGTCATGGAATTGTCCTGAGATTAAATAACGGTAAGACATATACACTATCTAGCTTACTGCCTGACTCATCAAAGTTCCTTGATAAGTATTTGATAAATGAAGAGAAGTAGAAGGAACAGCAGAGACGATGGTTGAAACCTAGTTGGTTACTAATCTTGGATATGTTACCTAAATTCCTTGACATTGTTTCTTTATAGGTGAAATAGAGAATATTTGACCTATCCTATTGAGTTTTGGGGGAAGATTATACTTGAAACCATTTGCATATAGACAGAACATACCAAATTATCACAAATCATCAGTTATACAACTTAGTTCAGTTGCAGAGAGGACTTCCCTGGATCAGCTGACCTGGAAAACAGCTGCATTGCTGATATTTCAGTCACTACCTATAATTCTCAGCTTTAGAGAAGCTAAATATGTTTCTTCTCCTGGCTTTCACATTATCTACTGACAGGTGTAGCAGTGGAAAGAACTCTTGGCTATAAATCAGGAAACTTCATTGCTAGTCCTGGTTTTGCCACCTACTAAGTGTGAATTTGGACAGGTCATATAACCTTTGTACAGAGTGATTATGAAGTTCAGAATAAGATAATCTATAAAAAGTATTCTGAGTAATAAAAAGCTTGATATAAATATGCAATAATGCATATATATACATGTGAGCAAAAAACTAATATTTAATACTATAAAGCAACTAACATATGTATCTTCTTATGTATGAAGACATCTTCATACATATGTATATAAAACATACATACACATATGTATCTGTGCGCATGTATGTGTAATATGTGTTTGTGTGTGTGTGTGTGTGTGTGTGTGTATGTATGTGTGTGTAGAATCGCATTACCTAACTGTGAGGTAACAGTTATGGATTAATATGAGATGTAAAAATGGAATGAGAAACTGTAAAACAAAAGACTACGTATATGACATTTAAGGAATAAGTGGAGCCCTCCTGCTCTTCATTAATGGCTGGAAGCAAAGCAGAAAATAAGATTTTTATAGTTACACAATAAAAGGTTGTTAATATTGTACTGACCACCTATGAACTCCCACCTTCCTCTTCCAAATAAAAACTAGAATCTTGACAATGAGCTACATTTAACTATATCATTTCATCCACCTTCTAGTCTCTCCTGTCCCTCTTTGGTGATAAAGTTTATAGGCCAGCCCTACCAGAGTTTTCAGCAACATCTGGGAGGCATTAAATTCCCACAGTGAAATACAAGTCCCTCATTATGACTATACCCTAAAGTCAACAGCACTCTTCCGAGTAACATTCTTATAAACTTTTTTCTCAATGATAATCATTAATCACAAGGTTAAGGAACAAGATGATAATCATGAGTATAGCCTATCTTTCCTTTACTGAAATCCCTCTTATAACAATTTTAAGTGAGTTATAGTCTTTCTTATGTACATATAATTAAGAATTATTTCACTGTGGAGCATAGAGTAATGCATACACCTTTCACTCATTGGTTCAAACAATTCTCAAAACAATGCTATGGGCTTGATTCTCAAGATGAACACCAAATAGATCATATTTTTATTGAACCATAATATAGATAACCATCTATCTTCAACTATAGTTGCAGAGTTATCACTAGATTAACATTTGGTTGGTAATGAACGTCATGTAAGAGGTTTGCCTTTCCATCTCACCCATTTTCAGAATGACAATATATAAATTGAGTCAGAAATCTCTGCACAAATGCCATGGAAAAAGTGAGAACTGGTCAACGAATAGCATCACTGATACCGTTCTAAAGCTCTAATTAGTTTCATTCCTCAGCCAAAGCATCATGCCAGAAGCCAATGCACCCCCAGGTATTAGAAAACACTCACAACTTAGAGACAGGTCTTTCAGAAGTTGGAATTTCTCCATCTGTAGACTAACACTGTTATTTTCTGATCTTCACAAGAAAAATAGTTCCAGGGAAGAATGCATTTAAAGTTTGCCTCCTTAGAACCATAATGTGGCTTTTTTTCAAAGGAACTCTCCAAAAGCAACGTCTCATGGAGGATAGGTTGTTAAGAATGCCGGCCTGTTTTACAGCGGGCTACATTCCATGCGTCCTAGCCTCTCCTCATGCAGACAGAATGAGAGGAAGCAGTGGCACTGATGGGTACACATTCCACTCATGTCTTAATGTGCATTTGTGAGCTCACATGTCAATGGCAGACTCCTCAAGAAGTTGCAGCATAAACAAGTAGAACACATCAGGAAGGCTGGACCTTGAGATTAGAGTTTAACGCGTCTTACAGAGCAGCTGCAGAGACAAACTCTATGCAAGTAAACACTGTCTAGCTGACTACAGACTCACCTAACTCCTCTTGTGCTCTCATAAAAACATGCTCAGATTAGCAGAGGTCAGTCTGGACAGAGACAGTAGAAAGAGAAACCCCAAACCCTTACTCTTTACATGGTCCCTGTCTCTCTGCTCAAACATTCCTCTTCATTCTGATTGGCTGCTAGCTCTCTCATTGTCCCTTGCCTTTGAAGTTTTCTCCTCTCAGCAGTACTCCGAGTTAACATCTCCAACTTCAAGCTCCTACAAAAGTCCTGAGCATGTATGTCTATTTGCATGAAAAGTGACAGTCAGTGGGAGCTAGCACCTTCCAAGTCCTTTTCCTGGGACTTGTCTCTCCCTCACACTGCTTAATTTGGCCCTTGTAAAAGGCTAGTGGGAGTTCTCTATTCTCTTTACCTGTGGGTTTTAAAGCATAATTTGGCCTGTTTTAGATGAGCAGGCTGAATGACCGGCATATCACTGCCAGAAAGAAAACTTGGATCCCATATTAGAACCCTTATCTTCCAAATCAAGAACCACCCCAAAATTATGTTTCATCATTACCTTTTCTCTTTGTATCTTCCTACTCAAAAAAAAACAATGTTTTTCTTTCTTAACTGATTTTTTCCTTTTTGTCTAATGTAAAGTTTCATCTGATATAGTTCAAGCTATGGACTTTTTTGATGAAAAGAAAAATTATTTTATTTCTGGTTTCCCACACCATACTTTAGAATGAGTTCATATGATTTTCAAGAAATAATTACAAGAATAATTTTGTTTGTCATTTCACCTTCATTTCCTGACTGCACAAATGTTCAGGTCAAATTCTGTCATAATAGGTAAGGAGTTCCAAGTTCTTTTCTTAGTGTGAAATTTTATTATGCTCAATAACAAGTGAAAGCAAAAGAGGTTAGGAATCATTCAGCTCTACATAGATTTTGCTATTATAATGCTATTTGCTGAAATGGCAGATAGCCAAAATATCATTTTTGAATTTCACCATGACCATTTCTGATAACCAGAATATGATAGCATTATTACTTCCATGAAATAGAGTTTTACAGTCTTGTTCCACACACAAGGATGTAAAAACATCTTTTAATAATCATATCTAATTGAATATTACTGATTTCTGCCTATTAGATAAATATCAGTTTTTCCTGGTCTTCATTTTGATGACATTAAATTAGTAATGAGATTTAATATTTTCAACAATAAATTCATCACATAAGTTTAATTCGTTAAAATCTTGAATGGACTAACTCATCCCTTTTGCTTCATTTCTCTGGATGAAGATGTATTGCTGTCCTCTTAGAAGTCTCAAATGTAGACTTATTTTTGATTTGGGACATTTCCACTGGTTGCCTTTGAGTAGACATTCAGTATTATCACAATTCCTTTGGAATCTCTTTAAACTGTGACACACATTCTCAGCAAGGCAACTAGATACAAACATCCTCTTCTTCATCAAGTTTTTCTTTAAAGCATTTCCCTTAAGTAACACATGTGACATTTTAGGGTGTCAAACTACTGAGTGGACTACATGTGACTCATACTTCTACAAACTGGATGAATAGTTTCTTTCCTCATTTAGAAGCGCCAAGAAATTGGTACTAATATTGGCCTAGAAAATTATATTCTTCAAGTAGTATTTCTGGTAATTTTCATTCTACTTACTGTGCATCCTATTTGTACATGTCTATATATTTACACACCTATAGTTAAAAATTTAAGTACTACACCAACCCCCTTCCCCATCTAACTCATAATTCAGGCTTTCATAAAAGAAATCTTTTATTTAGAAATACTGCCATAGAGATAAACTTGAGTCACTTGTAGGAAAATGGATGCAACTTAAGATCATAATGTTAAGGGAAATAAGTCAGAAATACAAGCTTCAGTGTTGCATGGTATCTCTTATATGAGAAACCCAAAGTTTAAATAAAGAGAAAAATAAAAGATAGGTTCCCAGCACACAAAAGGAGGCTTCCAGGCCCCCATACCCCCACCCCAATGAGCACAGAGGAGGTGAGCCACTCTCAGCGCAAAAGAGGAGGTTTCCGGGCCTCTGTACCATCCCCCACCAGCACACAGGAGGTGAGCTGGAGGGGTGCCAGCAGCAACCCCCCCACCCCCTGGGTGAAATGAGAAAACACGTAAACAAGTTTCAAAACCAGACTTCCAGATTACCTAACATGACCCCAAAGAGAAACAAGATGGAACACTCTGATACTCAACCACCTGGACTCCCTGAACTGGTAACAAAAGAGGATCTGGAAAAAATGAAATCAGAAATAATTTCTCAGATAACAAAAGAGATTGTGCCCATAGTGC
>NW_004624734.1:21493726-21520631 GCF_000247695.1 Heterocephalus glaber | reverse complement strand
TAGTGTTTGGTGCATAGATATTTATGATTGTCATACTCCTTCCCATTGGATTGTTCCCTTTACAAGGATGTAATGTCCTTCTTTGTCTCTCTTAATCAGTGTTGGTTTGAAATCCACTTGATCTGCAAAGAGGATAGCTACTCATGCTTTTTTTCAGGTTCCCGTCACATGGAGTACTGTGTTCCACCCTTTAACTTTCAATCTATGAGTTTCTTTTTGAATTAAGTATGTTTCTTGTATGCAGCATATTGTTGGATCTTGCTTCTTGACCCATTCTGCCAGTCTATTTCTGATTGTTGAATTGAGACAATTAACATTGATGTTTATAACTGATACGTATTGACTTATCATTGTCATGATTTTTTATTTCTGTTGGATTCTCCCCCTTTACATTTAATTTCTTGTCACGCCCAGTGGATTCATTGTGCTGTGCTTCCTGGGGTTGTGATCCTCATTGTCTGTTCCTAGGATATTACCTAAAATTTTTTGGAGTGCTGGTTTGATATTCATGAAGTTCCTAAGGTGCTCTTTGTCATGAAAGTAACTTACTTCTCCATCAATTTTGAAAGATAGTTTTGCAGGGTACATCAATCTGGATTGGAGGCTGTTTTCCTTTAGGGTTTGGAATACATCACTACAAGCTCTTCTTGCCTGGAGGGTTGAGAAGTCTGCTGTGATTCTGATGGGCTTTCCTTTGTATGTGATTTTTTTTTTTCTCTGCTTGTAGAACTTTGTTCTTCTTTTGGGTTTTTGGAATCTTAACAATTATATGCCTATGTGTAGATTTTTTTTCATCAAGGCTAGTTGGAGTCCTATATGCCACACTTATCTATATGTCAAGTTCTTTTCCCCTGCTTGGGAAGTTTCCTGCCATTACTTTAATGAACAGGTTTTTTTATGTCATCTGCACTTTCTCTTGTTTCTTTCTTGGGTCCAATCAGTCTTATGTTATTCTTCTTTGCATTGCCTAGCAGATGTTGGATTGATTTCTTGTGGTCCATTACACTTTTGAAGCAATTTTTCTTTTCCTGGTCACTAACTGCAATCTTATCTTCTGTATCTGAAATTCTGTCCTCACACTGGCTCATTCTGTTGCATAGACTTTCAATGGAGTTTTTAATCTCCTGGTAATCTGTTTGCATGTGTTTTATGGATTCCATTTGTTTCCTATGTTGGGATTCCATCATGTTCCTCAGCTCCTCTATTTTTTTCATCTGTGTCCTCTCTAGATTTATTAATCATGCCTTGCACTATGGGCACAATGTTTGCTGTTATGTGAGAAGTTATTTCTGATTTCATTTGTTCCAGATCCTCTTTCATTGCTAGTTCAGGGAGTCCAGGTGGTTGAGTATCAGAGTGTCCATCTCGTTTCCCTTTGGGTTGCTGTAGGTGATCTGGAAGTCTGTTTTTGAGACTTGTTTATGTGTCTTCTCATTTCAATGGGTGGGGGGGGTGCTGTTGGCACCTGCACAGCTTACCTCCTCTGGGCTGGGAGCAGTGGATGGTGGCCCGGAAGCCCCTACCTCTGGGTTGGGAGTGGTGGTACCTCTTGTTAGCTTTTTCTAACATCCACTCTTGTTTCCTTGCTCTGTTTGAGTCAAAAGCCACTTTTACAGAAGTGGAATCTTCTTTAGGCAAAGTCACTTTGTGAGGGTAGAAACATATTTTTTAAAAGAAATCACTTGTTGGGCCAATGTATAGAGACAGGAAATGGAGTCAGTGCCCCTCCTCTCACATCTAGCCCACCAGGCTGCTTTCTTCCCTATCTCTCAGGTTGCAGGAAGGTTTGGATATCAAAACCTCAGGCATCATCAAAGCAGTGTGGTGGTTCATCACTACTCCCTATTTTTCCTTTCCTAGAAATGCTGTTTAAATCACCTCTTGAAGAAAAAGAAACTCCTTAGTGCCAAGGAGTCTTTAAAATGATATTAAAATGGTACTTTGCAGTAGTAGCTGAGTGACAACATATTTGGACTCTGGAGCCATACTCTGCATTCACTTTTGGGTTCTGTACTTACTAATAATACCTGATCTTGGCTAAGTCTTTCAATTTCCTTGTGGCCTAATTTCCTCATGTGAGATGAATTCTTAAATGACAGTAATATCAATATCACAGGGTCATTATGAGGATTAAGTGAGTTATGCTATTTGAAGTTGTTCAGATTAGTGTTGGTACATGGAACTTTCTATATATGACAGAAATAAAGTATAGTGATACCTCGGTTCATGAACTTAATCCTTCCTATGATTCTGGTCGCAAACTGAATTAGAGGAGAACTGAGTCAAATTCAATGATTAGGGTCAATCTTGACCTTAGGGGGAAATTTGATTCGGTTCTCATCCAGTTTTGTTTGTGACCAGAATCATGGAAAGAACTGTTTGTGAACCGAGGCACCACTGTATATACATCTTTCTAGACACATGAATATTTGAGGGTGTGTTTGCAGCAAAAGATATGAATTGGCACTCAGGAAATATTTTGTGAATGAATGGAATCTAAAAGAATAAATACACTAATTGTAGAAAGCAATTAGCTTTTTCATTCATTTTCTAAAGTTTCCATGATCCACTGATGTTTAGTAAATGTGAGCAGAATGTTAGTTTGTAGATTACATAGATCAGGCCTACATGGTAAATAAATTTATGGAGGACCATGATGTGCCAGATTCTAAGGTTGGTCCTTTCCATGCATGTTAGCAGACATATATAAGTCTGCTAACAACTCTCTGAAGGTAGATACAATTAAATCTCTTACAGAACTGAGAAATATGTAGCTCACAGTGTTATTTATCCCAAATCACACAGCTAGTAAGTGGGTGATGGAAGTAGGATTCTAGTCCTATACCATTTTGAAGCAGAATATAAAATGTAAAAAGCACAAGATAGATTATGCAAATAAAATGATTTCATACAAAAAGTTCCTTATCAAACAGATCATTGTAAAACAAGGCTTTTTAATGCAAAGATGGATGTCTCCTAGAATTAGCTTTAAAATACAGCTGTAACTGCACACTGTCCATTTGTACACCTGCGAGGAATGATACTGTTGGATACTACACAAGTAGACTCTCAAGACTAACAGAGAAGGAAAGTGACCCAGAAGATTATCTGGTTCAACTTCCTCAGTTAACAACTGAGAGATGAGAAGTGAAATCTCAAGCTCAATGTCATATAGGCCATTATAGAAGCAACCAAGATTCCTCTGGACCTGACACTATTCCCCTTACAGAATGGAGAATAGACAATAGGGACACCATGGTTTTCAATCCAAACACTTAGATGCAGGTCAGTTCTGGTTCATTTGAAATAGCCTACTTACTACTATGGTATGTAAGCCCCTTAAAATTCTCTGGGAAGATAAAATATGAATATTCTGTAGTAGAGAAAGCTGTTAGAGATTATAACTAGGAGTTCATCCAACATTCTGGTATAGTTGTATCTTGTCCAATAAGAAGTTAAATATAGTTGAATAGGAGAGCAGCTTTTTAATGGGAAAGTGCTTCTCTTCTTGATCTTTTTTTTTTTTGGTACTGGGGATCGAATTTGGGACCTTGAGCTTGCAAGGCAGGCGCCAGAACCACTGAGCTAAATCCCCAGCCCTTCTTGATCTTATTTTTAAAAGTAAGTAAAAGGATCTCTATTTTTCTTTTTTGTTAGGTTGCATTCATTGACTAGTTGCTGAGTACCGAAAACTATAGCAGAATGTGTTAGCATCACTTGATAGAAAGGGTTGTGGATTGTAACTGCAAAGTAGAAAGAGAGGAAGTATTAAAGGTGAAGAAAAAGGAAAGTATACAATTCTAAGTGAGTTTTATAACAAACACTTAATAAATTGCTAAATGACAAAACATTGGCATATGAGTTGTTTTCCAAGACAAATGTCTTGGAATGAGGGAGCACTGGAGGTATGAACAGGCAACCAAATAACAATAAGGCAGAGTTTAGCTATAAGGTACAGCAAAAATTTACCTGCCATATTGTACATAGGATGGAGCTCAAATTCCTGAAGATGATATTAAAAAGTCAACAATCATGGAGCAATTGATGCTAATTCATTCTGATGATTTAATCTATTTTCCTTAAAATCCCATACTTCAAAACCAAAATGGGAATTAAGGGACCAAGAGTACAATCTCAAGGATTTTGTTCTATATTAACCCTCCAGTGGACAGTGCTAGTGAAGCATGTGATGATAGGAATTTCTATAAAAATCCACAAATACAATCATTAACATCATATTAGGCCTTCATTGCATACTTGCACAAACACAAAGGAAATGGTACATATGGTGACAACACATACTTTACTGATACCCATCAAAGAAAATCAGAACATTTCATGTTCAATAAGTGAGTTATTAATATTCATGGAATAGGGATGTTATCTGATTGGTGTAATTTTTATGCCACTCATGGCACTGAAGACATGGTTTAAACCCTTGAGTATAAGCTGCAAGAACAATACTGTGGCTTGCATTTAAATGAATACAATCACTTCTCTGGTTCTAAAACTCAGCAAATTTTGCTCTCAAGATCAGCTAATAGAACACCTTTAGCTCACTGTATTAGGAAAAGATGGCTGAGTATGTATTTGTGATTAGTTCAGTTAGAAAACATATTTGGAACACTTACAATATGCCAGCTACTGTGCTAGGCAAACAAAACTCCAATCTTCAAAAAACTTACTGTTTAGTGAAGCATATTGTATCTTAGCAATATAATAATCATATTTATAAGTGCCATTAGTTGCATTTAGAAAATTTCTATACAGCTTCCAAAGATTCTGATTCTGGATACACATTGATTAAAGGAGTTAAGATGTTCAGGGCCGGGGATTTAGCTCAGTAGTTTCGCCGCCTGCTGCACAAGTGCAAGGACCTGAGTTCAATCCCCGGTACCAAAAAAAAAAAAAAGATGTTCAATCTATGATGATATCGAAATAACACACTTAAGTATGTTTTTAGTACATACCCTTTTCTATATGCTAGAACTTTGGCTAATAATTATAATATACATTCCAAATACTAAAGTGGTGCATATACATATAGTACATATATGGTTACAATTCGGTAGCAACTAGAAACATGGAACAAGTTCTGCAACCAGAATTGGGGAAAGAATTAAGTTTGTGAACTGAGGAACCACTGTATTCTATTGGTAAAAGATGTTGATTTGTTAAATTAATCAAGAATTTGTGTAAAGTTATGGTGTTGAGATGAGTGCAAAGTGAATATGGAATTTCATTCTAGTACTTACCACTTTTATAGGCATCAGTTATCATATAACATTATGTTGGCACACAGGAAAGGACAGATTTGTCACACATCCATGTTTTCAACATCAGAGTTACAGTCCCCTGAAGATTTTACTCTCCCTTTAGGTGACTACTCTGCTTTCAGCTCACTTGTCCTCACTCTCTAAGCAGAGCAATAAACACCAAATACTTAAGAGTAGTAAACATTTAGTCTGAACATCTTCTTGCACAAACATTTATGGGAAATTTTTTCTATAGCTGTTCTGTGGTACCAGTGTCTGTGACTGTACATTCCACTGAGAAATGTAGAGTCCCAAGAGGCAAAATTAAGACTAGAGAACATCTGATCTCAGTCATGGGCATCAATATAAGAAATACATAACACATGGCCCAGAATTCAAAAACAATGATCTCGAGGTAATGGCAGATAGATGGCAGCTGTTCAGTTGGACATCTGGATCTCAGTGACTCCAGAACTGGATTGTTCTCACATAAGATTTGTCTATGAGAAGCTCAGCCCTTCTTCAGTAATGGTTCTGAGAATTTGAATGTATTCTTCATCTAGTTCGCAAATGATAAATTCATACAAACACATATGATCCTTGTTTCCAGAAAGTAATAGCTCCCCCCAAACAGAATATTTAAACAAAAGGATTATTTTTGAGTTGTATGGCTATATCTAAACTATCTTCAGCTTTAATGTTTATCCTTAAAACGGGTCAAGGATAATATAAGAGTTTTGGGACTTTTTCTGTATTATATATACAGAAATATATACAACTTTTAGATGTTACTTCTTAAAAATTTAATTCCTTTGTTCTGAGAAAAGCAATGAACAATGAAATGTTGTAGTTTCAAGTCTAGTTGCATCAATTTTAAATTATGTATTCTATTACTACTGTAATTGATAACTAGGAATTACAAAGTAGATACATATTTAAAGGAATATGTTCAGTTCAACTTTATCAATGCATCAAGTAAAGAAATATTTAAATTCTTAAAAATTACAAAGTTAAGGTTGGTAATATATACTGAAGACTTTTTAGCCAATTAAACAAGGTTTACTACATGAAAGCCTCACAATAATTGATAAATGAAAAAAATTAATAAAACCAATGAGCTGAATTAATGGAAATAATGCTTTCTTAGTGAAAGGACATCAGGCTGAAGAAACTCATGAATGTAAGTACGTAATTGTTGGCACAAGTCCCTGTTCAACAATGGGAAGCTTTTCCAAAGTAGATAGCAAGTGTAATAAAATTCATTTGTATATTCATGTAGACTGTTTTTAAAAGAAATGATCTACAGAACCACTTGGTACAAATTCTAAACCATAAAGTAACTGAAGACAAATGTCTTCATAAAATTAAACAGAGCTTGAGTGGTGATGCTGTCTTTGCCTGACTAACTTGGTGTTGTCATTTATGCAAAACCTGTACATTTTGGTACTTTTACTGTTGCAATTGGCTAGAAGAGTAGGGAGTCCTCAGCAAATTCTATCACTTCATAGTCAATAAATACACACTCTTCCAGGAAACAAAAAACACTTTCTCTTCTGTGAAATTATTTAAACCAATTGTCAGAAATTGAGAGTATTTCTTGAAAAGATATTGTTATCTTAGAATTGGGAAGTTCTGTATAGATTTTCATTTAGTTCATTCCTAAGCAATAAGTGCTGAGAAAAACAATTTAATTTCAAACAAGTATTTCATGTTATAAATAATATTTAAAAGAGGGTACAAATGTAAAAGCCCAAGGAAAATTCAATATAGCTATTCCTTATCAATATTTCAGGGAAAAACACATGGAAAGATATCAGAAATCCCTGATGTCAATTGTAAAGAGCAAAGAAAAGTTGCATGTGACTTAAATGTTAGAGTCATCAGATCAAACTTTTTTTTCCAGTACCAGGGAGTTTGCGCTTCCCAGGCACAGCACCACTGAGCTACATCCCCGGCCCTCAAACTCTTTCTTAATATGTCACTGTCAAAGTCTGGAAATCTTAACTCTAAAACACAGTAGATGATTGTGAGTCACTAGTATAGAGAGGAAAAATGAAAGTGCATAAAATGATAATGTACAACTAAGACTCCAAATAAGTTTGATCCCAAGTTCCTGGGACTAAGAGAAAACAGGACTACAACTCGGCTCTGAAGAGCCATTCCCATAGAATAGCTGGTTATGTCCTAGTTGTGCCCTTCAAACCAGAGATAAGAGCTACGCTATAGTTCCTGATTCCTTAATGACCCTGATGCATGGATAGAGTCCTGATTAACAGAAGTCTATTACTGTAAGAGGAACAAATCTGCAAGTGACCTCCAATAGCAACTCAAGGATCTATAAAGCTGCTTTAAATCCTTCAGTGGGGTGAGCCTTGTGATGGAGACTGCAGCTTGAACCCCTATAAAAATCCTCAGTATCATGAACCAAATTTTTAATTTTTACTTGTTACTCTTGTACACAACCTGGAAAAGAAGCCATTTTGTTTTAATTTGGAATAAACAATACAACTCAGCAAAGGCTCTAATCCAATGGATGGTAAAGCATGGCTCTTGAACTTAACTATCCATCAGAATCACCTTGAGGACTTATTATGACACAGATTCTGTCTTTAGCCCCAGAGTTAATGAATGAAATGGTCTGGGGATGGCCACAGAAGTCCCAGGTGATGCTGTGCAACCAAACAACAGGATATATGTGTTCATCAGAAAACTATGATTTGTTAGAATCTAATCAGTAGGTTTACATAAAGTTAAAATTAAGAATTGAGTAATGGCTGCCACTGTTAATTTGGAGCAGTCAAACTAACCTCACAAAAGACTTCTCCAATGGAAAAAGTGGGAAACTCTTTCCACGGTACACACTGACTTTATTGGCTGTGGTCTTAGTCAAAGCACAGAATGAACCTTGGCCAGCAGCATGAGGTCTCTCAAGCCTGCAGCTGTTGGGAGGAGACTTGCTCTGCCAGTGACTCTGGGCAGGAAGTACCTTGTTAGTACTGATGCATCTATTTTACTTAGTTCAAGGAGGGAAAAAAAAATAAAGCAAAATCCCTAGATTTCTTCAAACCTCTTCTAACACCTACTCTCCCAAAGCTGCCTTGTTAGATGGCTTTTTTTTTTTTTAAACCATGGCTTTTTTACTTCTGTTAACTGACAGCTTAAAGTTCATTATGATGGGAAGATTTTAAAATGCTAAGTTATAAATCAGGCCTGTATCTTTACTCAAAGTGGGATTAATGATAGCATAAATAAAATGAAAATCCAAAATGACAGATAAGCACAGGGCACCCAGACAAAAAGTTTTTGAAAGAGGGCTACTTTGTATCCAGGTCCAAACTGCCCACCAGCTGTCCAGAAAGAACACTAAGATGAGTGCAGCTTTCATTGGAAATAAGACTTTATAGTGTACATCAAGTTCAACAGGACTTCTCACAATGCTACTTTCCAGAACTCTGCCTTGGATAAAGGATTGAGTGCTACCACAATCTTGTCTTTCCAGTAAAAAGCTTAAACTGTGTATTTGTTGA
Organism: Heterocephalus glaber; assembly: GCF_000247695.1. The sequence continues at coordinate 21,511,849 of NW_004624734.1, read as the reverse complement.
TGGCAACCCAGCTTCCTCCGTGTTCATATCATTTTACAGAACTCCTGCCATCCTTCATTCCCTTATCCTTCTAAGTGTTCAGCAACAATGGACAAACAAAATCTGAACTAGTACTACTCCTACCCTAGGGACAACAGTGAGTAAGTTATGCAGTATGATCTGACAATAACTGGCTTCAAGAGGGGGAAAAAAGCTTATAGAGGGGAACTATTAAAAACTTTAGATTTTAAATTCTATGTGCAACTGTTCACACATTTTGGGATGGTTCTTTTGGCTCTAAGGCAAAGAAATACAAATAGGTTCTCTGATAGATGAAGTATATGCAATTACCGTATTAAAAATAACTGGGTATCACCATCATAAAAGGATGAAGAATAATGATCTTCATGCTTGGTTAACAGAGCAGCTCACATCTTGAGAAAAATAACCTAAGGGTTTCATGCATTAACCTCACTAACTCTGTATAGTTGTCATTATCCTGATGTCTTGAAAAACTAGCACAGGACAAATGATCAGGACTCTAGCTCCTAGGCTGGCCCAAATAAAGGATGGATAGCTGCTTCCAAAGACCTCTGAGTAGATGACTGGCTACTAGAGAAGGAAATCAAAAGAGACACTAGGAAGGATAAAATCTTTCCAATAGAAATATAGTATTTCAAGGACAAAGAAAGATGTACTGTCTCAAGGTTATAAGTTTTCACACTGTTGGCCAAGTGGCTTGGGCCTTTCTTTAAAAGCCATTTGGACCCCCTCAGTGGGTTCCATTGACTCACAAGTATACCTGGCTCTCAATTGAAAAATTTGCAAGAAAGAAAAAATAAAACTAATTTAATGGAAAACCTGATACTTTTTTTTAAAAGCAAGTAGGATTTTAATACAGTGTTATATCAGAATTTAAAGAACAGAGTCAATTAGTAACTAACTAAAGAATATGTATTAGCCTGCCTTCCTTCAGAATATTTTCCTACTTTTTAATTGTAGCCTATGAGCTGCTGATAATTTAGCACATTAAAAAAAAACTACTTTAAGCTACTAGTCTGGTGATTTACTGCATTTCCAATGAAGTAAACAGCGGAGATGATACACAGCTCTAATGTCTAAGGATAAATTGTAACCTATGTTTTTTATTTAAATAACATCAGTCAAAATGCTTTACTGAAAGAATAAAAAATGAAAGTGTGTCAAGTCATGGAGATCTATGGAAAGATGACAGAAAACAGACAGCGTGACAGTCTAACATCTGCCAGTTTGAGAAAAACAGAACATTTATTCCAGAAAATGGCACTTGTTCAGCTTAGTTTCTTAAAACACAGTAAGTTTCTGTTAGAAGTACAGGTAATAAATGTTGTATACTCTCTTCTGACTACAGTGGCATTTCTTTTTTCATGACCCACTTCAAATATATAACATTGCACATGATGAAATGTGGTGGTCATCAGATTATATATTGTTTTCACTATCTTCCTGAAAAGGAACTAACACATTGCTATAATGAGAAGCCCAGTATATTACTGTAAAGAAAAAGGAGGGCAAGTTTACTTTCACAATTGTCACACAGATTTGCACCACGTCAGAGCCAAGCTGTGTTAGAGAAGAAAAGGATATCACAGAAGTATTCCTAGGGTGTCAACCATAGGAGTAACCACAGAGGTATGGGATAAAAAGCCTTTTCTAATCAGCTGGTTCTGGAAAGAAATGCAGGTGCTACAAAACCCAGATTGCCCCTCCAGTGTGAGTTATATAGTTACCAGACTTCAGAAGTCAGTGGTAGGGGCTGATTTGGTAGAGTACAAAGAGTGATTTGCTTCAGGCTTGAATTTAGGCAGGACTGGGTGTAGGCATAGATAAAGCAAGAGAAGCTAAAATGGAGGAGATCAGATTAGTGTGTGAAGGTGGGGTTGGTTTCACTACAGAAAAGTAGATTGGTTTACTTTGTTACGAATCAAAAGCAAGGGTGACTTCTCTGAAATATAAAGGCCTAGAATCTAAGAATCTGCTTCTGGGTGTAAGGATTTTTCCTAGCCCTAAATTGGATGTGTTATATTTTGTACGGAAATGAAATTAAATGGAATCCTTCATGGTTTAGATTTCTTTTCTCAAATAGGGATAAGTTGATATGTTATTGTTGCTAAACATTCGAGAACCTAAAAGTTGAAAGAAGTAACTGTTTTTATATTATACTTGGGTGCATGAAATGCTTTTTATACAAACTCTCCAGTTTGCTTTCCAGTTAAGGTTCATGGTTTAGTTTTGATCTAAGAAAACCAGATGCTTTCATGAGAACAGCTTCCTCAATTTACGCCCATGAAAATCGCAAATTTTCTGTTTTGTTTTGTTTAAAATTGAGAGAAAATATTGGGAGTGTTTGGGGAAGGGGAGTAAGAATTTTTGAAAAGGAATTGCTTACTCAATGATAATTCACATCCTTCGCTACCATATGATGTTCAGTTGTGTTTATAATAAGCACAAATCCTGAGCAAAACAATTTGAGGTATTTATTCCCTCCTAAAAAAGGATTTGGTAAGTAAATATGCCATCTCATTATATGTGAGAATTCTGTCTCATTTAAAATACTATTGTTATTTAACTATAAAACTCAATATAATTATAGAAAATATAACAATCACTGTAACTAAATATACTCTGCACACCATTGAACTGAGACTCAAAAGGAAAAAAAATGCATTAGAAAAAAATGAAGAAAAACAAGCTTAACTGTTTTCTTGGGCATTTTTATACATGTAATCTTTAAATCTAAATGCTATATGCATATTATTTTATACAACTATTGATTTTATTTCTTTATTGATGAGAATATGTAAACTATAACAATAAGAAAATTTGTGGTTCTGGGAAACTGGGTGCATAAAATGTTATATAACTAATTGGTTTTCAACCTTCAAGTCAGACACTAGTCAAGGAAATAATATGACCTTAGCCAATGGGAAAAATATCAAGCCAGATTTCTCCCAGCTGTGTTTCTCCCCTCTGTGGCCTTCAACAACTTCAGTGGAAGTTTAGTGTGTTTAAGGAGAAAGACAGCCAGAAGAATCAAAATTACTTAACCAAAAAGGTCAATCTTCAAATTAAATCTTGGATCAGGCCCACTGCAGAATAAGGTCTATGCTTTCCAACGTCCCAGTGCTACAAGCAATATGGCTGCCCAGCTACAACTCAAATGGAGCCCATATCACATGTAATTGAGGATATCCTGCCAAAGGAGTAAGTAAAAGAAAAACATTTGCTGGCTTTGAAATGTAGAAACCAAGGTATTAGTGTTTCCTTAGCATTCCTTTTGATTTCCAACTCAAGCTTATGGTAACTGCAAGAGATAGGAAAAAATCCTCAGAGGAGACAGGTCCTTGGATTTAATTCCATGTAAACACAGGGCCAAAGAATTTTGACAAAATTGTTGCTCACCAAAAGTTGACTTTACTTTTGAAGTTCTTGTGTGATCCATATTTAAAGTCAGACACCTTTATTAATCCAACAGTAGCATAAGGCAGTCAATAAGATGATATAATGGCCTTATTTTATTTTTAAAAATATTTTAAAAGGTCTTTCATAAGATTCTTTTCTATTTTATTGTAAAATCCTAACTTAAAATGTTTTCAAGGATTTTTCTGAGTAAATAATCTGAGTTCCTTTAAACTTTCAGATTTAAATGCCCAGATGCAGGTTTTTTTCCAAATAACTACAGATGCACTAATGATAACATTTAAACAGGATAAGTAACATGAAGTCCCTACTAACAGATAAAGGGAGAAGTTGTTTAACTTTTATACTTAGGATTTTAAAAACTGTTAACTTTATATTTTGTTGTCTTCCCTGTTTTTCAGGCTCAAGAAGATAAAACATTATGGTGTTAATTACAGTATCAGTAGAGATACTAGAAAAATTTCTTAATACCCCAAATATTACCCCAAACTGATATAGGTTATAGGAGACACCAGGACTGGGCTGCTTCTTCAAAAGGCTACTCCACTGAAATCTAAAAATATTCATTAACATAGCAAGAAATTCTGAGGGTTGATAAAACAAAACAGCTTGTTTAATGCAGCATAATATAGATTCTTCTCAGCTAGCCTAAACACATCACTCCTTTTTTTCATTTGACTTGTAATGTCAAACACACTTTGAGACATGAACATGTTTTTGCATCTTTTTTCCTCCTACCACAGAGACTAGCACATAGTGGGAATTCAATAAGAGGTTTTGTGAATGATTTCATCATAAAATGCATGCTGCACACTCAGGGGTTATGTTTGTGTCACTTAATTTTTTGATATGGAACATTTCCATGTTCTGTAGTAAGAACTGTGTTCACATTAATAGCAAGACACTCACTTCTGCACCTTTAAGTATGGTAAGCTAGGAACACACACTTTGAGTAGAAATAGAAGCATCTTTACAAAAGGCAAGAAACCTAATAAGCAGTTATATTTTAACAAACACAGAATGTCATGCACATTATTGCTTTATTTTCCTTGTCTCCATGCAGAATCTTTTGACCATGACCCAGTCGGATTGTTCCTAAATACCTACCATTATTAGAACTTAATACAAATCTTTCTCCACCAGTAGATTGGCATGTAAAGGGGGAAAATTCTAACAAACACTGATGTTGAGAAAAGCTGGGATATCAAAAGTAGGTAGATAGTACCAAATCACAGGAGAACTCTTGCAGAGTGAACCTCATAGATACAAGGGTTTGGTGCTATGAATTTTGGTCATTCTAAATGATAGATGGTCAAGAATGACTGGAGTGATCACAGTGGGATATCTGACCACAGAAAGACAAATAAATAAACTGTGCTATGAATTCTTTTCAGTGTTCTACAAATTAGATATCATTTATAAATTCTTTATTGCTATTAAAATGGATGATTGGAAATAATCTTAAGGTACTATCTGTAGTAATAGACTGTTGAGATGATTATATAACAATTCCAAGCATTTATAAAGTGGACTGCTTAATATATATGCATATCTCCATGACATGTTATAACACATGATAATTTATTAGGGAGAAAGCATTTTTTAAAAATCAATTATATATAAATGCTCCCTGAATCTAAAGTGCCGGCAACTTTTGCCTAGAGGAGAATTCATTTTCCAGCTTTTTAGTCAGTAATTTTTGAAAGGCATCAATTATAAAACCAAATTTTGGTCAGGAAATTGTGACTGACCACACTTGCAAAAAGAAAATGCATAGTGAAAAACATTACTTTCTCACTGGTAATAAATTAGCTGCATATTGTTCATGAACTGATATTATTTAGATTGGTTAAACTTATGTCATTCACAAGACCAACTGTATTTTCATTTTAGTCAATGTTCGGCAATACCAAAGAACCAAAGCCCCAGGTTCATCTGTTAGATAACCTGGACCAGATGGCAGCAAGGGTAGATAGGCTATTTGTAGAGTAATTTCACTTTGTTTTTTTGTTGTCATATTCCTCCTTCTTGGATTGTGGACTTGTTCCATTCATTGGTAAACTTGTGGCATCTTCCTTGATTGAAGCTGAATGTGGAGCAATGGTTCTTTTGGTGAATGCTAGCAAGGTTAGAGGAAAGAGAAAAATCAACCACCATGAATACAAAACCTGGGCTAAAAATTAATTTTGCAGAAGGTAATTGATTAATCATGGTATTCAATCAAGCTTTCTGTCATTAAACTTTATATGGACTAACAGACTTGTAACATCAGTTACTATATTTTCAAAAACATTCACATGATTGTAAAAACTTATTTTTTATTTTTTGGTTGGTACCAGGGATCGAACTCAGGACCTTGCACTTGCAAGGCAGGCACGGTGGCGGTGCCACTGAGCTAAATCGCCAGCTCATTTGAGAGTTATTTGAGAGTGGAAAATGTGTATCTGTCAAAATACAATGATATAAACACACACAGAGAGAATTCTAGAGGGAAAAATCATTACGGGCTTCCTTTTAAATGGTATCCTTGTTTTTTACATTCTCTTGTCTACTAAGAGGAGATCTGGAAGCTGGGTTTTACTGTTTTTCTATTACTTCTCACTTCTCTTCTGAGCTCCAGATGCCTAACTCCCACTGTTGGTCTGAAATCGTCTCTTGATTTCTACTCTTTGATGCCTGCTAGTACCTTATTATTCTCCATTTTAGAAAATGGTATACTCCCATTCATAAGGTTCTCAAACCTTTTTTTTCTTTCCTTTTTTTTTTTTTGTGGTACTGGTGATTGAACCAGGGCTCCACTGAACAACATCCCCAATGCTGTTGTTATTTTTTTAATTTTTAAATTTTTTCTTTTACTCTTTTCCCGAGACAGGGTCTAAGTGGTTCAGGCTGGCCTTGTACACACTATGTAGCCTAGACTGGTATTAAACTCATGGTAACCCTCCTGCTTCACAGGTATGCACCGCTACACCTAGCTTCTGGTTCTTTTTGTTTTGTTTTGTTTTTCCTTTTAATTTTGGTTTTTGAGACAAGGTCTTGCTCAGTCACTAAGCTGCCCAGGCCGGAGGCAAACTTTCAGTCCTCCTGCCTCAGCATACCAGAGTGCTGGGATTACAGGCATGGGCCACCATACCTCACATACATAGCTAAGGTTCTCAAACTTTGGTCCTCTCCTTCCTTTGTCCTGGTTGCTCCATCTATCCAGTCTAAGATTGCATTCTGCTAGTTCTACCTCCCACCTTCTCCCGGGGTCTTTTGTTTCATACCATCTCCATTATCATCATCAAGGTCCAGATCAGCATTTTCACTCTTCCTGTTTCTATCTTTCCCCTTACTCTCATTTTCCCACAACCCAATCAGACGATCTTTCTAGAAAGTCAATCAGATTATGTCACTCTTCTGCATAACCTTTTGACCCCTGCCCCTTCACACTGTCCAGAGAACTCAGAATCAAATCCAAACATTTGGTCATGGCTGCAGCCTCCCTCTCATTGGTGTTCCATCTCTTTAGCACACCATGATTTTCTGGGCTTTTGAGATTTCTTTTCTTTCTTCTCTGGGCTTTTGAGATTTCTGCTCATGGCATCCTGGTAACTCTTCCCATGCAATTCCAACTCACCTGCTTACAGCTCGGTTGCACCCTCTTCCAAGCCACCCCTAACCCCATGTGTACAGTGCTCCTGCCCCAGGTACCATCCATCATTTTACCTCTAATGCACCAATCCCCACTCTGAATCATTTGCTTGCTCTCTCACTACCTATTTCTCCATGAGATAAAGGGATCTTATCTGTCTTATTCACTACTTTCTCCTCCAGAACCAAACACAGAGCCTTGGAAACAGCCTCTCAATAAATACTGGTTTAATAAATGAATATACTTAACAGATGTTTAAGAGATAGTCAAATGCAAATTATCTAGCTGTACACCAGAATATCTATAGCGTACCTTGTCAAATCACAATAATCAGAACTCAATTATTCAAAAATATCTCATATTTAATTGGTCAGTGGAAAATACCTGAAATGTAGTCATATGAATGAGCCTAAAGAATGTGACAGAGAGAGAGAAAGTGAGAAAGTGCTTTCATTGACTAATTCACTGAAGATAAGAAACAATTCTTCTATATGTTGATTGCTATAGATTGTTGGCATTTTATCCCATAAATGTGAGACAGCTTAGTTAAGTAGTGTCCATTCACAGCCAGGTGGAACTGGAACTGTAAATGTATGAGTATAGTATGCTTTTCTTGTTGTAGATAAATTTTTTTTTCATCCAAGGGCTCTAAATACTCACCAATAGCACTTCAAAATGAGAATGCTAACTTTTGTTTTCATAGCAATGTAAATTGAGGTAAAGAAGTTGATTTTTAAGCAACTTTCACTGATTTGCTTTTCTAAGATTAAGTTAAAATGTATGATTCACTTCTAACTCCTATAATGATTCTTAGATAACATTTTGGCCCCCTAAAAAAAAAAATCACAGGTCTTTCTTTTTGCATTTACTTATCATTTTAATAACTGTTACTTTTTAGAGCAGTTTTAAATTTACAAAAACTTTTCAACCTACATGTTTAGAAACACTAATTCCACAGAGATGAAGCATTTAAGTCTCAAAGAACTGGAGATTTCTAGAAGTCCTCAGATTGCTACAGACCTCACTCATGTCTAGACTGGTTCCAGCCCCAAGAGTGAAGGCCCTGTCCAGGGGTTGTGTTCTAAAAGGAGCTATACATAGAGACTAGTGGTCAGTCGGTACTTATAAAAAGTAAAAATGACAGTTCCAAAAGCTGACATTATGAGTCTCTTTTACTAAGCCCCCACTGTCTACAGGCCGAAGGTAATGGAATTCAAGTCCTTCTAAAAGAGTGTCCTGACTCATGGCCATAACTTTTAGCCAGCCAGGATAAATTTGGTAGTGATCATGCCTTTAAATAATGGATTTCTCTGTTCCTATTTCCAATGGTAATATAAACTCACAATTTATACATTTCTTCCCTTCGTCCTGGCAGAAGGAATCTACCTTTTCATGATTAACCTGAACTACACAAAGCTGACATAAATTACTTTTTAAAACAAACTTTCATTAATACTGGATCATTTTGGAGACCACAAATTATGCAGTATTTTCCCATTTCCTTTGTTTTTTCCATGGTCAGTGATTCTGTGCTTTCCTTTGGTCACAGGTTGACAGGGCACCTAAGTGAGCAGAATGAATGCCTCAGTGTCTAGAGTGTAGACAAAAGGGCTTCATCCAGTACAAGCTCCAACCTGAGTAAGAAGTTGCCTGTTCTGTGGACCAGAGCTCATGCCTGCCCAAAATCTATGGCCATCTACTCCCCAAGGCCTAGACAGGTCTAAGCAGCTCAAAACGTCAAAGCCCAGCTTTCATGTTCCATTTCCAAGTTAACAGGAATATTGGATGTTTGCGGGTCAGACATAAACACTGGGTTTTCTTAATAGCACTTATCTTCAGAAAACTCACCTTCAGCCAAAATGTGCACACACACATCAAACAGTACCAAAGGGTTACACAGAGAAATAAGAATCTCTCACCTCAGCCCTCCTAATCCTACCGTCCTATTCCCCAGAGTCAACCACAATCAACAGTCAACTCTTTTAGGTTTATTTTCTGTATTTGCTTCATTTCTGTAAAAACAACAACAAATATATATATATATATATATACATATATATACACATACATATATATGTATATATATATACTATTTTCTGACTTATCATTTTTAGACATTCTTCACACCCAACCACTTTTCCTTCCCTATCCTCCCAATATAGCTAGCTGCATCTCAACTTTTAGTTATGTCAATACTGTATTTATATTTTTATGACTATATAAATAAATATGGCTCATACAAACCTAATAGGTATAGTTTATTAATTGCAACATATTTTATTTGTTGTTTCTCAGTTACGATCTTGTTTCTGAAAGCTCTCTTAGATCTTCCGTTACATCTTTTCGTAGCTATTTTCCTAAATGCTCAACTATGTATCAGATAATCTGTCCTTCACTTTGCTTCCTAAAGATTCTCTCAATGGAATGTCTTTCTTCCTTCACGGTGGGAGATCTTAAAAACATATGTATCCAGATAAGTAGCTAGAATTGGATAAAATAAGACAACACTGGCACATATCATCACAAACTCACTTGGGCTAAAGAAAAAAGTTTCTAAAAGTTCCTGGGCCAGGAGAAGGGAATGCTAGAATTGGAAGGGAGATGGAGATCACTTCAAAAAAATAGATATCTAATAGGTGTGATTTTTCAAGAGCAACATTGGCTCAGAAGGAAATTCATTTACAACTTTAGAATCTTAGAGCCAGTTAATCTCAATGGAAATGGAGTCAATGGAAGAAATGCAGTACATGGAAGGCATCTATTTTCAGAAACCAAAAACCTTTACCTTCTTTTATTTTGATGTGCTCCCACAATAGAAAGGAGGAAAACAAAAAAGAGGAAGGCGCAGGATCTGGGAAACTTGGGCATGAACATAGGAAGAGGGCAAAGAGAAATGATGGGATGACATTTGCCCAGTAGGCACGTGCTTGGCTGAGCCCTACTGGTCTGGCCACTCACTGCCTTCTGCTGTTTGCTTCCTCACATCTCTCATTTAGTCATGTATTATCCCTCATAAACTGATTTTCTAAATATCTTTTCTCTTCTATTGTCCTATTCTTTTTTCCTTTTACTTTCTTTGTAGTTTTCTTAACTTTGTTTTCCACATTTCTAGTTTTCTTTTGTTACCATATCAACCATATTCTAAGATTCATAGATCTCTTACCCTTGTGTTCCTTTTTAATAGTATCTTTCTCTTGTTTTTAATGGACCTAATACTTTCATCTCTTCAAGGTGACTTCCACTGTTTTCTGTATAATCTATTTGCTGTAGGTTCCAGTTTTCTCTTTCTTGGTCTTGACATTTCATTTTAATTTTGGAGGTTTAAAGGAAGATTAAAGGACAATTTCTATAAGCTGAATTTATTTGTGCTAGAAAAATGGAGAAGTATTTTGAGTAATCCTAATTTTTCCCACATTTAATATCCCTCATTATTAAAAACAGAAAATTCAAGGTCCTTTAGAAAATCAAATAAGAATAAATTATTCCTAGACATAAGTTTAATTCAATTAGTTAATAATTAATGATGAGATAGTTGTAATTAAATTTTGAAAAGTATTCTTTAAAATATGGAGATGGGAGGAAAATTGTAAAACAAACTTGTTAACAAAAAGAGTAAAACATGAGGCTGAATTCATAAATTAGGTGATTAAATTGATAAGCTAATTTTAAGCTAAATTTTCAGTCCAATTTTACAATATAAATGGTAACTAATATTGTCTCATACAAATTACATTATTGATATTTTTCCTATTCTTATATAACTTTACTTCCTTTTGGATGAGTATATTTATGTAGAAATGTATGGATGTCTATGACAAATTATATCTTAATTAGAGAAATGACCAAAGCTGGTCACAAATGCTAGAGTAGAAAACTGGAAACAGTTTCTTTCATTGACTATTATGAATAAATCTTGATGTTTTCCACTAATGTCCTCTAACCACTTCCTTCTAGATGCCTTTTTAGGAAGCCTCACGAAAGTCATAAAAGCAAAATGAAGTAGCAGGAGAATAATGATTTCCATGCTCATATCATAGAGCTGTTCATCTCCAGGCTCTTGAAAGTTTTAATGGATGGAATTTTCTGAGGTTTTGAGGGTGCTTAGTTTCTACCCTCGTCTTCTGTGTTTATGAAACAGACCTGGGGCAATTTTTCCATATTTTCAGATTGGGATATAAATATTTCAGATTGCAAGTTTCCATATCCAACTTGAGACATAATTCATATTGAACAGTCGCTACCAGATTAGAATAGCAAAAGGTTTTATGAAGATACAAAATCATTTGGAAAAATGATTAGAACAGGAAAGAGAAAGTGCTTAGCTTTTGGAATAAAATGATCATGATGTAATGAAAATCAAATTATTTATCAGAAACTAATAAATATATATTCAATCCATCTATGTATATAAATTAACAAAAATTAGAGTTACTACCTTTGAACATCCTTGTAATTTATTTTGGTACATTAATTTTTTAGTAATTTAGGTATTTTACATAACAGAACTATCATATTTAATGTACAACTGTCCAGGCCCATAGTAAACTGAAGAACTAAACTTTATGTAAGTAAGAATCTATTAAATAATATTTGAATCCCAATAATTTAGGAAAAAGCAAACTAAACAAGCTAACTCATATATTTATTCATCTAATATAACTGAGTATCAACTGGGCTTTTACTATGGGCCAAGTACTATGTAGAGTGCTAATGAATAGTGGTGAAGAAAAGAGCATTGCTCTTGTCTTCCTTGAGTCCATTCTTTGGGGGGAGAAAAGAATTGGTAAACAAGAAGTCACTACAATAATAACTATGAAATTATTATATTGAGAAAGATTTTTGAGGAAAATTGTAAAACACAGTGGTTGCTTAGAAACCACCTTTAAAACTGTTAGACCAGCTGCCTTCTTTATTTTAGTTTACTAGTACATGTGTGCAGCACATAATGTTTACATTGTGTGGAGTTGGTGCATGTACATAACACATCGCAATAACTGTTTTTCATTTCTTACCCCCCCACTCCATTTCTTGATCCTCTTCCACAATTCATAATAGCTAAATCTTGGCAGTGGCCTACATGTCCATCAATAGATGAACGGATAAAGAAAATGTGGCATTTCTATACCATTTGCTATAAAGAAAGATAAACTGGAGTCATTTATAGGAAAATGGATGCACCTTGAGACCATAGTGTGAAGTGAAATAAATCAGACACACAACTTTAAATATCACATGGTTTCTCTTATATGAGAAGCCCAAAGTAGGAAAAGACAGATAATAGGAAACAGGGAGATAGATCATCTTCTTTAAAGACATTACATGGACCAGGGATTTAGCTCAGTGGTTCTGCTGCCTTCCTCACAAGCACAAGGCCCTGAGTTTGATCTCCGATACCAAAACAAAAAGACATTACATACACTCTGAATATTAAGAATCGTGCAGTCAAGAAGGGGAAGAAAGGGGACACATGGTGGCCCATGGCATCCTGGGCCCAGGGCCTTCTACCTCATTAATGTTTATGACATTTTATCAACATTTTCAAAGTATTCACAGAAAGAAATCTAGCAGGCACTAGTACTAGTATCCTTACTCTTTGTATAAGATTACATTTATTTTTTTACAGGCATATGCAAACATTTTTCTTTTACTGATGATTTGAATTTTTAAAAATTACTTTCTTTACCCACTCATCCATAGTTATTAGTAATCTCCAAAGATCAATTTTGCTCAACATTTCTACCTATAGTGATTTAAGTTTTCCTGAGAAATATAGGGTCTAAAAAGGGACTTCATGTATATATGTTTTAAGAATCAGGTAATATTACAAATGTACTTGGAGGTGGGGATCAGTTTTATGATTCATAATGAAAATATTCTCAAACTTATAACACAAATATTACTATAATGTATTGGCCTTCATTTTTTTCCCATGAATTGCATTTCCTTACACCCAATTTAAGAACTGGTACAGGACTTTATTACTTACAGTTCAAGTGTGAAAATTGTGGACTAGACAGGAAGCGATTGTGATCCTGCCAAGAAGATGAGTGATCTAACCCACGAGTGTAGGAACCTTCAGCACAGGTTCTAACATCCTAAAAAAGGCAGTATACATTTCAATGCAATATTACAAATTGTAAAAGCCAAGACTCATTCAAATGTATTGAAGTTGAACCTGAACCTTAATATGCAAGCTATATTATATTTGCACAACTTACTATAATTAAAATCCCTTTAAAAATGAAATATGTTCATGTTAGAGAAAATATATTTTAAAAAAAGAAATCACTTATTGCTATGGAAGCATGACATATTTCTTTCCAGTCTTTTTCCCCCTTTGAATAGAATTTATAAACATAGTCTTAAAACTTTGTTCCTTACATTTACATTATAAATAGCTCAGAAATCATTATAAAATCTTCACCTTACCTTAAGGGTGAACTCAATACTATCCAGTAGATACACTATGCTTTACTCAGCCATTATTTTACTTGGCATTTAGGTTATTTCCAGTGTTTTACTACTATAAATAACAATGTGAGAAATATCTTTAAATATAACCTTTTCCATATTTAGGCCTATTCCTTATGACAAATTCTTACATGGAAATACTGAGTCAATAAAAACAACCTGATGTTTTTAAACATTTAGCTAGACAGCCTTCTATAATGATTCCATTAATCCTCTGACCCATTCCACAAATATTTAATAAACAAAAATGACTATGTAAAATATCTCTCTCCTTACATAGTGTATGAATGCCTCTTTCTCTCCAAATCTTATCTGAAAATGAGGATTATAACTTTAAGTAATATTACCAATTAATAGATTAAAACAGGTAATTTAAGAAACAGTAAAACTGCATTCTTTTTTCACAAGTGTTTTATAATTATTCATTATAATTTTTTTACTCATTCGTTCCATAATTTATTGGGCACCTTCTATGGCTGAGCAAAGAATAAACAAGACCTCAGGATGCTGAGGAAATTTTCCAGGCTTATAAGGGAGAAAGGCATTAAACAAATATATTGCACCAAACATGGTATTATTAAAACCTATCATAACTATTGTAAGAATAGTAAATAACGGGAAGAACCAAATTTAGATGGGAGGGCCAAGAAGACCCCCCCACCCCAGGAAGATAATATTTAAGGCAATATTTTAATGCTGAGAGTTGAACCAATGAATTACCCTGGTGACAACTTACAGGTGGCAGATGGGAAAATAGACAGTGGAGTGGGGAAGCAGGGAATGATGTTCAGCCTTAAGTAAGTGCTGCAGAGAGCATGTTTGCTGAAGGGATGCCTCAGGGTTCAGGTATACTGAGCTTGGAAGAGGGGGTTATGTGAAGTGGGTAAAGTTCATGTTTAGGATTTCGAATTTTTCTTTCTAAAGAGATGGTCAGAAGGCAACCAAGGGTTTTGAGAAGAATGATAAGGGCTGATTTATACTTTTCAATGCAGGTATTGAGGTAGGATTATCAGTTAAAGGCTGATAAGGACAACTATGGGGTCTGAAGAGAGGGAGGGATTCAAAATGTTGCAAAAGATTCTACATGAAATAATACTGGGTTGGGTATACCAAAAAGATTTCTCAAAACACACGGCCCCCATGTATAGTAAGGCGATGTGTAACATGATGATCTGATGAATTCGTTGTCATTCTCTGTACCAAGTACCAACTTTATATTTATTTTTGTCACATACATTGTATGTAACTGCAAAGAATGGCCAGAAAGAAAAAAGGTATACATATACAAGGCCAACTGAGCAAAAAGTACGTATATAATCCTTACATAGTTCAAGATCTTAATCTTTATGTATAAAAAGAGAGTTTAGCTCTATTTAAGATGAAGACACTGAGGTTTTTAACCAAGTGATTTTTTTAACCCATTATGGGGATTTCATTACTACTTGGGAGCTATTTACCATAGGATTTCTGGGAAGGAGAGGATATTCATTGTATTTTGAATTACAGCAACTATTTATGAATGAGCTGACATGGGCAATTTGGGATCAGGTGAGCTAGCTATCAACTGTGGCTCAGATGTGAAAATTAAAAACCTAGGTGGGGTGGGAAAACGCATAAATGGAAAGGAGGTTAGAGCCTCAACCAATGGTAGAAACCCTACTGAATCATGGTTTAGATTTGAAGCATGAAATTGTGAATGGTTTCCCGCTAAAAGATGCTTTAGTGATTAAGGGCCAGTAAGAGAAAAGAAACACATATTTTTCTCACTGACACCTGAGAACAACAGTGAACAACCAGAGTAGAGATACAGATTTGGTCATAATGCTGCAATAGATAGTATAAAGATAGCCTTGAAATGCACCTACTAGAGGAAGGATAAAAATATACTTAAAAAAACCAAATATTCATTCTCTCCAAAGAGAAATGATTTTTAGATTTTAAAACAAAATCAACTGGTATCAAAACGGAGGTTATACCCTTCTTTTTACCAAAAAACAGAAATTTGTATTTTTACTGATAAAGCCAGCTTCTTGGTATATGATGGTTAAAATATGGCACTGGCACATTTCATTCCTAGCAAGTCTGGAAAATACAAGAAAACATTAAGAAGTTACATGATCCAACAAACTGAAAATACCTCATTAACCTAATTTAAGGTACAGTTTTCCATTTCTTCTTTATAAATATCTTCTTATATTGAGATCATCATTTGTTGGCAGTTTTCTTTCCTATTCTTCCTCTTGCGCCCCCTTCCTCCTTTCCTTGGGGGATTGAACCTAGGACATGGCATCAAGTAGGCATATGCTCTATCACAGTTACACTCCCAGCCCTTCCTATTTTTTTAAAATAACATTCTGTGTGGGAATTTTCTCTACAATCATCATCATCGTTAGTGCAGAGCATAGTTTATTATACTAATCTATTTTCACACATTCAAGGTTGATTTTAGTTTTTTCTATAAGTAATCATTTGATGCACATCTTGGTACAAAAACCTCTTCATATTTTCTTTATTTGATGTATACTCCTAGAAGTATAATTAGTGGACTGTAGGAGACCAGAGGAGAATTGAGACCTAACTGGCCTCCTCTGTGAGCACAAAGGGGCAAGGCTGCACTCAGAGGTGACTGAATATTGCAGGCATAAGAAAAAGTTAAGACAGCTGGGGTTAAGTTGTCTACCAGAGAATGTACTAGCGAATATTGGAAAGCAGATGAATCTTGTGTTATTTTGATTGCTGTGCCTGTGTTTGTGTGAATAAAGGCAAGTTGAGCCCAACATGGGGGGAGGAGTCCTCTGCCTACTAGGAAGCAAGAGCCCTTTGGCTGCCAGCATTAAACTGGTGTCTCTTTGTCATTCATCCTCGTTCACCCCCGGGTCAGGGAGAGCAAAGCAGGTCTAGGTCCACGAACAAGGCAAGTGGTCAGCTACAGTGGACAGCAGATTTTAAGACTGTTTATATACAGTTCACCTAAAACAAGAAGCTTCTGAGTAGAGTGTTCATAAAATCCTCTAATTATCCTTTCAATGTCATTAGGAGCTCTAATAATATCCTTCTTTCATTCCTAATATTGGACATTTGTATACATTTTTTCTAAGTGGTCTGCTATACGTGTTTCAATTTCATCAATTTTTTTCAAGGAACCCAGTTTTCCTTTATTTTTGCTATTTGCTTTTTATTTCATTGATTTCTTTTCCTTAGCCTTTCCTTACTTTTATACACTTTGGACTTAATATGCTCTTTCTTTTCTATTTCTTTGAAGGAAATTGAGATTGTTGATCTTTCTTCTTTTGTAGAACACGCATTTAACATTGCAAATTTCCCCCAAGCACTTTTTAGTGGATCTCACAAAATTTGATAGGGTGTGTTTTTATTTTCACATAGTTAAATATTCTAAATTTCCTTTGGATTTCTTCCTTAACCCATACTTGGATTATACAAGACTTTTGCTTAATTTGTAAATATTTGGGAATTTTCCAGATATATTTCTGTTATTGATTTCTGGTTTCATTCCATTGTGGGTAAATGATATATTTTGCACAATTTCAATCATCTCAAACTTACTGAAATTTCTTTTATCAAAGTATAGTCTATCTCGGAGAACATTCAATGTATACTTGACAAATATGTGTAATTAGCTGTTGTTGGGGTATTCTGTAAATGTCAGATAGGTCCAGGGAGTTGATAGCGTAAAGTCTTTTCCATCTCCATTGATGTTCTGCCTACTGTTATCATTACTCAAAGAGGAGTGTTGAAATTTCCAACTATAATAATGGATTTTTCTATTATCTTTACAGTTGTATCAGTTTTGATGCTCTGATAAAAGGTGAATGTACAGGTAGGATTCTTATTCCTTCCCTTTATAACGGTTGATTTATTCATCATTCAACCACTCACATATTTTTTTCATACATAGAAAATGAAGGAATTTAATGATAATATTTCTTTGAGTTCTAACATTTTATAACTTCAAAGAACTTTTTTTTTTTTTTTTTGGTACTGGGGATCGAACTCAGGGCCTTGCGCTTGCACAGCAGGCGGTGAAACCACTGAGCTAAATCCCCAGCCCTCAAAGAACTATTATAATCTTCCATATTACTTTGAAATAGAGCCAATGAAATTAACATTGAAAGAAAAATATCTCATGATCTCTTTGAACAATCAGTATACTAGTACATGAAAAAATACATTCATGTCTCCAATTCAGTAGTGATTATTTTATCTATAGAAATTCTATATATATAAATTTTGTGAGTTCATCATAAAATGTTTAATTCCTACCTATTGTTGAATCAATTAAGTATTAAAAGGAAATTTTATGTATTGAAAAGGACTCACTGCAATTTTTTTGATTGACTGCAATTTTGATCATATCAGCTTTTTTTCAAAACCAATTTAAACATCTTTAGCACAAGGATCTATTTTTATATAGTCTTAAGTCTCAACAAACTAGGTAGCCAGAATTCTTTGCAAAACTTATATTGAAGAAACCTGCATTTCCTAATATTTTCCCTGGGTTTTTTCCACTTCTCTTTCATAATCCACATTGTAATTGGTTTCTTAGTCTTTTTTTTTTTTTT
>NW_004624734.1:21470218-21487004 GCF_000247695.1 Heterocephalus glaber | reverse complement strand
GGGGGGAGGTGGCAGTTTTGTCTTTCAGGAGCTATCTGACAATATCTGGAGACATTTTTAGATGTCACAAGTTGGGATGTCACTGGCATCTACTCAGTATATCTAGGGATGCTGCTAAACATGCTATGAACTTTATGCCAAATTTCTGGCCCAAAATGTTCTGATATTGAGGTTGGGAATTTGTTCCAGGCTAAGAACTATTTAAGGCCAAATGGGTTTATCACCAACCACAGATGGCTATCGGTCAGGCTTAGGGAATGGTATACATTTTGACAATATGCTCAATATTTTCCAGTCTTTGTACATTGGTTCCTTGTATACAAATCATAAGCTAAAGTATAGCATGGAGTTCATACACCTAGGAGAAGAATGACTTAAAATGCTAAGACTATAGTTTACAAAGTACTGTGTGTTACTTGACCTTGAGGGGACTTCAGTGTTAAGAGCAGGTGGATTTAAACATGCAGGACAGCAACCATCCACACAGACTTTGACTATCAAAGCAACCAGAAGTTTCCTAGTTCAAGACATCTTGAGCAGCATCAACTCTCAAAGACAACACATCAAGTAACAATGGCACAGTCTTAAGGGTTAGTTCCCACACCAAAAACGATAAGCACAATCTTCAAGGAAAATCTTTCCTTTCACAAGGGTCCTTACACAAACACTGCAAGGGGTGCTTAAGTGGTTGTAGACTGAGACATGGATAACACTCCAAGTCATAAAGAACATTACCTTCAAGCTTTTGATTCTGTACTTGGTATCATCTTGGCATTGCTTAAGAGAATCTCTGTGAACTCTGTATTTAGAATATCTCCCATCAATTCTTTCAGAGGAACAGCGGGAATCCTGGAAAAAAACCAAAGAAGAGTTTAAACTGGTGGATGAAAGAAAAATTCAGGGCTTACAGTTAGTGTAAGAAAATACAGACATGTAGATAACAAATGATTTCAGTGATGTAGAAAGACATACAGAGGAAAACAAGCCACAAAGGAAAGAAAGAAGATAATGGTCGCTGTGGATAGTAACATAAAATGAGTCCCATACTGCTTAGTTAGATTCTCTTTACAACTAGTGCTGATGCCATACTGAAATGGCTGGTATGCATTAATTGAAAGGAGAAAGGCTTGAGAGACAATTAGTCATCTGAAGATGGTCATTAATGACATCATGCCACTTTTTGATGTTGTATACTATCTTTTGGAATAGTGCTCAGCATCAAACACTCTCTGTTAAAAGAAAAAAAGTGCTACTATTAAAACTAAATCCCTTCTATGTCACTTAGTCTTAACATTATGCCTTTTAAACTTAATGTCATACTCATTTTAAAACTGAGGGATATCTCATTTGCCTTCATAAGCACAACAAATTCAGGAAATAAAGTAAGAAAGCAAAAATTCTGAAGGCCTTTCTTTTTTCCCCTTTCAGTTTGTGGAGGAGAAAGGAAAAGCACAGAGTCAGTATAGTCATTATTTAGACGTTACTTTCATGATTTAGGGAGAATTTAGAAAAAAAAATAAGGGCAAATGATTTTGGTAAGAAAATCATCTATGACATTTAGTGCCTCAAACAGTTGCAAGGAACCTTAAACCCACTGAATGTTCAAGCTCGGTGGGAATTAGAATTGCAAAGTTCACATTTTTATAAGAAAAACAAAAGAAAGAAGCTCATGGAAGCTATGAATAATTTGCCTAGTGCTAGGTAATTTGTGGCAGATCGGGGTTTGGAACCCAATGTTACTCAATTTCTGTCTTATCAAATATGTGATACTTAAATATGGGATTTTAGTGCTTGCACAGAGGAGGGGGATAGTTAAAGAAAGGGAGTGGGGGAGAGGAAAGAAGGGCAAGGTGGGAGGAGGAGGTGAGGGGAGAGAATATAACATTTAGACAATAAAATTAAGCCTATCAAAACAGAATGAGCTTTGTACTCATACTTTGAGCCACAGACTACAGTACTATCAAGAAATATACTTGTCAAGTATATTTTCACACATATACTAGCAATGCTAGTGTGAGTAGAAACCAAACAAGTGCCTCACTTTATTGATGAGAAAGTATCTCCTGACACAGTGATTTTGTCTGTATGTTGAATGCGGACAAGAACTTAGGGCTTTGCCACTTGTTCACAGCATGCTAATTTTTAGAGAGTTTTAGAGATTTGAAAAATAAAATCCATCTTTATTAATATGAAGGATTTATGGAGTCTCATCTAAGACTATGTCTATTTGTTTTCATGAAAGTGATTTAAGTGAATGGATTTCAAGAGGTGCCAGGGGAAAGCAAAAGAAGTATACACCCTCTAAGCTTCTATTTCCTCATCTGTAAAATAGGAAAAATAATCCATATAGGGTATCTCTGAAATTACAAAAAGTGTAATGTATTTAGCTACTGTTTCCTGCACAGTATGTATATATTTGCTAATTAATCTCTTTTCCTTTTCAAGCTATAGGCTTCACTTTAAATTATTAGACAGTATAGCTCTGAATTCTGAAAATGCTTAAAATTTCACTATAAAGGCATTTTTATGTAAGTTTCTACATGTATAAGCTAGACTTATAGATAATTACATATGTATACAATATCTGTATACATAACTAGAATTGTAGATAATTATGTGACAATTAACTAGGATAAAAATAACGATAAACCTAGCAATAGTAGGGAACACAATTTTTGAATTGTACTTATGAACACTGAGTTCAGTGAAGACCACTTGGGAAAAGTATGCTGTCACTGGAGGTTAAACTCTTATCTTTTATGCTGATGTAACACAGACATCTGCTTCTCAGTGACAAGTGCCACCTGTTTCCAATACTGCTTCCTGTCCTTCATTTACTTAGATGACTTCTGTTACTAAAGAGCAAAAAGGAGACAGGATACAGGTATAACACAGTCCCTGCTATGTACATTGGGTTCTATCAGGGTGAAATAGAAACTATATGGTCTTAGATGCTGGTTTCATAATTCTTTGGTTGGGATTTAAACTACAAAAAGCATAATTAAATCATGAGAAAGACTCTGAACTTTAAAAATATATTAGAAACACGTGGTTTTGCCCTATTTGTACCAGTCTAGATTTCATGATGTGTCAGCTTAATCTGGATCTCACTCAAAAATGTTTAATTTCCAAATTACAAAGAAAAAATACTTAGTGTAAGGAAATTTTAAAACAGTGTAGGCTTTGAGAGCCACATGAAATCAGTGCTTCTAATAAATCCATATGGCATAATCTGGCTGTTTCCCACCCACGGAATTCTCAAACAATGTGTCAGATTTAAACAGAATCTCATTCAGCTATTTTTTAAGGTCAATGCAAAACAACAAGTTACATGGTTTACAAAGTGAAACCCTCACCACTGTTAGCTTTGTTCATTTATTTACATGAGTCATATTAACTATACTGACCTTGCAAATGATGTATAAATTGCTAAAAATGTACATTTGCATTCGTAAGGGGATGTATGAAGAAGTTCTCTGGCCAGGGCCTCTTCCGGTCGGACTGGATGGCAGCGTTATTTGTTTTCACCTCTCTTCTGTGAGGAACTTAATATATGTGCAGCAGGTAAATCTACACATGCAATTAATTGGCTTAATAATGAAATGCTTTGTGGTTAGAGTTCTATCAATAAATGGCATGGGATATGGTATCTAAAACTCTGTGTGGGTTTGAATTGATGTATCACAATATAGGGATAACCTGTAAACTATTCTAGCGCTAAAATAGCAGTTTGTAAAAAAGAACATAATTCACAAGTTACAATTTTGCTAATCAAAAAGTTATCTATTGTCAATGTAATGGGTAACTCCCTTTAATTATCACATTTTTCTAAGCTATTGTTACAGCTTTAGGGGGACAAATGAACTTCTAGTGGTGGGGTAAGAGTCTCTATTTTCCTATATTTTGCCAGTACTTAAATTTTATTTTCCATTCTGACTTCACAAATATTAACAAACTCTGAGAGCATGTAGTGTTAAAAGTCCCTAACATTTTTCAGTCCTTCCTCCCTTCCAACAGTTTTCTCTGCACATCAGGAAGATGTCAAGAGTTCTCATTCAGGTAAAAATACTGAAAGAGACAAGCCAACTCTTTCTTACTCGAAAGTCTTTGATATCTTCCAGTAGGCTCAGTTTCTGAGGTACAGACTCCAGATGGCCCAAGGCCACTCGGGTACTCTGGAAAAGAAAACATAAGGAAACCAAACATTATAGAGAATCGATTAATACTCTCAGAATCTAAATCTAAACATGAGATGTACCACTGGTATAAGCAAATCAAGCTATGGATTTAGGGACAGATATAAAAGTATTGTATTTCCAAGAATAAATACATCTTTTTAAATGAGAAAAATTATTTCCTTTCAAAAAGTATATGAGATTCATTTGCAAGACTGACTTAGATATAAAAACTCTTCCTGGATAATTGCTTTCAACTGATAATGCCACAAAACTTTCTATAAAGCATTTCATAGTCATATTAATTTACAAACCTGCTTCAGTGAACATCAGAAATAAACCAGAAGGTAATACTAAGAAATAGATGAATTTGCAGTTACTTATCTATAGAGCATATTAGAGATTCTTCAATGTTACTACAATGAAGAAAAGCATTCTAAACAATTATTTTAGTTAAAAAGGAAATGGGGAACAGTTTTCAAGATAGGAGAGATATCTGAAATTAAACATTTGTGAAAGAGACATAGATCCTGTTGATTACAAATCAATAACTTATTATACAATCTTTGATTAGCTGGCCTCATTACACCCACCAATACAAACCTTAAGAGAGAATGATCTGGAAATTATTTCAAAGCCAATGTGAAAGAAGAGATTAAGTGGAAGAATAACCTTGAGAGCAGAGACTATATAGCACGAATCATGTGCATCTCCGTATTCTTAGTCCTGTCAGTGCTAGATCATAAAACCAGGTAATAGGTGTTAGTTTTGGAATTTAAAGTGAATTTTAATTGTTCAGGAAAACAAATAAACAAAAAAACTTATGGCCGATGCACAGGAATAAGCTGAAATGTTCTTCAAAAACAAGGACACAAATTTGTAAAGTTGTAGGGAAGTTCGTGGCTATCTGATATTCCATGTGTTCTCTGATGTGTCCCATTTGAATGATGTGGAACAATGGACGCTGAGTGTGTCGCTTCTGGACTGAAACAATTAAAAACCCGTGTGTTCCCTCTTTCGTCTCAACTACCGCCATGAGGCCTTCAGAGATCACATGCTGCAAGTCATAGCTACAGGACAGGAGAAATGGGCCCACCCTACTGGGCCTCATTTGAGTGAGACAAACACCTCTATCTTGTTGAGACATAAGATTTTAAAGTTACATATTAATGCGTGATGCAGCATTTACTATCACAAATAATATCAACACTGAAAACTAATAGATTAATCAGGTAATAGTAGACTAGTCAGCTAATCTGTCTTTTTATCAGACGAGGGCTCTAACCTGTGAGTATACAAGAATTTTTTTCTCAGGATCAGTTCAGCTTTCTTTACCTTATGCTTTGCAATCCCGTCTCCCTCCAAAGAGATGTCCTTTATCTGTCCTCTCCAATCCTGGACCTCCCTGATGCAATTTATCTAGGACATATATTTTATGTCTCCCACAAGGTTTGGATGCAGGCAGATGGAGACAGAAAGATAAGATTCTAACTTTTTATTACAGATATTTCTGAGGTACCTATTTCCACCTCCTTGTTTTGCAGTAACCAATCATTTCAATTTAAGAAGCCTTTCCAGAATTCTGCAGAATGCAAGATGTTTGCTGTCCATTGCCATCTCCTTGGCAAACACTAAGGATTTACCTTTTTTGTTCTGAGATGCCTTACCACTTTTCAGTGTTCTGAGACCAGGGGATCTACGTCTTCTAGTTTTGTCACATATTAATTAGTCTGTTTCTTCATAGGCTTATTTTTGTGATGTGACTTTAGAGAAAAGGGTATAAACACTCTTACTTCACTATTTTAAACAGAAAGTTGTATGCACTTTTTCTTCAAGTTCATGCACTTCTTTTCCATTGTCTATTTACAGGATTTAGGTTTTCATTCCTTCTGCTTAATGTTCATATTATTGTTAGTCCTGTTGAACATACATATATTTTAAGTAACTTAAGTAACTGCATATATTTTAAGTAACTTAATATAATCTTTTCATGTGTAGGAAAAATTCTTCAAAATGATGTGTTTCTAAATATAGGCCACAACAAGTAGGTTAGCAGAGCAGGTTGTTTTAGCCACCATATATACTACATTTATTTAAATAATATGATTATAGATTTCCTAAGAATCATTGTGTCCCTTGAACAATAAAATACAAAGTTGTGTTCTGATGATTTTAAGGTAAAACTGCATGCATTGAATAAAATCCTCTTCATAAACATAGACTCTAACAGAGTTGTGGTATTTAAATTTTATTTCCATTTTTCATCCTATAATTTTTCTCATTCAGAAACAATTCTCTGAACATGGGTTAAGTGTGTTAAACTCATTTTGGTATCAAAATAAGCAAATAATCTTTCTCCACTGTAAAGCAGCATGTTATGCAAATATTTTTGCTTAAAATTTTCAACAAACCAAGTGACTGGATTAAAGTATTATTTTCCTTCCATGTGCTCACATACTAATTTATTTTGAATATTTCATTATATTTTCATATATAATCAAATCACTATATTTTTTGTAACTGAATCTTGAAACTTTCTTGGTTTCTTCTTTCTTTTTTTTTTTTTTGGTACCAGGGATCAAACTTGGGTCCTTCCACTTATGAGGCAGGCGCCGGAACCACTGAGCTAAATCCCTGGCCTGGTTTCTTCTTTCTTAAGTGCAATTATTTTCATGCTTTCCTTTTCATAACCCTCTAGTCCAACCTCATGTTTCCATTAACTGATTTTTATACTTTCTCATCATTTATTTCAGTTGTGGTTTATATTGCACTTAGGTGTTACTTCTAAATATCTTCCTCAATATGGGAAATACTTTCTGGTACATAGACTTTTCTCTTTAATCTTATATTCTAGTCAATCAATTAAAAAATGTGTAGATATCACAGAAAGATCAATAAGACATGAGCGATATATTTCCTTTCTTTTTCAGAAGCTCTTAACTCCCAAGACAGAATATGAAAAAGATCTAAGAATTACACAATGAAAAAATGAATTGCAGTTATGTTAAAGAAATTTATGAATTTCAATTTTTGTAGGAAAATAGATGCACCTTGAGATATATCAAATGAAATAAATCAGTTACAGAAGCTTAAATATCACTTAAATTTCTCTTATATGAGAAATCCAAAATAAGATAGGTAATAGGAAACAAGGAGATAGCTCTTTTGCAAAAAGTTACAGGGACAAACCTTACGGGAGGAGGGATGGGGGAGTAAGAGAAGGTGGGGAAATGAAAAACTAATTAAGATGTGTTACGCACACGTACCAACTCCCCACGATGAATGCAATCATTTTGTACTGCAAACATGTACTAATAATCGTAAAAAAAAAGAAATTTAATGTACAGATGCTGATACTTCCAGGAAGTCTCCAACAGTAAGATACTAAGTAATGGGG
This sequence comes from Heterocephalus glaber, assembly GCF_000247695.1. Next base: position 21,479,432 of record NW_004624734.1, on the reverse strand, counting down.
ATAATGTATCCTGGCCTTCAGAAATCGCATAAAATTTCATGATTAAATGATTTGGGGAAATATTTTTATTTTCTGTCCTTTGTATGTTCATATATGCATAAAGACTTTAGAACATGCATGTTTCCACTTTTTTTTTTAAAGTGTAAGTTTGGTCAGAGTTCTGTAATTACAGTCTTACTGCACTACATGTCAATTCAAATTCACTTTTCTCCAGAACTAAAAGTACTACAGAGATAAGATCCATAGGGAGAAAAACATTCTAAAGAATGGTTGATTTTCAAAGACTCCATAAATATCATCTCAGTTCCTAAGCCAAATATCTCTTGTCGAGTCAGGGAAACTTATAGTTTTAAGTTGGTCAATTTTTTTCGGCCTTATTTTACCTAATGCTTTACAGGGATGGACAAGTCTCTACTATTGGAATTGAGGAAACAATTATTTCAGTACATTTCAGTAATGCCATTAGGAAATGACAAGGTGCTTAATTTGTCTTTAATTTTCTTAATTCAGGTTTTAAAAAAATAAGTAAATTAGATGTGCACAAAAAGGCTTAACAATGTTTCTTTTCTGAAAACATTAAAATACACTAAATTTGACACCAAATTTGAAAACAAAAAAAAATGTACTGAGAGACTTCACTTCATAAAAAAATGAATACATTGAGTCTATCTGGTTTATCTCAGAGGCTTGAATAGCTGGACTTCTGTGGCCTGGAAGCACTGGCAAAGCAAAGGATCTCTTAATCTTAATCCTGTTTAGGGGCATGATGAAAGACTAAAACACAAAAATATAATTCAAAATTAAATTATATTTGAACATAGAAAAAATGTTTTAAAATTGGATTACATTTTAATCCACTTCCTAATCATCACACATAATGTGAGATAGATATTACTGTTATTAGCATTATAGAGGTTAGATGATTAAGAAGTAGAGTTTAAATAACACTTCATATTCATGAAATGGCAAAACTGGTATGCAAATGTATACAGTCTGTGTACAAAATGGCAATATACTGACTATAAAAGTATTCATGGCAAATCAAGTTAAAAGGAAGTAGACAGCAACCAGAAGCTGTGAGTGCTTTATGAAAATTCCTAACCCCTCTCTAGTTGTCAATTCCTCAAACTCTCAGGCAGAGTTTGAAGATATGTCCTTGATGGGTTTATTCTCTTAGAATAGTTTTATGATGAAACTGTGAAGAATTTTATCTTGCCAGAGCTGAGCAGTCTGGGCTCTGGACCATGCATCCAAGCACACACTTGCACACACACAAATGCGGATGGATAACTTTTCTGTTGACAAGAGGATGCCAAGCTAAGTGCAAGAAGAGTTTTATGATATTAACACTTACATTCTTTCTTACCTTTTTGGTAAAATATAGCACTACTACAACACACTGCCTGGCCTCTAAGATGTACCTCAAATAAATGCAGGCTAAATGCAGTCTAAATGAAGATGAAGGCAGAGTTACCATGTTCTAATAAACCTGTGTATCTCCACCTCTTTATTAAAAACCCACAAATCAGAGTTTGCTGTTTGATTTATTTTCTCCAGACTAAGGGCAAGATCAAGTGATAGAAGCAAGAGTGAAATTTAGAAATCCTGTCTATTAGGCCCTCTGGCTTTTGCATCTACACGAAGTGTTCAGATATCTATTGACAAGGGCAAAGAATAACCTCCAGTTTTACTATTCCAAGATTTCAACACACATCAAACCCCTGTGCAGTTGAGCAGTTTCTACTGGTCTGCAGTATATTTTTTCTTTGACATTCTTTTGTTTCAGACCAGAGGGAAATTGTGTAATACAGTATGACAATATAAGTAGCAGCAATTAGGAATTAAAGAGAGGAATGCATTGTCAATTCTTAGATTCCTGTCTCTTGTAGAGAGTACTTAAGGAACAAATTTAACCAATAGGCATATTTTAGTCTATATTATTTTCTTTGTAAAAAATGCACTTGTTTACTTTCTTATTAACATATAACTGCCACATATAATTTTCTTATAATGCTAATAAAATTAAAAGTATTTTGAAGTTTAGATGATAAAGGAGATGCCATCTACATTTTTATTTTAAAAATAAATGTGTACATTTTTGGCACAATAGACATTAAATAAATAAGGCTATGAAGCAATTTATTTGGGTTCAAAAATGCAATTCTATTTCATTTGGAAAGAGATCCACTGCAAAACTTTCCTGACAAATGGCTGAAAGGTGGTGAAAGGACCTGAGTAAACACATTTCAAGGAGAGGAGGGCTGAGATCATAAAAAGGACAGACGGTATGCTTTTCACTGGTGGTGATTTGATCCAGCACAGCTGTATTGGCTTTCAAGGGCCCTTGTTTCCCTGCAAACTATCTAAGACATTCACTGGAACCAAACCAAACAGTAGCAGAGAAAAGGCCTGTGACGTCCCACACTGCTGATGTACATCCTTCAAGATCCCAGTGAAGAAAGCTGTGTGGATTTCTTGGAATATTACAAGAGTCCGCTATTTATAGACTGTGTACCTTAAGAGAGGTCTAAAATTCATACATCTATGTAGAGGTGTTTAATATGTGTCTTGGGGTGAGAGGGTACATAGGCTTGTTAAATAAAAATTCCAGTCAACATGGTAATATGACATCAGTGTCTACATTCGGCCTAAAATCTAGAAGAATTTTTTTCAACAAATTCTGTTTGTCCCCATCTAACAACATTCTGACCAAAATGGTAGGTTTCCTTTTAAAAGTTGTGAAACTTGAGACTAGGTAGCATATCCTTATTGGAAAACTTGAGTACAGAAGCTTTCTAGGTATTTTCCAAAACTCATGTACACTATTTTTTTTCCAGGAGAAGAGCTATTTGAAATACTTGCCTTTCCAGATTATTGTTTTCATAGTACTGGACATAATCACATAATAAATTGAAGTCAATCTGTTATATTATTATTAACTTAACAAGAAGCAGTGTTCTCTCCAAATGAAAGATTAAGGGGGATTTTTTTTTTTCCAGTAAGAAAACACCAAGAATGAGTTGAAGAAAGGAAGTAAGGGGAAATATACATTTCTCTTCTCTAGCTATTCTGGACATTGTCTCCTTAAATATTATTCTTGCCACTCTCTGATATAAAGAAAAATAATACATGGAAATAAATGAGGACTAGTTTAGTGCTCCCTATGTGAGGAACAATACATTAAACGCTTATAATCTTATGAGGAACTTGAAATCTATAATCTGTTTAATGGAAATCAATTCATTTTTTAAAATTGAAACTAAAATGTACTCAAGAGGAAAGAAATTTAAAAACATTTGAAAAACAACAACAACAAAAATCCAAATCCAAACCAAACATGGTTCCAGGTTAATGATGGGAAAACATGATAAAGAAGAGCTTTCTGGAAAAGATGGAGGCTATTCATTTCTGCTATGGTAGGAGGTAACAACAGTGCAAAAGCAGGTCCAAGACACGTGTTCCCAGCTGGTTCATGAAAAACACTGATGAGATGACTGGAGATCAGCACCCCAGATTAGTGGACACCCATAGTTTCAGTAATGCTGCTTACTTGTGTTCTGTGGTTTGGGGAATATACTTTTGCCCTATTCTTTTATGCTGCCATCTTTTATTTGTAAAATGAAGATAAATAATGATGGGTCTCTATTAACCTTCATCCACAGGGTGTCTGTGATTATCAAGTAAGAGTGAATGTGAAACTGCACTGAAAATTGTCAAGTACTTTCCTAATACCAGGTATAAAAAATGCTGAGTATCTGAGACATTATCAACTTTGATAAAGTTTAAAGAAAGAAGAGCTCAGTGACAATCTAAAACTAAAGCTAATAAAAATTTGTCAACAGAGTCCAAAGCAGATAAAGGTGATCTTAATTAAAACTATATACAATATTTAGAAATGCATTTCTCATTCAACCCACATCACCCAAAATACAAAAGAAAGGTAATGATCATAAAATACTTTTGTACATGGTGTTCCCTCCAGGCTCCTTATAGTTAACACTTTCCTCCCCCAATGCTGAGTATTTTTAATCATATAGGAAATATGAAAGAAATTAACAGACAGCACCCATACATTCACCACCTAGATGCTGCTAATAACACTGTTGTATTTGTTTTATCAATATACATCCATCTATCCATCTCTCTGTTCCTTAACTTATAGTTCGGATGTGCTTCTTCACCTACTTTAGCATGCATCTAATCCTAGTTCATGTATTTTTGAAATATAAAATTTGTGTGATGAAATGCATAGATCTTGTAGGAAATGGCTAATTGTATTATGTTTCATACTGTAGTTCAGCCATTATTTCCACAGGGAAAGTTCCCCTGCCTTCTCTGATTCTACCAAAAGAGCATGCTGTCATCTTATGGGACCTATTTTGGTAACACTTGTCAGAGGATTAATACATTTATTTGGGCAACTGTTCAATTCATGTTTGTCTCAATAATAGGCAATAAGCATCACAAAGGTGGAAACTGTTTCCCTGGCACTCTACCCAGTGTCTACTATAGCACAGAGAGTCAATAAATGCTTAAGTGAATGATGACTATTACTTGGTGAAAGAAAGGTTTTCATATTTATTCAATATGCAAATATTTACTGAATGCCTACTTTATATTAGACATTGTTTCTGAGGTGAATAAGGCAAAACCCTTTGTCCTCATAAAGCTTACATTTTATTGACAATGAAGCAAATTCATAAAATGAGTTTGTAAAAAACGTGCTAAAGAGAAATAAAGCAAGGTAAAGTAGAGTGACTGTTTTTTTTAGATTTAATGATGGTCTTAGCTCTTCAGTGCCATGACTTTGGAGCAGAATGAAGACAGGGAGTGAGTTATGAGAATCCCTGGGGAAACACTTATGGACAAAATAAACTAAGGACAAAAGGGCTTGTTTGGCACATTGTAGGAATGAATGGCTAAGAACCAGTGTAGTCTGGTAGGAGGGAGTAAGGTGAACATGCTGCAAGGTGCAGCCAAAGATGCCTGGATAGGATCTTGGAGAACCTTTTAGGCTACAGTCAAGTATTCAATCTGAGTTAGCCAGAAGATCTAAGAATTTTAAGTGGAGGAGTGACATGCTCTCATTTATTCCTAAAAACAATATTCTGGATGTTATTTTGAGAAGAGACTGCTAGCATCTCACTTCTAATTATGAGGAGAATTTGTAGAGTTTAGAACTTAATTTTTATTAAATTTATTTATTTATCTGGTGCTGGGGCCCTGTGGATAGTATGCCAGTGTTGTACCACTGAGCTGCATGTTCAGTCCCTGAATCTGTGGAGTTAGGAAGTTATGAGGGAAGGCAAGATGGGCCTCCAACTCCCAGGCTGGAGATTTGCTAATGCCATTCATGTGGAGCTCTCTGAGGAATCTATTAGAAAAACAAAAAAACCTAAAAAACTTGAATCCCAAGAAGGCCCTGGGTACCATACTAAATGCTCCTGATTCACCCCAAATACTCTCTCTCATACCTCAAGAATATCTATTTTGACTTGTAACCTTCTCAAAATGTCCTTAAATGTCCATATAATGCTTTCTGTAAGGATAACATTTTTATTTGTGGTAGTACTCTGTTTAAGGACTAAGATAAAGCTGAAAAGAACTCTGATTAGAAATCAGGAGATACATGATTTCAGCTTTGACATAACTATTTGTATGAACCTGGGAAATTAACACATGGGCTTCCATTTTCAAATAAGGAAAAAGGAAAATTAGGATCTGAACAATTCTTTGTAGCTCTACCCTTAATCCACTGTAATTTTAGCTTGTTCCTATAGTAGAGTTCTGACTTTTTAAGCTTAAAAGGTCAGAGCATGAAAAAAGGTTAAAAAGAGAAAGTCAAATAAGGAGAAAACTAAATATAGGATTTAGGGGTTATTTATCTAGGAACACCTGTGGAGGTGGAAAAATCTTCACCCATTATGGCACAAAGTGAATGACTATGACATAATGACTGTGTAAGAAAAATAGACATTTTTGTCTTCTTGGGTGCTTGCCACATCAAATTACCAAGTCCAAATATTTGTCATTTGATATTTTTAGAAAAGATGCCTACAAAAATCAGGCAAAGGACTTGCTCTTGACTTTTCCACTTTATAAATGGCCTACCTTGTTCCTCCTCCCAATAGTTTTTCATAGTTTGCCCCCTTATCTAAATACCGCCAATGAGTTTCTGGTGTTACTGCAACAAATATAATATTATTCCATACTTCATTTCTCTCCTGAAAGTGTTTATGCCATCATGACTTTGCACATGAAAGCCCATCTGTCTGGAATGTTCTCTACATAGAGCTTAAATTAGATCCTGGTTCTCTTGCAAGATTTGGCTTGGACACTACCTTCTCTAACATGGCATTTAGAAGCATAGGTTCTTGAGTTGTTTTGCCTGAGTTTCAATACTGTTTTAGTCACTTACTGGTCATGTGTCTGTAGGGATGTTCCCAATCCCTCTGAACTGGACTGCTTCTTCACTTGTAAATCAAAATGATGATAACAATGGTTGTGTAGAGGTGTTATAATGATCAAATGCATTAACAAATGCAAAGCACTTAGAGTGGAGCCTGGCAGAAATACACTTACAATAAACATCTGCTATTATCACAATGCTAATACTAGTTCCTATCCCATGAACTTTCCCCTAAAGTCTGAGTTAGGTGCCCATGTCAGTGGTTCCTACTCACATATATATCTCCCATTATGTGTGAAATCATTTCATTACTGTGCGTTTACTTGTCTCCAGTAGACTACAAATTCCTTAAAGCAGGACTCTATTTTCAGTGCTGAGTTTTTATTTTGCATGTGATAAATTTCAGTTGCATGGAAAAAAATAATCTCAGCACAAAAATAAAGATACATTTAAAACTCAGAAATATTGGTGGACTAATATGGCAAAATTAGTTTTTAAATGTGGAATTTACAAACTGTTTTTGAGGGACAGAGTATTTATAAATAAAATCAAAATTAAAGAATTAATTAAAACAACAGACCTGGAAAAAAAATGAAGGGACAGTGGAGTGGAGTTAAACAGACTAGACGAGGTAAACAGAGGGATGGAAGAACAAAGCCTTTGCCCATGTTGAGCAGGTGTGGCAAGTGTGTGATATGAAGAGCAATCTGCCTCCGGTGGGTTACAGATGGGTCTTAGCCACATTGGGCAACACTGGAAATACCTAGCACAAGGCAGGTACTGAGAAACATTGATCATTTTCTTTAAACCTGCAAAGCCCTCAACCTGGGGCCTCAGGACACATTAAAGTAGGCAATCACATTTGTCTCATCTATATTGAACATGGAACACAAGGTCTTGATGCAGAACACTGATAAGGAATAATAACTGTCCTGGCTGGGGTAAGGTCCAGCCAATTTACTTAAAAGCACCTTGGTGAGGTGAACATAATTAATCTGTTTTCAGAATAAAGAGTTATTTTCTTTTGAAGAGGTGTTCTGGGTTCTCAAAGAGAATGACAAAACAAATTAATCATTTTCCATTACTCCACATGCAGCACTTGGATATTGAAAGAGCATGTGAACAGCTAATCCCCCTATATGGATGAGTTTGTGGTGACAAGCAGATCAGATCTAATAGAAATCAGGCAAGGTATTTTATTTTTATCATTGTGGCTTGAGACTTAATTCAAAAATAATGGAGATCAACTGTGCCTATATTTATAAAGTTTACTTTCATAATTAAGCCTTTTCTAAACACTCAGAAACACTTTTTTGGATCTTATACAAAGCATTCCCCTGATGACTGCTGCCAAAGCAGAAAGAAGCTGAGGCTATAAGGTATATTTTAAAGCCACCAAAAATCTAACTGAACTCTCACTTAAGGAATGCTCACTACCAGATCATACTTAGTTCAAAATACCAATAATTTGCTGTATAGCGATATATTTTGGCAGATACCTCATGTGTGCATTATGAACCATTACCATGTTTGAGAGGCTCTGTTGAGATATGTCCTGAATGGCTGAACAGACAGGGCCAGGATTCAACCAAGTCCTGAATTTTCAACTATTAGCTGAAAAAGATGGATCATGAAAATCAGTGGGTACAATACCACTGAAAATGATGGGAGGTGGGCATCTAACATTTGCCACAACCAATTGTTTTCCTGGAACTTCAAGTGCTAGAAAGTCTTTTTATCCCTCTTTTCTTCCCCTTTTTTTCTCCTAAATGAAAGTCATGCATCCACTGAACTGGACAAAAGTGAAACTTTGTGGCCTGGTGGTTGGTATGCAAAGGAGCTGGTCTTGCCAAAACAATGTGAAATTTTGAACTTAGGGTCCCCTCCCCCATTTCATTTGAACATAATCAACTAAAATGAACAAGTTCTGCAGTCCTCACCAGACATACTAAAAACTAGAAGTAGTCCAACCACGTGATTTAAAATACTTAATGTATCCTATGAAAACTATAAAATATGAAGTACTCTGAAAATTACAATTTCAGAGAAATGTATTTATTACACAAATTACTGTATAGCACCTTTCCATAATTTTTACTCAAGAATCACTTATTAGGCATCTGTTAAATACAAGTCAAATCTATCATATCATTACAACAGACTTCATTATATTAAAGCTGTCCAGATTTAAAGATATTCTTTGGGTTCTTCCATGAAAACAAAATTTCATGGCAATGTACACATGTCTATACATATATAATATTGCAATTTTTTTAAATTGTCTTTTCTCCTATTAGCCTGAGAATTCTTAAGTGTAAAGACTGGCTGGTATAACAAAAATATTGTACATTGGGAGGCTTAAACAACAAATATTTATTTCTCATACTTCTGGAGGCTGGGAGATCAAAGCTCAAGCAGATTCCATGTCTAAGGTCCAAATTTCAGTCCTGGAGACAACTACCTCTTGCTGTATGTTCAAAAAGCTGTGAGAGGGCCAGGGATTTAGCTCAGTAGTTCCACCGCCTGCCTCCCAAGCGCAAGGTTCTGAGTTCGAACCCCAGTACCAAAAAGAAAACAGCTGCGAGAGATCAGCTATTATCTTTCTCTTCTTTTTTTTTTCTTTTCACTTTACTAAATTCTTTTATTGGTACACTGTAGGTATACAACACAATTACATTTCTCATTGGGAATTGTACCTTTACATAATGCATCTTGGTTCTTGTTTTTTCCCTATTCCTAGCCCTCTCTTCACCCCCTCCACCCTTCCCTATTTACAAAGACTTTATTTCCATTTTGTCCATTTCT
>NW_004624734.1:21411871-21452497 GCF_000247695.1 Heterocephalus glaber | reverse complement strand
GTTGAGTATCAGAGTGTTCCATCTCATTTCCCTTTGGGGTTGCTGTAGGTGATCTGGAAGTCTGGTTTTGAGACTTATTTACGTGTTTTCCCATTTCGACTGGGGGGGTGGCGGGGTGCTGTTGGCAATCACGAGGATCACCTCCTCTGAGCTGGGAGAGGTGGGACAGGGGCCAGGAGCAGCGGTAGGGATGGTGGCCCAGAAGCCCTTTCCTCTGGGCCAGGGGCAGAGGGAGAGAAGGCAGACCAAAAGCCCTTTCCTCTGGGCTGGGGCCAGCGGGAGGGATGGTGGCCAGGAAGCCCCTTCCTCTGGACCAGGAGCAGCGGGACGGTGGCTCAGAAGCCCCTACCTCTGGGCCGGGAGTGGCAGGACCCAGTACTGTGGTCTGGTGGTCCGGTGTCCTCTGCGCCTTTGTAGTGTGGAACCAGGTGGCTGTACAGAGCAGCGGGGGGGCGGGGCGTGTCCATTGGATTGCTGGCTGATTCAGCATAACTCGTGACCTCGGTAGGGCGTCCGCAGACCTGCCTGTCTACGACGGGCTGATTCGGCATGTTCTGTGCAACTCACCCTTCTTTTCCTAATATAAGCATTTAAGTCTTTAAATTTCCCTCAAACACTACTTCTTTTGTATTCCCCACATTTTAAGACATATTTTTATCTGTCAGTTCTACCTATTTTATCATTTCTATTATGATTTTTTGACTTGTGGATTATATAGATTGCTTTGAAATTTATAAATGTCTATGGTTCACCTGATTATTTTTTTGAATGTTGAAGATCGATTTGACTATGCCACAAAATTCAGTCCCACAAATATCAACAGAAATCTAAGTGCAAGTTTCACCTTCCATTACAAAGGCATTATATGCCTTCCCTTTCTTTTCTCTAGTTATAATGCAAATATAATGGTCAGAGGTGCAACAGGCTTTGGTATATGTGCTGCCAAAGTGAGCATCGGAACAGGTATTAGATCATGAGAAGGAAGCAATATATTGAGGATGGTAGAACAAAAAGAAAGAGCCTGGTTTCCTTATGTGGCGTCCACACCATTACCTTCCATGGCTCATTTACATGTGGATTATTACATGAGGAAAAACTAATTTTTACCTAATCCATTTTTGTTTTGGGGTTTCGCTATTATTGAGGGCATGCCTAACTTTGATACAAAAGTGTAAGCATCTAAATTATCATGGTATTAATGGAAATGAAAATATAGTCAGATTTGAGAAGTGATATGAAAAAATGAATTTCTGTCTTGCCTTGCCTTTCCTTCTTTACTTTCTTACTATAGTATCTATATTTCCTGCCTCCTTCCACCTCTCACTTACCAAGATTATTATTTTCTTCTTCTAAAGGAGATATGCACTTTATCTCTGTCTTTCTGGCATGAGACTGTCCCATTTCCTAATTTTTCCAGTATATTTCTAAAGTTGGATTATCTCCAAGGTGCCCCACTCCCTTTTCATATGCAGTCTCTCCAACTCTGCTCTGTCCTGACACTGCCACTGCATCTGTGTCTCTTTACAACATAGCCCCTGAATAAAAGCCTTCTATGGCTCTGACTCCCTCCCTATCCCCAACTTTGCAATGCAAATGACAGAAAATCAGGTAGCCATTGTGCTCTTTCCAAAATGGCAGTCAGAAATCTTCTGGACAAGTTTTTAGTAGCCAATGCTGACCAGCAAAAAGTGGTACTCAGGAGGAATTCATTTGTTCCCTTGATACCAAAGATCAAATTTGTTACACTTTAGATCTAGATGTTCCCTAATCTCAAGTTCAGAGCTGAGGCCTGGTTGAAAGGGCAGATTACTGGGGGTATGAATTGGAAGGGTGTATTTCTGTACCTGGCTACTCATCTTTTTTATCTGTTTCCTGGATGTGGGTTGAGTACCATTCCTCCACCAGAGCTTTTCGCCATGTCATTTCTCCCTTGGAGCCAATCCACCACAGCCTGAATCCACTGAAACTGTGAGCCAAAACAGGCCTAACCTATCTTTTAAGTTACACATTTTGGGTATGGGTTTTCAGCGAAAAGAAACTAATACAAAGTCCAAACTCCTTGGTTAATTTTCAAAATGCCAGATGCTTATTATTTTCCTAAATTGTTATGTACATTGTCTATGAATCTATGGGGGGGGGAATACGGAAGATTTTGAATTAAAACAATAACTTACTAGGTATTTTCAATAAAAAAACTAGTTTTTTCCTAGCATACCATCCAAGTTTTTCTGATTCTGAGATTGCTTTACCTGTCATTGTCTTTGAGTTATTTACAACTCTGAGTCTGCAGGTAACTGATGGCAGTGCAAATGGCTCTTGCTGACACGCAATAAATTTTGTCTGGTGAGTTTCAATTGATTTCCCTCATTCATTGTGGAAGAAGCCAAATTTGCTTCAATTTGACATTAATTTCATCACTCTTTAGTCTTTCTACAGTATATGTGTATGTCTTTGAGTGTTCCTTTAGGTCAGTTTTACTTTTGCTGATTCTTTCATTAATTAGTGAGTTAAATAAGTATATTTGTTAGGATTTCATTTTCTACTTATATGAGAATCATAACTTTACCATTGTAAAAAGTATTATTTAAAACATCCTTTGTTAATTTCTGACTTTAGATTCTGATCACACTGCTAATGTGGAATGCCTTCTCTGGCTCATTCTACCTGACATTATTGATTGTTCATATTTCACAGATAAACTAACCTCATTATGTCCTCAAAATACAAAATCCATGATTTTCATGATAAGCCTAGACTACAATGTCTCATTTTAATTATTTTTTCTTTATAAGAGCTCTACAAAGCTATTTCATGAATGTGTTATATAGTATACTTTTACCTTAAATCATTAATTTATTTTTATATAAGTGATTTCTCAATTTGAGTACAAGTTCTTTGAGGGTACTGATCATACTTTGTTTTCCTCTTCTCCCCTTCCTACTGTCAGCACAGTACCTTATACTGTATAGTGCCCAGTAAATACCCACTGCCAAGTCCCAGCAACAGCCCATGAGTGGGAGTTCTCAAGATTTTTCTCCAGCTCATATCATTTAGCTTTATTGGAGGATTGACTTGCTGTATTTTTGCCTAATAGTGGTCCTTTCACAGGAAAATGCATGTTCAACTTTAGTGAGGATGATTAGACGGTTTGTGATATACCAAATAATATATAGTACAAACCAGAATGTCTAGAAAATAAAGAATAAATTGCTGTACTTCTGGAGAATTTTATTCTGCAACTATAGTTTATAACTATATTTACAGAATTATATGAGGGTAAGATACATTTAGTTCAAAATTTATTCTCTAAATGTTTATTTAATTTTATGTATTTATTTATTTTATTTGGCAGTGTGTACTAGGGACTGAACCAGGGCATTCATGATGAACTACTTCCGAATGTTTATTGAATATCCATGATCTATCAGGAATTCTGACAAAATCTGGGGATTCATATGCAAGTAAAATGCAATTTCTAATCCAAGAAATTTACCTGCTACCAAGGGAAGGAGAAGAAAAAGTTGAATAGGAGGAAAACTGGATACAAAAGACTTTGACCTTAATGCAGGAACAACTGGCAGGAAGCCAAAACAAGTTCTTCATTATGATGTAAAGAATGTGCTATTCTTAGGCATTATAGCTATCTGAACCTTTAAAGCAATCAATTTTAAATATCCCAGCTGAAAGGATAAAATTTCAAACCCTTGCAGATGTATCTCACCATGATAGACCTCCCTGGCAACACCTTATGTGCTCTTAATACCAACACCACCAAATGCGGGACACCAACACTTTCATATGGCTTAAGTGCTGAGTTGTAGGAGAATAATAAATGATCTTGAGAATGCTTTCAGCATATTTGATTTTATGAACTATAAAATACCAGTTGAATAGTCTACCAGTCTAGAATTAAATTCTGCTCCTTTTAATGCCATGTGAAGCCAAAGGACTTCATAATATTTGAACATTAACATCATTACTGAGCATTTTAATTTTTACTTGTGGTAATTATTTTAAATTAAAACTGTCTTGAGAAAACTGCTAATGCAAAAAAACTAGTCCATTTAATCAGTTTTATCTTTCTCATGATGATTTTTAATTTTACTTTTAATCCCAGGGGAATCCTTAAAATAAGACACTTAAGATTCTGTTGTATATTACTTTGTTAGTAAAGATATTAGACAGATAAAAAGACAGACAAATACAAATAGGGTTATAGATTTTTGTTGATATAATTTTTACTTTGAGATATTCCACTGGTATAGTTCATATGATTAAGTATGCAGCAATTTCAAAATGATAGCAATATTCTAAGGTTTGTTTGGTCCTATATATTTTCACATGTACTTTCAGTTCTCACAACTTGAAAAGTTATTTTAATTTTAATGACTTTTACAGATGCAGGACTCAAGAAAGATGTAATTTCCTAAATGTTCTGTAAATGTCATTTTGTACACTGAATTCAGCTCCTCAAATTCAAAGGTTCTGTTTTCGCTTCATATTTTTAAAAACAGTATTTAACTCTCAAGTCAAATCTTGCTGGCAAGCCATTCCTAAGGGTAAGTAAAATACATATGTAGAAACACTAAACATTTTATTCACCTACAATGTCATTATACTGAAACTCAGAAGGTCAGTGTACTTTCCAAACAGCTCAATTAAAACAAAGGAAGAAGTTATTTGCCTAGAAAGGTCTGGACAGTATCAGTCAAAGTCACTTGCTCACACAAATATACCCTTGGGGCTGGGGATTTAGTTCAGTGGTTCCACTGCCTGCCTCTCAATTTCAAGGTCCTGAGTTCAATCCCCAGTACCAAAAAAAAAAAAAAAAGAAGCCCTGTTAGCATCTTTCCATTCCTCACACTTATAAAATAAACACTTTATTTACTAGCCTTATTGTTTAAAGGATTTTTAAATTTTTTCTTGCTCACTAAAATATACAAGGAATCATCACTACTCTCAACATAATATTAGTATTTTATGTAAGATGGGTGTAGTGAGATTAGATTACACACCTGTAATCCTTGCACTTGGAAGGCTGAGGCATGAGGATCTCCATAAGTTAAAGGCCATAGTGAGTTCAAAGGCAGCCTGAACTGCACAGCAAAACCCTGTCTCAAAAACAACAACAACCAATCCCCACAAAACAAATATCTATATCTACATATGTCTATATATAGATATGTATAGATGTATTTATGAATTTTCTTAAAGGCATTTTAAAATGTAAAAATAAGCACATTCAGTATTTGCATCACATTTTTATGTCTTCATATATTTTTTCCACATAACAGCATGGCGATCTTCACTTTTTTGAAGACATGACTTTTTATAACTACATAGTATTTCATCATAAGGTAATACCACAATTTATTTTAATGTCCTTCCAATTTGCAGTTATTATTGCAAAAATATTTATAAAAGTAAAATAGCTAAGAGGCTGAGACAGGACAATTGCCAAGTTGAAGCCCAGCTTGGGAAATTTAGGAGACCCTAACTCAAATAACAAAACAAAACAAAAAATAGTTGGGATATATCTCAATGTGAAGGTCCTGGGTTCAATCTCTAATACCAAAAAAAAAGGACAATAGCTATATTTTATAAAACTTTTTCTAAAAAACAGAAAATAATGATATCACAAACCACAGTTCCTGTCTGATAAGCTATGATGGTTTATAGCTATTTTTATCTAGATATCCCGCCAAAGCTTCATGCTTTCATAGGTAGGGCTTTCGGGAGATGATTGATGGGATCATGGGTGTGTGATATATATCACTGGATTAGTCCACTGATGATGAATGTATAGCTAAATATGATTTGGGAGGTGAAGCCTGTTGGGGGGAAGAGGGTCACTGCGGGTGTGCCTTGAATGGGTCTATCTCTCTCCTTCTTCCCTTGATCCCTCTCTGCTTCCTGCCTGCCATGCTGAGAGCAATTCTTCACTGCCATCCCCCTCTGCCAGTCTGCCCTGCCTTGCAGCCAACCAGCTATGGGCTGAAACCTCTACAAACCAGGAGCCAAAATATACCTTTCCTCCTTTAACTTGTGGGAGTTAGGTACCATATTGTTTCTCAGCAACAAAAAAGTAATGAAGACATTAATTTGCAAACTCTTCTGTTTTTTTCCTATATGTCACCAGGTTATCATGATTTTATATCTTGAATTTATTTTTCATTCACAATTATAAGCCTTTTCTATAACAATTCTGGCATACAGGTTGGAAATTCCATACTTTACCTATTATTTCAGTGCCAAACAATAAATTTGCTTCTCTTCTTTAATTAAAATAACTTTCCAACAAATATTGAAAGCATGTAGTCTTTACATCTGTGCACACAAAAATTATTTCCACACACTAGATTTCTACAAGTAAGATCATTCAGAAGAAAGATGATCAGGCTTTAACTACATTTTTGGATGCTGGTGAAAACAAAGAAAACAATGTGAACACTGAAAATGTAGATTTCAAAGTATAAACAGCGTCCTGATCTCAGTTACTTATCAACCAATCTTTTTAGTAACTGTGAAATTCAGAAACGAAGTATGGATTATATTTAAATTAATTATGTTTTCCATAAATTAGTACATCTTGGCATATCAGTCTTGAGAAAGCATTGACCACTTAAATACACTCATTTTTTTCCCCATTTAAAATGTCTTTATGCACATACCTTTTAGAAATAGTTTAGCTCATTTCTCCCTTTAATCTTAGAAGGAGTTTTACAAATGCTTCTTGGAACTGCTTTCTTTGGTGTGCCCTGAAGTCCACTTCAGGAGACAGTAGTAATTCCAATACAAGAAGAAAGAAAATGCCCCAACTTACCATTTCTAATGCATTTACATGGTCCTGCAAATAAAGCATAATATATAATTATAAAACTAAAACTATAAAAAAATTGTTACATGTTTACTAATTTTGCAGGTTTTCTATTTGCTCTCTGTTGTGATACTTTATGTTAAAATTATAAAAAATGAAAACTACTCAGAATGATCTCTAGAACAGAAAATAGCTATGAAAGAATCACTGTATTTTTTCTCATTTATCTGGTTTTAGGGTTCAATTTAACATTAAATATAAATTCAGGTCCAGGTACTGAAAGTAATAGATTTTACCCTTTTTTGTATTGTTAAAATTACCTTTAGAGATACATAAATATTAGATAAACTTGAATATATGAATATTAGTAATATTAAAATGATAACATACTCATTAGGTAGACAGTAAAAAATGTGATCTCAAAGGAAGGTAAAATTCAGATAAAAGAATAACTTCATTAAATCAAATTAATAGATACATCATTATGGAAAACAAGGCAGGAAAATAGTAAGAAAGCATTCACATGCAGCCAGTCCTGAACCCAGATAGGCCCTCAGTATCTACAGCACCTTACTAGGGTTACAGTAATACTGGTGTTAAAAGGGGTCACTGATAAAAATTTTTTCATAAGCTCAATGAATAAGAAAATGGTTGTATTTTCAACTCAGTAGTTATAGTCTCAATTTCCTCCAGAGCGAACAGTTAACAGTTTCCACCTGTAATCCTAGCATTCAGGAGGATGAGGCAGGAGTTCAAGGCCAACATAGCCAGACCCTGTGTCCAAAAACCAAAACCAATGAAGGGAACAGGGAGGAATGGGAGAGGAAGAGGACAGAAAACAAAAAAGAAAGAAAAGAAAAGAATTAAGATGTGTTGTGTACATATACACACTCCCCACGATAAATGAAATCATTATGTACTGCAAAAACATACTAATAAGTTTTAAAAGAATTCTGAATTTGAAAGAAAGTGTTCTAAAGATTAAAAAAAATGAAAAGTCATTTCATCTAGGAGGGTTAGGGCCATTTGGCTTTCTTTTCTATTATTTTAAAACACTGCAGGAAATTTGTGGAAACTGGATTTTTGTTTGTTTAATCAAATTAATCATTTATCATAAGAAGTAGAGGAGGTGTGAAAAGGACTCAGCTCAGATCTCTTGTGGCCCTGCAGGGACCCACTTGCATTTACAAATGCTTAGGAGCACAGGGAACTGGACTCTCCCCAGCATTTAAAACAGAAGGCTCACCTCTGAGGTCTTCTGTAACCAGACCTCCAACCCTGAGACTGGGAAACTGAGTTTAGCATTTCTATCCTGTAAACATTTGGTTATGTGGGCACGTGTTAGATAAATATGCGATGCAAAATCAGCCCAAAGGAGGCTGTTTGTAGCAAAAGAATTATTTAGTGGCATTTTTGGGGGCATACTTGGGAGGTCCTCATTCTTGGCCCCATACTTTTCATAAAATAACTGCTATTTCATTGATAACTTGTGTGCTGTCACATTTGAATGCTTTATAATAAATCCCTATGATGCCCCAAGGGAGCTTTGATCTGTTGTTACCAGTCTTCTTATTCACAACACATCTGGAATAAAAACCATTTGACAATGCTTTATCATCCTTTGCAGATTGAGGAGAACCTCATTAGCTATCTTATAGGGACAGAAACAGCCTTTGGGCAGTTTATATGAACCATCTTGAAAGGCTCAAAATATTTACAGCCCCTACTTGGGCTTTAAGTTTTCCCCATACCATGGGTTTGTGGACTGATCTTATTTAGGATTAGCATATTTTAAGAGCCCACATAGAGCTGGTTTGAAATTGATGACTTCACATGATGTCAAAACAGTAAAACTGAATTAAATTCTGTCTAAGTCTAACTTTAGTATTGGGCAAAGATAAACTGCTATTACCATAATTTATGTTAAGAATATTTGTTTTACTTAAATATTTATTAAATATTAAAAGAAATATGTACATAGCCTATAAGATTATGGATTCAAATGGTCTAAACAATACCATTTGATTAAAATACCAAGCCTAATAAATAATATTTGAATAAAATCTACTTCTTCTATTTGTCTATAACCTAGTTCTTTACAAAGTGGTTTTGAGACAGCATTGAATAAAAAAAATGAATATTTTTTCTAAAAAAGGAATTAGAGAAATAGGAAATTCAGTTCATTGAGCTATAAATAATTCAATTTGTCAATCAACAATGGCTAATAAGAGACCAGAATTGATATCATTAAGTAAGGTTTGTCTAAATTGCAGAAGTTTTAAGTATTAGTTGTAGGTTAGAAATAAAAAAGAACTATTGGTACTTTTTATGTGATTTTAAAATTTAAGAAATGTATTTTGAAAAAGTAATTGCTTATAGTTGAAATCTTTTTTTAAAGATCAGATTAGTTATTATGCATCTGTATATAAAAGAAGTAGGCTATTGTACATTCTTAGTCTCAAAATATCTACATATTTTCTCTCATATTACTGTTACTAAAACAGGAAATTTAAGCCAATATTATGGCTCTGATAAACCCACCAAGAAAAAAATGCCCATTTATGTTCTAGATTGAACAATTACAGCAAAATAGTTTACATCTTTCTCAGCCTTCTCTAGCTTATCTAGAGCTGGAATGTGGTGGGGTTCTTTTCTTTTTCTTTTTCAACTTTCATTTCAACAGGTTTTATCTTTCAGTTCCACCTACGGGTTCAACACACCCTTCCCCGAGAAGGTTCACCGCTGCCTGCCCCAATTTCCTAGCCTGGATCCAGGAAAGAACACGACTGTTAGGACATTGAAAGGGGGTGGAGGCATATGGAGAAAAGACAACCTCCACAACAAATGAAGGCATCACAATAAGCATGCTATCTCAGGTGAGTTTAATAAATTGGTGACTCTTAATCATAACCATGGACTTTAAGAGTTCTGGTGAGGCCATAGCTTCTCAAGTATATTATATACAACACAACACACACACACACACACACATACACACACACAATTATGTATACACTTCTAAGGAAAATGCAGATTCTCTGAAGCTTTCCTATAGGAAGTAGTTTTCCTCCAAGTAGAACATCTAAAATAAGACGTAAAACTATTATACAAATAAAGTATTATTTTATTAAGCCAATCTATTTCTCCTTTATGAAATGTTTCTAGATAAAACCATTAAGGAGGAATGAAAAAATTTTAACAGTCCAGGGTAGAAGTAAAAATACTGAACTCTAAGTGCGAGTGGAAGGTTAACCAAAGGAGAAATTTCCTTCAAACATTTTGAAAAAAAAAAGTTTTAGTGGGGGGAAAAAGCATATATTGTTGCCACTGTTTTCCTGTGATTAGGAATTCCCTTTTCCACTATCATTTAATTCTAAGTGAGGGAGAGCTAAAAACATTTACAATGGCAACAAACAATGATTTTAATGTTTACTCTTAAATGATTGCACATGTAATCTACATAATTATTGAGTTAAAAAAGAGAGTGTCAATATTGTAGGTAATTCTTATCAATAAGTATTACATATAATTTCTAATGAAAATAATGTGGCTAGACAGCATGTCTTAATTTATTGTGGGCTTGAAAGATCAAGTAGGGAGAATTGTATTTTGGGAGATACTGAAAGCATTATCTACTATTAAAATGTGTTTTTAACTTTTTATGATTAGGTTAGTAACCTGCCTTGAACTATAAATATTCATTTGCTCCTTGTCACAATGGGGTGTACATTAGAACTTATAAATCAACCATGGCCAATTCATTAGTATCACTGGAGATGGGCAAATACGTGCAGGCTAAGTTAGGAAATGAGCATGAAATGGATCGCTGGTATCTGAATACTTGATCATTAGCATTTTATTTGATTCAGCAGAACCAATCAATTAGACATACTGACTCAGCCATCACAGCTTCGAGATAAATTAGAACCTTATAGGTCTAAATAATTAGAATTCTTCTGCCTCTGGTAAATAGAGTTGAACAGGTCTAGTGACTTTGTCACAATAACACAGTATTTTTAAAAAAGTGCTTCAAACACATTATTAGCATATGAAAAGCACAACACTAACATAAAAATATAACAAGAATCTCTAACTTTTCCAAGTCTAAGAAGCTTTAAGAGTATAAAATAATTTTGAAAACTTCTCTAGGTTTGAAGGATCATGATGGACATAAAATTTTTAAAAAGAAAAATCGACAATGAAGACTTGGTCCCATGCTGTTCTAAAAGCACAAAGCCTCTGCTCTGGAAGAAAAATGTGCTCAGGTTCATCTAAAGCGACCATTGCAAGGTCTTCTGCCAATGTCAACTCTGCAATCCACACACACTTCACCTGCTACTTCCTACATAAAGGATACAGAATCAAAGCCAAATGGCATGGATATTTTTTTTTCTGGGCATGTCCCCATAGCATCCCATGACATTTAATAATCTGCTAGTCATTTTTTAATAATTAAAGGACATAGAAACAACTTCAAATATATTTGTTCTCAAACTTCAAGATAGTAAACAGAAAGAAAGGAGGCCTTTATTGACCATCAAAAAAATAAGCATTTTATACAGTAGTTTAAAATAAATTAAAGCAAAATGAAGAAATAAAATGGCACTCAATGGAGCAACATTAAAAAAGCATTACAGCGGCATGAGTTGGCTTTGAATGCACCAAATGCATCAATGATTTATACATGAGATTTCATTGCTACCTATTAATAGTCAAAGTTATTCTTGACTTTAAAAAGCTTTAGGATTGGTATTTCTTTAGCTTGCACTGTTTTCCCAGTCATTTAGTGTTTAATTTAGCCACCAATAGCTACCTGTAGTCAATTTTTAAAAACTCACTTCACTAGCTGCTTATGTGCCTTTTTCAAATTATCTGCTTCAGGGTCCAAAATAACAAAACTAAATATTGCAGAAAAAACCCTTACAGGGTGTGTTTGTACTTATACTGAAGTAGGATATGATTTGTAAGGAAAATGCAGAAATGGGATATGTGCCTGGATTTATGGGGTAGGAAATGCAAGTGGGGTGAATGGAGCTTTGTTGATTTTGTCTGAACAGATTACAGTCTGGAAAGTACAACCTGAAAGGAGAAGTAAGAGTTTTTCTGGAAGTCTCTGAAACACTATGAAAACTAATACTAAAAATGAACACTAAAAACTAACATTAAAAAATCTGATATTTACTTTGTATTTCAGATTGCAAAGCAATGGGATTTTTTTGTTGTTTAAAATCAAGAATCATGCCAAGATTCTCCCTTTAAAACACAGTGGATATGTAGGTGTGTGTCTACAGAATGTGACTACAAACAAAAGAAAGGGAAAAAAAGATAAAATCATTTTTCTCTTGGGACTGCCCAATTCCACCATGGAACTGCTAGTAGCAGGTAACAGAATTTCTTCAGTGAGTGACACCTAGAGAGGAAAACAACTAAACAATTATTTGTAGATAAAGACTACAATGGTGATCAGAGGCAACGTAAATGATATCAAAGTAATTTCTAAGATTAACTTCTGCAAAAGATATATAGCAACAGGAGGTAAGTAGTAGAGAAGAAAGCTAGGAACTCAGAAACCAACACATCCTATACTTTTTCCAAGAATTTACATTTCAAAAAATAGAATATGTATCCATACTTGTGTGTCATAAATTGGAAAAATATGGTCTGAACTCCTAAACAAACCATACCAATCATGCAGTTGTGATTATGGCACAATTTATAAGCAGTCTGTGTCAGAATTTGTGGAGAACAGGGCATGCTTCCATTTTCAGATATACAAACGAGTGTGTATCTGACAGTTCCCAAATACTGTGTCTATACTGAGTTGTCATCTTTGTTTCTCTCGAGGGCACGTGCCTCCTGGGCTTCTTGGGCAGGAATATTCACACACACACACACACACACACACACACACACACCCCACAGAAAACTATGGAATACTTTAGCCCAATGTCCTTTCTCCTGAATATTGAATTATAGTATTTATCGCTGACTACAAAGCATGTCACACAGCTCAGCCAAGTCATTAAATGGTACAAGCAAATAGTCCACCTCCAGAAGTAAATGCTTACCTTTGGATAATTCTGATAATCCACATCCTAACTTACCTGCAGAGTCACTTGTAATACTTTCCAGGGATTAAAGCACAAGGAACATTATGTTAAAAGACTCTCACCATTGATTCCCATATTCCTTTCATGCGCTTATGTGTATAGTTACTTCTCAGCATTCTACACCATGGGGGCTGCTGGTAAGGATAATCAAGATCTAAATACAAAGTTTTAAAATAATATATCTGGCTGGCTTCCATTAGTTTTTCTTCCTTCCTAATTCAATCTGACTTAGATTAAAGCTGCATTATTAGTCTCTGTTTCCTAAAACACATGCACAGATAGGGAAAGACAAGATGATTTAAAGGATTTAAAACTAATCTCAGATTGTCTGCTCTCTGATAATCAAAAGGAAACTATTTTAAGAAAACTGAAGGAAGAAACCACCCAACAACTCCTTTAGATGTGCTTCTGGTTCACATAACAAAACTAGCTTATCCTGTATGTCCTAAAATAAAGCAGATAGAATTTGACTGTTAAATTTCAAATATTCTAAATATTCCTATCTATGAAATACTTAACTGCTTTTTCTTCAAATTGAGCTTCATTCTGATTTTTCACTGCAGTCTGACTACCGTCTTCCCAAGATGGAAGTTTAAACAGAAGATTCAGCTGTTTAAGAGAGAGGTGAGTTATGAAAGAGTTGGAAAGCTCTATTACCTTAAAGTAATTGGAAGTGCTGGAAATAGTAATAGCTATAAAAATAACACTAATAAGGATATAATAATTTCAAACTAATTTTTAAATTTCTTACTGAGAGAAAATGATATCATATAGTATTTTTAAAATGGTTTCCCCAATAATTCTTTACCCATATTAAATTCACAAAGTTTAGAGAAATCATTACTTGAAATTTAAAACATTTTATTTCTCCAGTTTATACAGTGGAGTGATTTCGTCCAAAGTGTCCTCAATAGGGCCGGGGATCTAGCTCAGTGGTTTCTCTGCCTGCTGCGCAAGAGCAAGGACCCGAGTTTGATCCCAGGTACCAAAAAAACCCAAAAAAACAAAGTGTCCTCAATTGTCTTGCTTTCACAGAATCATCCTAGAAGTAACTGATGCTAAATTCCAAAGTCTAAAGAAATGAAGGAATAAATAAGACAGTATCTTGATAATAACTGGACCTGGGCACTTGTAGGCAATAATGAAAGCTACTTAGAACTCACAGCCTTACCCCTGGACAATTAAGCACTGGTGCAACATTACTGTAGAAGTTCAGGGAAGTTTGATTACTCAAAATTGTGCTTGTTTTCTCTCTGCCAAATTAGTCTGAATTCTACCAACAGAAATTTATTCTCTATAGAACTCAAAAATTTATTCTTGCACTACCCCTATGCCAGTTCATCTTGGAAAAGAGAAACATTTTTTAAAATAGATTACCATTAAACTTGTTCAGGAATCAGCAAAGTGGGCCAAGTCCAGCCAACCACCTGTTTTTATAGAACTGCGAGTTTAAAATGGTCTTTATAGTTGTATTTCGTTAAACAAAATCAATGTAAGAATAATATTTCATAATGTGAAAATTGTATGAAACCCAAATTTCAGTGTCTATAAATATAGCATTATTGGAACACAGTCTGATTGTTTATGTATTGTCTATTTCTGTTTTCATACTATAATGTAGAGCTAAGTTGTTGCAAGAGAGCAGAAGGCATGCAAAACTAAAAATATCAGAATTAAGCCCTTTACAAGAAGTGTGGTGGCACCAATTCTAAAGTATTGCTACCCTATAGAAAGTATTTCTTATCTCACAGAGATCACTCTGCAGAAAATCCCACAGGTGTCTCAAGTGGATAAAGTGAAATATAGAACCGGCCAAAGGGGAGAAAGGGAAGAAGACAAAGAGGGAGGTACAGAGGAAAGGAGAATTTTTGAGCAATTTTTAAAATTTAAAAATTGTATATGCATAAATATTTATGCCCAAAATATAAACCTGTACTTAGGCCCTGTAAGTTGCTTCTTACCCTCTCTCCCTCCCTCTCCCTCTCACCCCCCCTTTATTACTTTTTTATCAACTCTTACTCTTTTTCTTCCAGTGTCTTTCCTTATACCTCTTTGCTTCCCTTTTTCTCTCTTCTCCTTTACACATCTATGCAGTTCATTCATTCATTCATTCACATTTACTGAGTTAGGCACTATGTTAGACATGATCTTCCTTTTTAGATCAAAAGGAAGGATAAGTTCTTTTTGTTTTTGTAAAGCTTACATTGCCAAGGGCATGAGAAAAACACAAATGAGAAAGATACTCAGGAAATGTGACTGAAGGTGAGGGTGGAGGTTTACTCTAGTAAAGTTGGTCATGTTAAGTCTTCATCATGAGATGAAACCTAAAGGATGGAAATGAGTCAGCCATTGAATAAGCTGGAGTAAGGTATTATGCAGAGGGGGTACCAGTGAAAAGATCCTGGGACAGGAAAGGATTCTTTAATATCCAAAGCAAAAGGGATGCTAGTTTGTGCACTGTGGTTGTTAATGAAAACATCTCTTTAAATTACCAGTGTCATAATTTATATCAACAGCATTTATTGAAAATTTAAGTGCCAAAAAATGGTACTGGCTATTGTTGACATACATTCATAACTCTAATATTCACAATAAGTTGCTGGTAGGAGATTAATTTCATTCAAAGTCAGAGAAAATAGACCTTAAAACATGAATATTGAAGTCCCATCATGATTACATGGAAGCTTACAGAACATCCCAGGTCCATATGACTCGAAGGAGTCTCTATTAACTCTTTCTCCATTCTGTTTTTTTTTCTTTTTTTTCCTGGTACTGGAACTGAACTCGGGATCTTGTGCTTTCGAGGCAGGCGGCAGCGCCACTGACCTAAATCCCCAGCCTTTATCTATTAACTCTTAAAAACAAATAAATGGTTTCATAGCTCTGAAAAAATTGGAATTAATGGAAATACTATATACTGACAGTGCAATTTTATGGACAAATGGTCAATAAATACTTTATTATTACCACAAAGCCTATTTTTTTTTTCATAATGTAGGTTAAGAGATACACTGGAAAAATTGTCCTCGGACTTCTTTGTTTAAATATTCCAACATGTCATTCCACAGTCTCATTTTACATGGAAATCAGGTGACAGTCTAATGAAATACACTCTACATCACAATAAAATTTAATGTTCAAATAAAACCTTATTTGTACACATTTTTATATTCATTTCACTACACAATAAAAGGGATTATATTTTTGCCATATGCCTTTCATAAGTAAGTTGCAATTCTACCTTCTTTTGGGTCTAACATTAGGCCAGCTGCAGCACATATAAATACCAATAGAAAAATAGAAGAAGAAAGGATAAAGACAGCAAAAATCTAAATGTAAGTATCTAGGACACTGTAGCTAGATGAGACCTCCATTGTGCTGGTCCCTCAACCATCTTTTAGATGTAAACTGCAGGGGTTTATATTTACCAAAAGCCTACATATGGCTTCTTTCCTCTTACTGCTGCCTTATTTGGGACAAATTTATTAGTTCCTCTCTAAGAGTGAAAATGAGAACTAGGGACTTCAATTACAAGCAGAATGTAGTAAAGGCATGGGATCTCTGATAGGTAACATTGTCTATTTCACATTATAAGCAAATACAAAAATATTAACATATTATATTTTATTTACTATTGTGCTGGTAAGCCTTCACACTTTTAAAAATAAATAATAAAATTCTAACAAATTAAATTTAATATTGCAATGCAGACTGCAAAAGGAGGGGACTTTTGAGCCAGTCGTTTTTTAAAAACAAAACAATCACTAATTATGATTACAAAAAAGATAAAAATATAGGAGGAAATGCTTATTAGTCATTTTTCAGCTCATTATGGTTTTATCACTTTTTTGCTTCATTTAACATTTATGGAAAACTTCTAATGTTGCCTTTAATTTTTGCCAGAATATTTTGAATTTGGCTTAAAACTGAAATTGAAGAAGCCTGAGGAGGGCTTTAATAACAACTTTCTTCAGTGTGTTTATGTAAAACATGATGAATAAGCAAAAAGAAAAGGTGCAGAATGGAAAAAGAAAAATGATCCCTTCTCCTTCCTAGAAGTGTTTGGGGTTACTGGATTGTTCATAAACTTACACCAGGAATTAAAATCTTCCTCACAGTTAGTAGCTAAATATATTTGAGATTGTTCTAGTTGTCGTATACATCTAAGCTTAGAGTCTAAGGGTTTGTAAGTATGGTAGTTTTAAAGTTACAGAAAGGCAGAAACAAGCTTCACCAATACTAAGGCTCCAGTAACACCTGACTTACTTAATGTACTCTAAAAATTATACAGTTTATTATAGTCTTTATTATAATTTTTTTTTTTTTTTTGGTACCGAAGATCGAACTCAGGACCTTGTGCTTGCGAGGCAGGCGTCAGAACCCCTGAGCTAAATCCCCGGCCCTAGTTTATTATGGTCTTATTCTGAGGAGACAGTTTCAGTATATTTCTACATTACATGCTTAATATGCCTGTTAATTAATCATGATGAACAGAAGAAATTAAAAGAAAGAAAATCCAGAAACTTAAACAAACCATGGGGGGAAATGGTTTAGAAATTCTGTTCTCCATAGCTCTTGAGGTATGTAAGTGTAATAAGACAGATGCTAAGTCCTAGCTCTGCCATTTAATTGATGAGTAAAGCTCATTGTTCCTATCTATAAAATGAGAACAATAGTATAGACCGTGCAGGATTCCTATGAGGAATGAATCACACAGATTTAGAAAATCCGCACAGTATAAGACACAAAGAATTGCTCCGTAGCTATTAACATTACTCACCAACCATTCAGGTGATTTCTTTCCTTTTCTTTTGATATTCAGATCATCACCCTTTGGAGCTAATTTAGCCCAATCTTGACAAGAGTTACAAAATGCTAATTAGGTATTTGCTAATAATTTAAACATAAGGTGGGTTTTCAAGATGGCAGGCTGAGGAAATCCTCTGCTGTATTTCTTTATATTGTAGAAAATCAGCCAGAGACTGGGAGGGGAGATACTCTAGAAGAACATCAGTTTATTTCAATGATGTCCTGCAAATACTTAGAAACTTGGAGATTTGTTTTATCAGTCATTGAAAATTTGTTTTAACCAGAAAGGTATTATTGTTAAACATTTGTTTCCAGGTTTGTTGTGTACTACAGTCATTACTTAGAATATTGCTTTTCACAACTGTCATTGTCATCAGTAGGTGGGAGACAATATAGAGTAACAGGATTGTTTGGCCAAAGTCTGAGGCCCATCTGGGGATATGATGTGAACATAAGCAGCAATACATCATGAAGAATGGCCTTGAAGTGATCATTAATCAGGCAACTCAAGTAAAATTGCTCCAAGTTGCAAGGGGACTGTTAACTTTGGAGATGGATGGAAACTCCCTGACAAGCTCATCACTGTGAAACATCATAACGTGCTGAGATTCTTTTTTCTTTTTTTTTTCACAAGAAAACATAAGCTGTACTCCATCAGCCCTGGTACTCATGGAGCCCAAAATTGGGATACTGAGAGTGGTATAAAGGAGTATTTTCTGTAAGTGTGGCTTTTTATAAAGTCAACTCCCAAGCGGATGTCGAATGAAAACACATAAAATAATCTTCCACTTTGTGAGAACAATTTATAAAATTAATAAAACAAATACAGTTCGTCTTCACTAGCAAGTTTTTAGTACAATTTCTGTCCCAGAGAAAAGTTTGGGCTCTTAAAGGCTATGCTTTGTCTTTGTTGTTTTAAAATGTTTACAAATGGTGTGTGTGTTTTTAAGAGGATTTTTTAGAAGTTTGATTCAAGGAGACTGCTGAGTCCTGAAGACTTTTGCTTTTCATCCTCTTGGATAAACAGAGCCAGGCACGTTTTTATATTTTTTTTATTCTCAAAAGAAAACAGCCTAGTCAATTAACTTCCATATATTCAGATACAAGAATATTTCTCTCAGGGTATTCTATTTTCAAGTTTTATTCTGTCATAAATTTGGAATTAAAATTAAGTTGCAAATTTCAGGTAAAATGGTGATAAAATTTAATGATCACTAAAATTTCAAGTGGAATCCATTTTACTGAGCTTGGTTCTCGGCTCACTCAAGGCTTCTTGAGGTAGTAAACTGAAGTGCACAGATCTAATTAGATAAGACCCAGCCTCACCTCTGCTAATGCTTTATCTCTACAGAGATCTCACATCAAATTTAAGGTTCCATAAGCCTCTTCACCTTTTGAGAAAATAGAGATTTTAATGAGCCATTAAGTCTCTTTCCCCCACCCCTCCATTCCCCTAAATCCCCCATGTTTAGTTGTGTTTATGTCCTAGCTTAGATCAATAATTTTTAATCATATCTCAGAACACAGAGTCATATACAGTGATTTGCCTATACTCTAAGGAATGCATTTTGGGATGAATAAGTAGGTCTGTGTTACATTTTGGTTTCCAGAATTACAGAAGTTCCATGTGACTATCACAAGTCATCCCAGGGATGACAAGGTATTGAATTACCTTCTAGTTTAATACAACTGTAAACAGTTAATTCCAACTCATCAATCTATTTAACTTGAGACTTCTAAAAATTAATATTATCATCGCCCAAGAATTTCTAGGGAAATGAATTAGATTCCTCTGGAGATCTAAGTTAAGAGTACCACATTCCATTTCACCCACCTTTCCCTTCTACAATAACTCTGAGGGGATTCTTAGATATCCCACAACTGTATTTCTATCAGACACACAAGCTTAAATATTGCATGGTTTTCTTAAATGAGAAACTCAAAATATAAATAAAGAACAAAATAAAAGATAATAGGAAATAGAGAGATAAATCTGTTTGCAAAAGGGAAGGAGACCAAGAGATGAAGGGAGGGAGGGGGGGAGGAGGGACAGGAAGGAAATGGATGAAAACAAAATTAAGATGTGTTATGTACAGTACCAATCCTCCATGAAGAATGTCATCATTATGTACTACAAGCATGTACTAATAAAAGTGTTTTTAAAATGAAAGACAGTAAAACCATGGACATTAATGCTGTTGGTCTGTTACTAGCCCAGTTTCTCCCATGATTGTCTGCAAGGAGAGTGGCCATCTCCTAGGTCCACTGTGATGTGAACATGCTATCTTGTCAGCCTCTGCCAGGGCAATTTATTAGCTCATGTCAGTCCCACTCTGTAGTGGTTTTCCTTGCTCAGTTTATCTACAACAATGTTCATAAAAACAATGTACATATAAATGCATGTACCATGTGGCATTTTCTATTATAATACTCCTAGATTAATATTTATTAGGACTGTTTCCCCCAAAACCCCTAAAGAACTTCTGTTTCTATTATTTTCATTAAAACACTATGCTGCCATAGGCTATTCCCTAAGTAACTGAAATAAAGTAATGGTGGGGAAAAATATTTTCTTCTCCTTCTGGTTCATTTTAAATGCTTTGTCTAGGCACTACTCAGGTGACAAATCCAAAATCTGATACCTGTCCCTCCAACCCTAAAGTAGTTCAAAAAAGCAATGATCAAACTCTTCCAACAGAAGGTTCCAGAATACCTTTTAAAAAGCCAAGTAATAGAGAAATTAGATGTAATTATGGGTCACCTGAAAAACATCATGTCACTAATGTCATTCAATATCCTGCAGGACACAACTTCCGGAGTAACTCAGAAAATAATATTTTACTTTATAAAAATAATATAACCCCAGTTTAAAAAGTAAATAAGAGTCTATGCATTTCTAATGAAATGTCTAGTGATACCAAAGAATGTGTGTAGAAATACTTGTAGTAACATTCAAATTATAGGTTTTCTAACAAAAATCCTTCCTTTCTCTCCCTAAAATAATGAAACTGATATTCATATGTAGTCCAGGAATCAATCTCATAATTTGCCACCGTGTGCCTGTTTTTCACTTCCTCATTATAATTAGTAGCTATCCAAAGACAGTATGTCATTTGGCATAATTTGCCCCAAATATGAATTTAAGTTACATGGCGATCCATGGAAAAGGCAGAGGGAAGAGACAGAAAGAGGGTGAACAAAAGGATGACAAGACTGAGAGAGGGAAAGACTGAAGGGGGAGCTCCCTGTGGGTAGGGACCATGTCCAACTTCTTTACTGCTGTATCCTAAGCATGCTGCATCAAGTCTGGCACACAGTAGGCACAAATAAATAGGTATGAAATTAGAATTT
Organism: Heterocephalus glaber; assembly: GCF_000247695.1. The sequence goes on along the minus strand of NW_004624734.1, from coordinate 21,431,410 downwards.
ATTGAGGACCTGCCAGCCACCAAGGTTTTCACATTTCTTATTATCATAATCCTCCCAATAAACCTATGAAATCACTATTATTATTGTTTCCAAATTATAGATATGGATTCTGTCTCAAAGTGAGCTACAGATGGTCTAGTAAAAGAGAAAAAATCATGTTCATGATTGTCTAATTCTAACTCATTTCAAGTAAAATGAAAACAGAGTATCAGTAAGTTAAGAAAAGAGAAAGGGCATATGAGTTATCCAGATATTATGTTTGTTTAGTGACTTTTATAGGTGGCCCTTTGGAGTGTTTCTTAAGCAGGATACATTTTTTTTTTACTGTGCTTTGCATTTGGAAGCTCTCAAAGCAACATGAAGTCAGTGAAAAGTGAATCATGTAGGTTGGTACAGAACTTTTAAAAATAAAAATAAAAAGTGGCAGCAGCACTTACCTACTACCAGCACACACAAAAGTAAGGTGTCAAGTCACTGAATACATTTCAATAAATTGAGGAAAAATGGATTACCTTTTGTGTCTATTAAAATGACACACAATGTTCTGCTGATCTTGAGAGGATTAAAGAAGGAATTTGTTTGTTCCAATGTACCTCAAACCCTTATGCAAATAGAACTGTGATACCACAATATGCATTTATAGTCAAAGACAATACTTGTTTTTTAAGAAGAGCAGTACACAATGTAACTGCAAATGAATGTCACACACACACACAAATGAAACAGACAATGTTAAGTTCCAATGAAGAATTCTTGCAATTACAAGCTGCATTATAATAATCACTGTCAAGTATATTTGTCTCCACAGTTTGTGATTCCTTGGAAGACTGAAAAACATTCTCTACCTTGCTGCCTATTCCCTCTTCCCTGGCATTTCATCCTTTCCACTTCTCCTTACCATGCACACCAAATTACTCATTTATTGATCATCATGTCAGAACTGTTTTCAAAGGGGGAGAGAAAAAAGGAAGGGGGTAAAAAAAGAAGAAGGAGCAGGAGAAGGGAGAGGGAGAAAAGGGAGAGGGAGAGAGAGAGAGGGAGAGAATGAGAATGAATGATATTACATACATGGATGTCTCCTCCAAAAACTTTATTTAAAAAGGAAAGTCTAGGTCAAGAATAAGTATTATTTTTCAATAGACAAGCCTGGAGAAGATCCAGGAATAGGTGTTAAACAAAGACTAGTTAGGTGGCATCCATTTGTTCAGCCCACTGAAATTCACTGAATACCTACTGCAGTATAAGTATGGAGCTAAGTAGTGATATTTAGGAAAATGGAGGACTTGAGAGTTGTTTCATAGGTATTATGGGAAATTACAGTTCACTGAATGGTAAATTTTTATTTTGCTACCAAAGTTCATAACTAAAAGAATCCAAAGATGTAACAAATATTCCATCAGTTCTGTTGAGTATTTTTCCCTTGAAATATTCTTTTACCAAGCTTCATGATACTACATGCTCTTGTAGTTATAGTTTATTGTTTGTTTGTCTGTTTGTTTGTTTATGTCCTAGCCTGCTTTGCAGGGTTTGGGCCTTAGTCTATTATATAAATATTGGCGCTCCCTGGGGTTCTGGCCCAGGCTCTCATTTTGGCTCATTCTACATACTTCCCCTGAGAGTTCATTGCTCTTGTGACTGTTACCATCAGCTATGTGATATGGACACCATATCTGATGACATCAAATTGTGTTCATCCTCTTCACACTCCTGGGAGCTCCAGACAAATGAAACTTGCCCAACCCAACCCATAACACTGCCACCTGGGTACTTCAAAATATCAAAACTTGAACTATTCAACCACCTCCCCTCATTAATTAGCATAACCACCCATGAAGTTGTTCAAACAAGAATCCCAAGAGTCATTATTAACTCTATCCTTTTTATTTCCAATTTCAATGTTCCACTGCTTTTCTTTTCCCCGGTAACGGGGATCAAACTCAGGACCTTGTGCTTGCCAGGCAGGCACAGCGCCACCGAGTTACATCCCCAGCCCACGAGTTTTTTTTCCTTTCCACTGCTTTTTATAATCTAAAATATATTAAGAAACTAACACTCCTTTTCAGGCCCTCTGCCACCACTCAATCCAGGACACTAACATCTCTTGGTGAGATCCTTACAAATATGTGCTTAAATGCTCTATCTGGTTTCTAACATAATGCCCTCACTAACACTGGTACCTCAGTTCATGAACCCTTAATATTTGGCAAAATTTTGTTTTTGTTTGCAAACTACAGAAAGACTGCTGCTGTCTTTCCCACACAATCACAAATGTGGCCATCCTTTCCAGGATTGCAGAACAATTTAACTTCTTGAACCAAGGTACCACTGTATTTTCAACTTTACAGCCGGTCACCTATTTCAAATGCAGATTTGATCATACTGTTCTCTGTGTCAAACTGTTCCCTCATTTTGCATATCCTGAAGTCCAGAATCCTTTATGAGATGGTTTAGACCTCTGCAGACTTTACAAAATCCTGGTTTGCCTCTCAGATCTTACATTCTCCCATAATGCACTTCTAGTTCTTTAAATATGCAATTGTTTTCTTTTTTATCATAAGCTTTTCCATATCCTTTCCAGTGCCTAAAACTTCTCAGCCTCACTCCAAACTTCCGTAAATAACTCCTAGTTACCATTTAAACACTGTATTCCTTTGGGAAGTCTATGTGGATTGCCACCCTGACCCAGCTCAACCAATCCACGTGCAACTCAACTCCACTTCACTTCCACAAAACCTACTCTGACTGGCAACAAATAGGACAAGTGTTCTTTTATGTCCCCTCAGTAATTTGCATAGTCCCTCTAGTACAATTTTCAATATTTTATTATAAATAGTCTTTACCACTAATTTGGGTATAGAGGGCAAGAAGCATTCCAGGTTATGCAGCTTGCCTCTGGATCCTTAGCAACTACTACACTGCCATGCACAATGTTACTCCTCAATCAATATTTGCTCAATGAATTAACAGGACTTTCATTACAGGAAACTGGGAAGAGCTTAGGAATAAATAAAATGCCTGGGCTTTTTATTACAGGAAATTGGGAGGGGTTTCAGGATAAATAATATACCCCCACCCTCCTTAAGGAGAGTAAAATTAAATGCAGAATGTCTGTTCTACATAATTATAAGATGATAATGAGCAAATAAAATTGACTCCAATTTGAATACATGAGGATTTGCTAACGTTGCAAACTGGAATTAAATATTTAGCTCTCCCTTCTGGGATAATCTAATACACACTAAACAATTTTGGAAGACAGTTTTATGATTTTATATTACAGGTGAAAAAACAGGCACAGCAAAGTTAATTGAGTAACCCAAGGTTACCCAGTGAATCAGAAGCGGAGCCAGGACTTAAAACTCAAGGCTGTTAACCTCCAATCTTTACTGTTAGCATTTTCTGGAAGCTATTTTGTTCTTTCTCCCCCAAAGTAGTGTTGCATTATTTTAAGAATTCAAAGTACATAATTTAATAGCCTTCTCCAAACTATCACCTATACTATTTGTATTTGAATGTAGAATCTATATTCTAAATGTTTCACACACTTTTCCATGGATTTTCCTCCAGTCTTTAATAGTAAAGGGTTTCGTGTGAAGTACCTCTGAACTCCTGCTTCTCTGAAAAGTGTCAGCTTGCTGAATTATTACTATAATGTTAGTATCAGATGTTGATCAACACTATAAAGTGCCAACAGTTAACTCTTTTGCTGTATGACATCACACGGTATATTCTACATCTATAAACAACCATAGATAGTTAGCTATTGCATTCTATTGCACTGAGTGGACAAATTGGTAGAAAATCCTGCCAATATTTCATAAACATTTGAGAAGCAAAGTAGGCTATTAAATTTAATGGAATTACTGATTACAACATTTGTATTGTGAGAGTATTAAGCTCTGAACCGTGTTGCCATTTCCAAAGCCTAGGTACATACTCAAAGAATATGTTTATATATAGTCTTCTGGAGCTAATGGCAATCACAACACATAACCAAAATGTCTCAAAAAGACTGTGTTACCTTCTCAGTATACTGAGTATACACAGAATTTTGCTTTTCACAACTAGCACTGCTAATATTAATTTCACAGAGATTGGGAGAGGGACTACACACTTGAGATATTTCCTAGCTTCACAATGGGTCAACTAGTGTGCTTTCTTCCTATATATGATATAGCACAAGATGTTAAAAAGAATTTAATCTGTACAAAACTGTAGTCAACATGCACCACTTTTCCAGCATAGATAGAACTGTTCTACCTCAGCATTTCCAGATCAATTATATAATTTTTTCTTCATGGATATACCATTAAATATAACATTTCCAATCACAAAATATTTCCCTTGTTCTTTTGGCTTTGACTCACTCACCAGAAGCAAACATTTTTATTCCCAAAGTGCTCAAGACAGCTCCCTGTATCAATCTCTAATCCAGCCTTACAGTTCCAGGCCCACAGAGAACTCTAAATGTCCAAAGTATTTACTGTTCTTAATCTCCAGCATGACATTAATTGGTTCTGTCATGTGAGTTGAATAACTGACTGTGTTTCCCTTCATAAAGATAGTCACTTGATCTTTGTAAATAGGGAAGGGTGGAGGGGGTGAAGGGAGGGCTAGGAATGGGGAAAAAAATAAGAACCAAAATGCATTATGTAAAGGTACAATTCCCAATGAGAAATGCAATTGTGTTGTGTACCTAAAATGTACCAATAAAAGAAGCCAAACACACACACACACACACACACACACACACACACACACACACAAAAGATAGGCATTTGAGTTACCCATTCGTAAGTTAGCCCAATGTAAAAAGAAGAGAGAACTTCTGTCAGACACCAACTTAACATCATTTTGCTCATACCATGAAAATGTCAATTAAATATCCAGCAGAATCTTTCAAATACTATTTTCCAAAAAATGTGCATACTTCCAGGGTAAATTGAGAGGCTATCCCTGGTAAACGTTAAACTCCATATAAGTGTTAACATTCCTGGCTGGTCACTAGTAGATGACAGCCATTGAATAGTACACATTTGACTTTCACTTGTAAATGGAGATTGCATGAATTCATCCTCATTCATCAGCCACGTTTAGGGAGATGACTTTGCTATCTTTATTTCCTAATGCTGAAGTTACCATTATACTACATCAAGGAATAAAGGCTCCTTTCGAGAGTAATATAGAATCTGAGTTTCCTGCTTTAGATTATAAATGATATCAAAGACATCTAAAGGAAGCAAATTCCAACTTCAGTTCTAAAGTTTTGACATAATATTGTTCACCCCAATTGCTGTAGTAGTCTTGATGTGACAATAATGAAGGATAACAGAGAGGAAAAATGTTTTAACACCACAAATATTTGCTCTTTTGGAGAATTTACTTTACCTGCAGAGATTCCATTTCTTCATCTTTTCTTTGTGTCTCTTCTAGCAGATCTACAATAATAAAATAAAACATCTAAGAAAATTTAAATATGGGGTACCTTTTATCAGCAAATGCAATTCAGTCAGTAGTTTGTATAAACTGTTGCCTGGAAAGAATAAAATTTGATGTAGAAGTGTAAGAAGCAATTTTTTAAAAAATGCCCTAGGATTCCAACTGGTGAGATGTAGACCATGCCAGATGTAAGCTGTAAGCTGGTTGAGAAGCTCTGGGAGGTGTCAGCTTTAAGATAGACACCATAGGAAGATAACAAACCAATTAAAAATCCAAAATCATACCAATAATTTTGGAATTTGGTCCAATACTTGTATAACTCAAAAGTAACAAAAAATTTCCTTATAAAAAAGGAAGATTTTCTTTTGAAAGAAAAATTAGAAACAAACCATTTGCCTTTAAAATAAGCCACCACACCAAGTTCCACCCCCAGAGTCAATTTTTATAACCAAATTTAAACACCCTGGAATAATGAGTGTTATTAATGGAAGTGGAGCATCACCTCAACTGTAAAGTCGTATTAATTATCATTTCACACCGAGAGGGTATGAGCATTGAAGCTATATCTAACCAAGACTTTGGCATCATTTCAGAGAAATTCGTGGCTGGAAGGAAAAGTAGTCAATTGAAGAAGGACCTATCTTAATGCATACATACAGTTATGGTGTCTCAGTGCCCTACATTAATTTATAAACTGGTTACAAAGAAAAAATGATTTGGTAAGCAGAATTTTCTGCCTGCAGCTATACCACCCTGTGCTGTGATCTTATTAGATCTCACAAACCTAAAGAATGCTGGGCTGAGTCAGAACTTGGATGAAAACTGGATAGAAACACCTACAGCAGTGCACATTAGTATTAGCATTTACCTTACTCTATGATTCATGTAGGTTACCAAGAGGTTGTGCTACATAAAAGGAAAATATAACTTATAGAAACTCAATATGTATCCCAAAAAGATGTATGCAAATGTTTTTAGCAAGTACTACACTAGATATAGCAGGAAGTAGGAATATAATGGGTGGAAAAGCCATGCTGGTGTATGTCATAACTGGGCAAGCAAAATGCTGAAATGCCAGGAAACCCAGAAGATTATATAACTGACGGTAACAGCACTTTGAGATTGTACAGCTAAGAAGGCTATAATGAAGGGGCAAGCAATCCCCACAAGACACAATGTTCTACCACTAAAGATAACAGGTAGCTTTTCTTCTGTGTCCCTTAGAGGAACTAACTTTGCCTCTCCAAACCATGCATAATTAGCTAAGTCAATAATGATAGAGGAACATGCTGATATTTTAGAGTGTATTTTTAAGGGGCATCTCGTTGGCATATCAGATTCTCAAGTTACAAAGTATATGAACAATCTTGCGGTGTAGTAGACTACATAAGTGTCCTCAATTATTCCTTTCCCTACAAGCTTATTCACTTGCATTGTGATGTTGCAGTTACATCCATCAAGATGTCATGCACACTTGCTTCTTTATGTCCTACATCTGGGCTGGTCTCTTGATTCCATGAACAGAATATAGCATCAAGAAAATGTGCCAATGTGTACAAAACTTCAACAGGTCCTGAACATTTTTACTTTCTACTTGGGACCCTATCATACCTTACAAACAAGCCCACGACAAGGGCCAGGGATTTAGCTCAGTGGTTTTGCCACCTGCTGCGCAAGCTCAAGGACCCGAATTTGATCTCCGGTACCAGAAAAAAAAAAAAAAAAAAGATGAGGTCCCAGTTGTTGATTCTTTGGGCTGGGGATTTAGTTCAGTGGTTCCGCCGCCTGTCTAGCAAGTGCAAGGTCCCAAGTTCGGTCCCCAGTACCAAAAAACAAAAAACAAGCCCACGACAACTTACTAGGTAAAAAGAGAAGCATAGCCCAGGGATCTTCCCACCCCTGCTACCATAAAGGTGGCCCTGCTGGTAGCGAGCAAATGCCCAGATAAGAACTGCCCAGACTCGATGCTGTCTACAGATGACTCAGAAGGAAGACCAACTAATATCAGAGGAGCTTCCCAACTAAGCACAGTGCCAACACCAACTTAGAGGTAAGGAACTTAACACATGAAATTTGGGGATGGTCTGGTACCAAGAAGTTGCCAACTGATAGCAACCAGTTGCGAACTGAATATGAAGTATTTGGAATGTATTTAAGAATAATTAACAAATACATGGAGAAAGAAGATCCAGATGCTAAAGAGAATAAGAACTACAGCAGGTCTGGGTAGGAAGGACTGTAGGTTGCATTAACAAATGGCTATTTTATTTGGAGTACTTCTAATCTTCATATCACTCTACTTAAAAGGAAATTCTGAGACTGACTAAAGATCCTTGCTTAGATCTCTTCCCTACTGCTTAGCCAAGCAAAGTATGGAGTACTCTCATCGATAATCCCAAAAGGATTGAACTATGACCAGAAAGAATATACTCTACATACAAAAGGGTATTAATAATAAAAGAAAGAAGGATGAATACCAGATAAGCCAAAATATAGATTAAAAAAAATATAGATCAAACTTCAAAAAGTTTCAGTAAACTCTGTCATTAGCCCAATTCTCTTCAATACTCATGGTATATAAGACTGCTACTCTGTTTCTCGGAGGATGTGACCATTTTGTTTTACTACTTCAGGATATTAGGGATGTTCTCAGAACTGGAGTCTTTACAAAGAACTGAACTGTTTAATGGTGCAGTGGAACTGGAGGGACGCATTGTGGGGACCATCATCCACACAAGAAAACAACTTGTTCCTCCCGAGTCAAACTGCTATGACAAACACAAAATATCTTACATAAAAGTTATTGAATAATGGATATTGGCTCTCTTACACAACCAAACACAACTCATTCACCTGAAAAAACATAAATGTGAGGAAGTTCAGTCTATCTTTCCTTTTGAGGATTTCCTGTTCTTCTCCATATGATTTCTGTGAAACTTTCACTTAAGGGACTTAACCAACATGTCCCGCTAGATAAGTAGGTCATGAACTAGGCTAGAGAGTAAACCATCTATTACCCTGGTGCTTTCAAGGCTGTATTTTCCAGTATGCAAAGGAACTTGCTCAAAAGTAAAGCTGGCAAAGAAGAAAGCAGAACTAACAAACAGAGAAAGAGTTGGTTGAGGACTATATCTACTGAAGATGACAAAACTCCTAGACTTCTAACCAATTCATCTTTTTTTGATTAAATTAGTTTTGATATTTTTAAAGATTCTCTGGGAATGCAGTTGTATTAAACCTTCTTATCTTCACAAACCTGGAGAACTTAAGAGTTGGGAAGAACTTTCTGTTCCACATGGAAACATTTCATTCTATAATAAATAGACGAAGATTCAAGGCTCAAAGAAGGTCAATGGCTTGCTTGAGATTACTAAAGCCACATCTCCCATCTTGTACTCTACCTAAGATATCATCCTCTCACTTGTACCACTTAGTAATTCACTACACCTTCTTCATACTGTCACTTTTAAAAAAAAATACTTGTTTGTCTTCTTCAGACTTGCTTTAGGAGTTCTCTGATGTCCACAGCCAGGGTTTCCACGTCTCCCTAACTACTAGCTTTAGCACTTAACTTAGATCCCAGAACTGACTTCTCCACCTACATGACTGTTCACTTGTTAGGTACCTTGTTCAGGTACATGCATTTGGAATGATGAACAGGGTTATTTACCTCTGCTGATGGAATATGGTTACTGGATATCAGTGAGAAGCACTACCTTACTGCAAACAGGTGCAAGCCAAGTGAATATAGGTGGGACCTCTAGACAGCTGACATGAAATAATGCTATGCCAGCTGAGCCTGATTAGTGTCCCATCTTATAATGAGCAATCTTGTTTGTTCTTACAAACCTTAGAACAAATCATCAGCATGGAAAAAGCTGGAGGACTGCTTTGCTCCCTTAATTTACCACTGGTATGTTCATTTTTTCCTTTATTATTCTCTGGTTTTCTGTTTAATACAAACAGCAATTCAACTTCCATGCAAATTGCTGTGGCTAAATGTGCTTCCATCAACATTAGTTAATGAAAGATTTTTGGTGAAAAGGGCACTAGCCCTGTGTATTTTCCTTGGATTGGCTCCGATCTTTAAGTGTACTGATACTAACTTATTATGACATATAGTCATTAGAGGGGGAAAAAAAAAACTCCACAAAAAAAGTAAGACATTATATATGACAACTGGAGAATCTGGTTGTTTTGTTACACTTTGCTTATTTCTCACACGTGTAGGGTAATGTATCATGAGCATATTTTTTTGCTAAGACACTTTTATACCACTTCTTCTGCAGTCTTTCCAACCAGGGGTCTGGCTATTTAAGAATGTTTAATACTTTTTTATGTTGTTTTTGGTTTCTTGTAGCCAAGAAAGTAGATAAGTGGTTTCTTTATTTATTTGTCCAGGTGTACATGAACAACACACCCATCTAGTAACTTGACCCTCCATATGAATATTGCAGATCAACTTCAGAAAGGTCAACTTTTTCCTTTAACCTTTGCTACAAAACATCTCACCCATAGGTCAGCTGATAATGGACAAATGGCACAGAAACAGGGGTTCCAGATACAGCAACATTTACAACTGGACAGAACAGCACTGGCAGCAGAACATGTTGAATTAATGACTGTGGTTTAGAGAACAGCATTTAGATTCTGGCTCTATAGCTCACTTAGTAATTCAGTACTCCCATTCAATGTTATTCTATGTGGTTCTGAGATTTACTAAAAAGAATAGATAATATAAATTCTCAGAGGAGCTCAATATTTAAAAAAATAAATTTGTGCATTCCTCTATTTGGATAACAAAGCATAATGAAATCAATCAAACAAAAGAGTACAATATAATCTGCAAGAAGTCAGAAAAGATGGACTTAGCTTTCCAGAGCACTCCTGATGTTCAAGACATTGATCACATGGCCTAAACAATGGTCAGTTTTGCTTTTGTTCTTTGGCTATCCAGTTATTGGAATCATTAACATTTTAGGGACAGAAGGTGATATTAAGTAATGTAATCACAAGTATTCATCCTTTTAAAAGAAGTACAATTCCATATTACAAGTGAAATACATATCTGGTGGGTTTTTTTCAAATAAATAATTTTAAAAGCTGCAAGGGTGCTGTTTCAGTGGGAGCAGAAGTAGAAAGTTTGGGGGCCAGCCTGCTAAACTTCAGCCTCCCTTCCTGAACTGACACGGGACTCCCGTAGTGTCAAGATGGAGCTATAAAGCTCAAATTATACTGATTTTAAAAAGAAAACACCACTGATCTAATCTAAACTCTTCACATACTATGGATGAAGTGCATGGATCTCGCCCCAGGGCTTCTGTACTGGATCAGAGTGCAGAACCGCCCCCCCCCACGCACCAGATAATGACTACCTTCCTTGACCTTTGAAGATTTACTGAGATGACATAGTATTCTAAGTTCTACCATACATGCTTGTGTATTTTTTTAATGTCTTCCAAAACTGAAAGAAAACTTCATTAAAGCACATGTGTGATAACAAGAATCTGTGGGGCCTAAAGTTGTATTACATTTCCTCAATTGTGAGACAGCATCAAACGATACGTTTCTGATGGAAAGCAAATACCTAAACACTTGAGAAGGCAATTGTCTTAGCAAGGCCTGTTCAGCAAACAGTATGCCAAAGAACAACCAATTATGGATTGAGAAAATTCTTTTTAAAAGCAGATTTACATTGAATACCTACAGACTTATTTTACCATTGTTCCCTAAACAATACTATATAAAAACTACTTAGATAATACTTAAATTATGTAAGCTATTATAAGTAATCTATGGATCATTTAAAGTATGCACATAGGCTCTATTTTAAAACTATGCTATTTTATATAAGAAACAAGTATTCTTGGATTTTGGTATCCATGGGAATGAATCTCCAGGGGATACCAAGGGACAAGTGTATATGATAAACCCTTAAAATAGTATCTGGTACATAGTAAGAATTATATCTGTTAGCTTTGACTATTACTTTTAAAAGTCATCTTTAAAGAGCCCTTCTAAAATTAGGAAAATGTGCGGTAAAGAATCAGGTGTAATTTTAAACAAACAAGCAAAAGAAGCCTCCCAGGACAATTGCCTCTAGATCTCATCTATTACAGGTAGCTGTGTTATTTAAAACTCTGCCATACTATATTTGGATATACTACAATGAGTTAAGAGCTTTCTCATCGGGCTTTACCACAGAAAACACGCAGGTTAAAAAGAAGAACAACATTCAGAAAGTATAGTTATCCCTTGTGGTTTGTCTCAGACACTGAAACAACATACTGGTCTACAGATGGAACTCAACTGGTCTAATAAATGAAAGATTTATAGTCCACTGTCTGTCTTGGGTATGTGGTAAAATATCCAAACACAGGTACTCATGTTTTTATTTGATGTTAATTCATTTCTGGTGAAACTTTCCATTTAGACAACTATAGAGAAAAAATATCTTTTGACAACAAAACTGCTACAGTTCAGAAAACAGCACAATAATCCACAACCATTCCAGCTTGTTCTTAGGTCTGGTAGGGAGAAACAAGTTATAAAATGAAAGTTCTGACTGTCAACTACTTTTGTGGGGTGGGGGTGGGGTTTCTAGGTTCTATTAACAACAAGAATGGAGAAAGTAAGAAAGCGTTTATTACAAAAGAAATCATAGTCTAAATTGGTCAAAGCCTGTCTTGGTCAAAAATACTACATGTAACAAATAGGGAAATGGGCAAGAGAAATGTATGGTCTTTTGGAAATACTATTTTAAGAATAAGTTTCATATGCTCAAATCCAAGCATAAAACCATGTTGCTTCCTGCATGCACCATTTTTGAATTATGTTAATCTAATAGAAAGTTTGTCTTTTATGTAAATTCCATAGGTTAGAAGGTACTTTATGCTTAAGTCTAAACACACAAGGTGCAACAGGGTATGCATAATTGAGTTTATAGACAGCTTGTGTATTTGACTTATTTTTGACCATCTCTTCTTTACAGAAGGTATAAAAAGTTTTGCTGGTTTCTTCATGTACTAACTACTAAATCAGATCTAGGCTTCTTAGGCCTTCTAGATTCCTGGGTCTATTTTAGATCAAAACTAAATTTAGAGTTTTATACAAAATTTTCAACTTCTGCAGTTTTTATGCCCTAAGGGAAAAGCAGATTTCTTAAGTGAAATAATGGTATGTATGATGCACCATGCACTTGGTTACACAGCATAGCTTAATGTCAAACACCAGCTGCATCTCCTTTGACAGATCATACAGCATGGACCAATGTGCGTATATCTAGTACACCACGGCCTGAAATAGAGGCCACCTTCTCAAGACCTTCATAAATATTAGTGTTTCCTTCATAAATTTGACTTTAGCATTTTCATATACTCTTTAGGAAAGTGAATAACTAGAGATGTTTTTTAATGTGCGTATGATATATACATGAAAACAAAACATTTGTCAGCAAAGTAGATGTGACAAAATTTTAAAGCTTAAATATTGAATTTTAAAATGTGGCTGACCAAGAAAATCTCAAACTACTAAAACAAGTCAAATTTTATATTTAACTATTTCCCCATCTCTTTCTCCAGTTTGATGCCATTTTAAATAGTAGGTAACATAGCTCCTCTTCGTCACAATGTTTATAAGTGACAAAATCCTTTCTTTAAAGATTTAACGTAAAAATCCTATTAGTCAGCTTTCATGTTGCAGGGAGCAAATACCTGACACCTACAATTTAAAGGAAGGGAGGCTTAACTAGCTCACAGTTTCAGAGATTCAAACTCATGCTCAGTTGGCTCCAAAGCAAAGACATCATGATGGAAATGGTGGAACAAACCTGCTCACCTCATGGTGGCAGCAAAGCAGGGCACAGAAGAACACCAGCAAGAGATATACCCTGCCAAGGCACACTCCCAGTGGTTCACTGCCAACTGGGCTCTACCCTCTAACTGCCCATGTGTCTATACACCTCAGTAGATTAATGCATTGATGGGTATAACATCCCACCCAGGTGACAATTAAGATAAACGGATATAAGATCTTCACACAAAATATTATCTTCTCACCCAGTGGGCTATCAAAATAAGCATTTTAGAAACATTTTAGAATTTTAGAAACATTACTGCCACCTATTTCCATATGGGCAAATCATTTAATCTTTTTGTCTCAATCTCCTTAACTATAAAACCCTGAAACGCATCGACTCTTGATATTCTTCACAATACAGCTCTCAGGAATAAAAGGGAGTTAAAAAGTATGAATTAAGGTTATTAATCAAATGACTTTAAAATATGGAAAATATTCTGAATTTAAATAAATTTAAGGACACATACTACCTACACACAATATGGGGCCAAAGTAATCAAGAGCCATTTTAAGAAAGACTCACAATGGACACTGATAGATTTGAAAGTGGAAGAAGGACATGAGAAAGGAATGAATGCATCCTCTGAAAGCTGGAAAGGGCAAAACCCTAAATTCTCCCCAAGAGCCTCCTGGAAGGAGTGATGCCCTGCTGGCATACTGATTTTAAGCAGGTGAGATCCATTTAGAGTTTAAATATGAAGTATCCTCCAAATACTGGTGCATTGAGAGGTGAATCCCCAGCACAGCAACATTCAGAGTGGAGGCTGGAGAGGTGATGGGTGCAGGAAGGTGGTGTTACAATGTGGGACTAGTCAAAGACATGAGGTCAATGGGAGCATGCCTTTGAAGTATCTTTTCTCTGGCTCTTTACCTGTCTCTCTGCTTCCTGAATGCAGTGCCAAGAGGTGAACAGCTTTCTTCCACTATACTCTTCCACCATGATGTTTCTGCCCTGAAGCCAGCTGATCAAGGACTGAAACTGCTGAACCCATGAGATAGCATAAAAGCCTTCCTCCTTTAAGTTGTGCATCCCATAAATTCTGTCCAAGCAACAGAAAGGAGACTAATAGAGACCCATTTGGACTTCTGACTTCCAGATGTGTAAGATGATAAATTTATGTTAAGTCACTAAGTTTGTGATAATTTTCTTACAGCAGCATTAGGAAACTAATACACCTTAGAAGTTGCATTGAATGATACATTGGACTAAGAGTAAATACAAGGACACACTCTCTACCTACAATGACAGGAGTAGGAAATCAAAGGGTACGTCACATGGTTTATGGCACGCCACACAGGATGCACATAATTCAGTGAAAGCTGTGTGAAAAAACCTGGGACAGAGCAGCAACAGGAAAAATGAAGGCCCTGATGGTAAAATTTCAGTGTAACATCTGTCATAATCTGTCACTCTTAAGATTGCAAGTTCTCTCACTGAAAGAGTCATGTACACTTGTTTTAGGTTTCTTAAAAAGTTCTAGGTAAGTTCCTTAAAATCATCCCTATTGCTGCCTAGGCTGGAGTATAATTATATAGACAATGATACAAAATTCAGTCATCCTTGTAAAAGGTAGGTGCTGATGTTCACACTTACAGCATAGTGTGGCGGGCACTATTCCACGTAAGAACTGGGCCTCTGTTCACCACTACATCCTTAGTGACAACACCTCACACACATTTTGCTCTACATTTTAATTTTTTAGGTAATAAAGACATTTACAAGAAACTGATTAATAACTATGTATGAGATGCTATATGATACTATTTGTAAGAATGTAGATGCAAATAAATTAGTTTAATATTATACCTGAGTTTATTTTCTTGGATTGGTTTTACAAATTTAGGTAGCTTAAACATTTTATAATTCCCCTCACACAATAGGAAACAATGAGAATTCAGAAAGCTGCTTCCCATGTGAAAAGCAAGTCAAGGAAAAGCCTGGTGAGGAGCAGATAATAAGGACACAAGAACAGGCAGCTGCAATGTGGGTGAGAGTAAAGCCAACATGGTAGTAAGCAAGGAGAAAAGTCCTCACAGAATTAGGCTGCTCATCTTTAGGGCAATCGTATGCTCATACATCTGAACACACACCTCCAAAGTTGGTAAGAGACATAAATCTTGAACTGAAGAAACTATGTGAACCCAAAATAGAATAAAGGTTAAGGAGCCAGACGTGTTGGCACGTGCCTATAATCCCAGCAATAGGGAGGCTGAGGCAGAAGGGTCACCATGAGATTGAAGCCAGCCTGGGCTATTAAAGTGAGTTCAAGACCAGTCTGAACTACATAGTGAGACCGTGTCTCAAAAATAGCAAAGGAAAACAAAATGAAAAAAAACAAAACACCAAAGAAAAGAGGTAAGGAAATTCATACCAAGACACTTCATAGTCAAAGCTCTGAAAAATGAAAGAAAACTTTTAAGCAAGATTGGGGGTGTGTGTTACCAAAATCAGGAGTGGAACAAGGAATATCATTATAGATCCTGCAGATATTAAAGGATATTAAGCAAAGATTACAAACAACTCTACAAACACAGATTGAATATTCCTTATTCTAAATATTTGAGATGAGAAGTGTTTTAGATTTATGAAGGGTTTTTGTATTTGTTTTAGAATATTTGTATTAAATATACTGGCTGAGCATTCTAGTCTGAAAACTGAAGTTTCTCTAAAATTGAAAAACTTTGGGTGTCATGTTGATAACACAAAAAGTTTTAGATATGAGAGAATTTTGGATTTTGAATCAGGAATGCTCAAACTATATAAACTTGACAGCATAGATAAAATGGACTACTTGGAAAAACACATAGTATCATAACTTACTCAATAAAACAAAGCTTGTATAACCCTGTAACTATCAAGAAAATTTATTTTTTAGTTTATTTTTAAATGTTTTATTTTTATTAGTATATGTTTGCAGTATATAACAATCACATTCATTGTGGAGAATTTGTATATGGACATAACGCATCTCAATTCCTTTTCTTCCCCTGTCCTTCAACCCCCAATTTTTTTTTGCCAGCATCTGATTCATTTATATATCTTATAAGTCTTCAGCCTCCCGAATATCTAGGATTACAAATATGTACCACTATACCTCACTAAATAACTTATTTTAAATATGATTTTTAAATAACTAAAGGAAGCCATATCTAAAGAACTGAAAGTCTAAGAATGAACTCTTGCAAAATTTAAAAAAACTCAAAAAAGTTATATAAAGGAAGAACTAAATAGGAATATTGGATTGAGAAATACAATAATTGAACTCAATAACAGATGTGAACAGCATAATAAAATAAAATGTACTTGGGCTGGGGATTTAGCTCAGTGGTTCCGCCGCCTGTCTCACAAGCGCCAGGTCCCAAGTTCGATACCTGGTACCAAAAAAAAAAATACAATGAACTTGAACAAAGGTCAAGTGAGGTTCTGTAGTCAGAGGTACAGAAAGAAAACAGATTGAAGAAAAAGAAACAAAGGACAGCTTAAATCGCACCAACCTAAGCATAATGACACTACAATAAGGAAAAGAATGAGAAAAAATATTTGAAGAAATAATAGCTGAAATATTCTCCAAATGGATTAAATCATTAATTTTAATAACCAAAAATCTCCACAAAGTTCAAATAGCATAAATTTAAAAGACCCACAGCTAGGCACATCATAACCAAATTCTCAAAACCAAAGAAAAATATCTGAAGGAGAAGTAGCTTACTACAGAAAAGGGATGCTCAGTGAGATTAATGGTTGATTTTTCACTAGAAACAGTGGAGGCCCAAAGATGATGAGAGGTCATGGTCACATTAAACAGAGAGAAACAGAGAGAGAGGCGGGGGGCAATGAATTCTAAATCTGAAAAAAGTATCCTTCAAAACTGAGAGAGACATTACGATTATTTCCAGAATCCTTCAGGCTGAAATAAAAGTACACAAGAACAGAAATTTCAAGTTAAGTCCACACAAAGAAATAAAATGTATCAACAAAACTAACTATGTAAATAGATATTTTTTAAAGTATAAATGTACTTTTGTTTGTAACTCTTTTTCTCTCCTATCTGATTGAGAAATGTATAAAGCAGAAAAAAAAAGTCCTGGTTGATGAGCTTATGGAGTATGCAGATGTAATTTGCACATTCACAACAATGTTTTTCCAATGATGGATCACATATACTATCACATACACTACTATTATATTGCCTAGTGACATCAGAGCCATCTCAATTTCAGTAAGTACCTCTATGATATTCACATAATGCCCAAATTGCCTAATGATGCAGTTCTCAGAATATATCAACATTGTTCAGCCATGCACAACTATATGACAATAACAGCAAAATGAGAATGGAAGGGAGCGGAACTATAGAGGAACAAAGAATCTGCGTACCATTGAAATTAAACTGACATTAATATTAAATAGATTTTTATAAGGAAGAAGTTTATTGTAACCCCAGGGTAAATACAAGAAAAAACTTAAAAAATCAAAAGAAATAATAATGGCACACTAGGAAATATCTATTGTCCTCTATTAAATATCTACTTTCTATCTAAATATCTATTTCACACAAGAGGAGACAATAGTGGAGGCACAGAAAAGATGTAAGACATATAGAAACAAATAGCAAAATGGTAGAAATGTTTACTTATAAGTAATTACAGGTATGCCCCAGAGATATTACAGGTTTGGATTCAGACTACCACACTACAGCTAGTATTATAATAAAGCTAGCCACATGAATGTTTTTGGTTTTCTCCAGGGCATATAAAAGCAATACTGCACTCTACTAAGTATTCAATACCATTATGTGTTTTTAAAAGTACTTAGCAGAATTTAAAAATACTTAATTGCCAAAAAACCAAGGGTCATCTGACCCTTCAGCAGGCTGTAACTGTTTGGCTGGAAGAGGGTCTTGTCTGGATGCTGTGGCTTCTGACTGCTCAGGGTGGTAGTTATTGAAGGCCGGGGTGCCTGCGGCAATTTCTTAAATAAGACAATCATAAAGCTAGCCACACTGATTCCTTCATGAAAGATTTTACCGAATCATGTGGCTGCTTAATAGCATTTTACCCACTCTAGAACTTCTTTGACAATTAGGGACTATTTTCTTAAATGCTGCTGCTTTATCAACTAAATTTAAATAGTATTCTAAATTCTTTGTTGTCATTTCAGCAAGGTTTATGTATCCACATCAGGAATAAATTCCATTTTAAAATATCACTTTCTTTGCTCAGCCATAAGAAGTAACTCTTCATCCAATAAAATTTTATCATTAGATTGTAGCAATTCAGTCACATCTTCAGGCTCCAATTCTAGTTCTCTTGTCGTTTCTACAGCATTTAAAGCCACTTTCTCCACTGAAGTCTTGAACCATTCAGAGTCATCTAGCAGGGTTAGAACCAGCTTTATGAATAGTAAATGAGTTGGCTTCAACTTAAAAGTCACTAGTTAAATTAGTCACTAACAAAACAATCAACCAGTCCTTTGACGCTTTAAGGCTAGGCACTGACTTCTTCTCCATAGCTATGAAAGTCCTAGTGGCATCTTCTTCAAAAGCACTTTTTAAAAACGTCTACATTAACAACCTGTTGTTCAGTAGCCACTTTCATCAATTACTTTATATTCTATAGAGAACTTGCTGCAGCTTCTATATCAGCACCTGCTGCTTCACCTTGTACTTCTGCATTATGGAGGTGGCTTCCATCCTTAAACCTCATGAACCTTGGCTGGCTTCAGACCTTTCTCCTACAGCTTCTACACTTCTCTCAGCTCTATATAGTAATTGAAGAGTGTTACAGCCTTTCTCTGGGTAAGGCTTTCACCTAAAGGAACATTCTCATTGGTTTGAACTGTTCAGACCACTAAAACTGTCTCTATATCAGTAAAAAGATGACTTCACTTCCTCATTTGTGTGTTCAATGGAGTGGCACTTGTAATTTCCTTCAAGAGCTTTTCCTTTACAGTCACAAGCAAGCCAACTGTTGAGAGGAAGAAGCTCAGCCTTATTTCCTGTGTCAGTTTTGACACGCCTTCACTAGGCTTAGTAACTTCTAGCCTTTGATTTACAAGTTGAATTGCCTTAGGTTTTTCGTTATCATGATGGGAAGCTGATAAATATTAACTGGTCAATGGATTTTTAAAAATCATATGATTCATGCCTCCATCCCAGGCTCCTAGGGCAGTGAAGCTCAGCCGGTCCCAGCACCTGGAAGGAAGCTCCCCACTTCCATCCCAGGCTCCTAGGGCAGTGAAGC
>NW_004624734.1:21359099-21407536 GCF_000247695.1 Heterocephalus glaber | reverse complement strand
GTCCTAGTTTTTGAGGTATCTCCATACTGATTTCCACAGTGGTTGCACCAGTCTACACTCCCACCAGCAGTGGAGCAGTGTTCCTCTTTCCTCACAGCCCTGCCAGCATTGGTTATTGGTTGATTTTCAATCAAATTTTTAATCTCTGACTGAATCTGTTTCATGGATTCCATTTCTCTCCTATGTTGGGCATTCATGGTTTCCATCATTTTCCTAGGCTCCTCCATTTTTTTATCTGTATTTTCTCTAGATTCACTAATTATGCCCTTCATTATGGCCATCAACTCTGAAGTTATCTGAAAAATGAGTTCTGATTTGATTTTTCTAGAACTTCATTCATTTGCTTTGTTACTTCTGCTGCAGAAAGCCCAGGTGGGTGGCTTTCAAATTGTTCCACTTCCTTGCCCTTTGGATTTGCCTTTGATGACCTGGAAGTCTGGAGTTGCATCATGTCTTCTCATTTTCTATTTTATTTTAAGTTTACTTCCTGTGTTAATGCTTGTAATTCATTATGGTAGGTCTCTTTATTGCTACTATTGACATTCCTTAGGAAATGACTACTTCTCAAAGATATCTTCCAGGTGCAGCTGGCTTTTGGGTTTTGAGTCAGTTGCAAGGTCCCCTCTTCTTCAGTTTAATGGGGATGAAAAATTGCTGCCTATTTAGCCTATGGTGAATAATTCCAGCAAACCTGGGCCTTTAGTTCCACTGAAGTTCAGTCTGCTTCTTGTTTCTAGCTGTGAAGCTGGAACCTGAGTTATTCAGCCTGCAACACCGAGTGATTCCTGCCAGCTTGAACTCATCTCTCTGACCTCCTGTCAGCTTGAACTTGGTTGTGCCTCATCCTGACACTTGAAGCCACTAGATGGAGCCAACCCACAGTTGCTCTGAGTTCTGACTGACTGGGCCCTTTCCCAAATGGTGACCAGCCAATCACCCTCTCTTATGGGGTGTCTAAACTCCAATAACTCACCAGCCACTGAATCGACAGCACCCACTGTTCTGATCCACTGGTGCATGTCTTTGTGGAGGCCTCTAGGGTCACCAGTAGTCAATGTGTCTCTGCAGATTCAAACCACCCCTCCCATGTCATGAGCTGGAGCTCAGGCAGAAAGTGCCACTTGCCACCTCCCTACTCCGTGCTGTGGTCCTTTTCTTCACTCTCTATCTGGGCTGTAATTCTCACTTCAGATCCTTTCTGGGTCCTGCAGACCCACTTTCCTCCTCCTTCTCTTCATCATGTTGCTGTATTCCAGTGTCTAGATTCCAAATATCAAAGAGGGTGTTTGCTGCTCTTCATTCATTCCACCATCTTCCTGGAAGACTTAATTTCTGGATGATGGCCATTCTTTCTGGTGTAAGATGTAATCTCAGTGTTGTTTCAATTTTCATTTCTATAATGGCAAACAATGTTGAACATTTCTTCATGTATTTATTGTCCATTTGTACTTTTACTTCTGAGTAGTGTCTATTCCATTCAGTTGGGTCTTTCTAGTGCAGGCCTCTAATTTCTTTTGAGTTCTTTATACATTATAATCATGAGTTCTCTGTCTGAAGACTTATTGGCAAAAATTTTTTCCCATTCTGTAGGTTGTGTTTTCACACTGTTGGTTGTTTTTTTTTTGTTGTGCAGAAGCTTTTTAATTTGATGATTTCATTTGTTGATACTTAGAACTACTTCTTGCACAACTGGAGTTCCATTCACAAAGTCCTTGCCTATACCTGTGACTTCAAGAGTTTTATTTATTTTGTCCTCCAGCAGGTTAAGTGCTTCTGTTTTAACATTTAGCTATTTGATCCATTTGATTTTAGTTTGGAACATGGTGAGAGATAGGGGTATAAATTCACTCTTCTGCATGTGAATAGCCAGTTTTTCAACATCATTTATTAAAGAGATTATCTTTTTTCAAAAGAAAAATCATATGATTCAAAGTTATGTTGCCAACAAGATTCACATTCAAAGAAACAAATATGTTAAAAGGAAAAGAAAAAAATTAACTAAAGAGAGCTAGAGTAGTTATACAGAATCAAAGACTTTGGGATAAAACATTTAAGATTTGAAGTGACATAAAATGATAAACAGTTAAATTAATTGACTATATAAAATCATTATAATAATATATGGAAATAATAACAGAGCCGGGTAACAATGTTTTAGAATTAGGACCAGTAAATATGGCATAGTCTTATGAATATGTGCAGATGTACATTTTCAAAAGGTGTATTTTATTTTATGTGAGTTACAGTTTAAAAAAAGTATTAGGACTACCACTCTTTCTATGAAAGGAATACAGAGCATGAGCTCTGTTAAGTCACTTGTATATATAATCCTCCATCTACTCCTCCACCGTTCTAAAATGGAAACAAAAATAAAATTATAGAATTTCTATAATTAAGTGAGGCAGTGTACATAACTTTCTCAAATAATACTGCAATTATCATCATTATTATTTCATCACACTAATATCTCATATAACTATTATCAATTTTATATATAAATTATGTGTTTATGATTAATGAGTCCTTGTGGCAGGAGAGGAAATAACAGTACAACCACATATCTTAAAATAAGGACCAGCTACTATTTTCTCAGATATTATACTCTGTGTTGAAACTGATATTTTACAATACTAGTGTCTCTCCTTCCCATCTTATTAACTACAAATGAAGTCCTTCTTGTTGATTGGAATATGTGGTTATCAGTAAAATAGAATGCTGTGAAATGCCAAATGGATAAGTAAAAACAAAATTTTGTTTATTAAAACTCTCCAAAAGGCAGTGATATCTTCAGGTCCTATAAATTTATTCTATTTCCAAAATGCACATTGTTTTTCTGTTTCTAAAATGTCTCTGCAAATTCTCATCCTAACTATTCCAATAGCACCCTGTTTTCCCTATCTCCAGTTTCATGGCAATGCAATCATTCACCTAAACTGCCCACAGTTATGAATCTAAAATGGAATCTCACGTCACTCTTTGTTCTAAGACACCGTGTGGCTGAAAGCCGCCTATAGTACTGGATTCCAAGAGTGTGAGTGGTCAAATATTTTAGGATATGCCTGAGCTCCATAGAAAAGAAGTTCTCTTTAATTCAGTTTTGATATCCTTGATGGATATGGGGGCAGGGCAGAAGAGTGAAATGTGGCTAGTATTTCCCTCTGTGAGATAAAGTCCAGACTACTTAGAGTACTGTTTAGAAAGGATTGGCTACAAATTCACTTCCAAATGTACCATTTCCTGTCAGAATTGCAATATCTTGAATTATTCCTGACCTTTGCTATGTAACTATTTTTCAAACCTCACCTCTAAGAAAATATCCCATTAGCTTTCACAAACTATTCTGCTAGTAAGCCTTCTGTTACCATGATAAAATACATGAAAAAATCAACTTAAAAAGAGGAAAA
Source organism: Heterocephalus glaber (assembly GCF_000247695.1). The sequence goes on along the minus strand of NW_004624734.1, from coordinate 21,404,132 downwards.
GTTTATTTTGGCTCATAGTCTCAGAACACTTGTGGCAAGGGGGAGCACATGGTGGAGCAAAGCTGGTTTTATGGTGACCAGGAAGAAGGGTGAAAAGAAGGAGCCAGGATTCCCATATTCTCTTCAAGGGCATGCTCCCAATGAACTAACTTCCTTCAACTAAGGAAGTCCCAGTACCTATAGGGTCTACCACTTCCCAGCAGCACCACAGACTACCAACCTGATACATGGCCTACAGGGCACATTTAGGGTCTAAGCTGTAGGGCAGCCCAGGCCCAAATACCCTAGATACATTTCTTCTTCTGTCTTCCCAGATTTCTTTGTTTCTACTTCTATGATGTTACTCATTTTATATATTTCTGTCACTGGATTCAAACTTTTTGACAAATACCACATTCAAGAGTTTTGTTCAGAACAGTATGAATACTGAAGAAATAATTTACTTACTAAATAATTTTTTCCCCTTGTTTGTTAAGTCTGAAGCTCAAACCTGGGGTCTTGAATATGGTAGGAAAGCACTTTGCCACTGAACTATGCTCCCAGCCACATGAAGTTTTAAAAAGAAGAATAAAAGTAAAATTTCTTACAATGTTGACAGAATTAAGGAAAAGGAAAAAGACTAGGAAACATTTATTGCTGTTTTGTTCTACTCTAGTCTTTGCATATTTACCCTGATATCTGGAGAGCTGAGAGGTCAATAGCTTGCTATTGTGGATATCACCAGTAGGTGAAAAAATCAAATGCCGCAAAATAGCATTTCAAAATAATTATTCAGGAGTTAAAACTGTAGTTTACTGCACTCTTATTTCTCTTTCTATATTTTCTCCATTTTTATGTTCTCAAATGGCTTCAACTTGCTGTTCCAGAGTTAGTTATTCACTGACAAAAGTCAGGAGAACCTGGCTAGATCTGAAATCAGGATAACATGACAATTAGAACAATCCTAACAAAACCCCTGGCTCTATAGGCTAATCTGTAAGGCCCACATTCTCAGATAAGTTTATACTAAGCCCATTCCAAGAGAGCTATGCAATATGGTATGAATATGTCAGAAAGGAAGTCAAAAAACCTACATTCTAATTGTTCCTCTTCTATTAGTTAATCAAGGGGAGTTGTAAAAATGGAACCTTAATCTGTTTTCGGGCACAATGATCAGATTAATAAAATAGTGAGGCTTTGTTACTGCCTAGATTATTGTGAAGATCACAATAGCATGGAAACATTAAGCATTGTACTTTGGCAGGTCACTACATGGCATATACATGCTCTTGTCTTAGTTCAGTGGCTCAACTAATAGGAGGAATAATTATAATGATAAATACCCCCACAAGCATTTAGAAACTCAGAAACAGATGCTTCACTTAGTTTAAGTAATTATTCTCATTGTTCAGATTGTTTACAGATAATAAGGACACATGACAAATCATTCTCATTTATCTCTAATATGTATCTCTTCTTTTACACCTCAGGTAAATACACTTCAGATAATTGCAAATCTTCCCTTTTTGTTCCTCAAATACTCACAATTACAATAATTCTTTTATATCTTTTTATCCAGATCCTTTTAAATTCCAATAAGCAAATCACTGTCTCATCTGGACACAGAAAATAGCACAAAGTAGCCCCCTCCCACAAGTGGATTATATAACATGAACATTTTCATTTGTCAGATCGGTTTCTTTTCATGTCACTGTCAAGGCAATAAAAGACTAAGAATGTCCTTAAAGGACAGCCATCCCCTAAACCAGACCTCAGACAGAACTAAAAGACAATTCATTTGGGCTTTTAGCAGCTTACTTAGTATTAATATGAAATGAAAATGTCTGTCCCTTTTAAATAGAAGGAATTTTTTAAAAACATCCAACTGGTAATAGAAAAATAAAAGTATACCAAAAATAGTCTCCAATGTAGGATTATAAGATAAAAAGAACAATTTTGAGTGTTTTTGTTGGTGTTATGTTCAAATGACAAATGCTTTTCATGGATAATCTCACAGGTCACTGCGGCCTTTAATTAGTAACTTTCATAAATATATAAAAATGTCAAGTAATTTTTAATGCGGATTACAAATGTCTACTCCATTAACAAATTGTCATATTAACACTGACCACATTGTACTGTCTATCTTTAAAGGTTATTCACTTCATTTTCATTGATTTTAATTAATTTTTCCCTTCCTACCAGGGTTGATTATTAAACACAGACAGACATTTTGCCTTTTTTTTACTGCTGGAGCTGAGGCATTTTGACTGAGAAGGAGATCTAAAAAATGCAACAAATGTAGGTCACAAGTGAGAGGGTGATGAAGACTTGCGCATACACTTTAAGAAGCCAGGATCTGTGAACTCCACCAGAACATGGGCAGGATCAATTTCACATTGCCAAATACTTCTGGAAGTTACTGCAAACTTCCTCCTTCCATAAGCAGATTCTTGTATTTGTATTAACTGAAAACATACATATCATCACAACTGACAGGCTACAAGGAGTTTAGGCTGACAAAGCAGGAGGAGAAAAATGCTCATTGTTTAGATTCCCAAAAGTAGAAAATGTTATCTTTGGGAAATGGAATGGACTGTACTCGTAGTCACTAAGGTTCAAACCCTAAGGTTCAGACAGGTTCATTAATTCAGAAGAGAACACAAAAATTCTACTCTCAAACAATTATATTCTACACTCAAACAATTAATAAGAATTCAAAATAAAGTATAGGCTAAATTTTAAGAGGAAGGTCAACTTTTTGACCATTTATAAGACCACCGCTAATCTTTGCAGGGAAGTTTAAAGTATTCATATACACCAAGCATGTCTACTTCAGGTGTGTTATAATGAATACAAAGACATACAAATTATTTTATAAAATTTCTTTTGAATTGAAATGTTTATCACTCACTGAACACTTTTGAAATTTAATCATCTTGAGCATAGTTTCAAAAAGCTTCCAGGAATTGAGAGTGAGAGTATGCAGGCCCCCAGTGACAGGTGCAGGAAAGTCTGGGGTAAGGGAAGACTTCTACAAGCAGGCTTCTTCTAAATTAGTGTGGATGAAAAGGCACTGGAACATCAAGCAATATTTTAGTACAGTTTTAACACCATTTGGTGTTACAGATTTCGTAATAGCTCTCCTCCCTTCCCCTAAAGTAAATCTCACTTTCGAGTTAGACTGTGACATATCCATCATCTTTTCAGGGGTACAGTCACTGCGATCATATAACACAACTCTCCTCCCTGGACTCTTAGCTCCAGTCATTCTGACTTCCCTGCTTTGCTAAACTACTTCCACTAATACAACCTCAGAATCTTTACCAAGACTAGTTCTGCCTAGAACACATTTCTATGCAATCGTTCACATCATTAGGTTCCTGCTCAAGGGTCATTACATCGGAAAGAATTTCTCTGATAAAAAGTATTTACAACATTACACACATCAGTCCCTTCCCCCTTTGGCTACTTTTTTCCTCCACTAAAATGTAAGCACCATAATGTCAATGATTTTGTTTGTTTGGGTCAGTAGTTCAGGCACTTAGACCATGGTAGGGACATAGTAAGCACTCATTAAATACATGATGAACATATAGCTCCAACTCTGTCCTTCCCATAAATGTAAAATTGAATTTTATGCAACATAAACCATATCTCATTTCCACTTCCCTTCCTCCAACACCAGTCCAACCTTGCTTAAAGTACTGAACTATTCCCCACTGCATTTAAAGGATAATTTATATACTCAACATGATCAAAAAGCCATCTATGAGTTGAACTCAGTTTAATTACCCAGCCTCACCATTACCAGTCCTTTCAATAGTCTAAATTCTAGAAATACTAAACAATTTACACTTTTTAAATGTATCCTGTTTGCTGGAACCTCTAAGTGAAGACTTGTTTCTTCTTTCTGGAGGACTGTGACATCCTTGTTTACCCGAGTGCTACACTTTGAAGGCACATGTCTCTCTAAACTTCCCATGTTAAATGTAAGCCCCAATGTGACAGCATTAAGAGATGACGCCTGTAGGGGTGAACACATAGTGAAAATGAAGCACTCATGAACTGGATTACCAGCAGAGTGAAAAGGCTGGGGAACTAGCGAGGGAGGCTCATTTTGTACTTCCAGCTCTTCTATCTATGGGGACAAAGTGTAAGAAGTATTAAAGATATTTCTTGGAAGCAGACAATGTGGCACTCACCAGAAATGGAAACTAAAAGAGCTCTCATCTTAGACTCTCCAGGCTTCTTAACAGTAAGTGAACCATTGATGCAACTGAAAAACTACCCACTCTAAGGTATTTCATTACAGTAGCATGAATGGACTAAGACTCAACATTAACTTTTAACTTGTCTTTCAGGATTCAGCATGGTTTTCCCATTTGGAAATAGATATATTTGTAACTGTTTTCACAGTTAAGTATCCTGTGCTTTGCTTTCACATAGCACTTTCACAGTACTTTTAAAAAAACACTGATCCCATTCTTATCTGATTTCTCTCTTGTGATCAAAGAGCTTTTTTGGAACTACAGGGGTCTCTCTGTATTTATTACACAGTGAATGGAAACCTATAGAAATTTAATGAATATTGATGATACATTTATATTAACCAATAAAACATGATATTTGATTGATTTCTGAATGACTTGAGATTATCAGAGAGTCTGACACTACAAACACTAAGGTTTTTAATTCCTACAGTAGGCTCTACATTTGAAGTAACTGACATAATCAAATATTTATAATATGTAATTTCAAATATAAGACTGCAATATTTAAACTCAGTAAAGCACTTGGATAAGTAAATAATATGTAATTGTGAAGGGCTAGGCATGACTCATTTTTTTTTTCAAAAAAGTAACCTTGCTTAATACTTCAAGATTTGCCTATAAAATAACTGCAACTGACTTTGAAACTATTAAAACTAACATAGTAAATCACAGCCTAAATAAGAGGAGTTTTTATTACATAGATTTGAACTTAGGGATACCATTATGATGGTCCTGCCCGACCCTCGCCCATCAGCTGGGGGAGCACTTGGGGTATCCATTTTCCCACACGGGGATGGATCTGCACTTTGCTTCATCAAGTCTCCCTGGGGCCAGGAACACATTTTAGACATAATTATGGGAGCTGTCTGTGGCAATGGAAAACCAAAGTGAACCACATGGAAATAAAATCCATGTCATTGGTGTCATTACCAGTACACTCTAACCAACAGAGTTAACCTCAATGTAAACAGCAGGCAAAAATAGCAAAATACTCCATCTTTTGGAGAAATCAGGCCCTTCGGAAAAAATGCAATAAGATGGAAACACCTGGACTCATATTTTTTTGTGAGCCAAAAAAGGATATAGTGGTTTCTTTTTTAAAAATTATACATGCATGTGGGTCAAAAAAATCAGAGTTAAAAGTATACAGTGAAAAGTTTTGTTCCTCAATACTCAAATATTGATTTCCTAACTCTCAAATACCATCAAAAGTCAATCTATTTCTTAATTTCACTTTCTTAATTTTATTTCCAGTGCAGTATCCTGGCAATTGTACATACCCTGTGTATGCATGTGTGCAATCCTCTCTTTGGCTCTTAAATGGTAGAAAGTTATATATCTATTTTATTAATGGAAAATCTTTGATAAATCTGCAATGTATTCTGTTGATAAAAACACAGAATGGATTATACCTAATATTATACTGTCAAATAAAGAATTAGTTGTAGAATTAAAATCTTTCTCCTACAAATTTGAAATTAAGCTTTACCACGTATCTGTTTGACCATAAATCTGGAAGTGCAACTGTTTTTGTAATTTGTCTAGTCACTTTCTACTACCTTGATTTCACATTGCTGTATGTTTTGATAACTTACAAGTATAAGTAACTAGAAGTATATCACATAATGTATGTAACAAATTGCTAGTATCCTAGGAATATTAAACTACAATTAATGGGATACAGTCATCAGTCCTAAGTCTTAAGTATTTACACACAATAAAAGGATAAAATATTTAGTTTAATAATCAAGTAAAAAGTATGAACACAATATTGATGGATATATGGGGAAACAGGTACTATTATTTATTCCTGGTGAAATGAATTAGTACATCACATAGAAGAAGATTATGCATAACCTAGCAAAATTATCAACCCATATACCTTTTGGCTTACCAATTCTACTTGTGGAAATTTATTTCATAGCCACACTTCTATATGTGTTACGAATTACTACAGTATTACAGCAAAAACTGAGAACACTTTAAATTCATATCAGTAGTGAAATGTAATAAATAAATTGTGGTATATCTATACAATGGAGTTTCAACAAACTTGTAAAAATGAATGGACAAAACAATTATACATTAATATTGAAATGAAAATTCTCCAAGAAATGGTGTGTTACTTTTTCCGTTGCTGTGACAAAATACCTGATACTCAAAGTTAAGAGAAGGAAGGTTTATTTGGCTCATGGTTTGTGGGAGTTTCAGTTCAGTCAGCTGGCTCCAAGGCAGGGGGCCATGGCAGATAATCATTGCAGAGGAGAAGTGGTTCATGGCCAGCAGAGTTAGCAAAGCAAGCAAGGGATGAGACAAGCCTCTTTCTGTCCCTTATTTTGTATCCAGGCTACCAGGATTAGGGTGGTGCCAAACCAATCAGTGAACTGATTTAGTAATCACCCACCCTTAATCCTAGCATTGTAGCATGAATCAATCACACATTCTAAATTCAGTCACCTCTGAAAAAGCACCATTGATGACAGCTTGAGGCTTTGGACAAACATCTAGACACAAGCCATAATAGTAAATAAAAAGAAAAAAGATGAACCGTATATTGTATGCTCACACCTGGGTAAAAATGAATAGAAAAAGAATATATATTCTTATTCTCTTATGTATGCATGTTTTTCCTGAAAACACACAATAGAAGCACACAACAGTGTGGCTGAGAGTAAGATTTTCCAATAAATCCTCTCGTGAATCATTTTCAGTTTTAAACCTAGGAATCAATGATAACATATAAAGTTCTAATTGATAGCGTATTGTGTTCCAAGAACTGTAAGATAGTTTTCTTATTTGTCATTATTCATTCAACTTCATTAAACAATCAAAGACTAAGAAAAAATGGTAAGAACCTTACATAGCCATGACTTATTGAGAAAAAAAAGCAAAGTAGGTACTAGCTATAATCAAGTAACAACAAAAAAGTAATAATTTTTTTAACCAACAGTAAATTTTAGCTTTAAATGAGAAAATTATGTGTGCATTACATACTATGGCTAAGTAAATCAGCATTGAAATCAAGCAAATAATCCTGAATGAAACAGATGAATAATTCAATTTAAGAAAAATGTCATAGCACCTTCAATTATGATTTTTTGAAAGTACCAACACCGGAGGGCTGGGGATTTAGCTCAGTAGTTTCACTGCCTACTGCGCAAGCGCAAGGACCCGAGTTTGATCCCTGGTACCAAAAAAAAAAAAAAAAAAAGAGATTAAAAGTACTAACAGCAGGCAGCGGGGTCGGGGATTTAGCTCAGTGGTGCTGCAGCCTGCCTCACAAGTGCAAGGTCTCAAGTTCGATCCCCTTACCAAAAAAAAAAGTACCAACACTTTAAATTATAGCTTCAAGTACTCTTCAAAATTAAATTATAAAAGATTACTGAACATTATAAATAAGGAAATCCAGTAAATATTGTTATCAAAACCTGAGCTATAAAACTACCTGCTAACAGCATAGTGATGCTATAATAGTAAAGCATAATAATGTCTATGATCTTGCTGTTCTATGTAGCTCAACCCATAAAAGCTTAATTTACTTTTAACTATTCTGAAAAGATGGTAAAACATCAAATGTTCTTCATAGCTTTCAGAGTTCTTTTATTGCCTCCGAGAAAATTATTTTCAAATCATCTAAGGAATCTTAAAATGATATGGTAAGGGAAGAGATTAAAATTCTTACTCACTTGAAAGTGTCATAACTTTTCAACTGACTGTTAACCAGATCTGCCACCCAAAAATACCAAAGGATAAAACTGAGGATGTAGCTCAATAGTAAAGTGCTTGCCTAGTATGCACAAGGCTCCAGGTTTCCTACAGATAATTGAGGCATACTGAACCCCTAAATAGCCACAATTAGAAAAGAGCTTCTCTACTACACATCTCAGATCAAAATCTCAGAAGTCCTACACCAGGACAGATTCTTAAAAGCTGGGAGAAAAAAGCAATGAATCATTTATATACATTTAAACCCATTAGACTTACTGAGAACTTCTCAACACAAACCTAAAGGGCAGGAGAGCTTAAAGCAAAATGCTTTAAGCCCGAAAAGAAAACAACTTCTAATCCACAGCTTAATATATCCTGAAAAACTTGAATTCAAAATTTTTGGAGAAATAGGGTCTTTCTGTGACAAAGAGAATCTTAAGAAATGCATAACCATTACGATCAGCCCTCCAAAAAAGTTCAAGGACACCCTGGAAAGAACCAATGAAGGCAACGATGGCAAAACGTCTAGTATACATTATGAAAATCAGTGTATGTTGATAAAACTGACATTAAAAAAGCGATACCAAAAAAAAAATCAATGAATTAAAGAGCAGGTTCTTTAAAAATAAATGAAACAGACAAATCCTTAGCCAACGTTACCAAAACAATGAAAGAAAAGACCAATATCCATTCAATTAGGAATGAAAAAAAAAGCCAAATTATAAATGACACTGACAAAATTCAGAAGACTATTAGCAATTACTTGGAAAACCTGTACTTCAGTGAATTGGAGAACCCATAAGAAATGGATACATTTTTAGATACATATAAATTACCAAAACTGAAACAAGAAAATATAAAAGCCCAAAATACCAATATCAAGCATGAAATTGAGGCAGTAATATAAAATCTATCAACTAAGAAAAGCCCGGGATCTGAAAGATTTACTGCTGAATTCTACAATAGCATCAAGAAAACTTATATACTTAGGAATTAAAAAAAGAAGAGAAAGACCTCCACAATGTAAACTAAAATATTATGAAGAAAAAAAAAAGAGATTTAAAAGTGGATAGGCAGAACCAACATTATAAAAATGGCCAGTCTTCTAAAATGATATATAGATTTAATACAATCCCAATCAAAATACCATTAGCATTCCTTACACAACTAGAGAAAACAATCTGAAAATTCATATGAAACCAGAAGAGATCCAAAGTAACAAAAGCAATCCTGGGCAATAAGAGCAAAGCAGGAGGCATCACAATCCCAGATCTGAAGTCATACTACAAGGTAACACTGATAAACACAGCATGATACTGTTACAAAAAAAGATATGTTGATCAACTGAACAGAAAGATGATGCAGAAACAACCCCAGGCACATTGAGTCAGCTGATCTTTGAAGGAGTCAAAAACCTATGCTGGGGTAAAGATAGCCTCTTTAGCTAATCTTACTGGGAAAACTGGCTATCCACTTGGCAAAGACTGAACCCAGACTCATATCTCTCACCACACACTAAACTAAAATAAAAATGGACCAAAGATGTAAATGTTAAAAAAGAAAAACTTAAACTATTAGAAGATAAAATTGTTAAAACTCCTGAAGACACAGGCATAGCAAAGGACATTCTGAACAGAAGCACAATCACACAATGACACCAATAGTTAACAAATGGGATTATATCAAATTAAAAAGCTTCTGCACAGAAAAGAAAACAGCCAACATAATAAAGAGACAGCCTACAAAATGGAAAAGATATTTTTCAACTACTCCTCAGACAGAGGAGTATTATCTTGAATAAAGAACTTTAAAAAATAGACACCCCCCGAAATAAAAGACCCAATCAAAAAATGGGCAAATGAAATAATTTGCTCTTCTCAGAAGAACAACAGATGGCCAGTAAATAATTGGAAAAAAAAGTTCAAAATCACTGGCCATTAGAGAAATGAAAATTAAAACGGAGCTGGGATTCCAACTTACTCCATAAAAATGGCTATCATCAAGAAGTCAAATAATAACAACTGCTGGAGAAGCTTCAAGGACAAAGGAACTCTACTTCATTGTTTTGAGGAATGTAAACTAATATAATCACTATAAAAATCAGTATGGAGATTCCTTTAAAAACTAAAAATAGAAAGAAAAAAAACCCCTAAAAATAGAAATTCCATTGGAATAAGCTATCCTCCTACTTGTTATCTTCTGGAAAGAGTTAAAGGCATCATATTACAGTGGTATATGCATAACCATGTTTATAGCAGCACAACTCATAATAGTGAAATCTTATATGTCCTTCAACAGATGGATAAAGAAAACATCATATTTAAGAATTAATGACCAAGATACCCAAAATATAAACAAAATGGGAAGAAAAAAATTAAAGTGGTTAAAAAAATGAAAGAGGGCAATGACTTTCAAATGTCAAAATGACTCAAAAATATAGTTCATTTGTTTCATGAAATTATATTATTATTATCACTACATACCCTCCACATTGCTGAAACCAATGATTTATTTTTTTTCTATTCCTATAGTTGGGATTTCTCCAGCACTCCATACTGATGACTACACTTCCACACTATAGGTTCGGTCTTTTTTTTTGTTAGTGCGACACTACTCTTTAGAGGTTCCTGCCTGTTCTTTTTATCATTTCTTCACAGTATCCTTTGAGAATTTCCAGTCCTCTGGCTAAAGCTTAAATAATACTAACTACTAGGTTCAGTTCTTAAACTGTCCAGATTCACCTCCAAGGACTCTGTAGATCCACGTCAGAACAGACCTGGCCCAATTTCACCCTCCATATCCCCCAGTGTCATCCACACAGAACTCAGTCCAGGCCAGGTGGACAGCTTCATCAATTCCTGTTGGAATAACGCTGCTTATCCACCTCTGCTGCCTTTTTGTGGTCTGTATAATTTCTACTTAACCTTTAAAAGTCAGATAAAGTGTTATCTCCTTTAAGAACTTTTCTCAGAAATTCCTAATATAAGATTATTTTTCTTCATATGTCCACAGAAATTTGATCATGTAAGAGCATTTCAAATCTTGCTTTGAAATATACACATCTTCTTTCCTACTAGACCACAAACTGGAGGTCAGGTACACACATCTTTTTCTTTTATAAAACCAAGATGTATAAAATGAACATAGAAAAGGTTATTAAAAGTACTACTCAATGAATTATCACCAAATGTATACCTGCATAATTATTCCCAGAAATATCATATCTGGTTGGATTTTATATCCTCTGTGATTCCTATATAATAAGCACTTAATAAATTCATGATAAGTAGGAACAAATGACATTAATCAGATTGGAGTGCATTAACTGTTGCAAAAAATCAGCCCAGTGCTATGTTGCAAAAATCAGAGTTTAGTAATCAAAATCACCTGTCACTTATGCAGGAGTGGGGAGATATGCAGTCATGCAAACTGGTTATATCACAGAACTGAAAAATTGTAACTCAACAAATATGACATTTTACTGCCAATAAACCCAAAATACAAAGAACTTGCTATTAAAACTCAGGGAAAGATCAGTGTGAATCACATAATACTACTTTTGTCAGCATATACTGTTCTGTGGTTAGTTACATGAGTTGGCCATAAAATATCTCTTAGACTACCTAAGAGACAGGAATGTATCAGCAGCTGAGCCACTCATCTTCTTAGCTAGAACGTGTCAGAAGGATTGATGAAAATGTGACAGCTACCCATGGTAAGTGGATATGAAGACTATAAACCAGGTGGGCTGGAGAAGTGCTACAGGGACATAGCACAGTGCCAAAGGTGAATCGCTAAGAAGTGACAACAGCTAACAGGCCCACTGAGATACAGGATTGAGAAATAGATTGTTTCAATTTCTGCAAGAACAATAGGCTGCCTGGAAGACTAACCAGCAGAGATGAAATACAGAACGGCAATACAAGCACTTTACAAGGTTAAAAAGGCTATAATAGTTAGCTCCTTTGGTTTGCAAGCTGCAGATGCAAACCAAAGCAGCTAACTACATAGGTACTTGGCTTAGAGAGGGCTAAGAGTTTTCTGAGGCCAGTTCAAAATCATTCTTCCTGCATTCCTGTGAAACTCAAAAAATTATTTAACAAAACTTAAAAATCTGCATTTATTTTCACTACATTTTTCTTTTCCCAACTGTTAATTCAGTGAAAGTCAAAATAGAAAGGAAAGATGTTTAATAGAAATCATCATTGTGACAATGATGATAATAACAGCTAAAATTTAGGAGTACTTCCTACGCTCCAGTCACTATGCTAAAGATGTTTATGTATTTTTCTCATTTAATCTTCACTCAGTTGCACAGACCCTATTGTTTTCTCCATTTTATAGGAGAGGAGACAGGCTGAGAAACTTTGACTACACAACTGGGGATCAACAGATCTAGACATCTAATCCAGGTCTAACTTCGGAAACTGCACTCTGTTGTGCTATATTACTGAAGTTCAAATAATTTATTTCTATGATACAAGTATTATTAAAGTCAAGTGTTTCCATTTCTAGTCATGATTAAGGTATGAATAGGATTTGTTAGAAGCAGAGAGCAGGACCATGTAAGGTATCCAAATTTACTTGAGTTCTCCCAACATTGGTAATGAATTTCACATTTGCATCCCTATACAGTGCAAAGTACCACAAGGAGTCTAACTGAGGGAAGTTTGGCAAATTTAGATGGAATCATTAAGAACTGTGTGCAGCTCTGTAGCCAGCACATAGGTTCAAATCACACTTTCCTGAACAGCCATGTAATTTGAGGAAATTACTTGTGCTTTGCTTTCTCATCTGTAAAATGAGGAAGGACTGATCCTAAGAATTTTATTAGATAATGCATGTGAAGTACTTAGCTTATAGCCTAACACACGATAAGCATTCTTGGGAGGAATTATAAAACCCCATTCTATAAAATATAAGAACTGTAAGTATTCAGTATTCCATTTATTTTTATTCTATATAAGACACTGTGTCCATATGCTTAGTTTAGTATTTTCCAATATCCTTTTTTGATGAAGATTTACAAAACTTGTTATCCCAAGATAAATTAAGTTTATCTTACAATAAAGAATCTACCACAAAGTAAATGTGAAGGCATATATACACATTCAGAATCTTACTCCCAAATTTAAACCAAACCACAATATGCATTCACCATTCCAAATAATATCATATGCAAAATGAACAATTAGAAGCTTTCTTACTGTACACATCTTGAAATGAAAAATAAAACAAATACGCAGTTGAATTTGGAAAAACAAGGGAGGGGGCTTGGATGCACAAGCAGAAAAAAAAATGTGAGTGGTACAAACAGGATACTGTTGCCTTAGACCCTGAAGTAGAGATGGTACTGGGAAGGAAGTCTATGAAACCTGAAGATGAGCCTAAACAGCTGCAGGTGGGGATTTTAATATGCATCAAATGACAGGAGATATGGCCTTCTGTCCATCCCAAGTAAGACAGGAATTTGGAACTGCAATACCTGCACTGTCTCTAAAGCCACACTTCCTAAATGTTAACATCCACAAGAATCACTGGGAAGGCCTGCTAATGCCAACCAAGATTTCTCAGTGCCCTCTCTAAATCCTCACCCATCTGGCCTAGAGTTCTGCATCTCTGAACATTCTCAGGTGATCTGATGCTGCAGAATCTAAGGAGCACTACTCTAACCAAAGCCTGTAGCATCACTGAAAGTTTCTTAAAATTATCATTCTTGACCTAAGGGGATGGTAAGCTTATCTGTGACCTGAGCTCATATGCTGTACACTGGTGTGGCGTAAAACTGTGGACTGCCTGCATGGCATAAGAGTGCTACACTTAAGGAATTAACTCTGAAGAACTGGTCTTGGCCTGGTAATTTGTCTGAGGCATATGGAAAAAGTAAACATAAGGCTGCTCTGTAGGGAAACTTTCACAAGCCAGACTAAGTGAAATTCCCATTTAGACAACTCACAAACAATAATTAAAAGACATGCAAGGAAATGTTTATGAGCAAAAGTTTACAGAAACAATATACAGGAAGATTGCAACCACAAAAAATTTAATATAACAACTGAAAGATCCCATAAGATGTTTTAAAAAACTTAAAGATGTACATACGGAAATAGAAAACATAACAAAAGAACTTTTAGAAATGAAAAATGTCACTGTTGCCCATGTTTCAATAAACAAGTTTTACATGAGACACTGGGAAATTTACATTAGACAAGGGAAAAAACCAATAACCTGGAAGTGGACAAAAAAATAAAAGATACTGAAGAGCAATGAATAGTAAGAAATTTGAACATATAGCTAATCAGAATTTTGTAGTTAACTAAACAGACTAGAGAGGAGCAATTTTTGAAGATAAAATGCCCAGGAATTTTGTAGAAGTGGAATCTTAGAAATGAAGAATCACAAAGATAACCAAGCATAATGAATGAATGAATGAATGAATGAAAAAATGGCTACTTCAAACCAATAAAATTACAAACCTGCAGAATACAGTGGACAAAAAGATCTCAGGGCAATAAAAAGATAATTTATCTGTAAAGAAATTACAATTTGGTTTACAGAAGATAGCAGCAACAACAGAGACTATAAAACTGTGAAATATTTTTTACATGTTGAGAGAGCATAACTATCATCTAGAAATTTCTAGCCAAGTAAACAACACTTAATAAAGAAGTCATAAAAATGACATTTCCAAGACAAATAATTTAGTATTCCTTAAAAGAACTTGTAAATGATGATTTTCAATAAGGAAACTGATCTTGGGCTCCTTTTAACATATGAAAGTAGAGATACTGAAATCATAAGTGGTTTCAAGTGTACCTAAAATCTAACTAAAATAGGAGGTAACACTTTCAAATAATAGAGATGAAAAATGTAAGAACAAAATTCAAATAATGAGCAGATCTATGAACAGCAAAAGCATAAATACAAGAATGATATATGTCAATTCAAGATAGTGGATATATCTAAAGCTTGAAGGAAGGAAATGGGATATGTTTAGTATTCTAGTAATATTGTGCAAAAAAGGCAAAATATTACTATTAAATCTGTGCATATATGAATTTCCATCATTTTGATTTCTATATATTATGTGTTTGAAATAGTGACAAATTTTTAAGATAAGTCAAATAAGATTAGCTAAGCCATCATATTAACAAAAATTTAGACAGAAAATAAACCACTTAACATGTATTTATTTCCCAAAAGTAATCAAGAATGGTCTAAATTAATCATGTGGAATATTCAACGAAAACCTGGTTAAAAGATACCTTTATCTTTCCTCTTGAAACCCTTTCCATTTGGCTTGTCTAAGATTTTGATTGTATAAAAACAAAAGATGAAAACTATATATATCAAAAAGTTGTATTTTATTCTAATGTTGGTTTCATCAGTAGTCAGAAGTACAGACTAATGAATAAGAAATAAGTGGGATTTAAAGCAAATTTTGTAATTCAAAGAAAATCTTGTAAAACTGCTTGAAGGGCTATAGTAATAGACTAGCCAGCTGAAAACACACAAATAAAATCAGAAAGACAAAAAGGTTGCATTCTAGATTATACTTTAAAATTCATTAGTTTTTCATTTCTCAAATGTCAAGTTCCAAATCTGCTGTGATATATTTTTTTACTTTGGCTTCAAAGGGTCGCTAATTTCAGCATTTTTCACTGATAATTCAAGTCTTATGGTGTTTATAAGGGGTTTCACGTTTCTTTTTCCACTCAATCACATATGAAAATCATGCCTCTTTTTTTAATGACTCATACCTTACAGTATGTTGCTTATTAATTCCAAAACAATTCCGGTTAGTGACTGTTATGATATCCTCAAGAGAATGAAGGCTAAAATTAGACCTCTTGGCTCTGGGTTCACTCCTGAGCAGGTATGTGCATGGTGTGGCCTTTCCCCTCTCCATCTGTTCATTCTTAAAAGGCAACAGCATAAGGGCAAAGGTCAGAGAAATGGAATTGCCTGCCTAACATTTAAAATTGAATCAGACAGGTACAATGGAGTAAAAGGAAAATATGACCACACAGCTAAAAATAGGTATGTGTATTAGAGTGGTTTTCTGTTTTTTATCTTTGTTTTTAGATTTAGACAAAGATGGCATCTTCAAAGGTATAATTATTCATTAAATGTACCCCAAGCTTTCCTGTTCCCTACCAACCTCATTTAATTAAAATTTAAAACATTGGCTGTGTCAGGTTTTATCAGCTCTCTCCAGAAATATAAAATTGTACTATTTATATTCATATTTTCTACAACAAAAACAAAATATATTTGTTAATACCAGGAAGCAGAAAAATAGGAAACTAGAATGTCACATGACTCATCACATAGGAGGCACTCAACAGACATTTGGTGAATTCAAAGATGAAGTAAAGCAGGAATCAACAAACTTCTTCCATAAATGACCAAATAAGAAATAGTCTAGGTGTTTCAGGTTGTATATTCACTTTTTCAAATACTCAACTCTTGTCACTGGGGTGGGAAAGCAGCCTTAGACAATATATAAATAAATTAGTGTAGCTGTGCTTTAGTAAAATTTTATGAATGAATGCCAAAATTTTAATTTTAATTTTTATATTTTTACTCAGAAAATCAGATATAGAACTGATGTAGAACCAGAATCAGTCAGTGGGCCATAGTATGCCAACCTCTGAAATCTTTTAGTGACTGATTTTACAAGCCCCTACACCTTATTCTTCAAAATTACATGTAAAAACTATAGGCTCATACTGCAACACATAATAGGAAATATGGACAACAATTACAAGCAGGACTAATCATTAATTCATTTAAAGTGTGTACAATTTTACATGTGTTTCTCTTTTCAGACAGCTTCACATGAAACATGAAAGCAACACACATCTTGAAAATATAGATATATTTGAGTTGAATTTTTTAACATCCAAACATAAGGATACATCTAAGATAGGAATTCTGAATCTGGAAATTGTATACCCATATACAGAATCAATGGTTGGCACAGGGGAGTTTCTTGAGTTTTTGAAGTTATGAACAAATATTTGTACACATGTGCATTTGTAGAGCTGGTACAGCTTTCATCAGATTTTCAAGGATTTAGTTGTTTAAAAACCAGAGACCTGGGCCAGGGATTTAGCTCAGCGGTTCCGCCACCTGCCTCACAAGCGCAAGGTCCCGAGTTCGATTTACAGTACAAAAAAACCCCAGAAATCTACATGATTGGAACTGATCATCTAAAATGACCAGTACCCTTTCCTTTGATCTTCAATTTCTGAAAACAGTATTATTTTTTAAATCTGTTTTCTACCAGAAGTGATTTTTAAGGTCTAAGATTAGTTTTCTCACTCACATCAACAAGTGACCCTGAATTACTGTTAAAAGAAAAAATACTACAGAAATACAGACATGTTAAAAACAGCTACATACTAAAAGTCTAGGTCCCATCAACTTTTCTCTTTTTAAAGAAAATCCTATATATGCATTAACTGAATACTGCAATGTTTCATTTAAGTTTTATATCTCTAATATTCATATGAAAATATCCATCTAAAAAAAAACCAATATAATTATACAAATTATCAGAATAGCATGTGCCTCTTAATGTCACATACTTTCTGATTTCAACTTTTAAAGAACAGTGGAGTCAGGAATGTAAGGCAGTATTTCCTCTCCAAAGACCTCCCATTTTACCTTTCCCCCACCCCATATACTTGAGTTTAAGGGACAGACAGACTGCTATGAGCGTGCAAAACAGATGCCCCTAAGTATATCTTAAAAGGGGGGAGGGTTATTCATAGATGAAGCCTTCAAGGCTTTTCTGAGAGGTTGATGATTTATATTCCATACAATCCTGACCAGGTATTTCTTAGAACAAAGAATATTTAAAGAAGCAATTCACAGTTGGGAAAGTGGAGATTCTGAAGAACTAGTAACAAGAAAACAGACTGATTTCTGGAAGAATCACCATCTCAGAATAAGGAAGAGAAAAGACACAGGAAATGTTAGACATGGCATGGTAAAGTAGGATCAATGGTACAAGAACAAACGGTGCTCCATTTTCAGCTAATGCTACAGACAATTATGTGTTAGAGTACAATTATCAACACTGAGAACAATGATTCTATCACTAAGTAAATATTAATCTGCTTCAAAGTTTTAATCAAAAATGAAGAAATGTAGAATCTTATTGAAAGCCTCTCAGACGCAGTTTTTATACTTAGGACGTGTCAATCACCTGAAACATTCACCTATATGGAACCTCATTACTAATGCTGCTGACAAGACACTGTAAGGCCTCCTGTAAATGTTCAATTATACTTGATGAGTAAATATATGAGTGAATAGTATATTAAGTTAATATGATTTAACCATACTGAAAAAACTGCAAAAATTATATATTTAGACTGAATTTCAGAGAAATATTTAGAAATTATCTAGTTGAAGAGTAAAATGGGAAGAATGAAAATACTCAGAAATTAAAGTCCATTTGGAAAAAAAAATGACCTTCATAAAACCAAAAACAGTGTCTGCTCACTCAGATACTTGGTGTTAGATATAATAGAACTAGAGTTATAAGCCCCACCAGGCTATAAAAATAAAGTCCCATACCAGAGCTCTCATTTGATTTCCCTTAAGAGATTTTCAAGTAACCTCACATATTTCCTTTGAATCTGCTCTGTGTGTGTTTAAAACAATTCAAAATCTCTTCAGCATAGCTGTACTGAAGTCAGTTTAGTTCTCAAGAGTAAGTATAGCAGTGAAAAAGCTGAGATTACAAGGACAGAGAATTTATTTTTAAATAGTAAGTACATACTTTCTCACTTGTATTTGAGATTTTATATAGTGACCTAGATGAATGCATATGTCACCCTAAATAGTGAATGTTGGCAATAAAGATTTGCCTTTTTCCATATTTAGAAGCATCGTTATCTATTTATCAGAACCTCTGTACTGTTAACACAATGTATTTTTTATTTAGCTCAACCATAAGGCCTTCAAATAAAGCATCAAGTAACATACTATGAAGAACACTTTGCAAAAGTGGTTACACGCAGTAAAAGTTAAGACAGAATGTCTTTTATCATATTTAAGCCAGTTTCAAAACATTAACTGGCATGGCTTTAACAAGCTCAATTCCTAACATAAAATACAAGTGTAATAGACATCTATTCCACATGATCAGCATCTATTTTTGCTTTTACCCTGGGAATTTCCCCAGCTTTTGCTTTGGCAACCATCCTTCTCCCACCATCCACATACCAAGTTCTAGTAGGACTTGTCGAACTATCTGGTTTTAGCTTGGTATCAGTAACTGAAATCTGGTCAATTTTGGAATCCTTGAGGGAAACAGGAAATCCTTTAAGGGTAGCATATGTAGTAAGGTAAAATGAAAGCCAAGGAGCATCAGCTTCATGACTCTGAGCTACTGGGAAGTAAAGTCTTGGTTGTTAAAATGGTAGTATCTGAGCTAGGAATTTAGCAAGCGCAAGATCCTGAATTTGATCCTTGGTACCAAAAAAAAAAAAAAAAAAATTGGTAGTATCTGAGCAAATAGCTACTGGGGCTATGTTGTTCCTACGTACTTGGAGAAAGCCTGGATGAGAATTAAGTAAATCTAATGGAATGCATTAAAGACAAAAGCACTAACAGATTGAGTTTGAAAGATTTTTGGATGCCACAAATAAACTTTCTTGTGCCATAATTAGACTACATTTGTATTTTTACTTCTTAAATTAATACACATTATTCTTGTTTTATTTGCTTAAATTTTTAAAATGACTGACATTTTACTATTTAGCAACAACGGCAAGAGATGGACTTTGACTTCTTGATGAGGCCTGAGTCCTAGTCCTGGTTCAAGAATTTGAGTTGTCTGGTCTTTGACAAACTCATCCTGAGGCTGGTTTCATTATTTGTAAAATACACATAAGAATACGTATTTTACAGGGTTGTTGTAAAGATTAAATGCACAATGTGTTAAATGTTTAGCACCTCAAACAATTGGTAAATTGCATTTCCTTTTCAACTATGGGGAACAAAGAAAGGTTTTTACAAATATACATATTTAATTTCATGGGTGGAGTAACAAGTTCCCCTGAGGAAGAATTTTCAGATTGAGAAGACAAGGTAATCCTTAACATAACAATACCAATTTTGTTTTTACAGATATGGACACCTCTATTAGGAAACTGAGGAAAAAAATCTAGATAGGGCACTAATAAAGGATCTAAATAAAATTATTTCCTACAACTAAAAGTCTTTTAAACGTACACAGAATTGTGGTATAGTCTAGATAGACTTAAGATTTGCAAAGAAGTTTTTCTATGTGATTTTTAAAATTTTTTAAAATTTTAATTGGCTTTTAAAAATATTTTAATTGGCTTTAATTTTAATTTTAATCAGTCTGAATCTGTAACTTTTGACTCATATATTCCTGGAATACTGTATTCTAGGAGCAACACAAGAATTAGGTACCCTCAAACAAAACATTTTGAGGTTTTGCTTCTTTTGGTAGACAAATTTATCTATGATAGAATTTATTCTGCTTAAATTATGTAGTTTGCTATTCATTAACCCAATTAAGAAACTCCATAATGAATTCATCTATTTGTAAATTCCTAAAGACATGTTGGATAGTATGTTAAATTTTGCCTTTTCCCTTGAAATCTAATCTAGACGTTTTCACATAAGAAAAAAGAAAAAAAATCATTTCTACTTTGTTCAGTTTTATTCAAGCAGTGATCAGTGTAGACATATCAATTATATTAGTGGTTTAAAAGCTAATAAAAGTCATCAACTATTGCTTTTAAATATTCATACATTTTATAAACTAAAGCAGACACTTTTCTTACATGGCTTTAGATTATGAGTGAAAATCAGATTCCAAAAACTCAAAATAATTCATTGTACATTATCTAATTTGTGATTTTGGAGAAATCATAGAACTGTGGGAGTAATTAGAATTGAACACATTTTACTAAAATTAAGTAGTCTGGCAATGTGATGTAATAGTTCACAATTAAAGTTTCAATAGGCTTTATAATGTATACGTAGAAGTAAGATAAATTCATTAGAATACTATTTTTGGGGTAATCAATGAAATGGTTTACATTATGAAAGAGTAATAGTTGCTCTGGAGAAATACCACAAAATCTGCCTTTGTAAGAAATTGAGCCATATGGCAAAACCCACAAGCTACAATAGAATTTTACTTGTTATAGTAATATATACATTCTTTCTAAAGTATATAGACAAAAACCTCTAGCTCCTAGAGTCAATAAATATCACTGCTAAATTCAAACAATTTCTTCTCATGGTAACATCTATGCAAATTTTATTGTATAAGCTCAATAGTATAAGAAAAATTAGTTATCCAATCTATACACAAAAACAACAAAGCAATAACTGCAGCCACTGTAGGACACAATCTACTATAATGGGAACAGAGGTAATAATCTTATAAAAATTGTCAAAAATCTGTTTTATTTGGGCTTCTGTTTTTCATATACAGGCAAATAGGAAAAGAAAAACTGCAGTGACAATTTTCAGTGAGGTAATTGATATCTTTATACAAAGAAACTTCAAAATTATTCATATTCTTTGAGGCAATAAATACAATTAAAGTATACTGATAGATTTCCTTCCAATTTAGGGTGGCTGCTGTATATAATAGCTACCTTCTTTCCAACGTGCCCCTACTCCCAGCAAAAGAGTAACCTAATACTTGCTCTCCTCCTAACAGCTAGTGACGTCACAGGCTCCTCCAGTTCCTAGCCACTACCTCACTCAACCCCACCCCAGCTCCTACAAGGCCCACCCCAGCTCCTATAAGAAGCACTCCCCATCCTGGCCATACTGCTTTTGTCTCTCCTTTTGCTCAGAGACAGCCCAGCAGATTGTTCCTACAATAAAAGCTTGTTGTGGCCTGGTCTAGTCTTGGTTTTTGGCTTTTTTACCTGACATATACAAAATTATGTATGTGCAAAGATTCGCATTCATATTATTTATAAAACTTATTTTCTAAAGAATCTAGTGTTTAAGTCAATAAGAGAGTAGTGATGATTCCCTTTGAGAAACTGATGAAGTCTAAAGGTTCTTCATGCCAGCATTACATATATATGCTTTATTTTTATAATACTCATATGCACATGTGTGTATGGACACACACGTGCATGCACACATGATATGGACATAACAGAAAAACTGCACTGTCATTTAACTTTGAAAAGTACTTATTAAAGAAGTCAATAATATTTCATAATGTTCAAGAACAACTTTAGGATGATGGAAGGAAGAGAAGTGAAAACTTACACATTAAGATTAAAATGATTGTGCTAAAAAACTTAGCAAATAAAATTCAAAAATTGAAGGCTAAAAGAGTTGTACATACATTAAACAATAACTACATATCTCTATTCCTCATTTTTCAAGACAATCTCTTGCTATCAGTTTCTATATACCATTCAGTAGCTGCAAAAATCCATGAGTGAAACTCTAGAAGGCTAATCTACAGTTTGTGATGGTAACTGACAAAGCCTGGAACAATTTATAGTTTATCTTGTTCCATAAATATACAACATACAATGTTCATTATTCATGGAATTTAGTTTGATTCTATATTCTTATCAATTCAATTTCATGCACATATATACTGTGTGCCTGATATGGATGTCAGATATGTAAAAACAAAACACAAGCCTGTGTTCTAAAGAGATTGCTTATAAAGGACAATTCATAAAACTTATTTCCTACAACTAGAATGTTACCTGGATAAGGACAGAACTTTTGGCCAATTTTGCTCAGGGATATATTTGAAGTGCCTAAAACAACTGCACAATTATTAAGAGAGAAGTGTAATTTGAATCA
The DNA here is from genome assembly GCF_000247695.1 of Heterocephalus glaber. The sequence continues at coordinate 21,381,324 of NW_004624734.1, read as the reverse complement.
AGGCTTGTTGGACTACAAAGCCCATAGTGTATGTGTTATTCTGTGACTTGTTACTCACCTTCAACATTGAGACCCTACTTTGTTAATAAGTCAATGTAGAAACAAATATAGCATTCATTTAAACAGTTTTCAGCATACCGTCGGATAAAGATATCACAGTTTTTCTGTTCTTCTCTGGATGGGGGAGGGCAAATGTTCCCAATTTACTTTTGTAATTATAAATGGTGAATGTGTCTATATATGTCCAAGTTCAAGTGTGCAAGAGTTCTTATCTTGGCTATATGCTTAAGAGAGGACTTGCTGAGTCATGTGCCAAGTGTCTGAAATGATCCTGAGTTATTTATTTTCCAATGTTCTTGTGCTAGTATATAAATATGCCTTAAGAATGAAAATTAATAGAATGAAAATTCTATTGCTTTACTCTTCACCATATTTGTCTCTACACATTTAAAAAACAAAAGTGTCTCTTAATCTAAAAAAGAACAAGGGCCGGGGATTTAGCTCAGTGGTTCCACTACCTGTCTCGTAAGCCCAAGGACCTGAGTTCGATCCCTGGTACCCCCCCAAAAAAAATCCAAAAAGGAACAAGGAAATCCTGGCTGCCTTTTTATAACTTTCTTTCAGGAGATAACACACAATGTGATAAGAGGTTTGCTATGTTGATGGTAAGACTTTTCACTGTAAAAGTTTTATTATAAAATTTTATATCAGCATTAAGACACAAATGTGATCTTATCACTCTCCTACCTAACGTATAAAACGGATCAGTGGCACTTTAATTAGGTCAATACTGCTATGCCACAAGCTGTCTCGGTTCTTTTACTGACCCGGGACTGCTTCTCCAGCCTTTTTCTTTTGTCATTCTGATACTCAACCCCTCCCCCAAGTTTGTGCCATAGGAAAATTCTTTCACTTCTCCAATGAGACTTCTAGGCTTTTTTTGCTTGTTTTAATTTTTTCTTTGTGGTACTAGGGATTAAAACCAAGACCATCACACTGAGTTATATTCCCAGCTGTTTATAATTTTGTATTTTGAGACAGGGTCTCACTAAGTTACAAGCTTAATAATCTTTCTCTTGCACCCTTATGCCTGTATCCCAAATGGGGGATGACAGCAAGAGCTCCAATTGTTTACTCCCATCCACCATCTAGACAGTAGGTTTTATGAACTGGGGATCAGATCTGTCTCATTCACCACTAGATATGTTTTCCTGATTGTCTGGTTCAAATTCAGCCCTCAATAAATGAATTGATGATTATATTTCCCTAGTTAAAAGTAAATGTTTCCCATCCTTAATATTAAAAAATGTGAATTCCTAAGTATCAGACTCAGGACAACAATGAAATTTCAAGGTAAAGAGCTATCCCCTGAGGGCTCTCTGGCCAAGGACTCTTTCCTGGGTACATATGTCTAGGATAGGAAAGTATCTGAGCTATACATGTCTTCCCTGATAATTCAGATATCAGTAATTTCTCACATTAGGGAAGCTGACATGAAGAGAGGGGATGAAACTAGAAATCTTGTTCACTAGGGGTCCTACATAAAGCTTCATTAAGTTTAGATTGTGTGCACTAAAAAATGGGAAATGCTCCAAGATTTAAGTTTAAGCAAGTTATACTTAATTGATGGTTTGGATTAACTTCTTAGGTTGCTTTACTGAAGAAAAACTGTTAAAAAAAAAAACAAGGTTTCTTGCTGGAAACTCATAATGCCAACTTTGACTTTACACTGACTACACTGTCATGGATGAATGAGTCTTTAATGTTTTCTTCTCAGGAACACTTTTTGGATTTAGATGCCAGATTCCTGAAGGGCATTTCTGGATGAGATATTTAAAAGCAATGAAAATGTTCTCCATGGATGTATGTATGAAAACTTACAAAGTTTTGGAAGTGGTGATAATGAAATGGTGATGTCCATATAGATACTCTACGCGGACATAAATAGAAAATTTAAAAAGCTAAATAATATTTTAATTGTGTAACTTTTCAATATTCTGTCCTTCACAATTGCAGAAGGTATTTTTTCTAGATTCTATAACTGAAAATATAGCAATAAAGTTGTTATTTACCCTTTATCCTAACAATCATTTCTTCCTAACTTCGAATTTTGGAGAAGCCAACCTCCTAATTTTCATTATCTTTTATCCTTCTCTCTTTTAGCCCTACCTTTTTAAGTACTCATCTAAAATCACTCACATACCTTTTTTTTTCTATTTCGACAGCTATCCACACTGGCCCACCTCCTGATGCTTCAACTGCAATAAAAGCCTTCTAACAGTTTCCTTAAGTACATCTTCTCTCCATCCTAGTATATCCCCAATTCAGACAAAATTGATAGTATCTCTTTTAAAGTTCTAAAAATTGCCCTCTTAGGTTAGAACTAATAGTAATATACAACTGCCTATTTTATTAGACTTCACTCACCATAACATTTGTAGCATGCCATTAATATATGACTCCCAAGCCTCCCTAGGTTTCCAAATTCACAACTTAGTACTCTCCAAAACATTTCCTATCTTCATAGAAACCTGTTCCCTCTGATCAATTCTTTTACTCAGTTTGCTCTTTCTAGATATCTACTCTCTACTCCTCAGTAGCCTTAAAGAAATGTTCCTGGCTTCATCTTATTCATCCCTAAACAATTCCTCAATCTGTCAATGAAAATTAATAGCAATGTTCTCCTTGAAGCCAATAATTAATTATAGTCAAGGCACTTGCTAATTGAATTTCCTTTTGATTTTGACCTAGAGTAGACCTGACATAGTGAATCCAATGCAGAGTACACAGGATGACTTGACATCATCACTACCCCTGTGAAGTTTCTCATCCCATGAATTCCAACTCTGCTAGGGGAAAAATTACAAACAAAACTAGGGCCTTTCACTGTCACCCCAGAGTACCCAAATATTATATTTATTATCATTCAGTACCTTGGACCAAAATAAGAATTTCAACTCTAAGAAGAATTTCTGATCATTTATTCAGAGAAAACAATGCTATACAATGACAATGACGTATTATATTTTCAATAAAGTAATCAACTCATCGGTTTAATGAGTATCCATTATGTATCAGACATCATCTTAGGTAAACCAGACTAAATAAGCAAGTAAAGGAACTTCTGGTGATCTGTTAAGTTATAACAGATCACTACTTATAACTATTTATTTATCCTCTTTTTTCCAAAATGTTCTTTGACTATAACACATCTTTCACCTTTTTTGATGCTGCTGCAGAGTGAGAGCTGTATTTATGTTTGCTTATCTGACTGCTACTAAATCCTTGTATAGAATGTTAGAAAGTTAATGGTTTACGAATACTCAAGTAATTAAAATAATCCGTCCAGGGCCGGGCATTTAGCTCAGTGGTTCCCCCGCCTGCCTCGAAAGCGCAAAGTCCCGAGTTTGATCCCCGGTAACTCCCCACAAAAAAATTATCCTTCCAAGCCTAGCATCCTCCCTCAACATTATAAATCTTCAGAAACACAGGGTGTTTTAAAGCATACAGATAGAGTCTATTTAGATATAAACATTTCTCTATATTGCATATACAGTAATCACCTCGTGCCAATTATAACTCTAAAATGTCTAATTCTTATGATTTTTTTCCTTTTATTATTGTCTTCATGCTTTGCAGAAACACATTCTCCTCACCAAAACCTACTCCTCTTCTAATATTCTCTCTGATGCTAAAAGCACTATACACTATACACCATATTTTAGTTTTGCATGCCAAAAATGCATCACTCATCTCTAATAGGATCTGATTTAAACTGCTCAAATTTGGCCACTTCACAGTGCTTCCTTACCACTATTTTAATAAAATATTTTTCCAGGGACCAGGATAGGATCTTAAGTGGCTTCTCCATTTCCATTTTTGCCCTCAGCTTTTCTCCACATTACAACCTGACGGTCCTTTCAAAACATGTATCTGACCATACATTCTTAGCCTGCTTAAAACCCTGCAATCAGGGCTCTAAGTGAAATCATTAACATGGTCTATCTTGCCCATGGGCCATAAAATGAAGCCTCCCCAAAATGTTCCCTTCCTAGTTTCTGGAACCATGATATGTCATGTTACATGAAAGGAGAATGAAGTTGCAGATAACATTAAGGCTGTGAACCAACTGATCTTAAGATAAGACGATTATCCTGTATTATGCAATGTAATCACAAAGATCCTGAACAGTAGAAGAGAAAATTGAAGGATCAGAGGAGATATAAGGACAGAAGCAAGGTGATGCCATATAAGGAGAACTCAACCTATTTCATTTTCTCAGCTTTCATCTCATTTATAAATTCTGTGAAGCCAAGGAATGCGTTTCCTCTTTTGCCTACCATTGTGTCCACTGAAAACACTTAGTAAAGTTTTCCAAAAGGCATGAAGACAATAAATATTTTCTAAATATAGGAATGAATTATTCCTGGAAAGAAATCTTGTAGTCTTTATCTAATCAGTCTGTTTGTTTGATATTTTTATCTTCTTTATCCTGGACTAAATGGAAGCCACTAAAATATATTAGGTCCTTATCCCTGGACCATGTGAATGCTACTAGTTTTGGCAATATATTTACAGATTTGATTAAATTAAGGATCTTGAAATAAGGAGATTATCATGGGTTAACTATGTAGACCAAAAATGTCATCACAAATGTCCATATAAAGTAAAGGCAGAGAGAGATGAGACATACAGAAATGTGACAACACATTCAGAGACTGGACAGATGAAGCCATAAATCAAAGAATACTAGTAGCTATCAGAAGCTGGAAGGGACAAGGAATACATTCTCTCATAAGAGTATTTACAGGAAATGAAGGGCTATTTACACCTTGATTTTGGCTCAGTGAAACTGTTTTCAAATTTCTGGCCTCCCATATTTACTATGAATACTGTTCTGTTGTTTTAAGCCAACATGTTTTTGATAATTTGTTACAGCTGCCACAGAAAATAATATATTCTTCATCTTCAGATTTCTGATCACATCCTCTATGTGGAATGCCCTTCCTTCTCTTCATGTTTCAAGAACTGTTCACTAAGCAAAAAACAGTAATAGCTAAATCTCTTATTTTCAACAAGTGTTGTTTCTTCCATAAGCCATTTTTCAACACTTAGGTCATGTAAATATTTTCCATCTGTATGCAAAGATAATAAATTTGACAGAATTTTGCAATCTGGGAATTATAAACCCACTTGGATATTTTTCTAATTATTCCACAGAATTAAGTCCATGTTTCATTTTTTTCTAGTGTCCTTCAGTCTGTGCATGAAACACAATTTATGGGCACAAAGGGCCCATCTGTTTTCCTAGATGTCTAGGGTTCTGTGCTTCTATTCCATAAGATGTTTTTTCCATTGTCACCTTATCAAAGAGGCTTCAGCTGACCACACAACTTACAAACAATACCTCTTCCCCATCTCTCTAACTTCCTTACCCTTTTTTCTGCATAACTCTGTAAGTTTTTATACCACCTAATATTGTTTTGCAAGATGTCTCTTTTCACAGTGAGAGGATGAATCCCAACAAATAAGAGTCAATAATACCTAATAAGAATCCATAATAGTACATAAGAGGAAATCAATATTTACTGAATTAATGGTGATTAAAAAATGGTAGCACGTAACATTTGAAATACTATCTGGAAATTCAACTAAAACCCCAAATTTCAATTCTAATAAAATTACAGTCTTTCTTTTATTTTTTTTTCCCCTACAAGGCAGTTCTGAAAGTTGTGGTAAGAATAAAAAGTTGGGGAATGCAGTTCCTTAATGCTGTAATGAATGTATGGTTATGTTCCAGGCACAATGTTAAGCAAAAACAAAGTAATAGTGGACTGGACCAAATTAGAAAATGTATTTAACCAAAGAACCAAATCTATGTTAAAATCACGCTCTTTTATCCATTTTCACAAATAAAATGAAAATTCATTTTACTGTCAAATAACTAAAATGTTTGACTATGAACTTACTGTACAAAAATAATTCAAACAATCCTCATTCTGGAAGATACACACAAGATATGGCTCAGAAGCTGATTCAGACTAAACAATTCTATGTAAAGGCTAACAACATATGGGATAAGTTACCAGAAGAGAATTGCTGAAGCAAGAAATGCCAATATGTTCCACAGAGAGCTTGAAGGGTATTTACATACAATACAAATGAAGATTATGAGAGAAGAATAAAATACAAGTTTAACACAACTGAAATTCTCCCCAGCAATGTGTGCCTCAAGTAACCTCATTGTCTGTACTACAATAAAAATACAATAAAGTATCCTATGCCTCTCTTAAATATGTTTACTGTGGACACTGGTCAGATCCCATAAAGTGAAATCTGTAGACCACCCAAATTCTGTTCTGATAGAATTTGTCTAAAAGTAACACATTAGTGGAAATCATGTTTTTAGTTTATATGTCTTAGAAACTGCTGATTACCTTCTTTTTATAAGACTAGTCTTTATATTATGAGATAAAAAACAGAATTTGAAGAGACAATATAAACTTCATCAATCCTTTGAATAGAATTATAATCATACATGGAGAAATAGTTTGTCTTGATGAAGGAACAGGTAAGAAGAGTTGACCAGTAACTAATAAATGCTGTCAGAACTGAAGAATAATGACATTTAACTCGATTTCTCCAAAGACAATAGCAAATAACACATAATCAAATTTGTTCTAAAAGAAAATGATTCCTCCAAGCACTCAGATTAAAGAAAGCTCCCACTGCATGACATTTATACTAAATGAGTAAGTAGTGTTTCAAACCATCCTCTGATTATGGAAACATCTTTGTCATTTAATTTCAAAGAGTATTTCAAGAATGAATTTTTTTTCTTCTCCAAATGTGATGGACATCTCTAAGACTACTTACTACAACTGGTGATAGTGCAATGCAAGAAATCTAATTCATGTGGACAGGATAAACCCCCGTATTTCTTTTCTAGCACATAAACTATATCATTAGTGATAGGTAGGAGCAAGCCAGAGATTCAGATAAACTTCCTTAAAGCATTATCATTATTGTTAACAAGACAAAGTTCATAAACTATTAGCAATGGGTGAAAAGACTACTACATTCACATATACAGAATAGTACACTACTGTCATTTTCACTAATTCAACTCTTATAAATTTCTCAAGATACTGTAAAGGAGTTCTCCTCTCTTCTTAAAACTATTCACAGTTCTATGCCAATTGCTGGGTCCAGTGAACATTTTAAATGACTTATTAAGTTCACCTGTGGCAATGGATAATATAAACCATTATCTTAAATTTTGTTTCTATTTTTTCACCAATAAAATTCTCACCTTTTATTTCCAAGCCTTCACTTCTCTAAACACTAGTTTTGGTTTTTTACCATCACCTTAAATGATGATGCTCCCCAGGGTTCCAGCAAAGGCTTTCCCCTCTTCTTATTCTAGATTTAACCTCTGGATAAAGCTAAATATGAACATGGCTTGTAAAAGTACTCACATATAAGCACTTGTCAATTTGCTCCTCCCAAAATAAGCCACACTTTCTTTGAACTTAATTCAAAGTTCCATTCTATTAGAAGACTTCACTTGATTTAGATGCCTTAAAGGTATCTCAAACACAACATCTATGTCTGAAATACTCCTTTCTCCTTCTCCCTCAAAATCAAAGAGAATGGATTTTGGAGCCAGAGAAACATGTAGCTCAGTCACTGCCTGGTTACATAGTCCAATTAAGTTATTTACATTCTTTGAGGATTGACTCCTAGCTGCCTTAAAGGGCTGTTATTCTGAGAAGTAAATACATTGTATAATGATCTTCCATAAGAATACATTTCCTAATTTAGTTTTCTCTGGCCGTAACTTTTATTCAAGAACCTAAGAGCGACCCTGGACATCTTCTCAGAATTCTCCCTGCACCCATAACCTATCAGTAATAGATTTTAACCATCAATCATCTCTGTGTCTATCTCCAGCATTTACCCTCTCCTATAACTGCTCTCCTTTTAGATCAAATCCTCACTACTCTGTATTGCAACCATTCATTTCTACCTATCCTTCTAACTGAATCTTTATACCACTCTTCTAAACATAAACAATATTGGGGCTCCCTGATGCCTACATGCTAATGTTTTATATTCTTAGTCTATGGAATAAATGTCTTCTCTATCAGCCTCCATCTGTCTTTTCAGTTTTATCAAGTATCAGTTTCTCCAGTACCATAAGCTTCAGTAACAAACTATTGATTTTATATTGCCATTATTTCTCTCAGCTTCTGATAATATACCAAATCTGTCTTTGTACCTTTTCCTCGACTCTAAAACAATACTTTGAATAAAGTATGCACAGAATAAATGCTTTGTGAATTAAAATTTTCCACTTTTTAAAAGAGATTTTCAAAGTATTTACAGCTGCTAAAGAGTACTTTTTGAGATCTAATGTAGTAAGTCAAAATAAGAATTGTTTTCCTCCTATATGATACTATTTGTCCCAAGAAAGAAAGCTCTACTGTGAATAATTTAGTCATTTTAGAACAATTTAGCAATATAATTCAATTCAATAATTAGGAAGGGGAGAAACAAACAGATAGAAAGCTAGCCCTACAATGAACTTAAACTATAAACTGCTGATATCTGTATGAATTCAGAAATCTACTTTAAATAAACTCACAGGAATGCCGCCATCTTCCACGAGCTCCTAGTGTGTCAACAGTGCTGCAACTGGGGAGGAGAGGGCACACTGGGAGACACCAGTGGTGTCCCTCAGTAATATAGGTTACAACAACCACAAGAGTCAGTTGGGAAGGCATCAGGTTGGGAGGCCTCAGGAAATGTGGAATATATACCAAATTCAGCAATGGGGCTTAAAATGGTGGTGGTATATGCAACACAGAGCAATAAGCACCTCACATGGCACTAGTATCCAAGACACAGCAAAGTACTGTAGGAGCAGGAGCAGGTGGCAAAAATAAACACTCTCAACAAGGAGAAAGTTTGGCTTATGCCAAATGTATTCGTTTGCCTACAGATACCTCACATTTCATGTCCACCTGGAACCTAAGAATGTGATCTTATCTGGAAATACAGTTAAAGATTTCAAGACAAAATCATCTGAGCTCTAAGGTGGGGCCTAAATCTTTATGGGAAGACACAAGCAGAGATTAGATGCAGTTGCAAGCCAAGGAATGTGAAAGATTGCCAACTACCCCACCAAAAGATTAGAGAGGCAAAGAATTCTTCACCGGAGCCTTAGAAAGAGTCATAACTCTATTAAGCTATGGCCATGTCTCCTGAGTCTACTCTCCAGAACTGTGAGAGAGTAAATTTCCTGTTTTAAACCTCTCACTTTGCTGTAGAAGCCCTGTAAAAGGATTATACCAAGTGTTGCACACTAGGAAAGGGTATATGTACACTGGAGGCAAAAATATAAGACTCCTCAAAATATTTGCAGTGACAGGAGAAGAGATTTTGCTGAAAAGTCGGGACTGACCAAAGCAAATACAAAAGGGACAGTAAAGTAGGGATGCCATACTATCAAGAAAAATAGCTTATTTTGTGTTGTCTGCATTCTTTTTAAACTACTTCTTTCTGTTCTTTCAATGAATAGATACTATTATCTCAGAAATCTCACAGATACAGAATAATGGGAAATCAAATTTCAAACATCAAAGAAATGATGAGTAATGACCATTATTACTATTAGACTCTTCTGTTAATACTCAATTGAATGTAACAACACAAAACATTAATGGAAAAAAAAAACCTTTCCCCTAAGGTATTAATTTACTTACTCTGTATTTCTATAAAATTAAGCTATTAGAAAGTGAAAGGATTGGAGTCACCACAAATTGCCCTTGAATGTTTAATGTGAATCAATTAAGTAGATAACAAATATACAGGAACAGATACATATATATATATTTAGAGAGAGAGAGAGAGACAGAAAGAGGTGTCACATTGTTATTTTAATGAAATAGAATATTTGCAAGCATATATTCTTAAATTACAAGAAAAGAATGCACTCTTATGGAAAAACTAATCCTGTATCACTAAAAAAATGAGAAAAAAATTGCACAATTTTGCAGAAAGTCTACAAATATTGATACATGAAAACTTCACTTACATGACCAATATATTCTGAATCCCTGCTTCTTTATCAATAAGTTAAAAGTTAACTAGGTTCCCTTTAATTTTAAACCCATGAAACTGACTATATATAAATATAATGCTATTTTACCCACTGCACAACAAAAACGAAAAAATTAAGGTATATTCTGGGTACAATTCTAAACAGCTTTGTTTAAAAAATTATCTTCATCTGAACACATCACAGCATTGTTTCTATCCAATATATTTATATTTATTTATGGGAAGATATTAAAGTATTGTAGCTTGTCTAAAAGAAATGACTACTGTTATCAGAGTGTTAATGCTCTAGTAGGAGTAATTAGCAACATAAATTAAGTCCAAAGAATGATAAATGTAACAATATACAATGGTGAGAGAGGTATTACTGCTTAATGAGTTAAGGCAATAGTGAACAGGAGGGAGTACTTGAATTGTCCATTTAAGATGAAAAAGAATTAAAATGAGCAAAGAACACTGCCAAGAGCACATGCCAGTGAGGATGTACAGCAAAAAGAACTCTTTCATTGCTGGTGTGAATGCAAAATGCTACAGATACTCTGAAGGCAGTTAGGCAAGTAATTAGAAAAGCAAGCATTCTTTTTTAAAAATTAATTTTATTGGTACATTTAGGTATACAATATAATGACATTCATCATTGGAAATTTTTACCTTTACATAAAATATCATGGTCCTTATTTTTCCCCCATGCCCCTGACCTCCCTTCAACCCCTCCACTCCTCCCTATTTACAAAGACTTTGTTTTCATTTTTTATTTTTCCCATAATAATTCCATTCCCTTCTTTCCTTTTCCCTATCCCTCCCACTTCCCCTTCCCCCTTGCTGCTTTTCTTCCTATTTCACATTATCTATACCTTTTAGTCCTTATTTACACTTCCAGTTTCTCACACTAGAGAAACTATTTGGTATTTACACATGTGTCCTATTTATTCCACTCAAGAGTATCACCTGAATATGCATCCATTTAGCTATAAATGTCTCTAGTTTCCCATTCTTTCTGGCTGAGTAGTACTCCATTTTATTTAAATAAAACACATTTTCTTTATCCAGTCTCCAGTTGATGGGTACTTGGGCTGTTTCCAAGTTTTAGCTATTATAAACTGTGCCTCTATGAACATGGGTACATATATATTGCTGTGGTATGATTCTTTTAATTCTTTTGGGAAAATACCCAGCAGGGGAATAGCTGGGTCAAATGGGACCTCTAATCTTAGTTCTTGAGGTATCTCCATACTGATTTCCACAGTGGTTGCACCAGTCTGCACTCCCTCCAATAGTTGAGAAGCCTTCCTTTTTCTCCACAGCCCCAACAGCATTTGTTATTGGTTGATTTTGAGACAGCAGCCATTCTTTCTGGGGTGAGGCGGAATCTCAGTGTTGTTTTCATCTGCATCTCTCGAATAACCAGTGATGTTGAACATTTTTTCATATGTTTATTTGCTGCTTTTACTTCTTTTCTGAGAAATGTCTGCTCATTTCAGATGCCCATTTCTGAATTGGGACTTTAAACTTATGGGGTATGATTTTTCTAAGTTCTTTGTATATTCTAGATAGTAGTCCTTTGTCTGAGGAGCAACTGGTAAACATTTTTTTCCCACACTGTAGGTTCTTTCTGAACTCTGTTGTAGGTTTCCCTTGCAGTGCAGAAGCTTTTTAATAAGATGAGATCCCAGATGTTGCTTCTTTGTGCTAGTTCCCATGCTACTGAGGTTTTGTTCATAAAGTCTTTTCCTATTCCAATGTCTTCAAGAGTTCTACCTCTCTCCCTCCCCACTGGTTTAGTGTTTCTGTTTTAATATTTAGATCTTTAATCCACTTCAATTTTAGTTTAGTGCATGATAAAAGATATGGGTCTAGTTTTAGTCTTTGGCAGGTTGAAACCCAGTTTTTCCAGCACCATTTATTAAAGAAGCTATCTTTCCTCCAGTGAAGGTGGTTGGCTCCTTTGTCAAAGATGAGGTAGCTGATTATGTCTGGAGTTGTGTCTGCATTTTCTAATCTATTCCACTGATCCTTGGGTCTGTTTCTTTGCCAGTACCATGCTGTTTTTATCACAGTGGCTTTGTAGTCTAGTGTCAACTTAGGGATTGTAGATACCCCCTGTCATGTCTTTGTTGCCTACAATTGCTTTTGCTATTCTAAGTATCTTCTTGTTCCAAATGAATTTTTGAATTGTTTTCTCTAGCTCTGTGAAATATAATATTGCGATTTCAATCAAGATTGCATTGAATCTATATACCAGTTTGGGGAGTAGGGCCATTTTTACTATATTGGATCTTCTTACCCAGGAACAATGGATGTCTTTCAATTTTCTTATATCCTTTTTGATCTTTTTCAGAGTGCTGTAGTTTTCCAGGTAGAGGTCTTTTACTTCCTTCATTATACTGATTCCTAGATATTTAATTTTTTTTGCATGCTATTGTGAAAAAAATTGTTTTCTCAATTTCTCTCTCAGTGAGCCTGTTATTTGTGTACAAGAAGGCTATTAATTTTTCAGTGTTGACCTTTGATCCAGCTACTCTGCTGAATCTGCCAATTAAATCTAGAAGTCTTTTAGTAGAGTTGTTTGGGTCTTCTATGCAGAGTATCATGTTGTCAGCAAATAATGACAGTTTAACTTCTTCCTTTCCTATCTTTATTCTTTTTATTTTATTCTCTTGTCTAATTGCTGTGGCTAATGTTTCCAGAACTATATTAAACAGGAGTGGTGATGGTGGACATCTTTTTAGTTTTTGACTATTTAGTATGAAAACCAGTTTTTAGTTTTTGACCATTTAGTATGATGTTGGCTGTTGGTTTTTCATAGACATTATCGATTGAAATAAAGACCATCTATTCCAATTTTCTGTAGGGTTTTTTTTTAATCATGAATGGGTGTTGGATTTTGTCCAATGCTTTTTCTGCATCTATTGAGATGATCATGTGGTTTTTGTCCTTGGCTCTGTTAATATAGTGTATTAATTTATTGATTTATGTTTTTTGAACCATTCTTGCATCCCTGGAATGAATCTGACTTGGTCAGGGTGTATGATCTTCTTGATGACCCTCTGTATTGTCTTCCAATATCTTATTGAGGATTTTTGCATCTAAGTTCTTTAGAGAGATTGGCCTGTAGTTCTCTTTCTGTGGTTGGGTCTTTCTCAGCTTTTGGAATCAAAGTAATGCTTGCTTCCAGGAATGAATTTGGGAGTATAGCTTCTCCTTCAATTTCATTAAAGAGTTTGAGAAGTAGTGGCATTAGCTCTTCCCTAAATTTCTTGTAGAATTCAGCAGTGAAGGCATCAGGACCTGGGTTTTTGTTTGCCGGTAAATTTTTAATTACGTTTTCAATTTCACTGATTGAGATTGGGGTATTTAGAAATCTTTTATCTTCTTCCTTCAACTTTGGTAATTTATACATATCTATAAATCTGTCCATTTCTTCTGTGTTTTCTATTTTATTGGAGTAGAAGTTCTCAACGTAGGTATTGATGATCCTCTGGATTTCTGCTGGATCTGTTGTGATTTCACCCTATTCATTCCTAATCGCACGGATTTGAGCCTTTTCTTTCCTTTTCTTGACAAGGATGACTAAGGGTTTGTCGATTTTATTTATTCTTTCAAAGAACCAAGTCTTTGATTCATTGATTTTTTTATATTGTTCTCTTAGTCTCCATTGCATTGATTTTTGCTCTGATCTTTATAATTTCCTCCCTTGTACAACCTTTGGGCTTGTCTTGCTCTTCTTTTTCTAGGAGCTTGAGATTCAGCATTAGGTTGTTTATTTGAGCTCTTTCTGTTTTCCTAATATGGGCATTCACTGCTATGAATTTCCCTCATAGAACTGCTTTCATTGTGTCCCATAGATTCCTGTATGTTGTACTGGCATTATCATTTACTTGTAGAAACTGCCTAATTTCTTCTTTAATATCCTCTGTGACCCACTGGTTATTCAGGAATTTCCATGTGTTTGTGAAGTTCTTGCTCTTTCTTATGCTATTGCTCCCCAATTTAAATGCACTGAGAGATCATAGTCTTAAGTGAAATAAATTGGACACCCATGTTTAAATACCACATTCTCTGCTGTGAGAAACTGACTGTGGAAAGAAGGACTGAGATGTATAGTGGATGTTGAGAAACGAAAAAAGTGTTCAAATGGGAAGCGGAACAAAGCAGGAAGGAGGAAGAAAGGAAGGAAGGGACAAGAAAAAAGTGAAAATAGAAAGAAAAAATGGAAACAAAGCATTGGTACATGGGGAGGGGAGGGGGCTTGAGGGGGGGATGGGATAAAATAAAAAAATAAAAAGCAGTTGCATATATATAAAAGTAAATAAATGTAAAAAATTGTACACGTAGGTTCAGCCACTTGTCTCACAAGCGCAAGGACCCGAGTTCAATCCCTGGTACAAAAAAAAAAAATTGTACATGCGTATGTGTATGTATATAAATTACATTCTTAAGAGTGCTTTTGTCATTGCATCTTAAAAAAAGTATATACCATTGTTCTTATTAAAAAAGTGAATCTGCCAAAATTTCCTTTCAATCTACTTATCTCCCTCCTTCTGTAACTTTTTATTCTATTTTGCTGCTCTCAGATTGTTTTCTCTGGATGACTTTCTAATTCTATTCTTCTAGCCTCCTTATTTCAAATCTTGCATTCTGTTGAATATAGTACATTAAACACAGTAGTCTACTTTTTTCTTTTTTCCTGGAACTTGAAGTACATTGTTTTTAAAGTTCTGTTTTTCCTCAGTCTTTGGGTAATTTTTTTTTTTTTTGCTCTAAACTACAGTATTTTAAAAATAGACTCTATATTGATTTTTTTTCAACTGTACTGATCCTTAAATAAGGCAATCACTATCAAAACTCAATCATTCTCTTTTTTGAGATCTACTATTGCAGTGGTTCACAACAGGGAACATTTGGCAATCTCAGAAGTCATTTCTGGTTGTCACGCTTTGGGAAAGGAAGTATGCTACTGGCATCTAGTGAACAGAGTCTAGGGATTTGGATAAAGAATCTGCAGAGCATACCATTATTCCCCTTCCAAAGTACATAGTCCAAATTATCAGTGGTGCTGAGGTTGAGAAACCTGGTGTTAAAGGACTAGTTGTCTACCATGCTCCAGCCTATTTCACAGCATTCTGCAGGAATTAACCTAACACAGTTCTAGGGCAGGGGATTTAGCTCAGTGGTTTCGCCACCTGCTGCTCAAGTGCAAGGACCCGAGTTCGATCCCTGGTACCAAAACAAAACAAAACAAAACAAAAACATAATGCAGTTCTGCCAAGGGAGACATTGCTCTTAATTGTACTGCCTGGTTCACAAATCCTCTGAAGCACAGTACATGGAAAATTATATTACCCTGTTTACCAATATTAATAATTCCAGGATTCTTCCAGTGATTGCACTAGAGAATATAGGTCAAAATATGCACATTATCATAACAGTTTATACTTTATGTCCTGACAAATTATTTTTCTAAAACTTATCACTTTCAAATGCACATGGATACAGCCGTATCAAACATCAGTGGCTTTCTGAAGTGAGAGAGCAAGCCAGATTAATGACTATTTTAGAGCTTAGGTTTCTGAATCAGGATAAGACTGGGGTATATATGTGAAAGTAGCTACATCTTCTTAGGGAGGTTCTGATTAGTAAAGTGAACCTTCCTCAATTCAGTTTTATCTGCCTTATGTAATTTAATTCTATATTCTGGAATAGGTTGTTAGTTTTACTTTCTAGTACATTATTACTATTAGGTTTTATAGTATATGGTAAGTGACTTAATAGATGTGATGGTTAAGGTAGATTATCAACTTGATTGGCTTGAGAGCTGTCCAGGGAATTAGTAAAGGAAACTTCTCGGTGTGTTTGGGTATGTCATATATGCTTTAGGGTCTGTATCGGATTGTTTATCCCTTCCTCTAAGGCATTATTACCTGCTTTGCTTCCTGGCCACCAGGAACTAAGCAGTTTTCCTCTGCCACACACTTTTGCTATGATGTTTCTGCCTTGGTTCCATCAAACCCTGGACTGAATCCCCTGAAACCATAAGCCAAAGTAAACCTCTCTTGAAGTCATGAGTATCAGCTGTTGGGAATGGTGTCTCAGTGATGAGAAAGCTAAATAAAACAAAAGATATTTCAGTGGAATGTTGGAAGAAGCTTCATTAGAGGCTGCAACTGATACACAATTGCAAATTAGAACCTAAATTATAGTTTTCTTCTTATGAGATTTTCTTTTTCTTTCTAACTTAAGCAAGTAGGGAACAATGTTAAAGTAAAATATAAGCAAGTTTACAGTAAAGTACAAATAGTACCAACTGTATTTTCATCATGGCTCAGAATTTCAAAGAAAGAGTTTGAAAGAACTTTGGATTAATGGAGTGAGGGGCAAATCTATTGGATGTTTAAAAGTGTAAAAGACTGACCTTAAGAACATTAGCAGCAACAAGTAAGTGAGAAACTCTAAGGTTTATATGAAATTCAAAATAAATCCAGTGTAAAGTTTCATCAACAAGGCTCACTTCCCAGCAGATCTTCACATGGTCACATCCTTATTTAGATAAGAAAGAAATAAACTATCTCCAGGGGAGTTCTACCTAACGAGAAAAGAAACCTAAAATTATGTTAAGGAAACATGATTATCAGCAGAGATATAGAAAAACTGCAGTGAAAATTTATAATTAGACAGATTGGGCAGAAATATTAGGGAGGTTTTGTGCAAAAGACATCTTTTGAAATGAAATAAGTTTTATAAGAAGTCAGATCGAAAAGTATATATGAGATGGAATCATAAAAAGGGATAAGTTGTCTTAGAGAGCCAATCCAATTAAGTGGTTAGGAAGTCATCAATAGCTCTCAAAATATTTAAATATTTATTTATATATTTTGTATTTATGTTTATTATAAATGTATATTTAAATATAAAAACCATAAAAAGTCAAGCAAGCAGCTGTTTTTGTACCTAAAGGAATGAGAAAGCACTGTTTCTGGGGAAGACAGCATTCTGTATGGTTAAAACATATAACATGAAGATGCCTTCTCAATATTTATTGCAAACCTACAGGAGGACACACAATATATTAGTGAAGGAGGAACACAAGTATTAACAAAAGTCTCACCCTATCTTATTTATGCATTTCCTATTACAACCAATCCATTTATTTCCTCCAATATGGAACAGTTCACAGTAAATATTTAAATTATTTCTGAGTCAATGATGAAAGAATGCAAAAGAAAAATAAAAAAAGAATCCATCAAGGTTGCCCAAAGTAGCACACTTCCTATATTCTAGGCTATCTGGATGGGAAGGAATAGGACATGATGAGGAGATACTATGGAACTCAATTTGGAGGAACAATGGGGGCATGTAGAAAAATAATAATGTTTATCCAGAGAATTGGAAAGAAGTTAATGTTCAAAATTTTAGGTTGGCTCTGCTTGCATGTCTTGGATTAGACTTTACTGATAAGCCTTCATACATTTAGTAATGGAAAACCCCTGAGGGTTTGTGAGAAAAGAGAGGCAAGATTTAAATTTAAGAAAAGAAGTCCAGGAAAATTAATTTTGTGGTATAGTAATAGGCTGGATTTAGGGAGGCTTTGGGCTACAGTAAAGGATTTGGAAATCATCAAGATATTTGACATGGATAGATGAGGTCTCTTGGGAGAGCTACAAAACAGAGCTTTGAAGATTTCTTCTCACCTGAAAAATTCCTGAAAATGTACTGATGTTTCAACTTTCTTTACCTATTTAATGCTTATAATTTGGTTTCTCTCAGATACCAAAAGTGACCTGACTACCGAATGCAATGTCCTTTTTCCAATCTCATCATTTGTCTAGAAGTATGTTATACAACCACCATCTCTTTCCTTTTTCACACTCTCCTAATTCACCCATCTCCCAGGCCTACTACTTCCTGTCTCCCTACTTTCTCTTTTCCCTAACTGCTGTATCATGTTGGTATTTTTCAAGTTCTTACCCTCTTTTTTGCTCAGCCTTTATTTTTTATTCATACATGTTTGCGTTACCTAATGATTACATTCTTTGTAGGAAGCTGGCACACATACATAACACATTTCAGTTCTTTTTTACATCCCCTTCCTCTCCTTCCCCCACCTCCATCTCTTGATCCTCTTCCCATTTGAGAAAAAAAAATCTCTTTGTAAGCTTATTTGTTTCATTTTGCTATTATCCATTTCACAGACTACATATTTAAATCTCTGTGGTCTTTAACACACCCTGTAAAACTGCAACTACTCTTCCAAATTTTAGTTTCACAGATTTAGCTTCAATTGTTTTCAGAATGCATTTGGTGTAAATAATTATCTACCTTACACAAAAATCATTTAGTTTTTTCTAAATGTCACCACAATTCTTAGTGGCACACTCTAAATTCCCCCTTCGTTCTTTTACTCACTTGAGTTATTTGGTAATTTCTGCTAATTCTTTGTTTATATTGGCTTATTCTTAACCTATTTATATTATTTCTACTCCTGTTTAGTTTCTTGTTGTTTCATATTTCCTATCTAGACCCAATTGAAAACCCAAGCAGTAGGGTAAGTGGTACATGATTATACTATGGAAGTTAGGAATTAAATATTACTTCTCTATTTGTATCTTTATTTCTATCTTTATCTCTATCCCCTACTTACCCTCTTCTGAATGTCACCACAGGAGTCTTACTAAAATGTATAATCTGCTGCTGTCCTATACTGTGTACATCCTTCATTTATTAATTTTACAATAGTGTTCAAGACCCTTATTTAACATAAAAGATTGTCCATAATCTGGGTACTTTTTCCTATGTCAGCCTAGCCAGTCCCCACATGACCTTCCCTATAAGCATCTGGGTTCCTTTTAAATTCTCCTATTCTCTCTGTCCTCTTGCTTTGGTTGCCTGGTATCCTCTTTTAGGGTTCCAGGGTTAAGGACACACCCCAGAGAACAGTTGCCTCTTAACAGGAGTAATGTGTTACCAGAAACCCAGTTGAATGACGTTAACTAAGTTAAGTAACAATCTCTAGGCAACATGTCTGACAATTTTAGGGAAAAAGTACCTTCCCATATGGGTGGTTTGGCTGGTAGAAAGATAAGTGGTTATCTTTCCCACTACCTGGAAGGAATCTCCTTGAGAAACCCAGGGGAAAATGGAGAAGAGATGAAAACAGATTTCTGGAAAAGGGCTACTCTAGGCTTTTGAGTTCAAGTAGCGAATGGAAGTTCATGCCTTATATTTGAGCCAGCTTTAGAATATCTTCTTTGTGCTGCAAGTGAACAAGAGCCATTAAGATCTAGCAAAGAAACTTTTGATAGCCTTCTAATCTACTTACTCATCTTCTTCTGTGTTGCTTATGGTTGTGTCCTTGCTCCAAGTATCCTGAATCTGCTCACAGTTAGGAAAAACTAGAGACTGTTGAAAATCTGAGAAATTGTACGTCTTGGACAAAGCTCAAAGATAATTTTCTGTAATAAACTTCTCCACTGAGATTTAATGAGTTTAAAAAAAATCAACAGAGTAAAAGATCCTCAAGTGTTAGTTTTATGGAAAAAAAAATACATTCAGGCCCAAAGCCCCCTGATTTTAGCCTCTTCTTCCTATAGCCTGAATACAGGTTGCACTTAGTCAACCTCCTTGAACTTGAGGGCATGCCACCAGGATAGCATACCCAAGTCCTGAGTGAAAACAAATAGGATAGAAAAGATGAGATACCTTTTATTCCTCCCAGCTTCAAAAGTCCTTTCTTAACTGTGGAATTATTCAGATATTAAAAGTAGAAAGTTCTAAATTGCCTCTGGTGAATACTAAATTTAGCTCTAGTCTGACTAAACCTATTGGGAAATTAGTGAATAAGCATTCTTAAAATTAAAAGAAAATCAAATCCAAATTGAATATCTCAAGACCAAGAAAGAGAACAGAATTGATATTTATAATGTGCTACTGAATTCCCCTCGTCTGATAATCACCTAACATCCAGGATCCCATTTCTTTTTACTGACCCTGGGTCTACCTAAGCTCATTCACACAAATCTTTCCTGTTCTGAGCTGGCCTAACCTAACCCTAATGCAGTGTAAATACAACAACAGTGTAATATACTAACAAAAGAGGCATGGTTAATTAATTGAAAGTCCATACTTGAACTTTTCCTTTTTTGAATTATGGTAACTCATTTTTCTTAAAAGACAGAAATCTGTTTTGGCCTTATATTTGTGGCAATTTTCAAATAGAGATTAATATCTTTCAGGAAAATGATATAAAGAAGGTGCTCCACTAAACATGTGATTATACCTATAATTCCAATTAATGCTACAAAACAAACACATAGAAAGCTTAGGGGATAAAGAAGGGCTGAAAATCTTCAATAAGGCAGTTCAGGGTCAGTTTTTAAACATAAACAAGAAATCTTTTGTAACCATGAAGACTAATAGTTGATATCTATTGATGTTATGCAGGAAAATAAGACGGTTTTTAAAATCGCTTTTGAAGACAAGGACTTCTGGGTCAACCAGTTTTAAGTGGAAAGTCTCACTGAACATTCTGACTCCTGTTATTGTTTATACTTAAGTTTTTTAAAAAGTTATCACCAAAACAGGGTGCTGTAGATTGATAATTTAGATCTTTCAAGAACATGAAAAAATATAAAAAGTTAATGGATTTTTAATTCACATAGTACAAATTTTAAAAAGGTAATTTGTCATTTTTGATCTGACTGCTTATGGGCATGGCAACTATAGAAGAATTATGGTAGAGGATTTGGAAAATGATAGCAAGATGAAATTGGTTTTGAGTCTTAGGTTTTGCATCAACATTCTTTTGTTGTTGTTTGCAGGCTTTATTGCCCTATTCATATTTATGCTTGTCAGCAAATTTCCCTTGGCTACATTCAAAAGGCAGCTGTTCATCCACATTCCCCAAAGAATAAATATATCAAAGCCAATTCTTGGCCCAGGGACATGATCTGATTGTTAGAAGAGTTGCCTGCTTCCTTTTTTTGTGGTACTGGGGATCGAACTCGGGACCTTGCGCTTGCGAAGCAGGCAGGCTGCGGAACCACTGAGCTAAATCCCCGGCCCCCTCCTCCTTTTTAAGAGACTCATAGTACATCACTTGGACCCAGGCAGGTTACATATTTATTTTAAAACTAACTACTAGTGTATTCCAATAGCAATAATACAAAAGAGGATAACCAATATTATAATTTCAAGGCTCAAAGCAGCAGTGAATACAATTATTTAAACACCTCTATGATGCTGAGTATCTACAATAAAATAGAAACTTGTGATAGGTACAACAAATGTGGTACCTTGTGAGAAGCTGTATGCTTAATCAAGAATTTGAAACAGGTATGAGTATTGACAGAACCTGGTTCATGTGACATATGAAGAGGTATTTTGATAAGGGAATACCATGGGCAAAACCATCTTAGCCACAAAGGTTTTCTACCACCGTAGATGAGGATTCAGCTCTCATAATACTCTTTCATTTGCAAAGTAAGAGTGATGACAGGGAGCAGATTGTATAGCAACATTTTTCTTTCTGTCACCTGGCCCACATGAACTGAAAGTGCAATAAGCATAGCCTGTGAGTACTAGAAGGAAGGGATTCAGAGCCACATTCAAAAGGACAATAGAAAGACCATTGTCAGGTGTGTAATTTCAAAGGACAAAGTTATTGAAATGGTAAAGCTTTTAATTGAAAATATCTTTTATTTATTTTTTGATAAAAATGCAGCAACTGTTTAATTTAAAAATGTATTTCAGTAAAAGACACACTGACATTAATCTCCCTCAAAATATCCCCCTCTTACTTTGAACACACTTATCCCATTATTCTTGCCACTTTCTGAAGCAGTTCTGGAAGTCCTTTTTTGCGTGTCTTTAGTTATGCGGTTGTGGCTGCCTTGATGTCCTCAATTTATTCAAAGTTTTTACCATTCATGATCATTTTAACTTTGACGAAGAACTAAGAAGTAGCATAGCACCGTTCCAGTGAATAAGATGAATGAGTACACACTGTAATGTTTTTTAAAAATTAATTTTATTGGTACATTTTAGGTATACAATATAATGACATTCATCATTGGAAATTTGAACCTTTACATAATCTCTCTTGGTTCTT
>NW_004624734.1:21290204-21344022 GCF_000247695.1 Heterocephalus glaber | reverse complement strand
GATGCATTATGTAAAGGTACAATTCCCAATGAGAAATGTAATTGTGTTGTATACCTACAATGTACCAATAAAAGAATTTAATACAAAAAAAAAGAAACAGGCAAATATGAAAAGATTCTTTTCTTAAAAACAAAATTAAGAGGGAGAATTGAAAATAAAGATGGTTAGTAAAATATACTTTTCTATGGTACATTCATAAAATATCCCCAAACTTCTAAAATGACAGACAAGAAATAAAATGTTTTAAAAGAATACGCCTATGCCTGCACAAGTAACCGGAAAGAATGCTACAGACTGACCAGAAAAGCAAAAACTACTGTGATTTTCAATGTACATGGAATTGGAATAATGGAGAAAGAAGACAAGAGCAAACAAAATCTTTTAAAAGGGGCAGGAAAGAATTAGTCGAGGAATGAGCAATTTCAGAGCTTTTCCATCAGCAGTCTAAAAAAATAATTAAAGAATGAGGAGAGGTCAACCACCAGGATAGTTAATTTTACCATTATGCTGATTCAATCAAATTTACTTATTATGAGCAGCGTATGGCTAATATATGCCCCTAGGAAAAATCACAAGTAATCCTTTTAAATAAAACAATAGTATGACAAGAAAGAAAGAGAAGCACAGATTGAAAATACAAGTTCTGCTGACACAGGAGGAAGAAACAAAGGTAGCAAAGTTCCTAGCACCAGACTAAAGGCAGGACAAAGCTCATCTCACATGGGTTCTAACAGAGACTCACTGACTTGATTCTAGGTACAATGTGCAGGACTTGTTCACTTATGTCCCTCAAGAAGAAAGGACTTAATTCCCAGAAAATCACAGACCATTCTTATTTTAAGGATGAGGAAATTGAGACGCAGTCAATTTAAATAACAGCTTAAAGTAACCCAGGTGCTATGTGACAAATTGGAATTTAAACCCAGGCAACATGCTTCCATAGCCTGTAAATCTAACTATATTACATGGAGTCCTTAAATAAGAAAGAAAATGCATTAATGTCCTTTTAGAAATGATAACAAATTATAAAGCAAAATGAGGCAGAAGTTAAACAAGAATTTTTATATAGAAATATTAGGAAATGAAATACTACACAGTTATTCAAATAAAAATGAAATACATGTGATAAATTCTGGATAGGACAAAGCAAATTAGAAAATTAGAAAATGAGAAGTGCTGAGGAATTTATTCAGAACACAGCCCAAAGATGAAGAGACTGTTAAAAGAATACATGGAAGAACAATTATGAATGACAGATTTGAGAGGTTCCAATAACAGGACATTAGGAATTAAAGAGGAAGGAAATAAAGGAAATGTTAGACACATATAAGATGAAATAATGGTTCAGAATCTTCTCTAATTCTACACGTGATAGAGTGGACTGTCTATCTGGGAAATGCTGAGGACATAAGTAAACCACACTCTGGATGTGTCTGAATGGGTCCTGGAGGCGTAAACTTTGAGCTCCACATCTGGTCTGCTGCCCCTTTCTCTCTTGTGCGGTTCCCCTCCTCTGCTCACAACTGCAACTGACTAAGCAGCTTTGTGCTTCCACACCCTCCTACCATCATGCCTTTGTCTTGGGGCCAGTGGACTATGGACTGAATCCCTTGAAATCATGAGCCAAATTAAATTTATCCAACTTTAAATTGTGAGTATTGAGTATTGTTTCCTAGTGACAAGAAAGCTAAATACATCAAGCTTTCCTGGAAGAAAAAGTTATTAAAGGAGTTAAAAAAGAAAAAACCTACATGAGCTTATCAAAGTAAGATCATAAAACACTGCCAAAAACTCTACAATTTTATTTATTTATTTATTTATTTTTGACCGACACATTACTGTTTTTTAATATAATAATTGCATTACATCAAGATTTCATACATGGTAAAATATGGACCTTATAATGATCAAAAGTTTCCAAAAGTATGTACTTGCTACATGTTAAGGTCAAAATATAAGTTAAGGATTTGGTTTTCTTCTTTTGTTTTTGTTGTTTTGAATTTATATTAAATGTTTTTTTTAAAGGCTGTAACATGAAAAAAGCACAGATTACATTATGATGACCAAGGCAGTGCTCTACACGACAGAAATCAAAACAAAACAAATGTATACAGTAAATATACTAGTGCTGAACACAGTACTTGAAATTTAACCCAAGCTGCATATGCATAAAATGATCTGACTACAGGATTATGCAAAATAAATTTTTTTAGAACACCACAATGTCAACCATTCTGACTATAAAGTGACTTATTCCCCCAAAGAGTATTTTGAGACAATTTCTGTATGACATTAAAAGAACTGACATAACACTTAAATACTACAAAAATAGTTGAAAACATATTTGTAATGCAGTTCTCTATAAAATATACAGTTAATCTTATTACTTAAAAAACTGAAAAGCAAAAGACCACCCTAAATAATGGTGAAAACCTCAACAAAGAAAAATGCTCATCATTTGGATATCATTGGCAAAAAACTGATAAGATTTTGTCGAGGGGAACAAGGAAGGTATCTAATGAAGTCATTCATGTAAAGTTTGTTCAAAAATGTTCATAAAGTTGTAAATTTCTGCTTGTAACATCTTAAAATATTATACCATGAACACACTTTCTACTATTTAACTGGAAGACAAAAGAATATCTTGAAGAAAGTATTTCTCAAAATGAGGTTCAAAAGTCCAAAAGAGTTCTAATGTGGGCTCAGTAATAAACATGGTAAACACACACCCTGGGTGATTATTCTACACTCTGAAATGCCCTACGGAAAAGAGCAACACTTAAAAGTGAGATCCTAAACATATTTCTGACATGTTAGAATTCTCTATAAGTTTATGTTGTGAATACTGCTTTTTGTTTTAAAACAAGTTCCAGGCACTAAGAGAAATGTACATGCCTCGGAAATGAACAGGAGAATGTCTATAAACATTTTCCTTTGATGTTTTCATTAGTTTCAAACTAAATTATATGAAGAAAAAACAATACATGAGTACAAGCTTTGGAAAAGTAGTATTTCTCATGAAATGGGGCATTAAAATGGTTAAAAGATAATTTCTTAAATGTTTACAAATTTTAAATCATTCTGAATTTAAAACTAGATCATTAACTAAAATTAGGGTGCTATATATCATCCTTCTGTTTCAGTATCATTTTTATGCCAAGGATGTGAAAGGTAACCATCATCATCTAAATGTAAATAAGTTATAATGGTACAATCTTAGTTTAATTTAATTTTAGTTAATGATCTAGTTTTAAATTTAGAACAATTTAAAATTTATACATTTAATAAATTATCTTTTAATCTTTTTCAGATGCCCCATTTCATGAGAACTATTACCTTTCCAAAGCTTGTAGTCGTATATTGTATTTTCTTCATATAAAAAAGATAGAAGTATATGTATCTTTATTCACAATTGTTGGTATTTTTTGCATTTTCCTGAAGATTATATAAACTGACCCCAAAAGGTGGTCAGTTTCAAAAGTGTGGTTGGAGAGAAACTAGCACAGGTAAGATATTTTACTGAAAAGACAAATTGTTTTCTTGTATCATGAGTAAAAAGAAAAAATATTAGGCATTATGTCCCACTCAACAAATGGAATGTATATACAAGTGTGGTTAACAAGCAATTGCCTCATTGTTATTTAAATCAGTTCATAAAAATCTAATCTATGAACAAAAAATTCCATATTCTCTACTATAGACTATAAGAATCAAGTATTATATCTAAATATAGCTTCAAAACAATAAATTAAAATTAGCTTTCAGACATCTCTGAAATGGTTAATTCTATCTAGGCTGGTAACAAGTTTTTCCAAGCATTAAATGGGAACATAAACAAAATGCATAGTTGAAAAATGGGGATCAGACCCCTTCTTCTTCATACATTGTATGATGATTGATATACTCAAAACCTGCAAATTCATATCCATCTAGCTCCCTCACGATGTCATTATCACCTGGGGTGAGCTGGACAGGTTCATTAGTAAATTCAGGATCAAAGTTGTCCGAACCGAATTGCTCAGATATTTGGTTTAAACAGAGGCACCACCTGCTTTTGCTCCATCATGTCCCAGTCCATATTTTGAAAGAATGGATGCTCCTGAATATCAGCAAAGCACCTGTGAGGATGACAAACCAGTTGTTCTTTTGGGTCCTTGTTCAGAAAACCCTCTAGGACACTAGCAGCTTGTACAGACAGAAAACGAGGTATGACAATGTCTCTTTCCAAAAATTACTTGCAAGACATGCTCTATTGAGTTTTCATAAGGGTTATCAGAGCTCTCATCAAGATGGAATGGAGACTTTCCAATCATCTTGATATATATCATGACTCCAAGATTCCACCAGTCCACACTGAAACTGTAATCTTCCCTTCTTATAAATTCTGGAGCCACAAAATTAGGAGTGCCACAGAAAGTGTGGGTTGTGTCTCCTGGCTGTAAGCCTTCCTCACACAAGCAAAAATTGATGAGTTTAATGTGCCCTTCTGAGTCTAGTAATACATTTTCTAATTTTAAAATTCTGTAAAGTATTCCTTGCCGATGAAGATAGTTGACTGCTAAACTGACCTCTGCAGAGTAAAACCTAGCATGTTCTTCAGGAAGCATTCTTTGTTGCTGCACATGAAACAGTAGATCTCCCCCACTGACATAGTCTAGAACAAGGAACAGTCTGCTTTCTGTCTGGAAGTAAGCATACAGTCCAACTAGAAAAGGACAATTGGATGCCTGCTCTAGAATGAGCTTCTCTCTCTGTATCCGATCAACGCTGACATGCTCTTTTTTCACTGCTTTCATTGCACACATACGACTTGATTCTTTCTGTTGGACTAACAGTATTTTCCCATAACTTCCTCTACCAATAACTCGGAACAAATCAAAGTCCTCAAGACCTAAACCAGATGAAGCTTTGCCACTTTCCTCGGTGTTCCCTGCCTCATTCTCTTCATCAACTTGTTCTAAAGCCTCATGAGTTGAAAGGTTATGTGGGATCGCTGTGTGTGCTGGGTCTGAAGCCATGGATGATGGATCGACTGGCATCGTGGGCTCTGATGGTAAAGAATGCTGCCCACACTCAACTGTGACAAGTTTGTGGCATTTCTTGTGAACTGAGAGTTTGCAGCTGGTGTACTTATACACCTGGCAGTCAAGTCCCCCCCTACACGGTCTGTGCAGACAGCACAGTGAGCTCGCCTGCTGAAGCGTTTGGCCTGAAAAGTGTGGTCATTCACATAATACAGCTTTCTCCAGCAGCCTGCGGCTGTGGTGGATGGATTTCTCTTCTCTTATTCAGATTTCCACCATAAAAAGTACCTTAATATAAACGTAGAAAATTTGGAAGATCATAGTTATAGCACATTATTATCCAATTGTGAAAAAGGCCTTTAATAAAAGGCTATGAGATTACATGCATTAGTGTATCTAACCTACAAAAATGAGAAATAAAACATCAGATATGCAGTGATATTATAAAACATCAAATAGTTCCATATGCTAAAAGCAACCATGCATCATTTATCAGCCCCCAGTGCTTATACCTACCCACCCTCATTTTAATTGATTTTTGTAAATATCTAATAGAAAACAAAAATATAAACATTAAACTATTATTTTAAAAAGATTTTTATCAGTGAGACAAATTCTATACTTTTTAATCTTACTATAATTTTCAGTGGAGGTGACCTTGAGCTATAAGAGAATTTACTTTTTTGTTGTTATTACTTTTAACTTCTACTAAACCAAAGAATCCTTACTTAAGCCAATAGAGGAAGAGTACAATTATTGGGTGGCTCTTTAGAATACTGTGAATAATAAGATGAATTGTAGACCCAGAAAAGTGTACAGGTTTGCCATAGACAACTATTTCCAATATTTTATCAGATAATAGGTTATCAATTATTACATACTTTAAAGACAGAAAGCTAAATATTTTCAATAGAAAAATCAAATATCTATAAAATCAAATATCTATAAAAGGTGGTGCATTGATCTGATTAAGTCTTTTTTAATTAAACATGGAGACTGAGGATTACAGTTCATTGCTCTATAGTTAAATGGCTTGAATGGCAGCTAAGTAGTACAGAAAATCTTTAATAAATGCTGACTTCTCCTATATCTCCATGAGTTACACATGGTTTGTGATGAATAAAAATACAAGACAGACACATTTAGGGAAGATTATCAAACCTAAACTCAATGTAGACATTCTTTAACTTTGTGTCATAGAACACAATCACTGTCTCTATGAAAAAACAGGACCGAGAGACTTTTCTATTTGTTATAAGTAATTAAAAGTTAAAATCCCCTTTCTGGGCCAAAGAAAAGCTATGAGAATAAACAGGACCAAGCAGGCAATCTACTAATAACAAACTAAAAAGTGGTGGCCATGTCAACAATGCAGACAAACTCACCACTCTTTTGGCCAGCTGGGTAAACTGAATGCTTTATTTTAATGAGCTGTGGAGAAAGCTTGATTGATTACAGGTGGTGTTGCTTTATGGCCTACTGTTCACAAATCACTGAACTCCTTATTGTATTGTCTGTATACAGTAATCTGTTTTCCTCTACTTGATTTTTTTGGGCGGAGCAGAAGGGACAGGTTGGGGGGATTATATATCTTCCAAATTATTCTCACATATCAATACTGACAGGCTTTTGAAGTTTAAAACCACCTTTCACAATTGCAGTTTGATAAAAGCAAAAGTAGAGATTTACAATTAAGAGATGACCTATATAAATACTGACCTTAAAGTCTAGTGGCATGCCTATCATAAATTACACAATTTAAGCTTATTTTTCTGGAAATATCAATAGGACATATACCCTAGTTACTTGATGTAAAATAATCAGTTCTATAGAATTCATTAAATATACAGATACTCAAAATAGTAAGAAACAGTTTTTAAAATAATCTTCATAAGAAACATAGAAGACTTCTCTGAAGTTCATCATCATTAACAAATGTTAAGATAGTAACCAGCAAAATAAAGTAGACTGAAAGTGTACAGAAAAAATGTTTTTAAAACAGAAATGCTAATACTTTACTCAGCATACTAAAATATTTGTGGAAATTTCATTTCTATAGAGAATCCAGAAAGATAATGAAGAAACAAATAAATAAATCCAATATAAGTAACTCTTTTTAAGCAAAATACTCAGCATGCATATATATATTAGAAGAAGGCAAAACAATTGTGAACCACATATATCTTAAAGTTCCAATGCTTTTAAGACTTTTCTAGATGCCCTGTTTTTCACTAAAGAGAGTGCCAGTACATGCCCACTAAAGTCACATCTGAGGTATTGCTTATTATTCCATTTCTTCTAAATGTTCTCTAACCTCTAAACCAATTGGTTAGGTTCATTTTACCAGAACACACTATGCTTTCTAACAAGCAATGTGAATTTCCTCATCCAAAAGAACTACAGCATCCAGGAAAAATATTTTAATAATATAAAAACTAAGCAAAAGTCTACAGGTAACACTTTTTTGCATAATCATTCCATTCAAGTTTACAAATTAAGTGAAAATTATCAATAGCAATTTAATTCCCTTTTCTCAAAATATGTTTCTAAACTCAAAGTTAAAAATCTATGTTGCAAAGAGTTTTATATTTAAAAACAAAGTGTGTAATGTGAGAAATCTTGGAAAAGACAGATAAATGTTTGTGTATTGCAAGACTGATATAATAGCACTTCTTATACTTGGGCAGTTTTCTACCTAGAATCTATTTTAGGACCCTGATTAAAAATAACAGGGAAATTTATAGACAGAGCAAAAATTAAAAATTATCATTCTACTGGAAGAGTTATATAATTATAAACCATTTTAAAACAAATCCATTCTGAAATTATAAAGGAATCCTTTGTGGTATTTGTTTGTACAATTAAAGGAAGCCAGAATGTTCATTAAAGGAAATATATTATCGTTTCTTGCCTCAGTAAAACTATTGTTTCATTAATGAGCTGATAAGCATTGTAAATATGCATTAAGGCAAAAGAATATTCCACTCAGAATGTAAAATTGCTTACAACCTACAATTCTGGCCCACCACTGATTTTCCTGGAGATATGTATCCCTTTATTTTCTTTTATTTCTTTTACTTTTTTTCAAGCAGCAGAATGCTAGAAAAGATGAACTCCTAGAAAGTCTCAGAAATTAATTAATAAGCTCAAAAAGTATGCTATATTTCTGCAAAAAAACAACAAATAAAGGATTCTGAATAATTGGTCCTTCATAGGAAATAATACATCTGACTGGCAAACTCTGAAACAATTCAGCAGAGAAAATAAACAGGGTTCTGAAAAAGAAGTCAAACCATTTTCTTTTACCTACACATAAGAATTTTTAGGGAATTTCCTGAATATTCATTCTAATTTTTTTCCAGTTTTAAAACCATACTTTTTTGGCATAGAGAATTGGTAAAAAGCAAAATGAATTAGAATAGCTGAGATCTAATGATGAATTTGACACATATCAATTGTGTGATCTCTAAACTTAAATCAAAGAACAATTGAAAAGATTACTAAAAATAATGAACTATCCTTGGTGTACAATAAACAGTCAAAAATGAATAGTTAATGTAACGATTATTATTTCTGTAATTCATTACCATTATGACTCTTATACAGAGATTTTAGAGATCACATCATAAAAATTTTCCATTCTTGCTCACCGATAAATGAACCAACCTAAAGTGCTGAAATTCTGTAATACATTCCATGACTGCTGCAAAATACAAGGAAAGGATCTGAAAATATTCAATATCAAATGTAAAACATTTTAGTACAGGTTACATAAAATTTATAACAACTTAATTTTCGTCTCCTTATAATGACATTTTTTATTGAAGTTTTAGAAAATCTCTCAATAGTTTTAAGTGAAGAAAACCTATGCCACGAAATGTGTGTATATACATTTTATATTTATATATGTATGTATGAACAGGAGAAAAAAAGCAATATTTTAGCCTAACTTGCTTTATTTCCAATATTTATACAGGTACTGAGGTAATTTTATTACAAAGAAGTCACAATCACAAATAGCTCAACCATCTGAGGTCTTCTTTAATATTTTTCTACATAAAATGACTCAAATATCTTGCTCCATTACTTGAATGCAATATACAGGCACAGTTTTCCATTAATATATAAAGATTCTATTGTGTGTAGCACGTTACATCTTGTTTAAACCACAGACGTATAATAATGATCAAGTGGTTAATCTCATTCCTCCTTACTAAGTTATAATGACCACAACTCCTTTTAACATTCATGGATTCTATACATGGATTTTATATTTTAATTAATCATTCTTTCTCATTTATTGAAAAATTCAACACACACAAAAATAAAAATTATAATAAAACGGCTTGCTATTCATTGTGTTAAGGGATATTTAAGTCTTTCTTATCTTGCTACTATGAATGATGATTCTATGAACACTTTTGTAACATATGACTCATTAGACTTATTTTGAGTAATACGTAAGATTAATAAAACAGGAAATGTTGTTATTAAAACATATAAAATAATAAAATGTTTTCAAGAAAAAAATGGACAAATTTAGCTTACCCAAACAATTTCTGATAGTGGTAATCCATATCCAAGCACTTGACTATGTAAGATATAAATTTATGCTAAAAGGCAGTAAAATTGGATTTCATTATCTAGTAACAATTACATCATATATATATATATAAATATATATACTTCTTCCTTTGCTTATTGTACCTATGTGTCCTTTCTTAAAGGTCTACAAGTTTTTTGTCCATCTGTGACTGAATTGTGTCTATTACTGATATGCAGGAATTGAATTATTCTTCATATTAATCCTGGGTAATTTAAATTTTAGAAACAACCTATAAATCTGAAACAACCTACAGAATTGGAGTGAATATTTGCAAACCATATATCTGACAAGTGGTTAATATCCAGAATATATAAAGAACTACAAAAACTTAATAGTGCTCTTCCCACTGCTCTACTTCCTGGCTGCCATGAGATGGCATCTTAAATTAACATCCCCAGGAGACTTTCAGGAAGAATGATGGAGTGGTAAGCAGCAGCAAATTAGCGTCTCTGAAATCTGGAGTCCAGACACTGGAATATAGCAATATATGGAAGAGAAGAAAGAGGGCAGTGGGCCCGTGGGACCCAGCAAGGATCTGAAGTGAGAATTAGAGCCCATGGGGAGACCGAAGAGAGGGATCTTAATGCCATGGAGGGAGGTGGTAAATGGTCCTTTCTTCCTAAATCATAGCTCATGGTATGAGAGAGGTGGCTTAAACCTACAGAGGCATAATGACACAAGTGCCTCCAGAAGGCTCCATGGAGAAATGCACCAGTGGAACAGGGCAGGGGATGCTACACGATGTAATACCTCCTGAGTGATTCGGACTCAAACATCCCCAGAAGGTGACAGACCAGTCACCATTTTAGAAATTGTCCAACTGAACCCAGGACTCAAAGCAACAGTGGGTTGGCTCCATCTCAGTCCTCCCTGTGTCACGGTGAGGTGAACCTATGGGAGACACCCAGGGTCAAGGGGCTGAGTTCAAGATGGCAAGAGCCACCTAGAGTGTTGTGGGCTGAAGAACATGGGTCACAGCCTCACAGCCAGAAACCGGGATCAGCATTGAAAATGCAGGTTTGCTGGGATTATCCTCAACATAACTCTAGTTCAGGCTGGCTGGGATCAATCAACAGAGATCTGGACTCTGTCTGTCCCTGTTGTTGACCAGTGAGAGCAGATACACACCCTGAAGTAGACATTTTTTTTCTTTCTTCCTTCCTTGTTTTTCCTTTTGTTTGTTCTCGTTTTTATGATGTGAACATTATTTCTAGTTCTTTGTTGTTGTTCTTTTGTTC
The DNA here is from genome assembly GCF_000247695.1 of Heterocephalus glaber. The sequence continues at coordinate 21,333,154 of NW_004624734.1, read as the reverse complement.
TTTTCTTCTTTCTTTTTCTTCCTTCGTTTCCTACTGTATTTTTCACCATTTATCTTTCAGCCTTGCTTCTAATCTCTTTCACTTCTATTTTTCTATTTTTTCCTGTTAACTCTTTTAAATTTTCTCCTCTGGGAGTAAAATCACTTTGTTGAGGAGATATTTACTATACACTAGTTTCTGGTTCGTTTTAGATTTTGTTAAATAACTATAAAACTTGTTCATAAGGTTAAAGGTGCCAAGTGATATTAGAAATAATTTCTGAGATAAAGAGATGATGAAGGTAATGAAGAACATGGTTAGTGAATCAAGAGTAGATAGAGATTTTTAAAAATAGAGATTAGGAAAATGGTGAAAGCCATGATGACCTAACATAGGAAAGAAATGGAATCCATGAAAGAGTTCAAATAGATATCCAGGAAATTAAAAATTCTACTGAAAGTATACAAAGCATAATGAACCGATGTGAGGACAGAATATCAGATCTAGAAGACACATTTGCAGGGAGCAGTCATGAAAAGAAAAATTTCATAAAAATACCAAGGGACCACAAAAAATCAATCTAAATGATGTAAAGAAGATTAACATAAGATTGATTGGAGTCATTGAAAAAACAGGATATATTGTAAACAATATAAGCATAGAAAAAGAATTTGATATAAAGAAAAGTGGAGCATATAGAACTGTAATTAGCCACGATCAGAAAAAAAAATACACCAAGGCATATAACAATCAAGATTCTAAACTTCAACACAAGAACAGAATATTAAAAGCTGTTAGAGAGAATAATCAAATCACCTATAAAGGAAAGCCCATTAGAATCACAGCAGGCTGCTCAACACAAATACTTAAGTCAAGGAGAGCTTGGAGTGAAGTACTACTTCAAGTGCTAAAAGAAAACAAGCTACAACCCAGATGTACTCCACAAAAGTATCTTTCAAAATTGATGGAGAAATAAGATACTGTCATGACAAAGAACAACTGAATAAATTCATGACTATGAAAATAGCACTCCAAACTGTTCTGAAGAATATTCTAGATAGAGATAAGGAAGACTACAATTCCATGAACCCCAATAGAATGACTCCACCAGGTAAGGCAAGTAATTAAACGGGGAAAGAAAAGGGAAACAACAATAGGAAAATTATATTACAAAGTTAAGTCAATACATATCCATTGTAACCATCACTATAAATGCTCTCAATTCACCAATGAAAAGAAAGACTGGCAGAATGGATCGATAAACAACATCCAACAATATGCTGCATACAATAATCACATTTAACTCAAAAGGAAATTCATGACTAAAATTCAAAGGCTGAAAAACAATAACCTGTATGATAGGAAACCAGAAAAAAGCAGAGGTAGCTATTCTATTTACAGACAAAGTGGATTTCAATCCAAGACTGATCAAGAAAGACAAAGGTCACTACATCCTTGTTAAGGGAACAATACAAGAGTAAGAGAAAACAATCATAAATATATATGCACCAAATACCAGCACAATCAACTATATAAAACAAATATTAACAGACATGAAAAAATCAAACAAGTACTAATACAATTGTAATGGGACATGAATACACCCTTTTCACAAACAGACAGATCAACTAGGGAAAAAAAAAAATCAACGAAGAAATATCAGGACTGAACCAGACCTTTGAATAAATACTTTCACCAGAATACACATTCTTCTGAGCTGCATGCAAGATGTTCTCCAAAGTAGACCGCATACAAGCTCATAAAACATGCTTAACTAAATGCAAAGGAACTGAAATTATCGCATGCGTATAAGACTATACTGCAATGAAAATGGAAATCAATGACAAAAGAAACCACAAAAACTGCATAAATATGTGGAAATTAAATAACACCCTCCTGAATAATCAATGGATCACAGATGAAATTAAAGAAGAAATTAGATGGCTTCTACAATTAAATGATAATACCAATACAATATATAGGAACTTCTCAGACACAATGAAAGCAGTCCTACAAGAGAAATTCATAACAGTAAATTCCCATATCTGAAAAACGGAGAGAGCTCAAATAAACAACCTAATGTTGAGCCACAAGAGTCTAGGAAAAAAAGAGCAAGTCAAGCCCAAAGCTTGTATGAGGGAAGAAATTATAAAGATCAGAGCAGAAATTAATGCAATTGAGACTAAGAAAACAACACAAAGAATCAATCCATTCAACAGTTGATTCCTTGAAATATTAAATAAAATTGACAAACCCTTAGCTAACCTTATCAAAAAAGAAAAGACTCAAATCCATGCAATTAGAAATGAAAAGGGTGAAATCACAAGGGATCTTGAAGAAATAGAGAAGATCATCAATAACTACTTCAAGAACCTGTATTCTAATAACATGGAAAACACAGAAGAAATGGACATATTCCTAGATACATATGAAATACCACAACTAAATCAAGAAGATATAAAAATTCTAAATAACTCAATATCAATGAATGAAATTGAAGCTGTAATTAAAAACCTACCCATCAAGAAATGCCCAGGTTATGACAGATTCACTGCTGAATTCTAAAAGAAATTGAGACAAGATCTAAAAGATACCCTTTGTTCCTGAGTAGAAAGAATCAATATAGTGAAAATGGCCATACTTCACACTAGGCCTCAAACTCTTTAATGAAATTGAAAGGAAAGTAATATTCCCAAACTCATTCCTGTAAGCAAGCATTATACTGGTACCAAAACCAGAGAAGAATCCAACAAAACTAGAGAACTACAGACCTCTCTTCCTACTGAACACAGAAGCAAAAATTCTCAAACATAATGCAGCAAATCATCAAAAAGATTATATACCATGATCAAGTAGGATTCATTTCAGGGATGGAGGGATGGATCAACACATGCAAACAAATAAATATAATATAATTACAGTACCAAGGACAAAAACCACATGATCTTCTCAATACACACATAAAAAGTATTAAACAAAAGTCCAACACGCATTCACGATAAAAACCCTACAGAAAATTGGAATAGATGGTCTTTATCTCAATCTGACAAGAGCCATCTCTGACAAATCAATAGCCAACATCATACTTGACAGTCAAAAACTGAAAGCTTTCACTGTAAAATCAGGAACAAGACAAGAACTTCCACTATCACCACTCCTATTCAATATAGTTCTGGAAACACTAACCACAGCAATTAGATAAGAGAAATAAATAAAACAAATATGGATAGGAAAGGAAATAGTTAAATTATTATTAGTGGCTGATACGATATTCTACACATAAAACCCCAAGAACTAGAGCAAAGGACTTCAAGATTTAATAACCAAATTCAATAGTATAGCTGGATACAAAGGCAAGCCTAAAAATCAGTAGCATCCCTGCACACAAATAACATATCACTGAGAGAGAAATTAGGAAAACCATACCTTTCCCAATAATATTAAAAAAATAAAATACTTAGGAATAAATCTAATGAAGGAAATAAAAGACCTTTACATTGAGAAATATACTGCTCTGAAAAAGAAAATCAAAGATATCATAAAATGGAAAGATACTTTTTGTTCCTGAGTAAAAAGAACCAATAGAGTGAAAATGGCCATACTTCCAAAATTATTGCACAGATCTAATGCATTCCCAATCAAAACACCAGCAACATACTTCACAGAATTAGAGAAAACAATCCTAAAATTCATTTGAAACCAGAAGAGAACTAAAATAGCAAAAGAAACTGTGGACAACAAAGGCAAACAAGGGGCATCACAATCCCTGACTTGAAAATATACTACAAAGCTACTGTGATAAAAAACAGCATGCTAGCAAAGAAGAAAAAAAAAGATCTGAGGATCAATGGAACAGACTAGAAGATGCAGAAATAACTCCAAACACATTGAGACACCTTATCTTTGACAAAGGAGCCAAACACCTTCACTGAAAGAAAGCCTCTTTAATAAATGGTGCTGTGAAAACTGGCTTTCCACACACTAAAGATTAAAACTAGACCCATATCTCTCACTATTCACTAAAATAGAATCAAAATGTATCAAAGATCTAAATATTAAAACAGAAACACTAAATCTGTTGGAAGACAGAATAGTTAGAACTCTTGAAAACATAGGTATAGGCAAAGAATAAAACCGCAATCATACTGGAAATACTACAAAGAATCAACATGTAGGATCCCACCTTATTAAGAGCTTTTGCACAGGAAAAAAAAAAACCAACAGAGTGAAGAGATAACCCACAGAGTAGGAAAAAAATTTTATCAGTTGTTCCTCAAAGGACTACAATCTAGAATATATAAAGAACTTAAAAAACTCAGACCACCAAATTAAAAGACACAATCCAAAATGGGCATATGAATAAACATTTCTCAGAGGAAGAAGCAGAAGCACCAAATAAACATGAAAAATTGTTCAACATCACTAGTCATTCAAGAGATGCAAATTAAAACAACATTGAGATTCCATCTCACTCCAGAAAGAATGGCTATTATCAAGAAATCAACCAATAATAAATGCCAGCAGGGTTGTGGGAAAAAAGGAACCCTTCTCTACAGTTGGTAGGAGTGTAGACTGGTGCAACCACGATGGAAATCAGTGTAGAGATTCCTCAAAAAACTAAAACTAGAGATTCCATTTGACTCAGCTATTTCTCTTCTTGGTATCTTCTCAAAAGAATTAAAAGCATCATACCACAGCAATATATGCACATCCGTTTATAGCAGCACAATTTGTAATAGCTAAATCTTGGCAACAGCCCAAATGCTTAACAATGGATGAATGGATAAAGAAGAGGTGTTTATTCTACAATGGAGTACTACCCTGCCATAAGGAAGGATAACTACGAGACATTACTAAGTAAATGGGTGTACCTTGACACTACATTCTTAGGTGAAATAAATCAGACACACATTTAAATACCCCACTGTTTCTCTGGTGTGAGAAACTGAAGGAATAAATATGTAGCAAATGTATAATAGACATTGGAAAATATGAAGAAAATGTGAAGGGGTACAAGGGAAAAGAGAGGACGAAGGGAAAAAAAGAATAAAAGAAAAAAATGCTTTGATAAATACGAAGGGGAAGAGGGGTTGAAAGGAAGTGAGGGGGTTGGGAAAAAACTATCAAGATATATTATATACAGGTACAAATTCCCTATGATGAAAGTGATCATGATGTAAATCTAAAATATATCACTAATCTTCAGGGAAATGCAAATAAAATCACAATGACAGATCATCTCACTAAAGCAAGAATAATCATTACCAAAACCATAAAAGATAACAAATGCTAAAAAGATTATGGAAAAATGGAAACTTTTGTAGAGTGTTGGTGGGAATGCAAACTGGGTCAGCCAGGATGGAGAAGAAATGTATCTCTACCCTAAAGGATTTCACAGTCTAAGTTGCAGGAGATCAAGCAATGTCAAGCTAAACTTTGGAAACATCAATGGAATGAAGCTTAAAAAGTGAACCTAGTAGGACCATAAATACGAGAAAAGAGACTGGAGATTTAAGAGAGCAAGAGCAGTGGCAGAAATTCTAGATTACTAGACATAATAGATATTTTTAAATCAATCTCAAATTCCAGTGAGCAATACAGGAGATAGAATAATACTTAAATTAAAAATCACTCAAAAGCATGCTAAATATATTTAACTCTTACTATGCATACATAACAAAATAGATTTTAAGAAGTTTAAATAATCTTAGGTTAATGTGTATATGTGTGTGTATAGATATATACTTTGTAAACAAACAAGTATATGTATGTGATTTTATATGAAAGGCTTCTATAAAAAATTATTTTCTAAAATATGTATTATATAAAAACATTTCAAAATTAAAAGTCTTAATTTATGCATTCATCAATTAAATTTTATATAATACAGTGAAGGATTATAAGATTAAGTCTAGTGTCTTCATAAGCTATATCCATTTAAAAACCATATAATAACTTAGGAAAAAATTCGAAGTTAACAATTTAGATCTATGAATGATTCCGTGCAGTACAGTATACAAAGCAGGCCAATCTTGAAAAAATTAGCCATCTTTCTGTTTTAACATCTTCTACTTACTATTATATTAACAAAGTGGTACGGTGAACATATTGTTCCAAGCTTGTGAAATAAAGGGCTTAATGGTTTAAATTAGGTTTATTGTTTCCAACTACTGTATTTTATGCTTATGGCTGATAGAAAACAGTTTGGCAGCTACATATTCTCACTTAATTTAATCAGAAAAAGCATTTGAGGCCAACTAGCTCAGAATTTGGTGCTATGTAGTTAAAGATCCAGCAATGACTAGGCCTGGTGTGGACAGTTCATCACAAATGAACCTTTTCCCAAATATTTAAAGTACAACAGAAAAACAAACAAAAACTAAAATAAAATTTACATCACATTTTACCCTTGTGTAATAGGTAATATGTTTCCTTTCCTGTGTATGTAATCTTAAAACAATATATAAATAATCCAAATTTGCTATCAACAAATCCAACTAATGATTTATACCTTATACCTCATTAAATAAATACTAATTTGTGACTTTCTCACTTTTACTGAATTGACATTGATCATGAATGTACTTTAGAACTGAAAATCATTTCATTATATAGTGTCCTGATATACTGCACTATTAAATGAAAGATGCTAAATAAGATGAATTAGAGGGTCAGAATTTTTTAAATTCATTAAAAATAAATATCTCATGTTAAGAGCACAAATTTAGTTTAAATGTTAGCCACAGAATTTGAAAATGCAAATAAAAGAACAAACATGATCTTACTAATTATCTGTGGTAAATGGCAATATTGTTTTTTCTCTATCACAACACAGATCTACCTCAACAGTACAGTATTAAATATGCCCACAAAATTTTATATATTCAGATAGAACATATACTATGACATGTATAGTATCATCTTCACTTTGAAACCAGTATTAATCAGAAATTTTGTGCTAAAATCCACAGATCAATAAATGAAGCTCTGAGTAATTCTTAAGTTCCTGGCTTTTCCAAGGTCATTGAGAATGCATTTACTTTCTTTTCTTAAAAGGGGCAAAATTTACTTCAAAAATTACTATAAGCTGACAAAGACAAATAATATTTACAAAGAGTTAATTCTCCATTTAGTGAGAAGAAATGGTAGTGATGAGCAGACATGGAGGAAAAAAAGAATATTATGGGCAATCCCGTATCTTAGTTGAACCACAATCTTCTTCCCTCAGTGTGAGGTTAGACTTGAGAGAAAGAGCTACAGCTATAATGACAGAAACACCTACCACATCCTCATCTTACCAACAGACATCAGCAACAAGTCCCTGGATAATTAAGGCTAAAGCCTGGCAAGGAGAGAAAGGAAGGAAGACACTGGTTTGTTCTCTTACAAACATTCAAGACCCTCTAAGTTTTATAAAATTCGAACTTAAATATTTCACCAAAAAAGAAAGTCACTTATTCACTAAACCTTCATAAAAAGCTAAAGCACTCACTCCATACAACAAGAGTTGAACCAAATTACAGTTTTTGGAGGTCAAAACAGTTCCACCTAGAATCCAAGAATATTAAAAATTATGATTACTAAAGAGTTTTTAAACATGATGCATTTATTGCTAAGACATATTAGAATTTTTTAAATTTCCACACCTAGAAATATTTAAGAAAAGTTTATAACTGTCAAATTAGGACGTATCATCAAAAATTGTATATATTATCACAGGATGAAAGGCAAACTAAATACAACACAAATAAATAAGACTATCTTGCTATGGACATACACAAGGTACATGCAAACAGTCCCCAAAGATAAACTGTTATAAGTGATTATCCACTGAGAAGAGTTTGCAGACAGCAGATGAAAATTGGATTTAGGACAGGATAGTTTGTTAAAACACAAAAACTGATCAACTGACAGAAAAGATGAGGACGCAGGATCTGGCCGGATGGAAGTACTAAATGTTGTTAAACAGGACTAACAAAATAGCTAGAAAATTGGTAGAGCCAGGAGAGAAGTAAATAGAGAAGTTCAGTCATATAAAAAAATTTCAGAGTTAAATATCATAGATATTAATCATACTTGAAAACCAACTTCGATTAGTCACCTCTGTGTTTTAGACAAACTATGCCTATCAACTAAAATGAACCTATAAATTCCATTATTCAAACAATGGCTATCACATTAGATGACACCAAGGGATATGTACTCTGACTATGAAAAATATAAGCAGGTAAAATTCACATGAACATTGACATTAAGATCACAGATTTAGGAGAAAAGTCAAATGGTCAGATGAATATAGAATTTGGGGAACAGGTAAAATTGAAATCATAAAGCAATTCCTCATCTATATCTAATTAGTTATTAAGTGGTATTAATTATTCCAGACTGTACTATTCACAGTGTGATCTCAGGCAACAATAAATTTTATTCAATAAATATTTCACTGTATTTTTGGAGACTTCATATTTCTATTTATGAAAAGACATACGTGGATTAGATAATCTCTAGTGATGCTTGCAGATATGAAATGACACGAGTCTGAGTAGGCCTCCACAGTTTTTCTCTAGATCTCCACTGGATACTCTAGATTTCTACTGGATAAGGAAAGTTTGCTTTTGTGTGGCTATGAAATTCCCCTGAATCCTTTCCAGCAAGGTTTTGTATCTTTCTCCAATTAAGGAACACAATATCACACTGACCAAAGTCAGTGTTTGTCATTCCTAGTGTCCATTTGAATCACTTAGATATCTTATTAACATGCAGATTCGAATTCAGGAGACCTGGGATGCAACATGAGAGTGTACATTTCTAACAAGCTCTGTAGTAAAACATGTGCTACTGGTCCATGGACCACATTTTTGAGTAGCATAAAGTATTTCAGAGGTATCAGTGGCTTTCAAAAGGGTCTATACTAGCTGTTTAAAATCAGTAAGGCAGTTTTTGTTCAAATGGGAAGGGGAACAAAGAAGGGGGAAGGGAGAAAGGAAACAAAGGAAAAGGAAAAAAAGAAATAGAAGGAAAAGAGTGGAAACAAAGCTTTTGTAAATAAGCAGGGGAACAAAGGTTGAAGGGGGGGTAATGGGGAAAAAAGAAGAATCAAAACATATTATGTACAGGTACAAATTCTCTACAATGAATATACACATTACGTATATCAAAAGTGTACCAATAAAATTTGGGGATTGTTTTTGGTTTTTGTTGTTTTTGTTTTTGGTACCGGAAATCGAACTCAGGACCTTGTGCTTGTGAGGCAGGCGGCGGACCACTGAGCTAAATTCCCGGCCCCCAATAAAATTAGTTTTAAAAAATAAAATCAGAAGGCAATAATTTGAAAGTATGATCACAGTCTACATGAAATCTAGAACATATTTACCAGTTTCAACATGTTTTCAAGTCTCCTGTAACAAAGATGTGATTTCCTTTCTGCTGCCAATATTTCAATTTCTGGCCATAATTTAAGAATATCAATTAGAAAGGAAATCACATCAACATGCCATTTGTAGAGAGCTCAGAGAATACATATAGATTCTAAGTAGATATTTTTGTAGTTTATTCTTTGATGCTACAACAATATCAGAGATTAGGTTAATTATAAACAACAGGTTTATTTGATTCAAGGTTCTGGAGGCTGGGAAGTCCAAGATCAAAAGGCTACATTTGGTAAGGGTCTTCTCACTGCATGCTTTCTTATGCATCATAACAGAGCAGAAGAAAACACTTTATGAGAAAGCACAAAGGAAGGAAGAACAAAAGGGGTTCAATTTCCCTTCCTTCTTAACTAACCCATTCCAACAATACTGGTATTGTTCCAATCACGAGGACAGGGTCCTTGTGACCTAACCATCTCCCAAAGGTCCTGCCTTCTCTATGCCATCACAATGAATTTTTAAGAAAACATTCAAACCATAACAACTATGTTCTATTTCAGAAGCAATAGTATTAATATTTGAGATTCATTTCCCCAAAATTGACTGTATCCCTACCTAATACATAAAATACTGTTTCAAACTGCACTTGGAATTTAATTTTCCTACTTGAAATGTATTTTTCATCATTAAAAATAAATTGGCAGGCTGGGGATTTAGCTCAGTGGTGCCACGGCCTGCCTTGCAAGCACAAGGTTCTGAGTTCGATCCGCAGGGCCAAAAACATAAAATAAAATAAAATAAATTGGCATTATTCTTTCTGCTTGAAAAACAGTAAGTCATCAACTATTTAACATGTTTTACAATGCAAGGATTAGAGACCACACTTATTTATTTAATAAAAAAGAAAAAATTATATAATACCAAGTTATAAAATCTAAATTTCAGTATATGGCAGAAGGAATTCTATACCTACTAATATTTTCAGTCAGTTTGAGATTTAGAGTATAATTATTCAAAAATGGTGTTGTCTCTAGGCTACATCACAATTTGTAATAAAACTAAAAATTTTTTTTGCCTTGACAAAACAGATAAATATCTTAAAAACCCACTGATAATTTTTTTAAATGCTACAATTAAATTAAAACTCATTTTCAGCTTATCTTATATGTTAGTGCTTTAAAGGGTATGTTTCAAATGATGAGCAAGGATATATACCAAGGATTTCTGTATCTTCTCCGACAACTGGTTTTCTCTTGATAAATATCTTCTTTGCAAACTTTAATTTCTCATTAAAACAGGGAATTTCTCTTGATAATTTCTGGATATTGACCACTAAAATAAAAACTGTCTGATGTATAACCTATTAAGCTAATCACATTATTAACAGTGTATGAATGGGCAGGGGAGCCATGGAAAGAAAGAAGAGAGACTTATAAAGGTAAAACCTAGAAGAGAAAAGGAAGAAGAAAACTTGTTGGAGGGATTGTGCGTGTACCTATAAGTGAGAGGATTCTCATAGTAGAAAAATATGAAATGAAAGGAATGGAAAATGTTCAAAAATACATCCTCATATGAAGGCTTGGGAAACACTGGATCAAATTTTTCTTCATTGTTTTAGAGAGAGGCTGGGAGCTAGGCAATGCTTCAGAGCTTCGAGGAATAAGCAGTTCATGATCAGCTGAAGATAGCATTTGAGGAAAAAAAGGATTTCTAAAAGGTCCAGACAAGAAAGCACAAGGTGTGTTCAAATAATATCAAATAGTTTAATATTGAGGGCAAGGTGCATGGGAAGGTAGCTATCTTAGTTACTTTTCTCATTGCTGAGACAAAATACCTGACACCCAAAGTTAAAGTAGGGAAGGTTTTTTTAGCTCACAGTTCATAGAGCTTTCAGTTCATAGTTGTCTGGCTCCAAGACAGAGTGGCATTCCAGAGGAGAAACAGTTCAAGGCAGGCAGAAGGCAACAAAGCACCAAACTAGTGAAGAAGCAGCAAGGGACCACAGCAGCCCTCTTTCTGTCCCTTATATTTCTACCTAGGCTCTCCACCCTTAGGGCAGGTAGCACTCACACCCAGGGAGGGCCTTCCCGTTATCCACTTCCAAAACTATGCCAAGCCAATCAGTGGACTAATTTAGTAGTCACACACCCTTGATCCCAGCATCACAAACTCTAGATCCATCCAAATCTGAAGAGCCCCGCCTATGTGGGGGGACATCTAGAGACAAGACATAACAGTAACAGCATCAAGAGACTTTCAAGGGTCTATAGAAGACCCTGATGTCCATACAATGTATCCCTTGTGCATCAGATTTCTTTATGGACCAAACATTCTTGCATCAAAGAGTATATACTTGACAATGGAAACACTGGAAACAGGGAATGTGCCATGCATTAAAAATATAAAATCTGAACTATATTTCAGTAGTAACCAGGAAAAGAAAGAAAAAGTTATTGAAGATCTGTGGAATTGCAATATTTTCAAGCTATAAAAAAGATGAATCAGGATCACTTGGTGATTTATTGACTGTGATGGCAGGGTGTTGGAAGGAGATTGGAAAGACCTGGAGGTTTGCAGACTGAATGGATGGGTAGAGAGGGAATGAAAACAACTCGTATGCAAAAGAAATAGTAGCTTAAGACTCAAACTCAAAGCATTTCCTTTACTTACAGGACATCCAAGCAAACGTGCACTTGAGAGACAGTAAATACACAAGTCTGAGGAGGGCTTTTTGGCTAGAGAACTTGAGCACACTTATACCACGATAGTCTAGAAGATGGGTGGCAATGCACCTAAAGCAAAAAGAGTGATGTCAGAGTTCAAGAAGAAAGCAGCCGTTAATACCAAGTGTTCCAGAGAGAAAAAATAACAAGCAGACACAAAGTGGCTTTGTATTTGACAATGAGGATATCATAAAAGCAGAAAAATGAGAAATCAGATTTCAGTAGGTTAAAAAATGGAGTGTATGGTTCTTTGGAGACCTTTAGAGAAAAAAACCAAAAACAAACAGAAAAATAGTGCCAAAGTGGAATAAATACAAAATTCAGAAAGGACCATTTGCATTTGTTTGTTTGGAAGTACCTAATTCAAGCATATTCATATACCCAAGGAAACAGACATGTGTCAGAACATGAGTGTGAGGAAGCACAAAGATGATAATGCAAAGATCAAGCTTCTAGGGGTGGGAGATGCTGCTTGCGAGCCAGGATGGGAGATCAGTCTTCCACATAACCCTCTCAGCAGACTGGGTATACCTTCCAGATTCAACCTAAATCTTTCCCTTTGATGTTACCAAGTTTCTTTAAATTAAAGTCATATGAAACCAATAAATGCTAGTAACTGAAATTTCAGAAATAAGAAACTTTTCTAAACATTAAAAGTACGGAATTTTGTAAATCAATTTGACCTCTCAGAGATGCGAGGCTTCCTTCTCCTATTTTAGCTTTACTATAAAACATATCTTATTGATGAACCAGAAGTGTAATGGTTGTTCTCCTTACACAATAAAAAGAATTTAGAGGTAATAACGAGTAGGTAATGGATTTTCTATTTTCACAGCATAATTATATATCACAAAATGTATCTAACAGTCATTCAATTGAATGCCTCAATCTTTTGAAATATCTGAGATTAAAGATTCTTAATGAAATACTTTTAAAATTGCCTATTTTTCACTCACAAAACTGATTAAAATGGCACCTCAGAAGCCTTATTTAATTAACTTTATTCTTAAAAAAAGAATGCATAGTCAATTTCTTTATTGCATTTTGTTTTTAATAACTCAGAAACTGCTGAATAGAAAACAGGCTAACAATTTTAAATAGAAATAGAGAAGAAGTTACACTGTAACATCTGTTCCATCCACTTGCCTCAGAATGTGAAGATATGTCAAATTAGATTTTGTAAGTGCTCTGCTGTATTTTATTTAACCAGAAGTTTTACGAAGATTACAAGAAGATTCAATGAACAAAGGGTTGGTAGAAGTTGGAAATCAAACACTTCAGTATTTCAGAAGCAAGCATAATGGCTTTGAACTTCAACATGTGAATGTGTAATTACCTACCTACATATATATCTACATATTAAACTGCTTCACAAGAAATTTAAGCACTAATAATTCTTCTAGGAATTTTTTGACACTTTTATTCAAGTATGGCTATAAAAATATAAAATATTCAATGGCTCTTAGTGAATGATAACGATTTTCCATCTTCAGAATGGTGACTTTCTATAAAATTTATCATAAATTTTCTACTACACATCTGAGAATATTTACAAAAGATTTTCCAAAGAATACTTTATTTAAGTTATTTTGCTGCTGTTATTGTGGTACATCTTCTTTTAAATAAACTTTTAGTCTTGAACATTCTGTACTACTCTTGACAATTAAAGGATGAATACTTGGAAAACACTGACATAATTACTCAAACATATCAGGTAGAGGACCTAAACAAATAACATGAAGTATTACACTGTGTGTTCTCAAATAGGGGAAACCTACCATGTGCCCAGCAATATTCTTTAAATCAATACTGAATATAACACCACAACATAGTGTTCTGGTCAATCTTGACTTGTCAACTTCACTAGATTACAAGCCTCCTGGAGTGGTGACTGGAATATAAGGGCACTAAGCTCATCAACAGTTTAATCCCTTGATCAGTTCAGAGCTGAACAGGCTAGCAAGAGGTAGGTTGTAGCTGAGAAAAGTGAGTTGTGGGGGGCATGACCATGGGGACTACATAAGGCTGCTTATCCCTTCCTCTCTTGTGCTCTTCTGCTCTCTGCTTTCCAGCTTCCAGGAGTTGAGCTGTTTTCTTCTGCCACACCCTACTACCATGATGTCTCTGCCGTGAAGTCAGCAGACTATGGACTGAAACCTCTGTAATCCTGAGCCAAAATCAATCTATCCTCCTTTAAATTTTGAGTATCAAATATTTTGTCCAGTGATGGAAAAGTGACTACTACATGTGGGCAAGTATGTCCCTTTTGGAGACGCAGAAGCTCAAAGAGGTGATTTTACCCTGTAGCAGCAGAAGGCAGAGATAAATATCAGTCCTTGATTTTTGAACTCAAAACTCTATGAAAACTGACAATGTATGCATGCTAATTACAGTATTCACTATTTTATCCCACACATTTCAAAACTTATGAGAGTCATTTGAATACAGCCTTATTTCCCTACCATTTGCCATAGAGGATATGAAAAATTTATAAGTGTGATTTCTAAGATTAGTAGTGATAGCCACATATTACCCAAACTACATTATAAAAACTAGTCAATATATTAAAGCATCAATGACATTAAAGAGAACTACTGTATAATTCTTCATATTGTCTTTTGTAAAAATAAAATTTTATTAAAATAAACTGAAATCAAAATGCCATATCATTCTCCTTCTGGGTTACTGAAGTGGCAATAAAAATGAATATCCTAAAATCAATGGCCAAATGAAAGGAATGTGATAACTACCACTAAAAAGTTCTAAAAGTTGGGTGTGGAGTCTTGGAAAGAGAATAAGAGGAAGAGATACAATGTCATGCTTCCATTTGTGAACATGGAACCAAAGAGACCTGATAATCAAAAGCAAAAGGGCAGATTACTTTCACCTGTCAGACACACAGTGCACATTCAGCACACTGCCTTGGGCTAATATCAGCCCCTGGGGCAAATTTAATCCACAATCAATGGTAATAAAGAATCTCAACACTTCTAACTGCACAATGCTGATGAGATAGTCCAAGAGTGCTTTGGCCCCATCTAAAATATCCCCATTCCTATGCAAATGAAAAGCAGCATCTCTCATCACCATGCATGGACTGAAGAGGCAGTCATTAAATCTCCTATCCTAGATGTGTTTACATCTCACATTTAAACCACTGTTCAATGTCTTCATGCCATTTTTTAAAGTTGTTGCTGAAGGAGTTTATTCTTTGCCCCTCTTATGAGACACAATGACTACAAAGGTAGGTGAATACAGTCACTCCTATTTCTTAAAGTATTTCAACACTTTTCTTATAATATGCCCCAAATTATTAACAGTATAGCTTCTTTTAGAATATGCCACCATTTATCACAGATTTGCGTTAACCAGAAAATTATTAGAACTGCACTGAACAGATTAGCGGATAGCATGCTAAAACAATAATGTATTCATTTGTCAGATTCAACATGATCAGATTCAAATACATATTCCTACCTCATCAGTTCAGATGTCTGTAAATCTACAAATTCCCTGATTGCCATCTTAAGGAAAATTTCTGCACATTACTTGTAGGGTAAACATTCTTCACCAAGTCTGGTCTTTCTAATATTCTTCCAGAAGTACTAAAATGTAACTATAATTAAAGTGCTACAAGAATGGGAGCAGGTCAAGCAGAGTGCTTACACCTGCAGGGTTTCTTCTCTAGGGAACGAAGTGATCATATTTTCAACGAAAGAACTAGCAATATTTGCTACTACGGGGATGGGTAACATGCTTCTAAGAACAAGGAAAAGAATAATCCAGGTGGGAAGGACGAAAGTGGGATTTAGTTCTACTCAAATCATCACACACATTCCTCTAGTTCAGTACCCTATTACCTGTAAAATGGCCAATGTAAAGTTTAATCTGAATAATGGTGTATACCTCAGTGAACATGGGATCAAATTCTCTGAGTTTGATTTTTTGACCCATTGCTCAAGTTTATGCTGCAGGAAGAGTACATTTCATGTACCACCCCAACATCATGATGAAACCCATACCGGAAGAAGCTACTGGCCAGTTGGGCTTAAGTCACTTATCTGGCAGGAAAGACTTCTGGTTTCTGCAGCTGTCCGATCAGTAGCACAGACTAACAAGAAAGATGGCATTACAGTGGATAATTATCCATAGAGGAAGACAGCTAAATAAGAACCATCAAGGATAAACAGAAAAATGATACATGCATTGAAATACCAAAATAACCACATCACACAGTCATGGAATATTATATGTTAGCTTCATCTTCCCTTTATTGATTGACTTAAAGAAATAAAAACATGCTATTTCATAGAACATATACTCTGGTTAAACATTTTTAAATTAGTGGTTTTTTTCTTTGATCTTTTGGAGTATACTGAGTTTGTCCTAGTCATTTCAACATTTATCTGAATGGAGGTTACAATCAGAAATTAAGAGTTTTGTTTTGGATTAGTAATATAAGATTTTAAGATATAAGGAGTTCAAAGAGAAAGAACAAAGTAATATTCAGCTTCTGGCATGCAAAACAGTATTATGGAGCAAGACATGCTATCAATTTGAGAAAAATGCTTTTTTTAATACTTTATTTTAGCAAATTAATGGACTTCCTTGTTTAGCTGACTATAATGGAGCTATAATATAAGGAATAGCTACAGCTATAAAATAAAGAATATCTAAACAGCTACACTGTAATATAATGAATATCGAAACAGGAATAGGATATGACATTGGAGAGAGTCATGTCTCAAGAGGGTGGGAAGAGAGAGGAAACAAAACAAAACTGTGTCACATGGGAATCGATTCTTCCTTCTCTGTACTCTCCTAGACAGGAAGGTCATTAGATTAGCAAGGGTAACACTAAGAGCAGAGCAGGGCTCTAAGTTCTTATTCCTTGTTCTGAAAGAGGCTGCCTCTCAATCTGTCTCAAAGGACACAGCCAGGTCACTCTGAGGAGAACAGGAAGGGAGAGGACCAAAGTTTGACCGGGTTGGCCTTTGGTACTGCTGTAGTCTAAGAGGAAAGCAGACGCAGCTCAGAGTCTGCCTGGAACACCTACCTGAAGGGTGGCCTTGGCTGTTTGGGAGGTTGCAGAACAGACTGGAATCAATTCCTGGATGCATATGGATATCTTAGAGAAGTTAAGGGCAGCAGTGGGACAGGAGGGAAGACTGGGTCAGCCAGTGCTACAGGACAGCATGGTCCAGATAAAAGCAAGTAAATGCCACCTTACACTAGCTGATTCTAGCCAAGAAAATCCACCACCATGGAAGGCAACAACCAACTCAATGAAGAACTTCACTCTGGAGAGGAGCCAGAGGACCCAGCTCTTCTCCTCTGTCTCAGAACTGTCCTCTCCCTAAATTTCCAGGAGGCCCAGGATAGACTTAAAATGAATGTTTTAAATTTAAACAAGACCCACCATTTAGCTGACTTTTTCCTGCTAACCTTCTTTCCTGTCCACCAGTCTTCCCACCTCAGACATGGGAATTCCTTTGTTTTGATTCTTCAGACCAAAAGCTTTGCCATCAGCCATGAGCCTTCCTTTCTCATAAGTCCCAAAACCTCACACACTTCCCATTGCTCCCTCCACTCCTTTCTCCCTTCCTTCTTGTTCCTCAAACATGCTGGACACAGCACTGCTGCGGAACCTTTGCACTGATACTTTGTGCTGGTTGCTAGAATGCTGTCCTGCAGATGTTACATGCAAACTGTTCTCTCCTTCTTGTTCCACTGGTTACTTCTTCAATGAAGACCACTCTGCCTTCACTAGCACTGCTCAGCTCCCAAATGCTCTTTCACTGCCCCCCATGGGCATTATTGTCTTCTATAATATTTCATAATTTACTGTTTGTTTTTATCTGTTTATTTCCTGCCAACAGAATGTAATCAACACAACTGCAGGGCTCTTTGTATATTTCATTCACTATTACATTTTTTGTTGCAAAAACAGCCTAGAAGAATAGTAGGCACTAAACAAGGAATGATTAACCAAGGCTTCAAGATAGAAGAGGAAAATCAGATGAGTTACAGACCAAATTAAGGAAATATTTTTCATATATAATCATTTGTCCCTGACATGACATGTATTCAAGTACGATTTATGTTTTCACCCTTCCTCATCCTCCAGTCCAGCCTCTGCACCTTGTGATGTCTACGGAGAATCAAACCAAAACCATGAGGTTTATATAAAAGCAGCAGGTAATGTTTATAGAATACTTTCTACCTACTGTTCAAGCGCTTAGCATATATCACTAAATGTGATACTTCAGACTTACCAGGTAAATAGAGCAGTATTATGAACCCCACTGAACAAACGAGGTAACTAAGGCACAAAGTCACAGAAAATGCTTCCTGAGGCCACGATGTATCAGAACCAGGATTCAAACCTAGGCAGCAAGACTTTAAAGGCCCTGCTCTTAACTTGATCTTGGGCTTTTGTATCTCCAGGAGTTGATAGACACCTTGAAGCTAGAGCCAGCTAATTCGGTGCATTCTGTGGGATTAAGAGCTATTTCTTTAACATGCAAGCAAAAAAATTTATTTTTTTAAAAGAGGTACAGAAATATAAATACATAAAGTAAAATGTTGAATAAAACACTTAAAAATTAGCAAAGTTTTTCAAAGCATATAAATAACACCATTAAAAATGGATGCTACACACCCAATGTGTCTAAAAGCATACCTTGATTTAGTGTAATTGTCTTATATGTTTCATATGTTTCCTGGCCTGTTAGATTGGCTGTTAATCTGTGACAATTAACTTCACATGGACTTATAAAATAAATAAATGACTCTGATGCTGGTAAAAAAAATAAAATGAAAATTTTAAAAGGGGAGAGAAGAGGAAATAAAAGAATTGAGATGTTCTATGTGCATGTATCAATTCCTCACATTGAATGCAATAAGTATGTACTGAAAACATGTACTAAAAAATTGATTAATTAAATATATCAGTAAAAAAATGTATTCTACAGAAGAGTACTTATTTTTGCTATTTTTATGTTAACTTTGGAGAGAATGGAACCAATGGAAGAGGAGGCGTTCCTAAAACAGAGAGTAACAGCATACAGATTGAGGCCCTACATCCATTGTTTCAGTTTTAAAACAGCAGAACTTTTAGGGAGAAAAGAAATTACTAAACCTTTCTCAGTGCTTTCCTTCATTTGTATTAAAGATGATGAAAGAGACCGTCCCCAGCTCTAAAAACTGAGGTGGTCTCTAAGTTCAAATTAAATTTTACATAGAAGTTCTACAGCATCTTCCAAGAGACTGAATTTGCTTTACTATTCCATCCAGCTAAAAAGCATTCAGTTATTTAAGACTTTAAGCATAATCTGTATTTTCATGGCACAATAAACAACCTTTGCTAAGAAGTATCAGTTTTTAAGAACTCATTTATTAGGGCATATTGAAATTTAAAACTTTAAAAGAACAAATACTAAAAGCAAGAAATTAGAAAAGAAAATGTGTTCATTATTTTAATTGGGTTTGATATCTGATTTTCCTATAGCAATAATTTCTAATTCAAAAATATTAAAAATCAATGTCATGCAACTTTAGCTTGTTCTCATGAGATAATTACAGACTCACATGCAGTTGTACAGAACAAAGAAAAATTGCTTATGTCCTTTTCCAGTTTCACACAATGGTACTGTTTTACATAACTGCCACTATCAAAACTAGGAAAATGACACCGACATAATTCAACAAGCTTATTCCAACTGCACCAGTCTTTCTCTGTACAACTCTGTACATAAGTCTAGTTTCACTAGTTTTATCATTGTTTTCATATGTGCTGATTCCTATGAACACCAACACTATCAAACAGTAGTTCCAACACAAGGATCCTCCATCTGACTACAGCCAATCCCCTCCCTATTTTCTTTTAAAATACAAGAAAATTAAGTTAGGAGTAGCATGGTAATTTAGATTCAACCCACAAAATGGTTATTGATAAAACTTTAAACTACTAGAATTAACAAACTATTTAGATTACCAAGAAAGATGTATATGTAATAGGAAAAACACACTAAAAATAACATCTTTATTTGTTCTTCACCACACAATTAAATTTAGAATATCAGTATCTCTGGGAAATCATTTTAACATATAGGCTTAGAGCATTAGAAGATTTGACTGAGATTACACTGGGATTTAAGCAGCCAATACTCAATTGGAAGGCAAAGAATCCTATAAACTTTCCAGCCAAGAAGCTAGCATTTGAGTAAAAAAAAATATTACAAATAAATTTCCTTAGAAGAAAAACGTAACATATTCTAAATAAAAAGTGGGATTTAGATATTTGAAAATAATTTACAAGTATAAAAATTTATAAGCATAAAAATTTATAAGTATAGAATAAGTACAATGTTAGAGATAAAGCATGTGCTTTCATACTATGCATGAATATATGAATAATATAAAAGCATCATATGAGTGAAGATTGCATACATGTTAGAATCACATCTGTCCTTTAACAGATAGAGGCAAAGAACTATTCACAATGGTATCCAGAACTATTCCTCATTACCTTAAAAAAAAAAAAAAAAGAAAGAAAATTTTAGGCCTAAGAATTATGCTTGCAAAGTGTAAATGTATGTAAACTACAATTTTCTATAAAACTAAAACAGCTTATATTCATTTAGGACAAAATTTTCCCTGACTGTCTCTCCTTCCATCATTCCTTTCTTCTTCTTCATTGCCTTCATCCTTACTTCTCCCTTCCCCTTTGTTCTCCCTTACTTTTTTTTATTTTATTTTTAAAAATTTTTGAAATGGAAACTTTCAAACTGATTCAAAGGGAGAGAAAGATAAGTATACTAAACTTATATACATATAACTCTGCTTAAGAAATCACCAATGCATGACTACTCTTTTTCACCTATACCCAAAACCACTTACAATCCCACTACAGCTTTTCTGAAGTGAATATTAGAGCATATCAAGTCTTCTATAAAGTTTTCAGTATGTATTTCTAAAACAAATGATTCTAATCTTGAAACCATAACTTCAACAATTTTATCACACCTAAAAATAAATAATTCTTCAATAGTATATCATTAAATAGTCAGTGTTCATATTTCCCATATTTTTTGGTGAGGTTTATTTACATTGAGATCATACAATGGAATTTCATGCAATGCACTGGCTGACACGTCTGTTAAGTCTGTTCTAATTAACACATTCTCTTGCTAGCTGCTCATTCCATTTGCAATTTTTTTAGTGGAAGAAAACAGATCTTGTGGCATGTAAACTTTCTCCACATTCTAAATAATGTTGAAATAACCCATTTATATACATATATATGTACAGATATATACATATGTACATGTACATTTGTATATATACATATGTATATGATACATATACATGTATATGAACGTGTGTGTATGTATACGTGTACATATGTGTGTACATACATACGTGTGTATATGAATGTACATATATATTATATATATAGTTTGTGAGATCTAAAACCTTCATCAGATAAAAGCTCAACAAGGTATATATGGTTGAGAGAATGTGGAGAAGACTACCTCATCAAGAATGCGAAGGTTTTAAAAACATCTAAAACTCTTCACAACATTTCCCCCATATGGGAGAAAATTGAGGGGGACATGAAGGAAGGTCAATTCTTGTCAATCAAATATAGATAGGCTTGTAACTAGTTTATAACTAAGATAATCCAAGAGGAGTGATACTTTGTAATTTCCGATGCTTGGTTGGAAAAGCCAATGAAGATTTGTCCTGTGTCCTGGGGCTGCCATATTGTGAGGAAATGGTGTTATTCAATTTTATGCAGTGCTAGGCTACAGGTCATGCTAATTCACACTGCAGAAAGGTAAGTGTTTTCAGACAATTCTATTCCCCATGTATAGTGTCAGTTCCAGCTTTACAGGCTTCTACACTTAAGTTTTATGATAAATTTTTGTAACAACAGTGACAGGTTTGAGGGGCATAACGCTAGCACGATGAGTTCTATGTCATATGGATGCTACTTTTTGGTTATGAGCCACTGTTGACCATCACTAAATTAACAAATGAGGAGTAAAATAATGATGCCATATTTCTATCATCAATTCTTCATATATTTGCTGGAATACTTCAAAGAAAAGAAACTTTTGCTCATCGACCATTTGGTTGCTACGAAGAACAGATCACATTGGAAAAACAGGACAAATGCTTCATTTTTTACCTTTAAACTACTAGTTTTTAAAATGAATTTTTTCCACACCATCTTTGAAAGTTAATTATGAGATTTTATAAAAAGATCACTGGAAACTTTGAGGAACCAGGAACAACAGCAAAGTGTGCTGCTCTTCATATGATAAAAGGGCTACACATTGAATATCAACACAATTTGAAAGGTGAAAATGAACAACCAAAAAAAATGCTGATATGACAAGGGAAAAGCTAAAATCTCACAAACAGGGATAGAAAAATAATATTACCAAACTTGTACATGAAATGAAAATCAAAGAGGAAGAACATAAGATAGAAATAACCAAACTTTATCAAGATATGCAGAAAAAAGTTGCATTAAATGAAGAAAAGCATAAAGATCTAATAAGAAAAAGGAAATGGAAATCTCCTTTCAGAGTTAATGCAATCTCAGAGTTAAATAACTCAAGAAAAAGAAAAACAAAATGAAATAATCAAACTACAGCTGGAGTTTGATGCCAAACTAGCAATTGTTCAGACTAAATCAAAACCCTATCCAGATGTTACTATTTCCCCACAGAGTATCTATAGAAGGAAGCTTCAATATCTTCAAAAAGAAAAAAACAGAGATTGCGATTCTTCGTAATACCATTCACAATTTGGAGCAGCGCCTTTCTATTGGCAAAGATTCTCACCTTAAAGGTAGATGATTTTGAGTATAACAGCAAATTCATTAATTACTATTTACTTTTTTAAAAAGCAACTGAAAAATTCGGTTCCATTTTCAACATAAGTATACTATCTAAATAGCCTAAATAATAAATGAGACAGCTTTAATCATTTAAAAAAAAAAAAAAAGGTCACTTATACAACTTTGTCTAGTTTTCCTCAATGGGATTTTTTTTCCAAATTTGTAGTATATCACAATCAGTGTTCTGACACTGATACATTTCACTACTTTTGAGATTTCTCCAGTTTTATTCTACATGTGTGTGTGTGTGTGTGTGTGTGTCCCTATGATTTCTGAAGAAAAATCTATTGTCAATGGAATTGGTATTATGTGGTAAATAAAGAGCTATTTTTCAATATTTTATCTTTATCTCCAGGATCCAATTAATTATGGCTCACTATGAAATACTTGTTTAGGGTTTGTTCATCGTTAAGTTTATTCAGCTTCTTTGATTTCTAGGCTTGAGCCTTCACCGAGTTTGGGAAATTCCAACCATTATTTCTTCAAATATTGTTTCAGAACAACTTACTTTCTCTTCTCCTTCTGACAATCTGATGATACAAATGTTGGTTCTTTTGTTAATGTCACAGGATCTCTGGTTCTATAAATTTTAAAAATTTATTTTCTCTCTGTTCGTAAAACTGGGTGAATTCTTTTCTCCAGTTTATAGACTATTACTGGCCATCTTCAATTTAATATTTCTTTTTTTCTCTAATTTTTATTAGTACACATTTGCAGAGCACAATGATTACTTTCATTGTAGAGACTTAGTATATGTATATATTACATTTTAATTCTTTTTATGTCCACTTCTCCCCTCCTCCCTCCCCATCATTCCACCTATGGGTCCCTTTTCCATTTGAAAAAGATCTATCACCCTGTTTCCTATTATTTATCATTTATTTTACTCTTTAATTGTTTTATTCATTGAGTTTCTGATATAAGAGAATCATGTAATATTTAAGCCTTTGTGGCTGATTTATCTCACTTAACATTAGGATCTCAAGCTACATTCATTTTCCTAGAAATTACTCATTTATCCTTCTTTATGGGAAAGTAGTACTTCATTGTGTATAAAAACCACATTTTCACTGTCCCTTCATCTGTTGATATATGTGCACTGATTCCAAGATTCACCTATTATGAGTGATGTGGCTATAAACATAGGTATGCATGTATCACTGTAACACAATGAATTTAACACCTTTGGGAAGATACTTAAAAGGGGAAAAGCTGAGTAAAATGGAATTTCTAGTTTCAGTTTTCTGAGGAATCTCCACACTGATTTCCAGTACTTGTATTAGTTTATATTTCTACCAACAATGTAGAAGAGTTTCTTTTTTTCCCCACTGTCTCACCAACATGTTATTACTTCATTTCTTGATGATAGCCATTTTATCTGGAACAAGATGGAGTCTTGGTGTTGTTTTCATCTGCATTTCTCTAAGGGCCAGAGATATTGAATATTTATTCATGTATTTACTAGCCATTTGTACTTCTTCTAAGAAATGTCTATTTCACACACTCAATTTTTGACTGGGACCTTTATTTTGGGGAGTGGCTAACTTTCTGGAGTTCTTTCTATATTTTACTCTTCTTTCTGAAGAATAGCTGGCAAAAAAAATTTGGCACTGTGTAGATTGTCTCTTCATTCTGTTGTTTCTTTTGCTGTGCAGAAGTTTTTAATTTGATATAATCCCATCTGATGATTCTTGATATTATTTCTTGTGCAATTAGAGTTGTTGTTGTTTCTTTTTTAGAAAGTCACTGCCTATGCTATGTTAGCAAGGGCTTTACCTACTGCATCTTCCAGAAGACTGTTTGATTTTTTGTATTTAATAACTTTCCATTTTTAAAAAAATTTTGACAGGTTCTGGCTACATGGTCTGGGCTGGGTTTGAACTTAGTACATAGCCCAGGTTGGTCTCAAACTCACAAGGATCTTCCTGCCTCAGCCTCTCAAGTGTTGGGATTAGCAGTGTGCACCACCATGCCCAGCGCATTTTTTAGTATTTAAATTTTTCATCCCTTAAGAATTTATCAGGCATGGTGGTGCACACCTCTAATCCCAGCACTATGCAGGTTGAGGCAGGATTGCCATGAGTCCGAGGCCAGCCTGGGCTACATAGTGAGTTCAGGCACAGCCTGAACTACACAGAAGACCCTGTCTAAAAATAAATAAATAAATAAATGAATAAATGAATGAATGAATGAATAAATAAATAAGAGATATGGGTCTAGATTCAATAATGTGCACTTGCACAGCCAACTTTCCCAACAGAATTTGCTAAAGAGGCTCTATTTCTGCCAGTATATGTTTTTTTGGCTCCTTTGTCAAATATCGGATGGCTGGATATGCCTATCCTGTTCCACTGATCCACATATTTGTTTTTGCGCTAGTACCATGCTGTTTTTATAACTATAGCTTTGTAATATAACTTGAAATCCAGGTTTCTGATGCCTCCTGCTTTGCTTTTATTGCCTAGGATTGCTTTTGCTATTCTGGGTCTCCCATAGTTCTGTGTAAATTTTAGAATTGTCTACTTTTAGTTCTGCAAAGAATGCTTTTTTTAAAAATTGAGATTGAATTATTTTCACCTATTAGCTCTGCAAGCTCAACAATTTTGACAATATTGGTTCTGCCTCTCCAGGAACAGGGGATATCTTTCCATTTTCTGATATCCTCTTGGATTTCCTTTCTCAGAGTACTATGATTTTCATTATAGTGTTGTTTTGCTTCCTTTGTTAACTCCTCAATATTTAATTCTTCATAAAGTTATTGTGAATGATACTGCTTTATAATTTATCACTGAATTCATTATTGGGGTAGAGGAATGATATTGATTTTTGTGTGTTGATTTTGTATCCTGCTACACTTCTGTATTTATTCATTAGTTCTAGTAGTCTTTTGATTGGAACTCTTTGGGTCTTCTATGTAAAGGATCATGTCACTGTCAAATAATAACTTGACTTCTTCCTTTCCTATAAAATTCCCTTTTATTTATTTCTCTTGCCTAGTTGCTCTGGAAAAGTTTCAAGTACTATGTTGAACAGAAGTAGTGATAGTGAATATCCTTCTCTTGTTTTTGATTTTTAGATAAAAAAAGTCTTCAGTTTTTCCCCATTTAATATGATGTTGGCAGTAGTCTTGTCACAAATGAGTTTTATCATAGTGAGATAAGTTACTTCTATAACCATTTTCTTCAGGGATTTTTGTCATGAATAGAGGTCAGATTTTGTTAAAGGCTTTTCCTACACCTATTGAGGTGATTATGTGATTTTTGTTCTTGCTTCTGTTTAGGTGATGTATTACATTTATTCACTTGCATATGTTGAACCATCCTTGCCTCTTTGGAATAAAGCTTACTTTGTCATGATGTATGATATGTTTAATGATTTCTTGTATTCTGTTTGTCAGTATCTTGTTGAGGATCTTTGCATTTATGTTCATTAAAGAGATTGGCTTGTAGTTTTCTTTTTAATTGAGTCCCTTCTGGTTTTGGAATCAAAGTGATCTTAGCTTCCAGGAATGAGTTTGGAAATATAAATCCCCTTACAATGTCATTGGAGTTTGAGAACTGTTGGTGCTAGATCTTCCTTGATGTTCTCATAGATTACAGTGGTGAATTAACCAGGCACTGGGCTTTTCTTAGTAAGTAAGTATTTTATTATTGTTTCAATTTCATTGCCTCTTATTATATTGTTTGGACATTTTATATATTCTTGGTTCAGTTTTGGTAATTCATATTTTCTAGAAATGTTATCAATTACTTCTTGATTCTCCAATTAATTGGTGTACAGGTTTTAAAAGTGATTATTAATAATCTGCTGGATTTTGTCACTGTTCATTGTGATTTTGACTTTTTCGTTTCTAGTTGAATTGATATTTGTCTTTTCTTTCTCATTTTGGTAAGATTGGTTAAGAACTTTTCTATGTTATTTACTCTTTTGAAGTACCAGCTCTTCGATTCATTGATTCTTTGTATTTTTGGTCTCAATTTTCTTAACTTATCCAGTGATCTTTTAAATTTTCTTCCTTGTACCAGATGGTTCTTGTTTCTCTAGGACCTTGAGGTACATCATTAGGTTATTTGTTTGGGCTTGCTTGGTTTTTCTGATGTGAACATTCACATATTCACAATTGTGAACTACCCTCTTATGACTAGTTTCATTGTGCCTCATAGGTCCTCATATATTGTACTGGTATTATCATTCAATTCTACCATCTGTCTAATTTCTTCCTTGATTTCTGCTGTGATCCATTCATTTTTCAAGAGAGTATGGTTTACTTTCCATGTGTTTTCATAATTTGTTACCATTTCAGTACTGAACTGATCAGCAAACTTTTCTTTCCATGATGTCCACCTGGTATTTTTTTAAATTTTATTTCTTTTTTTTAATTACATGTCATATCATTATCTTCAAAATAGCTATTTAGTACAAGACATACCAAAAAGATTCTTAAAAAATAAACAGGTAGTAACACAAACTTTCTTTTCAATGAACTAAGATAAACTATTAGTATAAATGGAATAATTAGAATACGTCTTGCAAAGATTTTTATATCTTGCTGAGATTTTCCAATTCTCCAAGGAAAAATTGAGAATTTTAATGAGTTTCCTCTGACAGTTTTTTGATACTTCCAATCTCTGACTCATTTTAATGTTCTAGTTACTGTCTCATTCATTTTCTTGGTTCTTGGTTAGACAAGTTTTTTTGTTTTTGTTTTTGTTTTTTATCATACATATTCTGAACACTGAAGCAATTCTGGTAGAAACTCTGACTTCTATTTATGTATTTTCGTTAAGCACTGAGGCTCCACATGTGGCTTCTGATCTGGTGCTTTAGGTGGTGACTCCAAGGGCAGTTTAATTGGCAGACTTTATAGTACTGTTCTGGCCTGATTGTTGATTTGCTGTTTCCTACTGGCCTCTATTAGAGGTCTCTGGGGAAAATAACCCCAGCTTTTGACAATTCTTGGCTTCTGAAACAGTAAGTTTTTTCCAGGCCTATCATGTCAATTTTTATCCCTCATTGAAATCAGCCATTTTTCCCAGTTGTTCTGGTTTCTTTTAATGGTAAATAATATTTAAATACCACAATCTACATGCTATGCATGCTCACTGGTCTCTGTTTCCAAAACTGCTGTATTTAATAGCACAACAAAATTTTTTAAGATAAAATACAACATTCAGTCACACTGAAACAATTCAAATTTAGTATTACAGAATGTTTACTTAAACTTAGTAATCTATCTCTGTCATACTGCAAATCTCCATTCCCATTAATATCCATAAAATTAATCACATGATTTATCCCCCAAGACACAAAATAATTTCAAAATGTCAGTACCAAACTATTTCAGGTTTTTTACAATTCTTTTTGTCATTAAGGCAAAAAACATATACTGACTCAAGTACTGTGCATTTTTAAAGATATGAAGACAAATTTTTATTTTTTTATTTATTTATTTTTTTGGTACCAGGGATCGAACTCGGATCCTTGCTCTTGCGAGGCAGGCAGCAGAACCATTGAGCTAAATCCCTGGACCCAGTTTTTATTTTTTTTTGCACATGATTAAGGCATAATCATACATCATTAGCTACACATTTGCTTATTTCAAGTTTCTTTTCCTTAAGTGTATCTTTCCTTAAAAATCACATCAAATATTACCTGGATTAAATCAAGATAGGTAAAATTATTTTTAAATTTTTCAGAATATCACACAGAAACCATAAGTATATATAACTCTTATGTTTCCATTTATTAATTAAAAATAAATCTATGATTTATCCTTCCATTTTTCTTCAATATAATAAATACATATATATTTAAGTATCCTTCATTTATTAGACAGTAGCATCTTATGTATTTTTTTCTCATGTTAGAGTATAGCCTAGATAGATGTACATCTTGATCTGCCGTTGTACAAAGAACTATTTGCATTCCTTTTCATTGCAGTATATGACTATATTCTGGATATGTCCTTCTTTCTTCAAGCCCCCTAATAATGGATACCTGGGTTATTTCTAACATTTCACTATTAAAAGCAACACTGCAATAAGTAATCTGATTTATTAGGCTTATTACATTGTTTCCACTGCACCTCTGACACATACACCTAAAAGTAAGATTTAGGAGACAAAAAGGAAAGGTTTATGGAACTAACTGGATTCAAAATCATCTTCAAAGAAGCCCTGTCTTTCCCACAAGGAGTACATGAAAGTATCTGTTTCCCTACACTCTCTCACCTCACAGACATTGTCACACATTAATGAGTTTTAATATTATGGTATATATATTAAGAATGTATAGTTTCTATAGTGTCAGAAACTGAAAGTGTAAATAAGGATTAAAATGATTAAAATGAATAATTGATAATTTGAAATAGGAAGAAAAGCTCCAAAGGGGTAGGGGTGGTGGGAAGGGAAGGGAAAAGAGAAGAAGGGAAAGGAAAAATTATGAGAAAGAAAAATAAATGGAAACGAAGTCTATGTAAACAGGGAAGGGTGGAGGAGGGGAAGGGCACACAGGTAATGGGGAAAAAATAAGAACCAAGATACATCATGTACAGGTACAAGCACCCAATGATAAATATAAACAAACTGTATACCTAAAATGTACCAATAAAAGAATTTAAGGGGAAAAAAAAGGATGTAACTTCTTGTCTGTGATATAATTTGTAAATATTTAACCCAGTTTGCAATTTGTCTTTTTATATTGCACATGGTGGGGATATTTTGGCCATTTAAAAAACTGTCCATGTAATCAAAATTTTCAGTTTCTTCTTTCCTATTACCTATGAACTTGCAATACTAGGTAAGCTTTTCCTATAGCAACATTATAAATCATCTGCTTATGCTTTGTCTAGCATTTGAATAATTATATTTTTATATTTAAATCTCTGACCCATTGAAAATTTATACTAATAGATTATACTCATGTCAAAAGTAGATCAAATTTTTATATTTTATAAGATATCCAATTACTATAGCAGTTAAAAAAATCTATCCATCTCCATTGATTATAAATTATTGTGACTAAATTTCTCAAAGCATCTGAGTCTATTTATGGATTTTCTGTTTCCTTTGATTTGTCTCTCTGTCATTCCTTTAAACAAGTTTTATATTGAATTTTAATGACTGTAGAATTAACTTCTTCTTTTCAGGATTTTTCTATATACTCTTGCTTTTTCATAACTCCAAATGAGTTCTCTAAGACCCAGCTTAAAAAAAATAAAATCAGATCTATGTGTACTGAGATATTAAAAGTATAAATCAACTTTAGAATAAATGATATCTTTATGATGTCTGAGTCTTTCCAGCAAAGAAAATGATATGTTTTTTACATTTTCCAATATATTTTCATATTTTTCAGGTGTTGTTTTATAGATTTCCTCACATGTGCTTTGGTATTTCTTGTTAAGGCTGGGTATACCTAGATATTTTATTTTCTTCATCAATAAATGAAGTTTTCCATTCCATTTTGCCACCTGGATTGTTTGTCTGAATGTTTCCATTTCTTATTATCAACAATATGGATAGTTTGCAAATGAAATGAGAATGAGTAGACTGTCACATTTCTATCCCATACAACAAATCTAAAATTTAGGAGAAAAGTTAAAAATAAGATAATAGCAAAAAAAAAATGTACCAATACAAAAAATAGGCAGCACATTAGTTCTGTACTAATACGTATTTCTAAACCCTGGTCCTTTGAGGAAGAGAAACAGATAGATATTCTATACCTATAGCTATTTGTAAAGGACAACTATTTGGTAAGGAGAGGTATGGACAGTCACAGACTGACTAAACTATGCCTCTATTAATGGAAACATAACTCACATTATCAGAGGTTTTATACACAGACTGAATACTTTCTGGGTTGTTCTTATGTGCTTTATTAGATAATTTGTTACTAGACAATAGATTTCATTGAATTTCTCATGGGAGACCCCACAATTACAACATGGAATCAATATATCATATTGAGTGCAGGAGAGAAAAAAGTTAAGAAATTCAGACAACTAAGTATGGTGGTACCCACCTGCAAACCCTGCACTCTGAGAGGCTGAAGCAGGAGGATAGCAAGTTCAAATCCAATCTAGGCAATTTAGCAACACAGCAAGACTTTGTCTCAAAAATAAATAAATAAAAAGGAATGGACATGTAGTTCAGTGAGAAGGCCCTGGGTTCAATCCTTATTACCATCAATACTACTACTACTACTAATAACAACAACAACAACAATAATAATAATAAAATTCAAAATAAGAACAAAAAAATCAAAATGTATCAATTCGTATCTACTTTTTGTAGACTGGGTACATATATTTCTCTGCATCACATATCAAAATAATAATAAAAATACTTTGTGGAAATACATTGTGGAAAAATAAGAGTTGAACTGTCAATTTCATACAACCTAACTGTTAGACTGCTATATGAGTTATTTTGGCGCATTATAAATATTAAAGAAAAATATTTAAGTACTTCAAATACTATACAACACATACAACAGAATAGAAAATATAGCAAGTCACTTATAATTTAAAGTTATCCTTAAAAAGAAAAAGGCCATTAAATTAACCTCTTCTAGTATAATGCATATATCAATCTCACCAAACTGTCTACAGTTGGGAATTTTGCAGCATATACATTCTACTGACTTAATTGGATATTTTCTTCAACAGAATAAAAAAAAATCATAAGTAATTTAGAATAACAAGAAATGACAATATGCAAACTCCAACAAAACATTTACCCAGAACAATTTCAAGACTATAATGTAATTTTGGAAATAAACCATCTGATATCTAAATTGCCCACTTGTTTCTTTTAAGTAGTATAAAAAGCACAGGCTGAAATCATTAACTTGCATACTCTAGAGCACTAAAGTCAATCTTGATAATTCACCAAAGAGAATGAACATCCATTCACTTCAGAGAAACGAACTATGGCAGCTAAAAATAAAACAGCTCTCTTGGCATGAGAAAACTAATTAATTTTGTTTGTTTTTCTGCTCATAAGAAATGTTTTCCATTGTTTCTATTGATCAAGTTAAATGTTGAACTGAGGCAATATTAAAACCAATGAATTCACTTAGAAGACCTTTTCTGTTACTATTCTCAATTGGTTATTTATTACAGGCTCTTTGTTCTTCCTAATAAAGAAAAAAGAATGTCCCTTGGAATATGCCCTGAAGAGTGTCATATGAGACTATGATGTGCATGTGAGCACATTTATATTCACAATGTATGTGTGCATGTATTTTCTCCCATACTCACATACTTCCATAGAATCAAATAACAGAAATAATCACTGGTCCTTCAAACAAACAGGAGCCAAAGGCTAGTGTAAGAGAAAATATATATGACAATAGTATATTTGCTCTTTCAATGGCCTGAAAATATTCCCCACGCCTAATGATGTTTACTTATTTCATTATTTTTATCTTAATCTAGTTTTGGTTCTTTTATTCTAATAAAACAACATGAAATTAATTTATTCTTTCTGGTCTAATTTCAATGAATATAAAAGGCCATCCTCGGGAATTAATGCCTCATAATTCAATAATCCTCTTTGGAAATAAATTTTTATTTTAATAAAGATGGTAAAACACTGAAAATATGAACATTAATGGTATGATCTGCATCCATCACAGTAAAGAAGCTAGGATGAATAAGTGCAAAAAAAAAAAAAAGTAGTTATAGGTCTTTCGAAAGAATTCTATATTAAAGCTTCTCACTCATTTCCATTTCTGCACTCCCAAACAATGCTACAGCTCCAGGAAAGCTCCCTATAACATTTTCACAGGTGGACATGAAGTCCCACAGCCTAGGAACTTCTCTTCCCACCCCAGGCTCCACCCAACTCCTGCATGAAGGGACAAACCAAAGCACACAGCTCAATCTTGTTGTTCCTTCAGACAGCTACTCTTCAGCCACCTCTTAGACACAGAAGTTTTCACACTGTCTTTAGGAAGTACAGCAAACTTTCCCTTCCAGCAGCCTCTGAGACACTGCTCAGGGAATCCTGGGGTCCTAAGTCCCCAGAGTATGGCTTAGAAAAGAAAGGGACAGGGCTGTGAGCTGCACACCAGGCACCCATCCTTTTCCTGTAGAAAGAAATTCTTAAGTGCAAGGATGAAGGTAGGTGATTCAGATGCCTCATATAGAGGCAACTCCAGATCACGAGAATCCTCAGGACTTCCATAGCTGTTCACCTACAAGTGTTCTTGAAGTTGTGCCAAACAAGCTACCTTAGTCAGAAACATATACTGTTGATATCTTGAAATGAGAAATAAGTCAGTAGTCATGGGTGCACTTTCCTGAGCTTGGCATTCCCTATTAGATCCAATCCAAGTCAGACCAGCCTTCTACTTCCAGCCATAAGCCTACTAATGCTTATCTGTAGATCTCAAGGTTGAACTAAGTCCACTTTTTGATAGATAATGCCTTGAGCTGTCTGGAAGGAACATAAAAGTTAAATTTACTCATATCATAGGGCAGTCAAGGCCAACACAAGCATACTACCAAGTTGAAAAATACTGTAGGTCCTTGTTACCAATAATAAAATAGTATCAAGAAAAGTACTTTATATGGGAGGCATTATAAGTAAAAAGCAGCCTCCCCACTGCTCCCAGAATTATCCTACAATTAAAATGAATCATTTGACTCACTTAATGGAAAATATCTGGTAGTTTATACAAAAACCTCTTCATAATCTGATACTATATCAGATTTCCAGTTCACCTTTTCTCGTTCTTGTTTGATAAAATTAATTCCACTTTCTGTGGAAAACAACAACTGCCATATACTGTATTCTTGTTTCCCTGAATTTCTTCCAATTTCTTACACAAGTATGACCTTTTTAGAAATCTATTACTTTTGTAAGCTATTTCCTTTGTCTACTTCCTCACCTAGCAAACTCCTCTTTCAGAGTTTAACTGAAATATTACCTCTCAGTTCCTGACCCATCAAGTTTTAGTTAATATCTCTGGTATCTGTTTATACCTGGTATTTTATGAGTACCTACAATAGTACCTACAAAGGCAGTACATACATAAAGAAAATATTCTTTGTATCTCCCTTGTCTTCAGCACAGCAGGTTTATGGAATATTCATATTGTCTTATTTATTTATCTCCTTGCTAAGACATAGTACACAAACAACAGCCACAAGTTAAAGGAGGAAAGGTTTATTTTAGCTCACGGGTTTCATTCTATAGTAGGTTGGTTCCAAGGCAAGGTGATAAGGCAGAGGGGCATAGCAAAGGAGAAACAGTTCTTGGCATGGCAAACAGGAAGCAGCCAGCAGTGGGGACTCCCTTTCCCTTTTATTCCACCCAGGCTACACACCTACTGACTGTTGCTACCCATACCAGGTGAGGCTTCCATTATCCATACCCACAACTATGCTAAACCAATTTAGTTATCACACACCCTTAATCCATATTCACACACCCTAGACAGAGTTACCTCTGAAAAGTCCCGCCTATGAGTACATAAGGCATTGTGGGGACATCTGGATACAAGCCATAACATATATAAAGTATAAAATGCTTTTCAATAGAATAACTTCTGTTTAACATTACAGGGAATGGGTTGAAAACAGAGATAGTGATTTTACATTTAATTTTATGTAAATTGAATTTATCACCCTACAACCAGCCTATTTGCACAAAACATATCAAGAGTCAGTTGCATGGAAAATCTTGGTTATTAAACACTACGGAAAAGCAACTGGAGCCTAGCTATTCAATGCTGCAGTTTCCTATTTTATTTTTCAACAACTAGTGTTTATCTCTCTCGCTCTGCTGAGTAGTGAAAAGTTAGAGAATTGAATCCTTTGAATATTATTTATGTACATAAGATCCAATTTTAATGTTCTGAAAAAAATAAAGCTACTTGTACAAATATATTGAATATTTATTTATTCCAAAATGCTAGAATTGAGCAAATTATCAAAATGTAAATCTCAGACATCAAATTATACAATATGCTTCTCTCTAAAAACAGCCCATATGTTCTTTCAGATGTGTGTATAAAATTGGAATTTAAAATTTTCCTACTGAGAACACACAGAAGAATCACTAAGAAGAGTCCATCTGTCTGTCTGTTTCTCTCTCTCTGTCTCTCTCTCATTCCCCCCCCCCCTCTGTTTCTCACGTTTGGAACGTTAAGTACACTGTTCTGAAGTAGGAGGCTTTGGCTGAAGTGCCATTATGTTAATGGAGCACCCAGATACACTTCTATTCATATGTGAATGTACACATGAGCACGTGTGTGTGTGTGTGTGTGTGTGTGTGTTAAGCTTAAAAAAAAACTAAGGCATGGCACAAAGTAGGGTTTCTCAGTGTTCAGAATCAGTTAGCATCAGATCAGAAAACAAAATGCTCAAACTCTCTCACAGACAAAACTTAAATTCCCACATCTTCCCCATGCTAACTGAAGCTACATCACTTCAAATCATATATTGCGTCACAGTGTCACAGGAAGTGTGATCAAAACTGTGGTGAATGCCTCTGCCAAGTGCCATCTGTTGGGAAAGCTCTGGAATATTATGGTGTATCCTTACCTGCCTTATTCACAAATGTGGCACTGTGCAACTTCTGGCTCTTCCGCAAAGTCAAAATGATCATGAAAGGTCAGTCAATTCAGGACATCAAGGCAGCCACAACAGTGCAACAAAAGGTGCTCACAGAAGAGAACTACCACAACTGCTTCAGAAAGTGGCAAGATTGATGGGATAAGTGTTTGGGAAGCAGGGGCAGTAATTTGAGAAGGATTAATGGCAATCTGTCTTGAACTGTAATAATTTTTTATTTTAAAACACTTGGTATTTTTCTATTATATCTTTGGATGTCATACATCATAATCAGTTCAGAAATAATCACTCTAGCTGTCAGATGAAGTATTAGCATGAGTGCAAGAGTAGATGCAGACAGGGAAGCTAGTAGTTAGGAGGCCACTGCAAAAAATAATGCCAAAGCAAAGATGATTTTGAAACAAGAATACAAAATGAGACAGATTTGGAATATAATTTAGAAACAGAGCTGATAAGATTGTTTAATGAATTGAATTTGGCAAAAGAAGGGCACAGGAATTTAATGAGATCACTACTTTTAAACAACTTAATGGAGATGAAATTAACACAACTTACAACTCATTAACTCAAAGTGTGCAAATCAATGACTTAGTATAGTATATTCAAGTTGTACAATCAACACCTCATTCAGTTCTAGGACATTCATTTCTCCAAAAATAAGCCCCCTACCACCAATTTTCCCCAACCCTTGAATTCATGCACTCACTTATTCAATGTATCAGCCAGTGAGTTTGAATCAGTAATGCTATAGATCATATAACCATCAGGTTTGAAAGATTCAAGTGTTAAGCACATTTCATGTAAACATAATCATATAACATGTGGTCCTTTATGACTGACTTTCAGCCTTCATTCATGTTGTAAAATATATTAGTGTTACATTTCCTCTTATTGCTAAATAATATTCCACTGCGTGAGTATACCACACTTTATTTATTCATTCATTAGTTGATGGACATAGGGGTTGTTTCCTTCACCATTCAGGCTACTGTGAACATTTGCCTACAAGGGACA
Source organism: Heterocephalus glaber (assembly GCF_000247695.1). The sequence goes on along the minus strand of NW_004624734.1, from coordinate 21,296,572 downwards.
TATGCATGCCAGTTTTTGTATGGATATATGCCTTCACTTATCCTCAGCATATACCTAGGTATGGAATTGCTGAGTTATACACTAACTATGCTTCACTTTATCTGCTTTGCAAAGTGGCTCTACCATTTTATATTCTCACCAACAGGGTATGAGAGTTCCAATTTCTCTGTATCCTCTCCAACAGCTGTTATTATCTATCTTTTCCTTATACCTGGTCTATTGCATATGAAGTGCAAGTATTTCTTTGTGGTTTCAATTTGTGTCTCCATGATGGCTAATGTTCTCCCTGCCTCATGCTAATTAGTCATTTATATCTAGTTTGAAGAACTGTCAGTTCAGGCTTTTAACCATTTTTAATTGGGCTGTTTATCATTTCTTTACTGAGTTAAAGGAGCAAAGTAAAATGCTTGAAGTAAAAGCAAGATTAACTACGAAAGAAATAATAGGTAAATCCAGAGTATCACAGTAGTTCACAAAATTAGTAAGTTTTTAAGGGCTGACTCTGCCATCACTCACTCTGAGTGATACCTGTGCCTTGTATGGTGACCAGCAGAACTGGATGTCACGTGTTTTAAGGAAGATATGTAAATACCAGAAATAAAACTTTAAGGCGAGAAAGAAGCCCATTAACTTCTGATAGAAACCTAGAATATTTAGGACTCCTTCCCTAGAGAGATGAACACTTAATTTTAACTTTATGGATCAATTCAAATCAAGGGCAGTGGCTACCTGAACAATAGTGTTTAGGAGGGATATTGAAGTTGTGACTGACAGAAGAAATCAAAGTTGGTAATATCTGTCAAGAACAATAAAAAGGGAGAATGGTAGTGTGTGTAGCAAGGAACTATCTCAAAGAAAGTTTTTACATTTTGAACATGTAAAAGAAATTCAAAATTTGCAGAACACAGTGCTTAATTTTAAAAAATTGAAGACATTGGAGTACTCACTTAGTATTTTTAAAATGATCAAAAGAAACTCAAGAACTGTGCTCCTACCCAAACATCACTTGCTACCACTGTCAGACCCAGACAAGTTAAAAGGATCACCAATCTAACATGGTATACCATTTCATATACATCTTCTCAGGGCTTTTATCACCAACTGAATCCTTATCTTCATGTAGCTTAATAAAGCCAACATAGTAAGATATTTTATAGTAAGTTATTCTTCCATGTAATTGAAAGTATGAACCAGACTAAAATGATATCACCAAGTCTTACATGAATGAGTAGCAATGACTTTACAAGTATACATTGAAAGCCTATGCAAATTATTAATTCCAAATTCATTAACTCTAGCATAGGGAAGATTTCACATTAGTCTGCATTTTATATTACCTTTTTTTTCCTTTTTAACAAATAGTTCCAAAAGATTTTCTTCGACATACTGCTAAAGAAGTTGACCAATGCAAATTTTGTCTTTTAACAGTAAAATTGTATATTTCCTTGTAAACACTAATAAAATTATTCTGACTCAAAATAATCACACTAATTTCAAAGATGAACCCAAATTTGTATGACACAAAAGTATAAGTTTAGTAATAAAATCATATAATCTGTAAGTATACAGGCATTTTGTGTTATATACATTATCACATATGTGTATGTTACCTTATGTTTTCAGAAACTGAAGGAATAACGCTGACTACATTGAATTCAGAACACATACTAGAAAATGAGGAACTACTATTTTAAATTTTAATTTGACTTAAAGTGATCTTGCAGTGATACTAAGAAGTATATCTCAGCAAGAAGAAAACAAAATGTATTCTGTCAACCCCTGCTGTAGATATTTAGGGATATAGCTCAGAACATTAATCTGTCAGGACTCTTTTTTCAAGGAAGGCATAACCAAGTGTCATTAGGTGAAGCGAAAGAGCAGGTAATAAAATTGCTGTACCTGATCAAAAAGGGCACAAGAATACAGAAAGGTAAAAAAAACAAGAGTTTAACACCAGTAAGCCTATCATTTGGCCACACCTTTGTTTTTTCTGAATGTTGGCTTATTTCTCTACTATCATAAATCATTTCTTGACATGGAATATTGTCTCTGACAGAGAAAGTTTATAATATTTCAGTGTCATGAAGAAAGCCAAAAAGAAAAAAAAATCATCTCTTCTATTTTGAGTTTGAACTGTTCAATCAAGGAGGGAACAGAATGGCCTACAATAGATCACGTCTCTTGAAACAGTCCGTGTGGCAAAGGGGAGTGAGGTACCAGGCCTCCTTGGGCCAGTTAAGGAGATACACTGGAAGAGAAGACATGAAACTAGAAACTCACCACTTTTAGTGTGTATTACAATTTGCTGTCATTCATAAACGAAACATAGAAGTGAGAAAATGCAGTTAGAACAGTTTAGGATGTAAATGCAGCACTACAGATATAAAAGGTAGATATTTGTTTTCAATAAGAAATCCACCTCCGTAAATGCAACAGATACGATCGCTGGTCTTAGTAAACTTACAAATTCTATTGAGTCACCATCTGGTTACTGTGGAAAAACACCTGAGATAATTTAAAGAAGGAAAGGTTTATTTTGGTTCATGGTTTCAGAGAATTCCGTTCATGGTCGGCTGGCTCTAAGTCAGAAACCGCATGGTGGAAGGGCCATGCCAGAGGAAAGTTGCCTGCTGCATGGCAGACAGGAGGTAGAGAGAAAGGGTTGGAAAAAGCCAGAAAGAGAGAAAGGATTGGGGACAGGATAAATGCTTCAAAGGCACACCTCCACTGACCAACTTTTTCCAACTGGGCCCCAGCTTTTACCACTCCATTAAAATACAAACTTATCGAAGAATTGATCCATGGATGGGGTTGCCACCCTCACAATCTAATCACCTTCCAAAAGCCCTACCTCTTAAAACATGAAATTTCTGGGATACATTTCAGATTTAAATCATAACAGAGACTAATGGGAAACACAGACAATATATAAATATATGATCATGTATGCAAATAAAAGGGCAATTTTCTGAAATAAAGTAATAAGTTGCAATAATGGAAATAACCTACTCAAATTGGGTGATTCAAGCACCCAAGTTTGTCTGAAGAAATGATAATTAGACTCAGACTAAAGGAGAAAGAGGTCAAAGTTACATCTAAAGGGGAAGGACAAACAGGAGGTACAAGGTGTAGGTGAAAGAACAGATGTGAGGCAGGAATGGCTTTGCCATGTAAAAGGAAAATAAGAAGACCAGAGTAAAATGAGTTTATGAGTTGGGAGAAAAAATGGACAAAGCCAGAGAGTAAGCAAAATTCCTCAGAAAGATTATTACAAATCATGATAAAAGACCCTAGGATAATTTTCCTCTTGGTTTATGGATTATGGAACAGTGAGGTAGTTGCATGATATGCTATATTTTCAAAATCTTCATCCCAGGCTGCTGAATGGTGAATGACGTAGAATGCTGAAAGGTAATTCTAGCAGGAATTCAGAAAACCAGAATGCTAATAGGAATGGAGACAAAAAAGACTAGCTTCAGAAGGTTTAAATTGGGAACAAGGACTCCACTGGTAATAGACTAGAAGCCTTGCATGTTACACATTGGCAAAAATGTATCTACACCTTATGTGTCTTCTGAGACATGTGATGAAGAGCAGCTGACGAATTGATCTAGGAGAAAATTTCAAAGCAGACAATATTCAGGCTGTGGCATAGGTATGGCTTGCTGTTTTTATCACCATTTAGAGTGACAACTGAGGGCAAAAAGCAGAAAAATTGGAAAAATTTAAATTTTAGCCCAAAAAGAATGGCACATAAAGTTGGAGCCCAAGGAAGGATGGTTGATAAAGAGATTAGCACTATTAAAAAAAAGAAGGGTGGGACCCCTCTGCAGGGCCCAAGGACAAGCAGCTTACACTGCCCCCTCCTCCCCTGCCTCTGCCCTCCTGGCTATGATTCTATCTTCTTCCACACTACAGAGGCAAAGGGTGGCATAAAGGCCATTGTCCTGAGCTGCAGAAGTGAACAACAGCAAGAGGGCCTCTCTCAGGCTACTTGATGAAAACTGAAGCCCACTGGAAAAGTGAAGAGAATCTCTGCAATAAAGGCACACCAGACCACTGTATTTGGTAAGTTGGAGGGATCATCACCTCCCATCGGAAGCTGGACTATCTTCAGGGGAAGGGCAGCTGGAACCTGCAGTAACCCTTGCCGAGTTCAAAACTACAGGAGGACAGGGAGCTCAACTTGGGACTTGCAGCCAGATATCTGCCTGAATTTAACGGGTCTGTGACTGGCTTGCTGAAACACACTGGCTTATATCTGCACACTGCTCCCCACTTTTTTTGTGTGACAGAAGAGATATAGCCAGAAGGAGGCCCTTCATTTTTATCTTTTATTTGTTATTTTCAAAATTACCAATTTTTTTTGCTTATTTTTAATTTTTTTTCTACTCTTTGCAAATTTTTATTTTTCTCTTTTTTCTTTCTCTATCACCCATTCCCTTGCAATCCCACCTTGTTCTTCATCTCCCTTTTGTTCCTGTTCTGGCCCTCATTCATAGTTCTTCACTATTTTTCTTTTGTTCTCTTTTTCCTTCTCTCTCCTGTGTCCTCTGGCCTCACAGCTAACCTTCCCCTATCCTTCTAACTACCTATCTCTCCCTCCCCAACTCCTTCTAACTCCCCATTCCGAAGGGTAAAGTTGCTGTATTGAAGAGTTTATTCACTATAAACCTATGTTGGGTTGGTCCTCGATTTTGATTTAATTCAAACAGTTAAAGGTGATAGATTAATAGCTACCACAAATCGTCATATTCTAAGATTTACTTGATGCTATGGTGTTGCTGACTGTATGACTTGGGCTAAGGTGTTGTGATTGATCTAATCAGTTGCCCTTCCTGGTATAATGAAAAGGAGATAGCCTCAGAGCCATTAGAGACTCAAAACCTAAAGACCAGCTATATCTGGAAGACACCTCTGAGAAGCAATCATTCCATAATGGTTCTACCTACAAGCAACAACGATGCTTAAAATAAGCAACTTCAAAGTGTCAACCCAGGAATTGAACCGAGGACAGTACCAAAAACAAAAATAAGGAGACATTAAAGCAAGGCAGAAACTCAGACTTCCACCCCACAAAGGGCAAATTCTGGGGGAAATGAGGTAGAAAAGTCTGATAATCAACCACCTGGACATGCTGAACTGATAGTACATGAAGTAACAAAACAGGAATGAGGCTCTAGAAAAATTCAGAGCAGAAATAATTTCCCAGATAAATACAGAGATGGTGAGCAGAATGAAAGACATGATTAGAGGATCTAGAACAGAAACAGATTAAAAAAAAGAGATAAGCTCAGAAACATACTGAAAGCCATGAATGCCCAGCATAAGAAAGAAATGGAATCCATGAAACAGATTCAACACAGATATCAAGGAGATTAAAAACTCCACTGAAAGTATGCACAGCAGATTAAGGGAACGTGAAGATAGAATATATTAGATATAGAAGACAGGACTCCAGTTGAAAACCATGAAAACAGAGATTTCTTAAAAATAGTAAGGGACCACGAGAAATCAGTCTAGCAGCTGCTAGATGATGCAGAGAAGAATAATTTAAGACTGATAGGAGTCCATGAAAAAACAGAAATTACAATTGACATAAAAAAACTGTTCACAGAATAGTAGAACACTTCCCAGACAGAGGTACAGAATTTGACATACAGATAAGTGAGCCATATAGAACTCCAACTAGCCACAATCAAAAAAAAAGATCTACACCTAGACATATAATAATCAAGATCCCAGAAACCCAACAGAAGAACAAAATCCTACAAGTAGTTAGAGAAAAGAAACAAATCGCCTACAAAGGAAAGTCCATCAGAATCACAGCAGACTACTACTCAACACAAACCCTCAAGTTAAGGAAAGCCTGCAGCGAAGTATTTCAAGCCCTAAAAGAAAACAACTTCCAACCTAGACTGTTGTATCCTGCAAAATCTGACTGTTGTATCTGTCAAAATCGATGAGAAAATTAGATACTTCCACGACAAAGAACACCTGAGAAAATTCATGAACACCAAACCAGCACTCAAAACAATTCTAAGCAATATCCTGGAAAAAGACAAAGAAAGTCACAACTATATAAGGCCCAACAGAGGGAAGCCACCAGACAAGGTACAAAACTAAAGGGAAAGGGGGGAAAATAAGAAAGAAAACAGCCAAAAATAGGAAAATATCATGACAAGGATGACTCAATATCTATCAATTATAACCATCAATGATAATAGCCTCAATTCACCAATCAAAAGAAATAGACTGGCAGAATGGATTAAGAAGTAAAATCCAACAATATGCTGTATACAAGAAACACACCTAACTCAAAAAGAAATTCATAGATTAAAAGTAAAAGCATGGAAAACAGTTCTCCA
>NW_004624734.1:21267942-21287255 GCF_000247695.1 Heterocephalus glaber | reverse complement strand
TGAGATTCCACCTCACCCCAGAAAGAATGGCTGCTATCAAGAAATCAACCAATAACAAATGCTGGCAGGAGTGTGGAGATAAAGAAACCCTTCTCCATTGCTGGTCAGAGTGGAGACTGGTCCAACCACTGTGGAATCAGTATGGAGATACCTCAAAGAACTAGGGCTAGAGGTCCCATTTGACCCAGCTATTCAACTGCTGGGTATCTTCCCAAAAGAATTAAAAGCATCATATCACAGCATTATATGTGCCCCCATGTTTATAGCGGCACAGTTCATAATAGTTAAAGCTTATAAACAGCCCAAGTGCCCATCAACTGGAAACTGGATAAAGATGTGGTTTTTTCATAAAATGGAGTACTACTCTGCCTATGAGAAACTACAGACATTTATAGCTAAATGGATGCATAATGAGGCCATACTCTTACATGAAATTAACAGGACACACGTGCAAATACCGAATAGTTTCTCTGGTGTGAGAAACTGAAAGTGTAAATAAGGAGTAAAACGATTAAAATGAATAATTGACAATTTGAAATACGAAGAAAAGCTCTAAAGGGGTAGGGCAAGTGGGAGGGGAAGAGGAAAGGAAAAAAAGAGAAAGGAAAAATTATGAGAAAAGAAAAAAATGGAAACAAAGTCTATGTAAATACAGAGGGTGGAGTGGGGGGGAAGGGCTCACAGGTAATGGAGAAAAAATAAGAACCAGGATACATCATGTACAAGTACAAGCACCCAATGATAAATGTAAACGTATTGTATACCTAAAATTTACCAATAAAAGAATTCAAGGAAAAAAAAAACAAGTTCAGTGCTTATCATTAATTGGTTCCAGGAGTCATAAGTGACATAAACAACAAGTACCAAGAATATTTTTGGGGGTGGAAAGTGTAGCAAGTAATGAGGCATTGGACACCAAAAGGTTGTAGCTTATGTGTCAAGTACCAAACAATGAGCACCAGGACAAAATTTTGTAGTCAAAATACACCAAGTATCAAATTCAACTGAGTTTCACAGGTACAGAATACCAAGTTATTACTGTACTTTGCACAGGGGTAAAAACAAAAATGCCTTGAGGGCATTTCAGAAATCAGCAACACCTCATCCATTGAAGTTTAAAGGGTACTTTTGTACAAATTGAGAAAGGACCTTCTAAGCCCCATGTTCAAGAAGGACTGTCTAAGGAATTGGCTTTCTGGGATTCATTTCACTGTGCTCAGCCACCAGACCCTGAGAGGTTGCTGTCGCCATGGTCCAAACAGGCCTGGTATTACTCCCAGTGAGAGCAGACTGATGTCACACACATGATGCCAGTTTTACCAGCATGCACAATGCAGGAGCTGTGGACTCAGAGAGGCATCCAGCCAAACTTCAAAGAAAAGCCTGGGATGTCAGTCAAGGAGCCACTATGAAGCCACTATAAAGCTGCAGAAATGAAGCCAAAGGTGCAATGAAGACCTCAGGAAGTTTGAGATGCCAGGAATATTGAACACCTGCTATGAAAGCTATAGGCCTTGATTAGATTCAAACCAAGACAGAAGCCTTGAGGCATGCAACTAGCAACTCAAGCCCTCGGGAACTCACATCCTTACCATCATGTGTCTGGATGCCAGACATGGAGCTATACAACTTACTATTTACCCTACTTATTTCAGTCTTGCTTTGATCTAATTATTTTCTATCCCACTTTTCCTTCTTAGGAATGAAGAGATTTACCCTGGGCTATAGTATTTTGGAACTCTGTACTTGGTTTGTTTTTTTTTTTTAAAGTAGGAATTCACATCTAAGAGTTTGTCTTAAGTATCACAGGAGACATACACATGGACTTCTGAAATATATTGGGATTAACAAGACTTTGGGGAAGAGATGACTGCATTTTTCATTGTAGGCAAGACAGTTATATCATGTTAGATGCAATTATTAATTTATTGTATTTATTTGAAGATTGAGTATGGCTTAAGTGTGTTTAGGTATCAAGCTGACAAGGAGGGGATGTGACATTTAAGACTGTCAACTTGACTGGTTAGAGAGCCACCAAGGGAATTAGGAAAGTACACTCCTGAGAGTGTCTGGGTTGGTCATACAGGTGTGACTTTGGGTACCATTTTATGTCCCTTGCCTCTTCTACTCTGCCACTGTTCTCTTGCTCTTCTTCTCAGCTATCATGAACTAGGCAGCTTTGTTCTGCCACACTTTTCCATCATGAAGTCTCTCCCTTGGCTCCAGCCCACCATGAACTTAATGACATGAAACCATGAGCTAAATTAAACTCCTCCTTTAAGTTGTGGGTATTGGGTACTATGTTACAGTGATGGGAAAGCTGACTAATACAGACAGAAATGGAACCTGGTTTAATATGAGTAAGAATTCATAGTCATTTCCTGCACTACCACATTCTACAAAGTATTTGATTCATTATCAATGGATCAACAGGCTTATTATTTAACTTCCATGAGTTTCAATTTCCTCATTAATAAATCAAGAATAAAAACAGCCTCAAAAGGAAGATTGTCTATGTAATTATATAAGATGTCTAACATAATGGTTGGCATATGGTTCAGGAACTAAGGAAATAGCTGATCTCTCTCATTTCCTGCTAATAAAAATCTTACAAAATCCATCAAATTTGAAAAAAGAAAAGCTAGAACCAACTTGGTCTAAGATGGGGATAAATGTGGGCCTATGCAATGTCAACAACATAATCTGAAAGGAAAATAATCTAGACCTGATCAAAACATTTACAAACCTCTATATTTTAAACCAAAGACCTACATACTCCAAACAATAAACTCTGAATGTTATAATCATCTAAATTATTTATCATAATCTACACAATGCACAAAAAGTCTAGCTACGAAGATAAATAGATGTCTTTGAAATGTTATTCCTCCTGATTTGCTGAAGTTATCTTTATTACCCAGATAAAAAATTGTGTTATAGTCTGCCTTTTTAAATATATATATATTTAAAACTGAGAAATTCAGAGATCTATGCAAATCACTGCTATATATCTTTAATCAGCTTATATTTTGACATGAGGCTATAAATTATAAGATGATATCAACAGTGTTTTAGATATATTTTTCATAATAGAATTAATATTAGAGTATATGAACTTCAGTTTACATTTGTCATCCGGAACCTCCCAAAGAGGTCTCAACAATCCTATCAATATTACTCCAGATAGTTCTCTCACAAAAAGAGTAAGTGAAAATATAGCAAAAAAAAAAAAAAAAAAGGTCCTCTATGGCTGTGCCATGCATCACACATGGCTGTGCGTATGAAATATGGGTGCTTAAAGCTGAGATATGCTCTGAAGGTAACACACATACCAGGATTTGAAGACTAAGTCAAAAGGATGTAAATAATCATAATAATTCATTTATATGTTGAAAGGATAATATTTAGGATATAATGGTTACAAGAATATATCTGATATAAATATATTATTAGTACTGGAAAAACTAGCTTTCTGCATGCCGAAGACAACCATGCATTAAATTAAAATCAAAATGGATCAGAGATCTAAATATTAAAACAGAAACACTAAATCTCCTGGAAGTCAGAATAGATAGAATTCTTGACGACATAGGGCCAGGCAAAGACTTCATGAACAAAACCCAGACTGCATGGGAAGTAATGCAAAAAAAATCAACTTGGATAGGGGCCGGGAATTTAGCTCAGTGGTTCTGCTGCCTCCCTTGCAAGCAGAAGGATCCGAGTTCGATCCCCAGTACCAAAAAAAAAAAATCAACTTGGATCTCATACTATTAAAAAGTTTTTGCACGGCAAAAGAAATCACCAACAGAGTGAAGAGACAACCCACAGAGTGGGAAAAAATTTTAGCCGCTAGTCCCTCAGATATAGGACTAATATCTAGAACATACAAAGAATTGAAAAAAAATCAGATCCCTCCCCCCGCAAATTTAAAGATCCAATCCAAAAATGGGCATTTAAAATGAATAGACACTTCTCAGAAGAAGAAACACAAAGGGCAAATAAACATATGAAAACATGTTCAACATCACTGACCATCCAAGAGATGCAAATTAAAACAATGCTGAGATTCCATCTCACTCCAGAAAGAATGGCTGTTCTCAAGAAATCAACCAATAACAAATGCTGGTGGGGCTGTGGGGAAAAAGGAATACGGCTCCACTGTTGGCAGGAGTGCAAAGTGGTACAACCACTATGGAAATCAGCATAGATTCCTCAAAAAACTAGGATTAGAAGTCCAATTTGACCCAGCAATTTCCCTTCTGGGTATCTTCTCAAAAGAATTAAAAGTATCATATCACAACAATATATGCGTACCCATGTTTATAGTGGCACAGTTTGTAATAGTTAAATCTTGGAAACAACCCAAATGCCAAAACAACCAATGAATGAAAAGATGTGGCTTTTTTTTATACAATAGAGTACTACTCAGCCATAAAGAAAGATAAACTTGAGAAATTTATAGCTAAATGGATGCACCTTGAGACTGAGAATATTAACTGAAATAAATTGGACACACATGTAAATATCATATTGTCTCTCTGATGTGAGATAGTAAAAGGGTAAACAAGGACCAAAATGTTTAACAGATAATGTAAATAGGAAGAAATTGTTCAAAAGGAAAGGGAAACTGGGAAGGGGAAAGGGGGAGAGAAGGAAGGAGAAGAAAAAAGAAAAAAATGGCAACAAATCTTTTGTAAATAAGGAGGGGAGAGGGGCTGAAGAATGGAGAGGAGATTGGGAGAAAAAGACGAATCAAGATATATCATGTACAGGTACAAATTTCCTTTGATGAATGTGATGGGTATGTATATTTAAATTGTACCAATAAAATTAAAGGTAAAAAATAAATGTATTAAAATTAATCTCCCATTTTCTTTTTACCTTTCTTCAGGTGACCGTACAGGAAGTTAAAATTACATATGTACTTCATGTTTGTGTCTCTTATCATACTGCATTTGAACAGTTCTGTTCTTCAATGTTACACATTTTTAAATTAAATCATCTGTGTAAATCTTTTACCGAAGATAAGTAAATTAAGGAGTAAGTGGTTGTATAAATAAATAATCTCCAAATATGACATCTCGGGCTAAATGATTTCAAATATTGCTTAACAACTGTTTGAGGGAAATGTTAAATTTAAATCATTAAGTAAATCTTTAAGTTACTATTACATTTCATCTGATGAATAAAAGTGTATTAAATTAAATGTTTATGGGTCATACACTGTGCTGGGTCATAGAATACTAATATATATAAGACAAGCTCTTGATTCTCATGTGGTCTACAATTTTAAGAAATCTATAAACAAGAAGACAAGTAAGTGCAATAAGATGTCTTTGGTGAGTGTGAAAGGTATCTAGTAGTTTTCTAAAAGAAATGTAAGAAGCAGAAGGACCACCACTAGCTTGAGGCCAGCCTGGACTACATAGTGAGACCATGTCTCAAAACAAACAAACAACAATAACAACAAAGAAATGTTAGAAGACATTTTTCTTGATATAAAGTAGATGTAGTGCCACTGATATTTGAGCCTATGAAAACCAAATGTTCTTCAACATGTGGAAGAATCCTGAGGCACAAAGAATGAATATGTAGTACAAATTACTCATAAGGTCACTACTGAGAAATATCCAGTTTCATATTGTTCTGTAGGCAGGATTATCACTGTAGAATATAACACAGATATGGTATTTTCTGGTTCTTGCTCCTGAATAACATGGTAACTCCAGAGATTTGCCAAATATGTCTAGATCTTATTGCAAGAATGCAATCAACATAAAATTATACAAAATTGTCTCTGTTCTTTGGAATATGAAATTCATATACATACAGAGAGAGGCATGGCACACACACACACACACACGTATCAATAATAATGTATTTTGCTATTCTTAGTCTAAGAAAATAATATGTCACTTGAAGGATGTAATAGTTACAAAAGAGAATGTGCCTATATAAGCAAATAACTTGTGTATTTGCTGAGGACATACAGTACTTATCAGAGCACTTACCTAGCAGGCACACAGAGTTTGATCCTTACCACCCATATGAGAAAAAAATTCTTTTAAAAATACTTTTCTTACTGAAAATAAGATTACATATCTTATCATTCTTATCTGATGACACAATTGACAAATAAGCAGGAGAAAAGCAAAAGAGCCTTCCATCATTTGGCAGCAGAGAGCTCACTATTCTTTTTAACCTTTACTCTCTTTTTTTAACCTTTATTCCCTTTTTGCCAATCTAGAATGGTATGGTGAGCAAAAGATAGCCACTACTCAATACAAAATGACAGAATCCTTAAAAGAAATCCTTAAAGAAGTCAAACTACTATAAATAGAAATTAGGACATTCACTATATGATAACAGTAACTCTTAAGAATTGTCTGTATATATGTATGTATGAAAGGGACAAAAAATGTCACACACTCATCATCAAACCCACTCATCTCCCCTGTCCAAATCAAATAAAGATCTTTTAAAGAACTTACAATGAAGAATTTTATTCTGGCTTGAGGCAAAAGAAATGTTTTAATCCAAACTTAAGTCTAGCACAGTAATGCTATTTGCTTCAAAAGTAAGGGTATAATACCTTTTTCAAAATATCTTACTTCATAATTTAATTGCCTCTATAAGAAGCAAAAAACTTTGAGCCATAAACTATGGAGGAAAATCTAAAATAATGGTAAAATAAGGTCTAAGAACTGATGCCCTTTTTGCATTAAAATATTCAGGGCTAATTGTGATTTTAGCCCTTGTTTTTATCCTTGCTTTGTTCATTGGCCAAACTTAAACACTTCTCATCTCCTTCCATGAAAAAGGGTCCTATTATGTTTCTGGAAGCATGGGCAGGGTTTCTCAAAGCCTAATTTTAAGGTCTTAATTGGCTGAGGCAATAGAAGACCATACAAAGCCCACTTCACAGAGAAGGGTAAGATTGCCAGGTCACTTGAGAACAGATGAAGAGCTAACTGGAAGCTATTGCTAAAATCTTACACAGTGTTCTGGGAAGTTTTACCAAACAGTAACTTACACAGAATGGAACACAATCATCTATCATCATAATACAGAACCTAGAGGGACTGAAGTTAGAGTGTAGAAATGGAACAATTATAACACAGAAACAGTTATCTTCACTTACTAATTGAGTATCTTAACAAGCCAGGCAAACTTTATGGTGACTGGATAATGTGATCGTTTCTGCCATGTGCTGTTAATTTCAAATACTTGGTCATATCTCCTTATGGCCTCTAAATACCAGGAACCATGTGCTCACCATTCAAGAGGTTTGCTACTTAGTAATGCTTTTGTTCATTTGGTACCACTGGATCTAGTCTATTTTTGCATGTGCAAATTCTAACTGTAGCTCATTTATCCATCCATTTACCCACTACCCAACATCTGTGATGACAAAAGACACTTAAGACATAGAATAAAATTATCTTGGCCCTCAGGTAGTTTAATACTTAGTAATTTATAACACATTATAATAATATCCAATTTTGAATAATTTTAAATAAATTAATTCCTTTTTCTCTAAAGACTGGTGACAGAGTCCCAAAACAAACAATCAAAAGCAGAGGCCAATGTCTATTTGTGAAATTCAAGATTCTATCAAAAAAGAAGTTAAAGATCTGGAACTAGCTTATGAAAAGCTTTCAAATTATTTTGTGCTCACATTAACAATAAAGGCATATGCTTAAAAAATCAAATGACAGTTTACACATTAAAGTTTACAATGAGGACTTAACTGCCTATTTCTGCTTACCATCAAGGGCCCAACACAAAGTTCAGACACTTATTGAAATTTCAATAAGGTGCTTATAAATTTTATTTTACTATTACACAGACTCAATGTTTTGTTGTTACTGATGTTTCAGAACAGTTCTCCATGAAATTCATCATTCCTAATTATGTACTCTAGCCTCCATACCTGTTGTATCTGTTTTATTTCTTTGTTCATTTACAATTTACCCAACAACTACTTATTAAGCATCTATAATATGTTAGTTTGCAAAAAAAGAAAAATCAATGCTCTGGTCCTCATTAAATTCTACCTCCTCCTGATCTATTATTAAATGTATTTTTTTTGTTTATTCATTTGTTTTCTCTATTCGCCACTGGAATTCAATTCTTTTTTCTTTTTTTTTTGGAATTCAATTCTTGGGTTTATTCTATCACACCCTTAATTTTCCCAGACTTTCTGGTACCGGAAAATGAACCCAAGTTCTTCACACTGAACTACAATCTCAGCATTTTTAAATTTTTTACTTTGAGAAAATGTTTCATTAAGTCACTAAGTTCCCCAGGCAGGGCTCAAACGTGTGATCCTCTCCCTTTAGCCTCCGCGTGTGCTGAGTTTACAGGCGTGGAATGTCACATCTACCACTGCCCCAGATGTTTTACTGCAGAAAATTTATTCATCCTTTATTTCTATTGTTTGTCCTAAAATACCCAGCCCTTATTTCAAGTCATCCCTAACAAAAATATTTGACAAAAATTAAAATATACAAGCAGGAAAATTCTTCTGTTCCAAGAATTATGATACGCTAGAATTTGGTACAAGAGGAAATCCATGTTGATCATAGAACTCTGTAATTCACAAAGTTAAAATCTGAGAGATCTGAGAAAATACGAGGCATTAAAAAGATGGAAGTCTTAAATGATATTAATTTCAATTAATAAACTTACAAGGGAAAATCGGACATTATTTTTCATCTGTATTTGAAAATCTTTTGGAAACTAAAATGGGGCAAATGAGATCTGAAAAAAACTTGTCTCTTGACAATAACTCTTCCCTAGTAAATCCTTAAATATCCTCTTATTCCATTTCTCCAACTAGAGGGAAAAAAAGGAAGGGGGAGTTGTATGAGTTATTACCCATAAAACTAAATAATAAATTACGTAAAGTCCGTTGTGTGCATGTGGACAACTTTTCAATCTCAATCTCTAAATTCCCCCCAAAACAGCTCCTTTCTTCCTTCTTTCCCCTGCAGTTCAGAAACCAATACACATTTATCTTATTACTACAATAGCCATTACGTGTCTGAGCCAAGGAGCCAGGAGCTTGTAACATCATATTCATATAGGGGAACCTCTGAGTAACACAAAGCATGAAAAAAATCTATCTTTACAAGTGTTCCTTTAATATACAGTTTACATGCCCTTGGGCATTTACAGCATTTCCTTGACCTAGAAAACAGAAGGACACACACTTTCAGTGGTTGCTTCTTTGAAAGCACTAAAATTGCATTTAAAAAAGAATTTCAGAACCAACTAGAGCCACTCCATCAAGAAGTCTTTTCTCCTGTAAAACATGCACCCATATTCATGTAGTCCTCTTCACAGCAGCTTTAAATTCCCTAAAAGCAAAGAATATGTCTCTTTCACATATGGAGTCCAGTGGAACATCACACACTCCAAAGATACTACTAGGCAATCAATGAAAATGAGTCACTTTTCGCTTCCCAACAGCTTGCCTGAGCAAGGCAAGTAATTTTTTTTTTTTTTTTTGGTACCAAGGATAGAACTCAGGACCTTGCACTTGCACGGCAGGCAGCGGAACCAGTGAGCTAAATCGCTGGCCCCAAGGCAGGTAATTTGATTAGCACAAATTGAACATGAGAAGAAAAATGTAAACCATACAGCTAAATTGCTATACTGGCATGGATCTCATGGTACATCCCAAGTAATAATAGAAATGAATAGACATTTTAAGGAGAAAGAGAAAGAGAGAGAAAGGGAGGGAGAGAGAAAGAAAAGTATGTATAGTTTAACGACTTTTGTTTTTTTCACAAAATTGTCCTTGGGACTGAGTCGCTGGAAAGTATGTAAAACATTTCAAAAACTGGAAAGTTTAAAGGCAGGGAGGTGGCATAATGACATGCTCCTAAAGGAAAACTGATCTGAAGAAAGACTGCTTAAAAATTACAAATGAAAAATAAACTAGAAATTGGATGGAACTAAGGTTGTGGCTGTAATAAGATGCTTAATCATCTGTACATGGTTATGAAGGTGTAGAAATTGAAAGACCAATACAAAACAATTGTGCAGGAGTTCAGATTAGTTTACAGAGAGACATGCACCTCAGGCTAAACAACATTTATGTCTTGTCTAACGCTAACCTTGTACCACGATTTACATTAGAATGGGGTTACAATTTGACACAGAGGAGGAGGATATTATAAAGAAACAGCAGGGTATATTAGTTTAAGGTGGAACAAAGGTCAATTTATGGGATGGTGAAATAGTCAAGAAGTAAATATAAAAGCTTTGCAGGTAGAAGCCTCAGAAGGAAGTACAAATATCCATCCCAGCTCACTCCAGACATCAGAAGCACCTATACAAAGGAGAGAGCAAATGAATCCTAAAGCAACCATTTCCCATAAAATATATTTTAGTTATTTGCTTTACAGATTCCAAAAGGCGATAAAGAGGATTCATACACACTTCTATGGGAATTGCATAAACAGCACTAGTGTTGAATTTAAACCTGAGAAGTAGGAAAAGATACCCTAACTATTATCCACTCATTCCTAACATATTTACCAGAGCTTTTTTTATGCTCTCTTAATAGTTGATTAGATTGTTTCTCTGTCTGGATTACTTATATTCTGCCTAGATCTACTTATATTTAAGTAAAAATTAGTATAAACATATGCAGATATAAAAATTACAAAAGCATATAAATGTGCTACTAGGTCAGATTTGCATTTTCTATCTGGTATGTAACCACATATTACATGGTTGTATTTTTCATTTCTAACAGCTTTGTTTTTGTCCTTGTTGATGCATTCTTGCTACTCATACTGAGTGAAAGAATGTTGAGGGCTGTGCTCAGACCTGGGGGTAAAGCCATCACTCCAGGTACAAACCATGTCACCTCCTGCTGTCCTTTTACTAGTAGAGCAGGTTCTAATTCAGGCTCCAGTGGGGAGACTGATCTTTATTTGTTTATTGTGAAAGAAAAGGCTTCTTTATTTCTCCTGTATAGTTTATTTCTTAAGAGCAACTTTTACAGGAAGAATGTCTGCTTGGAAACAGATATTTCAATATAATTGTGTTTGGTTCTCCTTTCTTCCCTTAACAAACACCACTGCAATAAATATATTTATATATTGTGAGAATTGGTGTGCTTAGAATCTTAGAAGCCACAGTAGCCACTTTCCCTTCACTGCTCTGGGGCACTTAGGAAGATTCTCTCAAAAATACATAGAAAGGGTAATACTTGTATGGTATGTTTCAATTGCAATGAAATGAAATTATTATGGGTAAATGTAGAAGTTAATTTTATTATTTTTTAAATTGAAATTTTAAATTATTATCTTCTCTGCCCTGAAAAAGGTTTCTACAAGAAGATACAAATATTAAAGAATACCTGTATTAGATGCCTCACTGACTTCAAAGACTAACACTGTGTTACTTGAACACATATCTCTGTAAAGTGTATATATTAAATAGTCATAATCAGAGTGGTTGAAAAGACTTGTTCCTTAAATAATAATCTTAAAAAATTATAAAATTAACTTCTATATTTCTCCATAATCATCACAGTTCACTGCAACTGAATCATACCATATAGGTATCACCCCTTCTGTGTATCTTTGTAAATAACTGCCACCAATGTTACAGTTTTAGTAACTTCACAGTTGCTAAGCACACTTACATCTTAGCAAAATTCTCTCAACAGAGTTCATATATTTTTTCTAAAGTCTTTGATGTATGAAAATCCTCAGTAGACAGAATGAAGAAGGTAGACAGATGTTAACTGAGGGTATCTGCAGTTTATCTCCCTAGAACAATGATGGTGAACCTTTTAGAACTTTCAATGATACAGATAGCTTACTGTGGCACACGAGCCATTG
Organism: Heterocephalus glaber; assembly: GCF_000247695.1. Next base: position 21,275,391 of record NW_004624734.1, on the reverse strand, counting down.
GTTTGCCATCACTACCCTAGAACTTCACCTGGGTGTGGCAATATTTTAGCAACCATCTTCAGGTAACATCTCAAACTATATGTACTGGGCTGGGGGTATAATTCAGTGAGATAGCACTTGCCTAGTATGCTCAAGGAACTGGACTAGATGCTCAACACTGCAAAAAATAAATAAAAATAAAAATTTTAAACGAATTGTATATACCTGTCCTAAAGCCAATGTATACAGAGTATTCAAAATATAAAGTGAATGTGAATGTTTGAATTTCAAAAATTTATTATAATAAAATATATGTTGTCATTAATCCCCCTCAAACTATCCCTTTTCTTTTGAATATACTTATACCATTGATCTTGTCACTTTCTGAAGCAGTTCTGGAAGTCTTCTTTTGTGTCTTTATGAGGTGTGACTAAAAAAAAAAAAATACAGTGAATGCTGCTGCTCAGTGCCATCCAATGGAAAGGCAGGTTTGTAAAATATTACAGGGCCCTCATCCACCTTATTTACTGGATATGGTAGTATATGACTTCAGGTTCTTCCTCAAAAATGACCATGAAAGCACAATGACCATGAAAGGTACATGTTTAAAAAAGAAAGAAAGGCAAATGTTTTGAATCAATTCAGGACATCAAGTCAGCCACAATAATGCAACAAAAGACAAACTGAGAATTTCCAGAACTGTTTCAGAAATTGCCAACTGTTTGAGAAAGAACAATGGAACAAGTATGTTCAAAGTGAGGAAGAATTTTTTAGAGGAATTAATGGCAATCTGTCTTTTATTCTAATTATATTAAATTTACATATTCACCATATTTTCTGATTATACCATGTATTTTGAAAGCTTTCAAGAGTCAAATTTGTCATGAACAACAAAGTATAAGTTAGACAGACAGAACAGGTCTCAGAGATACCTGATCAATGGGATTTATGTAGATTGCTACAAAAACTAAATATATTATTCTTTAATCACTCAGAATTTTAATAACACAACAGAAAGGTAGGATCTTAAGTGACAGATTAAAAAGTAATAACTTCCATGGTAAAGGTACATATAAGAAAAGGATTGATCTCAGTTTTCTATTTATGGTAAAGAAAAGTTGAACATAACAGAAAATTAGAATTAGCTTCATTAAGTGCTTGCAGCTTAATGTTCCTGTGAACTAGTCAAGAAATTATAGCTTATCACATAACAAAACAATGTCAAAGAAAATTTTAGAAATATAATAGCTATCAAAACAATGGAGTTATACCTAACAATACAATCAATCACTTTTTCAAAAATGAACATTTCTAGTTCTTTAGTCATTATGAGAGTCAAGAAGACTGTTGTAATTTTTAACAGAGTAATTTTCTAACATTATTAATAAAAAACAATGTCTTTATAAATTCAAAGAACAGATTTCAACAAAATTAGGAAAGATAGGATGGTTCTATTTTGCAAAGCATGTTGAGGTCAAAAGAGTATTACTGGATCAGTTTAATATGTTATATGGTGGTATGAATGCAGGCTTGAGTTTTGCCAAGTCTTCTCCTGTCTGTAACTCACTGTCCAATTTTGGAGAAGTAATCTACCCACACCTGCCTCCCAGTCTGAGCTGTTTCAACTACAAAAAATGGGATAAATAATCTCACAAGGTTGTTTTCAATAATTTATATAAAAACTTGGGCATCACCAATGATCAATAGTCATCTCAAAGAGAATGAGAATTATCAGTTAAAAATAAAGATTTAGCATCGTCTGTATAGGGATATCGTTAGGAAACTTTTCAAGTTGTGACATGACTAAAATGACTTGCAAATTTCTAGAGTTCAAAGTCAAATAGTATCAGTAGGGAAAACAATCTATAATCTCTCATAATTGATACGATAAACAGTATTTACATGATATGGGAAGGAAAATGTACGAAAATCTAAATACTACAGAAAACACGAAGGGCTTTACTATGGAAAAATAAATAGAAGTACCCTCTTATTATAAATATCCTGGTTTCAAAAGATGCAGTGAAGAGTGCTAAACTAATAAAGGATATTATCAGAATGGTTTAGTGGGATAATTTAAAATTTTCTCTAATACTTTCTATTTGCCCCAGAGAATAAAACCTAATATTTATATATTTCCAAAGAACAAGGTAGTAAACAACAAATGTCATGCACTTATATCCAAAAGTTTTAAAGTAAACTGGAGTAAAGGGAAAAAAATTCCACTACCAATGTGCCAAAAAAGGGCACAGGGTGTAGATTTTACATACAAAGAGAAGGGAAAAACGTGGTGAGGCTTCTGTAGCTGTTTGAACTTCATTTTTTCAGCAGTGGGAAAACTAATAAAGCTTTGTGAGCTGGGGAGTCAAGAAATCAAAGCTGTTTTAATGAAGATTCATTAAGCAGAACTGATTAGAACAGCCGTCTTGTATGTGTGTGCATACGTGTATGGTTTCTCCAATGAAACACTGTTATTGGAAAGTCAATTGTGGGTGTGTTGGACGTAATTTACTATTAAAAATGCAAAACAAAATTTATGAATGATTTTCTCTTTTGTTTTAATTCGAGCATAGACAAGGTTTGTTTCCGTAAGATGTATGTAACCCTTTCAAAATGCTTTGTTAAACAACAGAGGAAACTGGGAAAGAAACAGCTGGAGCTCAGGGAACTGTGCAGCCTTAAACACCCACTGGAGAGGTCCTGCATGGGAAAGTCATCTGTCTTGCGTTCCAGCAGGCACACGGTGAAGACTAGTCGAGCAGAAGGCAAGGACAAGAGGCTAGGTGATCTTGCCAATAAGAAGTTTCTGCATTCCTTATAGATATCAATTAATAAAGAGCCACATAACACAGAGGTGCCATAATGGTTAATGTATGTGACGTGCTATTTGGACAATAGGGTGCCCAGATATTTAGTTAAACATTATTTTGGCTCAACATTATCTGTAGGGGTATTTCTAGATGAGATTAACACTTGCATCAGCTGACTGAGTAAAGGAGAGTATCCTCCCCGATACTGCTGGGCTCGTACAACCCACTAAAGGTCAGAATAGAACAAGGGAGCCTAAACAAGGAAAAGTTTGCCCTGTCTGCCTGATTGTCTTTGAGCTAGGACAGCAGTCTTCTCCTAGGACTGAGCCTCAACTTGAACTTATACCATAACCTGTTCTGGTTCTCTGGCTTTGAATTCAAACTAGAAATATACTACCAACTCCACTGACTCTTCAGCTTGCCAAATAAGTATCAATTTCAAATGAGGACCAATTTCAAACAAGTATCAATTTCAGACTTTTCTGCATTTATAACTATGTGAGCTCATTCTCTATAAAACACACCCCTATCCTTCTGGTTGTTTCTAGAGGACTCAGATAAGTATAGGAAGTCTAAAAGAGAGGGAAGACTGGATATGTGGGGAAAGACAAGGAAAAGTTTGTGTAATCACTAGCTGTAGTGGACAAGGAAATTGGAAAATGCAATCTTTCTTTCATACCCTAAGAACACAGATAGGTTTTAAAAGCTCTCAGGAAAACTCACATTAATAAACTAAGAAACCTTTTGAAGTTTCAAATTGAAATTTCATAGCTGTAAGAAATATAAGCTTTAAGGGCTGGGGATTTAGCTCAGTGGTGCTGCCACCTGCCTTGGTGGTACCTTGAGTTCGATCCCTGGTACCAAAAAAAAAAAAAAGAAAGAAAGAAAAAGAAAAAGAAATATAAGCTTTACATACCATAAGGTACTGTTCTCTATTTTCAAATATTTCCATTTCAAACTTTATGATGTGCATAAGTTTACTATCAGCAACCACATCTGATACCTAAACATGCTGGATCCCAACTTAAGTCTACAGCAAAGTATAATTAAACTTCAAATACTCAAGAATTCAATCATTATTAAGTTTCAGATCTAAAATGTCCCCCCAAAGTTTTCTGTATTCAGAGGTGGGGCTTGGGGAAGGCAATGGGATAACAAGGGTACCATACTCATCAATGGCTCAAGGTGCTGCTAGGAGGTGCAGCCAGGTAGGGGTGGGTCACTGGGCCCTGAACTAGAGGGTGTACAGGGTTCTTTCCCCTGCTCCACTTTGTTCTCTCCTTCCTGGTTGCCATGAAGTTTGAGCAACTTTCCTTGCCATACTTTTCTACCATGTAGTTTCTGCACTGAAGGCAAGCAACCTCAGCTTGAAACCTCTCAAAAACCATGAGCCAAGCTAAACCTGTCTTGTTTTAAATTATGAGGGTCAGGTATTTTGCCACAGCAACAGGAAAGTGACGAATGCAATCACGAACTGAAGTTTAAATCATGTTCTCAAATTATCAAATAAAATAATTTCTCATTATCTCTACTGATCAGCATCACTTAACTGGATAAGGTGGAGATAGCGTAAAAATAAAATAGTAAATAATGTTTTAAAAAATTAACAAGAATCTTGGAGATGGGGGAGATAGGAGAAATAAAAAGGGTTAAGATGTGATATATATATATGTATGTATCTATATATAGAGAGAGAGATATAGAGATATAATTTTCCAAGATGAATATATTATGTATCCCAAAAATACACTAATAAAAAATTATGGCATGCTAAAAATAAAAATTAACCAAAAGCTAATAAATGAATAAATTATACTTATAAATCATTTCCTAAATTAATTCAGAATATTTCAACATTACATTCCAACATGGAATAGAAAAAAATTGCTTCTCCTTTTTGAACTAAACAATGACTAATACTTCTATAAATAACATAACTGTCCATTATTCTTTCAATAAGAAAAATCAGAAAAACTGATATAATGTGAGGAATAAGTAACAAGCAATGAACAAAGAATGAGTGAGTATGTGGCTAGGAAAATCAGAAAGTAAATTTTAAACCAAAGAAAAATGATATAATCTCATTTATGCCCTACATGTTAGGAAAGATGCCTACAGTTCTCAAGTCCTTATTTTGTTTCTCCCACAAATGAATTCTAAGAAATTATCCTCTGTTCAAGCTATCAGTCACTAATTTCAGAAGCAGCATAGAGAAATCAGCTCAAAAGAGTTTCTCGGAACACCGGAAACAGAAAAAGCAAAGGACAAAGATGTAAAAAAAAAAAAAAAAAAAAAAAAGTGAGATCATCACTGGTATATAAAGATAAACCAGGTAGACATGCACTTCTGAAAGTACAGAGTGTTATTTTAAGAATCGCTGCCATGAACAGAAAAGCGACTTTGAAACAGTGGAAAAAGAAAAGCTAAGTCATATCTCTGATACATAAAGTAAAATAACTTATCCTGAGGAATGCATAAGGCCAGAAGAATGAGTGCAGAGTATAACAGATTCATCTCTAAGCGAACACAATACCTTGGATCTCCCCCATGTAACAGACATGTACTTGGGAACCAGATTGTAAAAAATATATATACAGTGAAATATCCTACAATCTGGTTTAAACATCCACGACCAACACAAAACCAGGTCATTCACATTTAAATTTTTTTTTAATTGTGGAAAAGGAACAATGCCAAGAATAATGAGCTAAGTATGTTCAAAGCAAGCAGGAGTTTTCTGAGGGGGATTATTCCAATGGTTTTTTTTTTACTGTAATACATTTTTGGTTTAAATATTCACTTGATCAAACCACATTGATAAATTGTTTGCAGCAATTTCCGTCAAATAAAAACACCAGATCTGGTACCATTTGACTTCTGGCTCTTTCCTGAACTCAAAATGATTAATAAAAGATAAATGTTTTGAATCAACTTCAGGACATTAAGGTAAACAAACCAACACAACTAAAAACACTCAGGAAAGGACTTCTAGAGCTGCTTCAGAAAGTGCCAAGAATAGTGGGAAAAGTGTGCTTAAGAAGGCATTCTGAAGAAGATTAATGGCAATGTGTCTCTTTTAGTACAATAAATTTTTTGAATTAAAACAGATTACAAAAGGTTTTATATGCAAATCCAGTGGTCACTTATCATTCCTGCTATCCTTTTCTTAAATACCTCATCTATTCTTTAAGCATATACAAAGAAAGACTCCGTATCTTTCTCAGCTGCCTCTTACTGTGATAAGTGAATCTGCCAAAAATAGTGGTGTACTCAAAGTGCTAAAAGGGTCATACAAAAAGAAATCTTTAATTTTTACACCCTTGTTTTTTCCAAGATTTACTTCTCTACCTTTAACTTTTCATCCTATCCACTCATATCCTCTGAGATCTTGCCATACCAGTTAAACTTTCTACTTCCTGATGAATATTTCTATTCATGACTTTCTACTCAAGATTCATAATCATGCTCACATTTTTCTTTGGATCATACACGTAGAAAATATAAGACTCTAAAAGTTATATTCATTCTATTCTTGGGAACTAATTTTAGACATATACATAGTTTAAATACTCTTTACTTTTCTCATATTTAGGTATTTTGAATGTCATATTATACTAGCAAGGTAGCTCAAGTCATAGTACAAAATGGAGCTAGAATTACTATTAACAATATTATAGTATCTCTAAATGAATCAGGAAGCTATTAGAGAAATAAAATGAGTAAAAATGTAAATCATTTAAATACTATTATAAAATGCAATACATAAATGAAATATTAAGAAAGACAAATGCTGGCCAGGGATTTAGTTCAGTGGTTCCACTGCCTGCCTTGCAAGCGCAAGGTCCTGAGTTCGATCCCAGGTACCAAAAAGAGAAAGACAAATACTGTTACCTAATCCCAGTGTCATATACAAAATACAAACCACTCCAATTAAATTACTTAATCAACTTCTTCCAAAAATTTGTTGATTTGTCTTTTGTTTATTCAGAGTTTAATAAGTATGCAACTAAACATAAAGAAAGGAAAGAAATTTGCATCAATGCCCAGATATCATCTGTCTTCTCAAAACTAAAATTTTGGAAGCTATAATGTTCCTTTTTAAACTGTGTTTTCTCTTTCACTAAACATTAATGCTGATCAATTAATGTTATTTTTTCCATTTTACTCATTCATTCCCTTATTCGACAAATACCTTACCTTAATAATTTTCCAAAGTTATTAGTACATTCTATAAAAGCCTTAAGTTAAAAGCCAATAATTTTTTTTAAATTTACAATATATTCCACATACAGTTTTTTAGAACAAGCAGTGCACGTCTTTAAAAACCTGGATCAAAGAACAAATCACAAAGGAAAACATTTTCTAATTCAAACTATATCATAATAGAAACACACAAAACAGAAATTTGTGAAATCCTCCTAAAGTATTGCTACGGTAGTAACTTACACCTTTAAATGAGTATATTAGGAATGATCAGTGTTAAAGTTTCTAACAGAAAAAGCAAAAAAAAAAAAAAAAAAACCAAAAGATAGGAAGCACAGGAGGGGATATGGGAAAAAGGGAATCCTTGCATACTGTTGGTTAGAATGTAAATTAGTACAACCATTATGAAAAATAGTATGAAAATTACTCAATTAAAATAGAACTACCATATGAATCC
>NW_004624734.1:21166758-21267842 GCF_000247695.1 Heterocephalus glaber | reverse complement strand
AAAAAAAAAAAAACCAAAAGATAGGAAGCACAGGAGGGGATATGGGAAAAAGGGAATCCTTGCATACTGTTGGTTAGAATGTAAATTAGTACAACTTACACCTTTAAATGAGTATATTAGGAATGATCAGTGTTAAAGTTTCTAACAGAAAAAGCAAAAAAAAAAAAAAACAAAACCAAATGATATGTAAAGCAAGTGATATAAAAGGAAAAAGAAGAAATCAATAAAATAACAAGATAAATATTAGAAAAATACAAAACTTGTTTTGTTACAAATATTTTTTAAAATTAACTAACCTCTTTATAAAAGTACAAAAAAATGTAGAAAATATCAATAGCATGAATGTAATGGAAAGCCTAAATAAAGATTGCACAAAACTTAGGAGAAATATTAACCAAAAAAACTTTAATGCCAATAAATTCAACAGAATTTCTAAATAACATTTATCAATACATTTCGCAAAATAAAAATTATAGGTCTAAATGGCTTCACTGACAAATTCTATCATACATTAAAAAAAAAATACAAAATCTATTCAAATGCTCCAACCACAATGAAAGGAAAAACATAACTTGACTTATTTTATGAGCCCATCATTACAATGATATTTAAATCAGATGACATTATAAGAAGCTATAGACCAATATTCCTCACAAATATTGACCCAAAGATTATCAATAAACCATATCCAGCTATATGTAAAAAGAAAACTCTACTATGACAAAGTAAGGATTATCCCAGGAATGCAAGATTAGATTAATATTTACTGGCAGTCTCAACTAGTTGATTAAGGTAAGGAGAAAAACAGTGTCTATCTCCAGTTGATGTTGATTGTGTACCAGGAAAACACTGAATACTAAGGAATCAACAAGAATAATAACAAAAAAACACTAGAACAAACAAATGACCTTAATTAGCAAGGTCAAAAAATACAATGTTAATATTTTTTAAATCAATTGTATTTCTATATACAAGAAATAAACTCTAGAATTTAAAATTGTAAACATTATTTATAACTGCATCATAACAAGAAAATTGGGGATAATTCTAAACATGATGTGTTTGCTAAACTTCTTTGCTAAAACCTATATAAAGTTAAAAAAAAACAGGCTTAATACTTGTTTGCTAAAACCTACATAAAGTTAAAAAAAACAGGCTTAATAAATTTCATATTCAAGGATTAAAAGACTCAATAGTAAGATATTATACCCATTCTTAAATCTATATATTGAACATAATATCAACAGACGAGCAAGTTCTTTTCTAAAAAGAACAAACTGATTCAAAGATGTACGAGGAATTAACATTCCTTATCATTAACACCCTAAAGATACAGGGTAATCCAAAAACCTACCATCATATTCAAAAAGTAGAAATAAAAAGAATCATACTGAGAGATAAAGGACTTTATAAGCTTACCTTCTGAAACTTTTCTAATTTACTATTATCTAAGTACACAAACATATGAGTCTTTAGATTTCTCCCCACTGCCAAGCTCATGTATTCATAATACACTTTGTATTAATCCTCACACAAAGAAATTACTTAAAAGGTAACAATATTAACAATATTCATTAAAATAAAACTGAGTTGTAATCTAGTGTTAATCGGGGAATACTTCATACAGTATATAGAGACCATACATCATCTATCTATAAGTCTCTTAATTATGCTATCTTACTAGCATATTAACAGAAATTCAAGGCCATCTTCAGACATTACTATTTGTACAAATTTTCTTTCAGTTGCCTATAGCAAGTTCTCAGAATATGACTAAAGTCTGTCAAAGACTCAATAATAATACTAAAATGTGATTCATCTTTCCATACTCAATTCTCATTATAACTAAAAATATAAGGCACAGGTTTTCCAAAGGTATATGTTACAATGACAACAGATAAAATGCAGAGGCAAAAAATAAGAACTAATTTGTTTTCTTTTATGCCAGCAACTAAAAATACTTGCAAGGCTGCTCTTTTTTTTAAAATCTTGGAATGTCATTAATTTTTGTTTTTATGTTACTATAAAGTGGATATATAATTGTCATTTTAATCTTAAGTAAATAAATATTATTTTAAATTCTCAATTTTACTCTTTCCTATGGTAAACACTGATATATAGACACATTAATAAAAGTTCTTGGGCAGGGGATTTAGCTCAGTGGTGCTGCCACCTGCCTCGCAAGCACAAGGTCCTGAGTTCAATCCCCGGTATCAAAAATAAATAAATAAATAAATAAATACAAGTTCTTTGAGTCCTCAAAAATTTTAAGAATATAAAATGGTTCTGATACCGAAAACATTAAGAATCACTACAGTACAGTAATAACTTCTAAGCAGTACATGTGGGGAGAACAACCCTAATTATGAAAAGGAAGAACAAAAAAAATTATTTGAAAAAGGATTATCAAATGTTAATGTTCAGATTTTCTTAGTTGGACATTATATTAAGCCTCTTGCAGATCTAGTAAAATTCACCAGCAAAACAATAGCACAAGGCCCACATATGCAAGACAGACACACAGCATTTCTCAGTATAACTACTTGTTTTCCTTGTGCCCATCATAATGGATCCCTACTGTAACAGAATGGAAAAGTTTTTCCAAGTTCCTTGTCCAACTATTAAAGTTAGACATTGCCTACATAGTAACCCTGCCACTACTCTCCCAAACTCTCCTCTTAACCTCTTGTGCTTACCTCCACCATGCTCACCACATTCTAATGTATTGTACCTTGACCTATTTATTGCATTTATTTTCTGTCCCCCCACTCAATATAAGGTAAGCTATGTAAGAGCCAAGTTTTATTCTGCCTCATTTACTGATGTGTCTTTGGCACCTAAAAGAGTGCCAAACACAAAATAAATAATTTTTGGATGAATTAATGGGGGTTTTACTGAAGTAAAATGTAAACTGTGTTGTTTTACCAGGTAGAAGAGACACCTTAGCAAACCAATACCTGCACTCAGACAGTGGATACACACGCTGTGCACATGTGAGGGATGCTATGACTAAAGGGAAACTCTTGCAGCTCAACAGCTCCTCTTCTAGTCTCAGAAATGAAGAAAGATAAGACAAGAGACAAGAAAGGCAGATGGATATGAAAACAGTTCAAACTAGAGGCAGTACAAGTAGGCTTTTTTCCAAACCTAGCATTCCATGAATACAAACAAAGAAAAATAAGAATAAGAAGAGCTAACACACCTCTCTTTTCCTGATGTATTTCTTCCAGAAGCTGCTCCTGCCTTTCTATCTGTTCAAAGAGACACTGCAGCTCAGATTCCTTGTTCTGGGACAGCTCCCTGAGTTGCTGTCTGCATAGCATCAGCTGGTGTCGCAAATTCTTCTCTTTGTTTTCTCTTTCTTTTAGTTCCTCACAGAGCCACTGAAGTTTAGTCTAAAACATGAAATATCTACTTTAAAAAAAAAACACAAAAATCCAGAAGACAGTAGCATTTCAAATTAATGAAAAAATAAAGCAACGTGATCAGAAAAAAATACAGATGACTATGTCAAATTTTTTAAATCCATGTTTTAATTTACATACAAGTTTTTAACAGCTAAAATCAGGTTCAGAAATGAAATCATAATGTTCTTAGATTTTTATAAAATACTTGGTATACTCTATCATCCTCAGAAAGGAAACATCACAGAAAAGCTTGACTATTACATCTCTAATCATACTACAAGTGATGCCCTGATCTGACATGTAAAGCAGTCAAGACAACCATGTGAAAATAAAAAGCATCCCAGGATAGGACTATTTTATTTCAGAGACTTTTAAGAAAATGAAGATAAGATTCCTAGTCATGATGGCTAAAAATGCAATAGGTCCAATGAATCAGATAGAGGGAGAGATTATCTATAAACCATGGGAATGAGGTCAACATTTTCCCACATTCAGGAGGCTAGGAATTCATCTAAAAAGTAAAGGTTTGTGTTTTATCAAGAGAAATTATCTTGTTTTCTGCTATTAGCTTTTTGATTACCTAAGAAACCATGTATTAACATAGGATTTGATATTTGAAATTGTATATCTGAGACTAGATATGTAGGCATCTGATTACTAAATATGCTGTCTAAATGTGCATTTGGAAAACTAAAGATATATAAGTTTGCTATATGCATAGCTACCAGTAAGTGCTCTCTTTTACAAAGCATTTGGACCTTAAACATATAAAATAGTAACTAAAACTTAACATTTCTGCTGTTATTCAGTATCATTCAGGTGGGGAAAAACCTCACCACTTGGACAATCCTGCCACTTAAAATATGGTCTACATTTATGGGCTTTAATTAAATAAGCATTTTTGTTAGTATATAAATGAGATACACTTGTACATCCAGTAGTGAGTCTATCTGTGGTCATTAACAAAGTTTTCTGAGCTTGTAAGAAATCTAAAGCCACTCTCTCATTTTTCAACACTATTGTTAAATTTTGTAGATCTGTTAAATACAAAATACCATGATCATAGCTATATGCCTGAGCCACAGATTCAAATTTTCCCCTTAAATAAAAAACTAGGTTGATATGTAAAAATTTTTATGTAACTGTGATACTAATTACTGCTGACTTTTTCATGTGTTAAATGCATTTGCATTCCCAAAGTTTACAAACCTTCTAAAGTAAAGCACTTGAGGAAAACACTTTAACATACTGCTCCTCTTCCCCCCAAGCTTCCAAGAATCAACATTGTTTGTAATAATAGACATTTTTTTGGTTGCGTTCCTAAATGTATTAGGATAATTTATATGCCTATACATGGTACGTTCCAAAATTAGTCACCTAATTTGCTTACAGCTTACATCTGTAAGCAAATACTTAAAAGGAACCTACTTCTGACAAAACTAGACTTATTCTGTTTTTTAAGTTATTATGTTAACTGGATTTGTTCTGCTTTTATCTTTAAGATTTTCCTTGTAAAACTTTTTAACTGTGGTCTGTTAACATTCTTCAGAAGCATGACTTTTAACAGATAACCTGAATAGTATTTTAACATGATAGGTGATTACCTATATGATAGATGAGATATGATACTGACCCTCAGTACCCAGAGGAAATTCCAATAGGATCAAAACCTACTATTCCCACTTTAAGACTGGTGTTACTGGCCTTGTAGGTATTCAACAACAAAGGCCTGGAGACCAAAGCTAAGGAAGACAAAAGGGCAAAGAGAATAACCAATACTTTTGCCCTTACCCTCCAAGGTCACCTCTGACTCAGGGCACAATGGGACCTCAATGAAAGGGTCCTACAACTCCAGTGAGTCACGTAACCTCCCAAGCAGGGGCATCTCAGACCCCAGAGGACAGGAGTCAATGTGCCTTGTGCTAAAAGGAAGGTGACTAAAAAGAGGCCTGTCCCATGCTTCTAAGGGAAGCCATGTGACCAAGCAAGACCATGGCCCATCATGGCAGATAATACAAATGCTAATCATCTAAGGGAGCCAAAAAGGCTCTTTGTGCATTCTTAAAAGTAACTGGAGAAGACTTGCTTGACCTTAATAGTAAAAAGGAGGTTAATTCTGATTACTGACTTGGTTTTAAATGTTCAATGGCCAAATATAAGAGAGTAAAATAGTTAACATTTAAAAAGAGAGAAAGGAAGAGATTATCTTTTTTGTCTTCTCCATAAGATCAAGTCATTCAGGGAGGAATGATAGAAGCCTGAAACAGGAACGGGTTAACAGCCAAATTCCTCAGCCCTTACCTCCTAGTCATTAAAAGTGTAATTTGTGTTTTCTTCTGGGATAGTTAAGAACTTAAAAGCCATTTTTGCTATGAACCATGATTCTTCACCAGGGTCTATAGATGTCCAAGAAGTAACTAAAAGCAGAGCAAAGTTTGAACATTTTGTGTCGTTGTTACCTTAAAACTTTAGAACAAATCCCTTTTGAACTTTGCACATAGGTTTGTTAATATTTAGGGAATATCATCTGTTTAAAAGTTAGCAAAATAAGGTTAATTAGTCCTGAATTTATATAACCTCACTTCTTCAAGATTAAAGACACCAGAATCAGGTATTTCCCAGAACATTCAACATTGCCTGGAATGCATTATGTATATCATTATGCATTATGCATATCATTATGTATATCAAAAGTGTACCGATAAAATTAATTTTAAAAAAGAAACAATGCCTGAAAGCCTCAAGTTATTGTGCTAAATCTGTAATCACCTAGATTTCAGAAAAGGCAGAACCTTACCTGATTCAGACCATCACTGACACAGATAATCCTTAAATGGAAAGGAGCCCACCACTTAGCCAAAAGATTCTAGAGCTATGATACTAGGACTGAGATAATGATCCCACCCCACCAGCTATTCCTTAAAAGCTGGTATCCCAACTCTGCAGGTAAGCCAGCCTGAACTCCTGTACTAGAGTGTGCCCCTCTCGCTACCTAAGCTACCTTTCTTATCTACTAACTTTCAAATTAAAGCCTTTTATCCTGAAGAGAAAAAAGAGATTAAAAAGTTAATGAAGGCAACTGTTTTTCACAGTCTCTAACTTCTAATCTTTATTATTTAGGTACTGGAGGCAAAAATGTGAAAGAAATGTTTCTTCAACCCTTAATACAAAAGGATTAAGTCATGTCTCAAGGCCTTTCCAAATAAGGCCACCCCAAATCCCCAGTTGGTTTTAAACAATCTAAACAGTCCTTACCATAATAAGAATCAAAATGAGTGAAGGAGAATTAAAAAGGGAAAATCAGGCTTAAGTTATTGGCCAGTTTCCTTGAACAGCACTCACTCATAAGTAGGAAAGTTCTAGACCTCTACAAGTGTCAAGACCTCATATCTAAATGGGCTGTGTAGAAGATATAATGAAGTAAAGTTGAGATATGGCCCACAGACTAAGGCCTCCTCACATTTATCAGCTTTCCAACACTCCAGCACGAGAGAAAAGTCACAGCACCTTTTGTCAGAAGGCCTATATAACACACAAGAGCTTCTGTGACATAAAACAAAAATTATCAGTTTCAATCCCAGTTTAATGTTTTTACCCAACAATTTAAGAGCACATATAGAAAATAACTTCACATTTCCTCAATGCTTTTCTACCTACCTCATCTCAATCTCTGACCTCTGCTTACTACCTAAGGTCACTACCATTGATAAGTGGTAATAGAGAACAAAAAGACAAAAAATCTGGTTTGTCCTAACAATAATCCACTGGTTCTCATAAAATTAAAATAAAATAATAACAAAAAAATCCAGAAATAAAGTACTGGAGCAAATTTGTTATGGATTAAACTGTATCCTTGCAAAACTCATATCTGAAAGCCAAAACCCCAAGTGCAACTGTATGTAGAGACAGCTTTAAGAAGGTAATGAAGTGCAAATGAAGTCATAAGTGTAGGTCCCTAACCTGACACTATGCCTGGAGTTCTCATAAGAGGAACAGATGCTAGAACAAACTTTCCCTTAAGAAAGATCAAATGAAGGCTCAGAAACAGTTGCCTTCCACAAACTAGGAAAAGAGATCTCACCAGACAATAAACCTAGCACCTTGATCTTGGATTTTCAGCCTGCAAATCCCTGAGAAAATGAACATCTGTTATGTAAGCCAATGTTTGGTGTTCATTACTGTAGCCCAAGCAGACTAACATAATATAACCCACAGTTTAAATTTACTCTATGAAGCCTTTACTCTATTATCAAACAAAATTAAAAACAGGTTATAATTAGGTACAGAAGCTTGTTGCAAATTGAATATGAATGCAGAGTATGTTATTAACCAAAAACAAAAATATCAATTTATGGAAATTTAATCAACCAATGATCAATTATGACAATCAGTGTTTGTTAGATAAAATACCCAACATCTTCATAAGTATCCCAGAAAAGCAGCTTGAAACACTGTACAGGAATAACTTGAACAATTCCAAATAATTAGTTGACAAGTCTATTAATCATAGAGCAAAACTCATTCCATTAACCACTCACAGGAGCATTTTACAGATTACATAACAGCCTCATTTATTTAACTACATCAATAAGCATTGTTAAATAAACAAAAATAGAAAATTTCAAAGTAAAGTAGATTTTTACCTTCATAGCTGCCAGCTCCCAATGAGGTGGGAATATTTGCAAGTATCTACTAAAACTATAACAATGATCTTTTTAATCTGTGAGAAAACTTCACTGAGTTTTAGTGTAAAAATAAAGTCACAAGGAATGAGTTAAAAGCTAAAAACAAAAGGAAACAAAACTGGCAAATAAAAAGACTACAGCTTACAGAATTAGGAATATTATTAGATTCTATAAATTTGCTGCTTTAACTACTATGTTTCCTTCATCAAAACCCTCAAAATAATTTTGAAATTAAATTCTTATACAATAGCCGGGGATTTAGCTCAGTGGTGCCACACCTGCCTCGCAAAGCACAAGGTCCCAAGTTCGATGCTGGGTACCAAAAAAAAAAAATTCTTATACAAGAACCAGAGGGAAAAAAAGAAAAGAGAAGGGAAACTTTTTAGAATGTGCCAAAACAAGAACTAAACCAGAACTTCAAAATCAAATCCATATCAATCTAAAATTACAATTGTAATTTTATAATACTTTCTCCACGTCTCACTTAGTTATGAGTTAAGAAGCAAAAATATCTCTATATTTTAATATATAAAATACTTTTCCTCTGATGAAACTAAATGTATTACATTTATACAATCTAAAGTACATTTCCAAGAAATCAATCAAGATACTGAGAATAATGTTTTCACTTTTGTATCAGAAGGATAAAATACTAGATATTTACACCCTCAAGAATTAAATACATTGGGTCTAATACTTCTTATCCTATGACTTTAAAAATATTTTTATCCCTGTCACTTAGAAGACAATATTCATAAATGCAAAGTGTACGCTCAAGTGTAGATTATACAACTAATGGAGAAAAACAATGGCATAGAGTTCAGCAACTCAAGTTCTAAACCCTTCTCAGTAACTAGTTAGCTTTATGCCCTTAGGTTAAATTCAAAACTACCCAAGCCTCAGTTTTCTTACCTACAAAAGGAGGAAGGTCAAACTACATGACCTCTAAAGCTGCTGTGTCAGTTGTACAGCAGGGAAAAGCAAATGTTTTCCAATGCCTAGAACACATTATAGTATAAAAAATATGAGTCCTAGAGATGATGCCAAACAGGGTAATACAGGAAAATCCCCAAACAATGTAGAAGTATATTAATATCACAAAGTTTACAACAGCTCTGATAAATAAAGGCAATGCTTGGGAATTAAATATGTTTATTGAAATCTCATCTGTTTGCTATTTGTTCTTCTATAATGTATAAGCTCAAGAAGTACCTTGAATGAACTCGAGGCAATCGTCCTGCTTCAACCTCCTGATTGCTGGGATAACAGCCCTCACCACACTGCCACAGTGACTCTCCCTGCTATGTGGTTCCATCCTCAGAGAGTACTTGTCTGCTCTGGATTTGAGAAACTGTCCCTACTCTCTCACTGGGAAACACTTTGCTACTTCTCATGATTTGAACCTAAATTCTGATCTGTGCCTGTCTACTTCTTTTGAGACTTTCCTGACTGAACAGAATTTTCTGTTTATCAATCCCTGTGGTGGAATCTCTGTCAATAACTATTGCTGGCTTGTCTGCCAGGTCTCTGCATGCCCGTTTATTCTGCTACTACTAACCCTTGCCTGGAGTCTCCTAGTTTGGCTTGAGAATCTAGATAGCTCCTTCTCCATCACCTTCTCACACAACACTGATCATCACTCGCATATTATCACCAAAATATCACTCCTGTCTTTCATTGCTTTGGAATCTCTGAACAATTTCCTTAGCTCTGTCTCATCTGGGCGATGGGAAAAGCCTCTTAACTGAACTCTCTGCCTTTGATCTTAGCACCTCTAATCCACCTTTCATAGTCACTATCAGAGAAATACTTCTAAAATACTAATATGAGCGTGTCACTCTCTTGTTCAAAACTCCTTTGCAATTCTTCACTAATGCAGATCTGGATCCAAGCTCCTGAAAATGACTTGCAATGTTCTTCTCAATGAACCTGATCTCTGTATCTACCTGCAACCTCCTACCCTGCCATTCTGTCTTACCCATTCATTTGCACTTGCGCCAAGTTGCTTGGGGCTTCTTTGCTTTCATT
The DNA here is from genome assembly GCF_000247695.1 of Heterocephalus glaber. The sequence goes on along the minus strand of NW_004624734.1, from coordinate 21,257,722 downwards.
ATACTGTTTCTTTCCCAAGCCATCCCTAGATTGTTTTCGCCTACATCATTCTCTTTTTCCTTTACCTGCCTGGTTACCTTCAACTTTCACCTGAGACATGAGGCTTTATGGTACCTTCTGTATACTTCTATCTCAGCTCTTACACTTATTTAAATATTGAAATTACCTGTATATGTGTGTGTGTACTTTCTGACAAGAGCAGGTTTCTGAAGAAGCAGAATCACGTCTCATTCATTTTATGCCACAGCATGTAACATAGCATCTAAGATATGGGACATACTCAGGAAATTTTGTAAAGCTGAATAAAACTTTACCTCTACATGCCTTGCTAGAATTTATGACAAAAACATCCCTAACTCCTTCCCTGGCATTCCTTGACAATCATCATCTCAACCTTATTCCTTCCTATAAAGTATCATCCTGACTTTTCATTGGTTATTTTATCTGTAAATCTGTTCCAACTCTCAGGTGGACTTCACATTTTGTTATACCACTGTCAACAGAGCAACAGTGATAAAATCCCCACCCAATCCTCTAGTTCTGCTAGAATTAAAACAGAAGAAATTCATTTAATAGATTTATGAAAACAATTACCAAATGCCCTCAGAGGTCCTTCCAATACTGCAAGATGTCAGCATGGGCTAACTGAATAGCAATTCTACTTTCCATACAGTATTTGTCCTCTGATTTCAGATCTTATCTTCAATACTTATAGAGCTGTCCAGTCACAGTTCATGGGAATTACAGTATTGTAGACCATCAATAACCTAGGCCATCTTTCTAGTAAATAGGTTCAATTCCTCCTTAGTCAGTTGGTCAGCATAGTATTTTTATCACAACCCTTTTACACTATAAAAGGCACAGTTGTCTCATGCAGTATTAAAACTGCTCTGATCAGAAGTTCAATCCTATTAAATGATAAGGAAAACTGCTCACTGGCTCCCAAATTAAAGAGCTATGATTAAGAGTCATCTCTGACTCTCATAATTTAACTGAACCACAGCAGTGAAAGCTTTCTGTTCAGAAATGATAACGAATTTAACTTGAAAGGAAATTCCAAGTACACTGCTCTTGTCAGAACTGCGGCATTGAGAAAAAGAAAAAAGCTGTATTAATGTACAAGAGATTTGTCTGGCCAAAAATTTTCTGAGAGAGCAAAGTATGCATATTCTAAGTTTCTTATGCAGGTGGCTGAAACATTAATTTCCATTTATTCCTATCAAATGGTTAGGAATGTACAGGATCACATTTTAAAAGCTGAAGAGGAAAATTTTGAAGATGAGTTAAATTCTCGTGCTCAATCATAATCATTTTCTTTTCCTCTTAAGAATGTTTTTTTTTTTAAAGAGGCTTGTCTAATACATCACTGTCCTTCAGAGGTGACTCTGATCTTCACCCCACCTTTCACCTGCACGTTAATGTATAATCTTGGCGCATGATCCATGCTTACTCAGATAACCTCATCTTCTTGCCATTGTTCTGTCCATGATCAGCCAATTGGAGAGCTTCTTTGCATTTCTTTTTTTTAACAGTAGCAAAGTTTTATTAAAAGTAGGAAAAGAAACAGGCTCTGGAGAGTTTGGGCCAAGTAAAAGTAGGAAAAGGAGTACACTCTACAGTGTGAGGGTGGACCACCATGCAGGAGAAAATACAGTGGCCTTCTACCTATTTTCTTAAGACCAAATTTAAATACTGCTTTTGTTGCACAGTAGCTAGCTTTCTACAAAATTCTTCTAGAAGCATACTGGTTCTGCCACCTTCTTAGCACAAATACCAGAGTTAGTTCTTCCTTCTTCTATGTCCTCTGTCGGTGTTTATGTGTACATATAACAATATCACACACTTCAAAGATTTTTCAAAATGTGTTTACATCTCAGTTTTCTCTATTAGGCTTTACACTGCATGAGCAAAGCGCATGGCTTGCTAACCCTCATATCCACAGGGTGTGTCACAACATAGAACACAATCAATAAATCTTAGCTGAATAAGCAAAGACTTTAGATGACAATATATACAATGGTAAGACATTAATTATGAGTTGCACATGGCACATAATCTGATTTTTCCATTCTTTACTTGGCACTAGAAAAGTTACTTTCCTTCTCTGAGACCTGGTTTGTCTTATTTTTCAAGTATGAATAATAAAACAAAAGGATTCTTTCTTATTATAAATTCATTAGATTTACAGTGCACGTGGTTTCCTACAGAATTTAAATGAGTTAAAAGGTTTTTCAATATTAGCATCTTAAACTGAAGGAAAATAGACTAAAAAGGAATGAAGTACATAAAACTCAATACTTAAATACCTACAACTAAACTGATCATAATATCCCATATATTTTAATTAATGAATTGCCAAGTTGATCTGAAATATTAAAATAGCTAATTATTCTACACAACAGTAATTCTTTTTAATAAAATTAGAAAATTATTCAATTTTTTTTTGCTTACTTTCCATTAAATTTAAAGTATAATGCCAAAGAACCACAAAGCAAGGAAGCTATTTTTAGAAGAAAAATTTTATCCATCTCACTTTGTGAACAACATCAAAAGAGCTAAAAAGATGTGCTGTCTGCTTACACCACAGATGTGGCACAGGCACGGATGATTCCATGTAAGCCCTATGCAGCTGGCAGGTTTGTTTGCTCTTATCTAGAAGAACCAAAATATATTAAGTTCATAGGTCTACAATGAAGATTAGTTCTAGATGCCTTGACCTTTGTAAAAAGCCAGAGAAAATAAATTCCCAACCCAAGAAGAAGGCAGAAGAATACATCTCTATAACTATCTGATCCTTAATATTTCAATAGTTTAATCTTCCTTTATTCTCTTACGCGAGGCCTATATATTAAAGCTGATTTTTAAATGTTAAATTAAGAAACATGGAAGTGTTTTAAATATGCTATCATGATATTTTCCCTTACAATGAAGTATTATAGCTTCATATGCTCAGTAATATTTCAAAACATATGAATAAACCAATAGGGTGGCTTAGAGATCATAAATATTATGATAACTTTAGGATGAGCAAGTATATTTACCTTACTTTCTGCTAACCAACGATGTGGGTCATAATATACATCAGGGCCAGAAGATAAAACCTACAAAAAAAGAGGAAAGATTACAGAAATGGATTTTTCTGTGATATGAACTTGCATAAATTAAAAGTTTGGGGCTGGATATCCAAAAATGCACTCCCTGGACCTAAGGATTTAAAAGAATAAAGTTGTGCCAAGTATTAAACTAATTCCAAACCATTTGTTAAGTGCCTATATATGTTTATTTACTTACTATTTATTGGCAATAAAAATCAACTATCCAGTATTGTCATCATGAGAATCTCAGACAGACTCCACAGAGTTTTACATGGCAAATAGCCTTGATTAAAGCCAATTTACTTCATTTTTCTTTATTTTTCTCAGTCTTGTTCTACATAATGCAGGTTTAAATGTGATTACATGGAAACAATGTTTTTCTCATTTATCCTTCTTTAATTTAATACTACGAAGGTCATTTTGTCTCATCAATGACTGTGAAGAACAGATAAAAATTCATCAATATGACCTCACACAAATATTGGTTTATATTTCAACATAGTAACAAATTCTGCAATAAATTATTGTCTGTATTTATCTTTACACCAATTCCTTGCCATTTAGTTTTTTGTCTTTTTACTGATGTACAATTATTCTCAGAAGTTGGCAATGACTTTATAATTACAAACAAAGCCTTTATATCAGTCCTGCTTTCTTTCAACCCTGCACTACATATACTATCATCTTTTTAGATGCATTCTGTGTAAAAATATCCAATCTGTCTACAAAGTGATATCTATTCCGATTCTCAAACACTTCCATATCTCCTCATATGTGAGCACATTAGAACCCTATCAAGACTATCTTTAGATAATTCACTTAGACATACCACAAATGTATATTAAGCATCTATCATATGTCATATACAACAATGTATTCCTATATTCAATCTTTCATCCACCTTTCTATTTAAATCTCATACTATTCTCTTCTTTTTCAGTGCAATTCTTCCTTATCACTCTAGTATTCAGTGTTTTCTTCCTCTCCTAACTCTACTGTGTTGTTCACCATGTGTCAACATCCATTTGTCACTGATTATAATATACTTTTGTTTTTCATTCACCTATGACATATACTCAACTAAATCTTTCTTGACCTCACGCTCATGACTGAAGTAAAAAAATAATCTGATACAAAGAATACAAGTAATGTTCTAATTTTATGATTTGGTTCACAGATTTATAAATGACTTCATGTATAAGGAAAAAGCCTTGATCATTTCTAGTGGTGTAGCTTAATTGCTCTACATTGCAGCTTATTACCTAAAAAGTATACAATCAACCTCGTAAGGCCAAGTATAGATCAAATAAAACAAGCATTAGCACACTTTCTAGCCCACAGAATATACTATCACTGCATATCAAGATATCATCATCAATAAACAAACTTCAAGGTCTGTTCTGCCAAGAGTACTATAACAAGTATCTGTCATTAGAAAACGATAGAGGAGCCAAATGTCTATGTGAACATCTTACCAAAAACACACCAAATAGTAATGATAGCTAACATTAGTTCACTATCAAGAGCAAGGTATTTCATATTATAATGTACCATTTCTATATGTTATTTTACTTTATCCTAAGGAGCCAACTTGTACCTGAAGATGGGGGTCCTGTGGGAAGATAGAGATTGCACAACTTGTCTAAGATCATGTGTTAGAAATGCATTAAACCTACATCTTGGTCCAAAACCCACCCTCTTTTTAATCTATAACAAAATGAATATTGAGTCCAACCACTATGTGAAGAGATAGATTCAAATGAAGATATCCAGAGCTGAGCTACATTTAGCTGAGCTCTTATATTATCTAAGACTGCTCTATAAGAATGAGTACTTTAATCCAGACAGTTTTGTAAAGGTTTCATAATGGCAGTGATTTAATCTTACGTCTGTCTTTAAGTTTTCTTTACTAAAGTTTAATGGTTAGCACATACGCTGGCCAGTAAAAAAAAAAACTTTAACTAGAGATAATATAATATTCTCCAGAATGTTTCTCCATCTGTTATTAAATCCATTCCATACCATAGCCCCTATATAAAATGAATGAAAATTTTATCAGCAACATTTCATACCTCAAGAAATAAGAGATAATTGGAAATACTCCTTTTTTTGAAAATATTATAAACGCTTCTTCTGCCACTCTCCCATAGAATTATAAGGTAAAAAATCAGACTATCTTTAACAAATCCATTGGTGGTTTTCTTGTGGTAACACCAAATACTAAATTCTTGGGTATTAAATTTTTTCAAGTGTGTAAGAACAAAATAGTGCTAGTGGGAAGAGACCCACAATGAAAATATACACTCTTCTATATTTACTTTCTACCCATGACTTGAATTAAATTAGTCTTTCTCTAACTGAAGAAGTATAAAAACTACCACCATCATTCCATGCCTGAAAACTTATGAATGAATAGGATGATTTTTGGATTATGTTGAGAGGTCACTTTGTGCCTTATAAGGAAATACTTACTCTCCTGTCTATGCACCATGTTTTTGCCTGCAATTGTCCATAGCAAAGTTTATTTATCTTATAACATGACTCAAATGTTTCTACTTCTACATTCTTACATGATTAAAAATTATCTGGACACAAATATTTAAATATAAGGTAAATATTACATTAATATGTGCTTCTTTTAATTCAAATTAAGATTTCCAAGACCACAGATACTTTAAATATATGTAAATAAGACAAGTCTTAAATGTAAAAAGCAGCATTAGATAGGGAAAAGAATACGCTAGCATTATAAATGGCCCTATATTAGCCCCAAAAGAGTCAATTTACCTCCTAAAAACAATTTCTGCTCATATGAGGCTCATGGAAATGACATCTGAATGTTTTTTAAAAGATAGTATAAAGAAATATAAATTATAAAAATTCTATCAACTCTAAAAAATTCTACCAACTGAAATATTTCTTTTTTTTTTTTTCTTTTTTTTGTACTGGGGATCGAACTTGGGATCTTGTGCTTATGAGGCAGGCGCCGGAACCACTGAGCTAAATTCCCAGCCCTGACATATCTCTATTAAAGGTGAATCCTAAGAAACCTTCAATTGCATGAGTCGAACTATAGTTTGATATTCTTTTAAATACCACTTAGAAGAGAAAAGAGGGAAAATATAGGGAAGAAAGGAGAAAATAAAAAGAGAGAAACCTAGAAAGGAAGATTATTCTATAGGACCACAAAGGAATGAAAAAAATAAAAAGAAACACCTGAAAAGCAAAAGGCATCTAATTATAACATCAAAATTTAAGTGCTGTCGCATCATAAAATGAAATGACTACAATGGTAAAGCATGCTGAATTAAAATGCATTATGGTTATACTAAATCAAAGCAATCCAATGCTCTCTACACCCAACATAGCAGTACCAGAACCTACAATGATAGAAGTGCTTGCTTACTTTCAGGGAATTCAAAACATTCATGATCACTTCTGCTTTTATTTATCTTTTCACTCTGACATAAATTGAGCAGCAATGCTCCATTTTAAACACAGAAGTATATTAAATATACTCTGCTTAAACAGGGAAGCCAGACAGCATAGTAGTTACTTGTTTAGGTTCCACAGTTAGACTCGAAACTTCCAAGTCAAGGTTTAGCATTTACTAAATGTATGGCCAGGGCAAGGTACTAACCTCTTCAGGTCTAGTTTTCTCTTCCCTAAAGTAGATCTAATTAGGTACTTCAGGGATTCAGTAGTTTTAGGGGGTTAAAGGAGACAATGTGTACATCATACTTATCACTGATCTCATAGTCTCAATAGAGTGGACCCTTGAATTATGACTGGCTTGACATAACAGCTTGGGTTACGACTAGAATTTTAGCTTGAAGTTACAAACAGTCTTGAGTTACAACTGAATGTCAGCCACTTGTGCTTCCAGATGGTCTCAGATACAGATTTAACCCTTAAAGAGTTCTAGAAGGAACACTACAACATCCTTTCCTGTGTGGGGTTGAGAAATCCTGGGCCAATGTCTCTCTGAGGACACTGAGATCTGCCTGTATACAGGAAAGAGACTTTGAAGGCTGTATAGAGGAGTCTGAGTCTTCAATTCACCAACTTGAGTTACAACCAGCCCTTGGGAATGAATTGAATTCATAAGTCAAGTGTCCATTGTAGATGGTAGCAAGTTACATATTGACAACAATAAAAACAGCCTATGATAATAAAAAGTTCAAACCCCAGGACTCTTGGCTCCAAGGATATTTTCCTTAGTCAGAACTGCTGTCCCACTCATTAAACATTTTACTTTATAGAAAGAGACAAGCAATTCAATAAAATAGCCCCACACTTTCTCTCACCATGACTGTACCATAAATATTGTACCTCGCTCTTAAAAAATATAAAATATTATTCTATTTCACAAAGCTTTCTGAATAAAACTATGACTATGTAATCATACATTACAATTCCACTTTATAACTATATATTAGGAAACTGACTGAAAACGTAAGGCACAATGAGAACTCATAATTACTTTCAATTTATCTATTGAGTCCCTGGAGAAAGTTTTACAAGCTGCATCAATTTCCTTTCCTATCACTCCAAGAATGGATTCTTGTTCAGTCTCCAAGCAAAGAAGTTGATCCTTAAGCTGCAATCTCGCCTCTTCCATCCTCCTTAAGTGCTCTTCTTCATTGCTTATATGTTTTTCCTAAGGCATTGATAAGAAAAAAAACAAAGATTCATTACTATCTAGAACAAAGAAATACATATAATATCTATAAAAACAAAGAAATACATCAGAAAGGAGATCTGACTTTGTCAGATCTAAAATGAAACACTCTACCTATTTTCTAACTGAGGTAAGTTACAGAGTTCAGAAATAAAAACATTTGGAAACAGGTGGGCAGATATTTAGTAAACAATATTACTGTAATTGAAACACCGAAGTTGAAAAAAATTACTGTACCACTTTCACATTACCATTAACAGATAATAAACTAAAAGCTAACATCACAAAGTGATTTTGAGTTTGCCCTAAACATTAGTAAAATACAAGAAAATATAAAGTGTCAAGTATGATGCCACTAGATTCATTTGGGGAAAAAAAAACAAAACGTTACCACCTTTATTTAGTAAAATTATTTTTTAGAAAACCTAACTCTTCAAATGTGGTCATATTACATAAATGCTTTTGAGATATGAAAATCTGATGAAACATGGGCATATAATCCAAGAAAGCAAATACATTTACTGAAAAGAGCTTTTCAAAGAGTTTTCTAAGAGATTATATAAGACTTAGGGGCCTATTCTGGACAAAGCAAGTCCCAATCACTAGGCTTACACAATTTCATTACAAATTGACCATTCTTAATTCAAAACAACAAAATCTAAAATGCCCACTAATCCAAAACTTTTTGAACACCAATATGATACTATACAGTTTCAGAGTTTGTAGCATTTTGGAGTTTGGGTTAGCGATTTCTCAACTGGTAAAGTCCATGCAAATATTCCAAAATAAAAAAAAATTCAAAATCTAAAACACTTCTGGTTCCAAACATTTCAGACAAGGGATAGTCAACCAGTTCTAGAGAAACTCAAAGTGGTACTACAAAAGGCTTGTAATAAAATATCAGAATCACGAGAATTGTACAAACAAACAGTAAACCAAACTCATGATTCCTGGCTATTAATGTCTTCTATCATTGCATACTATACTAATCATCTTTAACTACTCTATTAAATGCAATAAAACCAGGAAAATCCTGAGGGCAACAAACCCCAGACTGAATGTAGAAGATATAACAAGGAGATTCACTCATTAAAACTAATGATGAAAGGCAGAATAATGTTTAGCAAATAAAACACAAATCATATTTCTCAATTGAACTCATATTAAACAATGAATAAAACTTCCTCTTCTCAAAAAGCAGACACTTGCACAATTTACCTTCTGCATTTATTTCTAACCTCATCTTCCTCCCTTCTAAATTACCTGGTACTTTGATTCCCTACTTTCTCAAGCATCTGTACCAGTGTTTCCCCTGACCACAGCTGACTTACATAATTCTACCTGAAGTTGTAATACTTCAAATGGTGCTAGTAGCCAAGAGACAGCATTTATCTTGATGAGTTCACCTTATTCCATCATCCAGGTCTGGATCTCAGCTCTGCAAACTTAGGAAGTGGAGTTTCTTTTCTTTCAGTGCTCTGAGTGGAGTCATCTTGCAGTAGGAGAATAACATTAAGCTCACAAGAGACTAATGTTCAAACCTGAATGCCATTCAATTAACAACATTCGTTTACAATGAGAACCATACCCGCCATATGGATCAGAATGCTAGGGTCAGCATAACTAGTACATTGTCTCCCATAGACTAAACTAGATGAAGAGGCAAATTATCATAGAATGTTGCTTAAGGAACAGGAAATCAGAGCAAAAAGATTTCTTTTTGTAAAGTAATGTTTAAAAGGCATCAGGCTAATGGCAGCCCAGGAGGTTCATCTACACATCAGGGATTTATAAACCACAACAGCAGTCGTGTTCTATTCTTCTGGGCAGTGCAGGGATAGACAATGCTGGGGAATATCTCTCTTTCTCCTTTGTCTATATTTGGTGTCTGTCCAAATTCTCCTCCAGACTAATATACTACTTCTTTAGATCTATCACTATTTTCCCCAAGATTTACTCTCATACAGGAGCCTTTCTAAAAAAATTAACATCTTGGCTCTGAATAACATTTGGTAGGTAATTTTATAGCTTATTTATTAGAAAGCAACCATACTGCCTAGTCCTTACAGATACTTATCTTTCTACTAGTCCTATATATCCATCATCTATCCTTCTTATCCTTCAAAATTCATGCTTCAAAACCCACTCTCCTTTCTTTCCTGCACTGCCAAAAAAAATTATTCCCAGGACATTATTTATATCATAGTATTAAAAAATTAACAAGTTGTAACATAATTCTTTGTGCTCTTATCTCACTCAATAAACTGTAGCTTCGGAAGACCATGTGTATTTATAATTCCCTTTAAACTACTCCACTTTGCTGAATACTGTATGTGCTTTAAACACTTTTTGAGGACTCAAATTCAACACTGTAAAGGTAACTTCATTAATTGTCCCACAGATCTGTATCCTCAGAGGCTACTAGAAGGTTTCCCACTACATAGGACCCCCAGATGACTGTAATGGTTGTATGTTAATAATGCAACGTTAATAAAGAAAATGCTCTATCAGAGGTTAGTGATGTATTAGAAGACTCCCTGGATTCTAAATCCAAACAATTCACAATGATGTTCTCGTGGACCTTTTTATTTTTGATTTCCTCACACCCATCTCTTCTATCTACCACCACTTTTCTATGATCTCCATTACTTGACTTTTTAAGAAGAAAAACTTATTTCCATCTTTTAGTATTCTCAAAAACTGTTATTATAGCTCTGTAAGTTATATTATCTCTTTAGCAAAGGCAGAAAATGTGATTACCACATCATTATCCTTTGTGAGTCAGCATACTATATCCAATAATCCTTTGAAGTAAAAGTCACAGAACCATGGGCTCACAGGAACCTTAGAGATCAGTACCTGATGTTTCAGGAGCTTCTCCTAACATTTCAGGTAAATGGTCGTCCAACCCTATGTGAACATCTCAAGTTTCAAGGAACAGAGTAACTCACAAAGCCACAAAATCTACTCATTACAGTAAGTACTGTACTTTAAAGTACACACATGAATTCTCCACTCCCACTAAACCTCTAACATTCCAGGAAAACATTCCTGTTCTTTCCCCCTATATTTTTTTTTAATTTGACTAGGTTTCTGACATTACTCCATACTGATCTCTATCCTCTGCTTGTACTCCAAGGGCTTCAATAAAGAGTTAAGGAAATACGTAAGCATTACTAGGGTTTGGATGTGGTACCCCCCGCCCCAGTGGTTCATGTGTTGGAGGCCTGGTCCCTATTATGGCAATGTGAAAGACAATGGTATCACAAGACAGATCCTAGTAGAAATCATTGGAAGTGTTGTCCTCAGAAGGAGTTAATTTTGTCCTCTTAGAACTCTGGTTAGTTCTCATAAAAGCGCTTATAAAAAACCAACACTGGCCTGTTCCCAGTTTATTTTTGGTTTCCTCCCTCACCATATTATCTCTCTAGCTTGCACACTCTTCTACCATGATGCTATCCATAAAGTGATGTCAGGGCCACTAACAAGCGGCCAAACAACTTAATGTTGGACTTTTAGCTTCCAAATCTATGGGCTACATAAAAATCTTTTATATATATATATATTATTCAGCCTCAAGTTTTGTTATAGTAACTAAAATAAATCTATTACAAGCAAGAACATTTTTCTGTGTACTAAAAAAAGAGTAAATGTCATAGGCATGACTTTTTGGTACATATTTGCCATACATAATGATCACATTCAACATAGGGAATTTGTACCTGTACATAGTATAGACAGACATGACTTCTCCCCTCACAGAGCCAACAAATCTACAATTCTCTCCAAGAAATTTCATCACTTTTGTTCTACCCCAATCTAGTTTTGGAACACCTACAATGAACACTAGTTAACTAGTGCCCATGATTAACTCTTTTTCTTAGTTTCATAATTCAATAAAAGCTCGGGGGGCGGGGGGGGGGGCTGCACTAAATGGGAAAGCAAATCTAATTCCAGGAAATGAATGGGGCAAGAAATTGGCTAAAGTGAACCAAATCATTCTAACAGATTTGAGGATGCTCACGTTAATGAGGGCATATGATAATCATTAGGCTTTATTAGCAGATTCCTTAACTTTTCTGAATTCAGAAAGGGTAATATCCAATGACCCTATAACAATACTACCATATTTTCAGAGAACCAGATGTAAAACACAGTATTTTAGAATTCGTTTCAAAATATAGAAGAGATAGTCTACCTTCTGTCGTTTAGGATAAACAGACACAGATGCCCGGGGGCAAGGGAATATAAGGAGGGTTAGGGAATGAGATGGAACAAACATAGTAATCTAGGGGATTCAAGAAGATAGCTTTCCTTGACAACGTCCAACCTGGAGAAAAAACCCGAGAGAATAAATCCAACCCTTAATTTGTGAAATCAAGAAATCAAGGCAATTAAGTAATGTGGTTGAAGTGAAAGAGCCTACAAGCCAGGACCTGAGTACTCTGTGTCACTGACTACAATTCTCTCTTAAAATGCTAAAAAGACAGTTCTTAAAATGGGTACTGAGAAAGACAATGTGAAAAACTCAGAAAAGTTATCAGTACATAGGAGCTAATGTAGTATTAAAGTAGAATAACAAAAAAATTCCAAATAAGCATTATTATAAATGAAAATATATGACATTTGGTATATTTACAATAGATTGCCAAAAAAGCACATCTAATATAGACAATATCTCAAATTACTAAGGGCTGTCTAGCTACCTACCTACCTATATGGTCATAAAATTTACTCTTGGTCGATTTTACTTTAAAAAGGTACTAGTAACCCACTAAGCAAAGTATACTAAGCAAGGTATATTGGCAAGATGGCACAGGTTTTATGAAGCTTCCATTTTATGACAGGAAAGGCTTATATTTTTGGCACTTATGTCTAAAAGAAGTAAAAAGTAAAAGTGTCTACAGTCACATTGCGCATGCACACACACACAAATATTGACTGGCTTGATCACTTAGTTGACCTGTAATTCCAAGGTTAAGAAATACTGCTCTAATTATAGATTTATGACACAGCATGCTTTTTGTAACTCACTTTCCCAAAGCCTCTAAGATTATAAGGAGATATAATCTTAATGGAAATATTACAAATTCTATAAAACCAGAGCATATCCAAAATAATATCACCTTGATAAAAGCTTATGAAATTCTTTCAATGTCTTATAAAGCTCCAAAAATGCTACTTTATTACCAATAAATTTATTAGATGAACTGAAAACATTTCTCCACATCTTAACAGAAATATTGTTAAATAAATCACACATATGTGACAAAATAAATCATTAATTGGCAAATATACTGTTTTACTTTTACTGAGAACTACAGTAAACAAGCATGACAATATTTCAGTCCCAAGACCACATTAAAACAGGGGTGGAATAGAATACAGGGGTGGAATAGAAATAAGGTAACATCAGAAAAGAGAAAATCAAATTATATTAAAGGTCAAAATTGAAACTAAAGCAATTCACTTCAGTTATTTGGAAGTTTGGCTTGTTGAAAATATAGACCTACACAAATCACCTAAAAAGTTTTGAGGAAAAATATTTCCTTAAGTCAGTATAACTGTTCTATCTAAGCTTTAAATACAGGACATTAATGTTACAAGGCAAATTATGTAACATTCCTGATCAAAACTTAGATCTGTCTGGAAGCTGCTTATCTGAGTCTCTAAAGAAGGCTTACGTCACTTAGGCCAGCAGTTGACTCAGATGTACAAAAGTTAAGGTACAATATTAAATACCAACTGGAGCAAAGGCTACTGAATAAGGGATATGCTGTATATATTATAGGAACTTCAGAAAGAGTTTTGTCTGGAATATTACCACAATGCAGCTACAACTGCCTTACAAAATAGCCCAAAAATCAATAATAGTAATTTTTGAAATCTCACTTCACATTGGTCATAACATAGCTACATTTTTCAAAATTACTTCTTAAAAATAAATCTTACTGGGCCGGGGATTTAGCTCAGTGGTTTCGCCGCCTGCTGCCCAAGTGCAAGGACCTGAGTTCGATCCCCGGCATCAAAAATAAATAAATAAATAAAAATAAATCTTACATGACAGTGAATTTCTTAAATTCAAAGTATGGCTATGTGTTAAATGCTTAGGTTGGTATAAAAATAAGCAAACAAGTAATAATACCTTAAATTAAAGAAGTCATATGAGATTGAAAAATATCTCCCTGGATTCAATCTATGTGTAGTCTTTGTCCTTTATGAGATCAGTAACAGTACTCAGAAATGAGGACATGGAAGGTCATTAACTAAATGAATTCTTAATTCATGATGAAAATCCAATAACATACACCTCTTCCTCACCCACACGGATATTATAGTAACAACAGACAACCTGAGCTCTTAGGAATACTAGGTGCCCTTTCTCTGAGCTTCCACGGCACTATGCAGGATTTTATGTTATACCACATGCTACTATATGTGTCTTCTGTCTTCTCACCAGCTGAGTTCCTCTAGGGCAACAATCTCATTCTTCTTCATTTAAATATACCGGTAACTAATGCTGGGTTTCACCCAGCATTCAATCAACTAACTTTCTGGAACATAAATATCCTTTATGTTCTATTCATTTCACAAGCATCCTTTCAAATGTAGACTCTTACATATCAAGGATACTAGATCCCAAGTATACACCAACGAAAAAAATCCGATTTTTGAACTCAACTTGCAGTGTTTCCACAAGTTTGTTTTGGTTTATTTTGCCACAAATTCACTACTAAACCCACTGAGGGTAGTCATCTTGTCAGTAACAGGCTATCGCAATCATTGTGTCAGGATAAAAGTCACACAAGTGAGAGCCCTAGCAGTGGTCAGAAGTAATCGGAGGAAGAATCAATTCCAAAGCCAATAAGATCTGTGAATGAATTATAAGTGCACTGATGTATGACAGAATGAGCTAGTTCTTTACTTTTAGGGATTTGACATGCAAAAAAATAATTCCTACTAAAAGACTGGTGTTCTAAAGCAGAAACACTGCTATTTTGTCGGTTAGATACACCTATTCTTTCTCCTCTAATAAGTAGATTCTTTACACTATTTCCTTCAAAACACAAGAAGTTATGATTAATACTGTTTTCTGAGTAAGAGCTGAGAGTCTTAGTAATATAGTGGAACTAACAGAAAAAAGGAATGGCACATTAGAACAGTGGCTATATCATTTGATGCATGTTCAAATGTAGGTGTGAAAGACTTTCCAACCCATAATCTTTTCTTCCACAAGCTTACCGAAGTTATTCATAAAACATAAATATATTGGTCAGCTTTTCGACTGTGGCACAAAATACCCGAAACCTGCAACGTAAAGGAAGTGGTTTAATCTGACTCACAGTTCCAGTCCATGATTAGCTGCTCCAAGGCACAAACATCATTGCAAAAAGGTAAAGTGGAGGAGAACTGATCAACTCATAGCATCCAGGAAAAAGAGAGGAGAAAAGCCAGAGAGGAAGGAGCCAGCAACCAGATCATGGTTCCCCTTGTGATACACCCACAACCCACTTCCTCCAACTAGGCCCTACCTCCTAATATCCCATTCAGCTATGCACTTATCAATGGATTAACACCTTGATGAGATAAATCTCCTTACAATCCAGCTACATTATACTTCTCCAGGAGCTTCTTAAAATCCAATCCAGTTGACAATCAAGATGAATCAGGACAATAAACAACCAAAAAAAAAAAAGCAAAGATTCAACTTTAAACTTTTAATCTCATCTAAGGAATTTATTCTTACGGCAGGATTTTTGGTATCCTTTTCTGGAACAGCATTGAGGAATACAAAGATTATTAGTAGTATAATCAAAAAATGCTAGGAGATGTAGCAGATACATTACTAGAAATACCATCTAAAGTTGAAAACAAAAATACTTTCTAAGCAGTATTTGATGGATTCATTATTACAATCATTTTGTAAATTATTATGTCTTGCACTTAAGTCAAATCCCTAGGCAAAAGTAACATTAGTTATTTAAAATCAGATACATTTTATTAATTTCTATTTCTGAACCAAAACAAAGAAACAAACAAACAAATAGGCAAAGAAACAAACAAATAGGATTTTAAATTATGCACTTGGAAGAAGTTTAATTTTGAAAAGAACAAAATTATTTCTCTCAAGACAAATGTTTATAAACTTTCTGTGTCTTTTTAAAAAATTCATGATTTCTTCCTTTTCTCAAAGAAAACTTAAGCATGCATATTTTACAAAAGAATACCAAAAGTTTTAAAATGAATCCACAGATAACTCACATACACATAAATATTTCATAGATGTTTTTCCTAAAATCTACAGTATGTTGCTTAATCAACACTAAATGACAAAATTGAGTCAAAAAAAAAATTGAGTCAACAAGCAATGAAAGAAAACCTTAATGAAAACAAACATAGGTATTCATTTTATGTACCATTTAGATCCAACCAGTCAGTGAAGACTGGCTAACTTCAATCAGATATGATATAGAAATCTTCATGAGGCCTATTTCCCATAGTTTTCCATACTACAAACAGCCAAGATATAACCTTGTTCATGTTGGTAACTGGGGAAAGTAATCAGACTACTGATGTGCATTAGATGTGGGCAGTAGGATGGGATTTCAAACAGACTGATGGACTTAATAGCCACACTTTCAGATCTACCTGCCTCTGAAAGCCACTCATGCTGGGCCTGATATCTCACTAGGTAGGGTGTGGCCCCAAGTCTTTCCCAGCTTTAGCTATACTTCTTAGGTGTCCTCTGTCTAGTCCTCACTCTCTCTGTAGCCAGCTTCCACTTCCTTACTCTCTGGTTGCCACAGCCTGGGATGCATGAACAGAAGGGCGTTTGGTGCAGGGGTGCACCCCACAAATCACAGGACATGGAAAAAACAGGAACTTGCTGGGTTCAAAGACTGCAGGTGCTGGACAAAAGCTACTCATTCAATAACTTTCAGGAATAATTCACGATGTTAATGGTCAGAATACCCTAATCAAAAGACAGACTGGCAAAAGAATCAAGAAACAAAATAAAACAATATAATGTACACAAGAAAATATTTAATACAAAAAGAAATTCATAGACTAAAAATTAAATGATGGAAAATAGTATACCACACAACAGGAATAAAAAGAGCAGAAGAAGCTATTCTATTTTCAAAGTAGACTTCAAACCAAAACATATCAGAAAATGCAAAGAAGGTCACAATATATTAGTTAAGGGAACAATTCAACAGGAAGAGATAACAATTATAAATATATTTGTACTGAACACGAAGTTGCTCACCTTCAGAAAACACTACTGTACATAAAACATCAGCTAAATATCAACACAATTATAGTGGGGACCTCAATACCCACTGTCATAAGTAGACCAACTAGATAAAAATAAATAAATAAATATCAGAGTTGAATAAACTTTTGAACAAATGAATTTACAGATATCCTCAGAGCATTCCTCTCAACAATAGAATACACATTTTTCTCAGCAGCACATGGAACTTTCTCTAAAATAGACAACATGCTAGCTAATAAAGCAGGCTGAAACAAGTGCAAAAAAAAATCGAAATTATACCATGCATATTATCAGACCATAGCACAATGAAATTAGAAATCAGTGGCAAAAAAAACAATAGAAATCATGCAAACACCAGGAAGTAAATAATACACTCAAATAATCAATGAGTAACAGAAGAAACAAATGAAAAAATTAGACAGTTCCTACAGTCAAATGACAACACTAGTACAACATACCAGAACTCATGGAACACAAGGAAAGCAGTCCTAAGAAAGAAGTTGACAGGTCTGAATGCCTACATCAGAAAAAGAGTGAACCCAAATAAATAACAAAATGTTGCACCTTAAGGTACTAAAACAACAAAAACAATCCAACTCCAAAACTAGTACAAGAAAGAATATTATAAAGATCAGAGCAGAAATCAATGAAATTGAAACCAAAAAAAATACAAAGAAACAATAAAACCAAGAGCTGGTTCTTTGAAATAATAAATAAAATAGACAAACCTCAGCCAATCATACCCAAAAAGGGGGGGGGGGGGGATAAAAGACCCAAATCAATGCAATTTAAAATATAAAAAAAGAAATTACAACAGACATCACTGATACCCAGAAAATTATTGGTAACTACTTTAAAAATCTGTATTCCAATAAATTGGAGAATCCAGAAAAAATGGAGATTAATAGATATGTATGAATTTTAAAAATTGAACCAAGAAGATATGCAAACCCCACATAATCCCACAACAGGCAATAAATAAATAAATAAATAAATAAATAAATAAATAAAAGCAATAATGAAAAACCTTCCAGCTAAGATGAGCATAGGACCTGATGAATTCACCACTGAATTATATAAGAAATTCAAGGAAGATTTAATGCCAATATTCTTCTTTTATGGTTTGGATCTCGATGTACCCCCAAAGCCTCATGTGGTCATAGGCTTGATCCAGAGTGTGTGAAGCTGGAATTGATTCATGATGCAATGCTAGGCTCAAGGGCACTAGGATTAAGGGTATGAGTGCCACCCACCCTAAGTAGTCTAAATAAAATAAAAGGGGCAAGGAGATGCTCTTAATGTTCTCTCGTTCCCTTTGCTACTGTGTGTATGCCATGTTGTTTCTGCTCTGCAATGACTGTTTGTCATCCCTGTCTTGGAGTCAGCCAATTATGAACTGAAATCTCTGTGAACTATAAGCCAAATAAATCCTTTCCCTTTTAACTTTTGGTGCGGGGTATTTTGTCTCAGCAAGGAGAGAAAAGTAACATATTTTCAAACTCTTTAATGAAATTGGGAGGAAAGAGTACTCCCAAAGTCATTCCTGGAAACTAGCAGATAAGAACTCAACCACAAAAGAGAACCACATGCCAATCTCTTTAATGAACCAGATACAAAAATCCTCAACAAGATACTGACAAAGAGAATGCAACAATTCATCAACAAGATCACCTATGCGGACCAAGTAGGCTTCATCCCAGGGATGCATAGGTGGTTCAACATACACAAATCAATAATTAATACATCACACAAATAGAAGCAGGGACAAAAACCACATGATCATCTAACAGTGGTAGCAAATCTATGGCGTATTACTGGATTTTTCTTTTAAGACAAAAGATGTTAATGTGTGAAGTTGCTTTTTCTAAACTAAAACCTCAATATTCAGGTTTAATTGGAGTGTTGGCAGTTAGCAATATATAAGTAGGTTTTGTGTTGTAGTTTGGGCATCATTTCTAAAAGGTTTGCCATCATTGATCTAACAGATGCAATAAAAGCCTTGGACAAAATTCAACATCCATTCACGATAAAAACCCTGAAGAAAATAGGTATAGATGGACCATATCTCAATCTGATAAAAGCCATTTATGACAAATCTACTCCCAACATCATACTAAATGGGAAAAAAAATGAAAGCTTTCCCTCTAAAATCAGAAACAAGATAAAGATGTTCACTACGGATGTTCACACCACTCCTATTCAAATAGTACTTGAAACATTACCAGAGCAATTTGCAGAGAAAAATTATAATGCAAGATACCTAATATTAACAACCAAATCAGTACCACAGCAGGATACAAAATCCATGCACAAAAACAGCATTCCAGTATACCAACAAGGAACACACTGAAAAAGAAATATATTAAAATTCTCAAAACAAAGACCTAATCAAAAAATGGGCAAATGGAATGAACTAACTTCTTAGAAGTACAAATGGCCAATAAATATGAAAAAAAATCTTCAACATTGCTGGCCATTAGAGAAATTCATATTAAAATAACACTAAAATTTTGTCTTATTCCAGAATAAAGTGGCTACCATCAAGAAATCAAATAATAACAAGGCTGTAGGGAAAAAAAGAATCCCTCTACACTGTCAATGGGAGTGTAAATTAGTACAATCACTATGAAAATCAGTATGGAGATTCCTAAAAAAAATAGAAATTCCATTTGACTCAGCTATTCCCTTTTTAAACATCTTTCCAAAAGGGCTAAAGGCATCACATTACAGTGATACATGTTTATAGCAGCATAACTCATAATAGCTAAATCTTGGAAATGGCCTATATGTCCATCAACAGATGAACAGATATAGAAAATGTGGCATTTATATCAAATGGAGTACTACTCTGCCAAAAAGGACAAACTTGGGTTATTTATAGGAAAATGGATGCACCCTGAGACCGTAATACTAAGTGAAATAAATCAGAGACGCAAGTTTACATATGACATGGTTTCTCTTCTACAAAAAATTCAAAATATAAATCAAGAATAAAATAAAAGACAGAGAGTAAGAAAAGGGGGAACAGATCTTTTGAAAAAGGGGGAACCAAGAGATGGAAGGAGGGGAGAGGCCAAGAGGATGAAAAAGAATGAAGATGTGTTATGTATACGGACCTATTCCCCACTAGGAATGTAATCATAATGTTCTACAAGGATGTACCAATAAAATATAAAAAATAAAAATACTATATGATAAAAAATAAATATATTTGCTTTCAGATTAGTATGTGGTAGCTACAGCTTTATGCTATTCATATGATGTAAAATACATAAAGTTTACAAATAAACTACCAAAGAAAGAATACTATCTGCCTAAAAATGGCCTAGAGTAATTAATAAATAAATGTTAGAAGTTAATAGCTCATTTGCTTCTACTTTTTCTCCTTTTTCTAGAAAAATGTGAAATCAGAGAACTCCGCCAGCTATACTCAAATAGATTAGTCAAAAGCTGAGCAAATGTGACTCTGCAAATTAGTGACTATTTTATAAACAGACATCCGACAATCATATATATTGTCAAAAAGGAGCAACCCTAAACAGATGGTCACATTAGAATCAAAACATAATTTTTTGTAATTGACAGACAACAATGTAGGTTTTGTTGTGTACAACATGATGTTTTGAATTATATATGTTGTAGAATGATTAAGTCTAGATAATTAACAAATGTATTCCTTCACGTGGTTATCAGTTTTGTAGTGAAAGCACTTAATATCCAATCTCTTAATAGTTCCCAAACACAAAATTTTAAAACTCTGATTCATTTTTTCTTCTTACTGACACGTTTTTTGTGAAAAGTGCAAATTTCAATTATATTCTTCTAACAAAATCATTGATTTCTATTCCAAAATGTACTAGACAAAAATAAGAGTATATGGCAGTTAGTTGAACATAATAACCCTAAATTTAGATTCAATGCTAAGAGTTTAATGCAAAGACAGAAAAGTGAATCATTTTGGTGACAATAAATAAAGGCAAAAAGTATAAAGAATTGTTTCTACCATATTTCTATGTAATTCTGGGCAAGTCACTATATTTTCTCAATTTGAGAGTCCACCATCTCAAAATGTAGGCATCATGCTTATACTTGCAAATTTGAATTATAATTACCATTTCTTAAAGATCCACATTTTATATTTAAAAAGTTCTTCCAGTGTTTTTGTTTAATATAAAAATAGGTTTAAGATATGCTATATGGTTTCACTCAAATGATGTATATAAAGCATTTCAGGGTTAGGAATAAAAATGTATCACTATGAATCTTTATCTATTCAACTATTCAGTTCCTATGTACTGTGACAGCCTTAAATATCTCACAGTTGGTGGTGTTAAGGTATCTCCTACTTGTTTCATCAAAGTTATTTTCATCTTCATAAAGAACTAATAACAGAATGTAAGGTCCCCTAAAGATAACTAAATATAACCATTGAAATAAGAAAGTACTAAGTTAGATAAGTGAGGAGCTCAGAAAACCTACAAAATCTATGTACTACCCAGAAATGGGTCCTACTGATTCTGACATAATAGAAATAGTAAGATCCACAACCCTGAGTCCTATTTCCATTTCCACCAAAGGACAGCTGTAGTTCTTGAGCAAGTCAATTAATTCTTTGGGCCAGAACCTCATCTGTAAAATACTGGGAGTTCATGATTAAGGTTCTTTTATGCTTTATAATTACACTGATGTCAAATGTTTTGGGCAATATCATTTTTGCTTCAATAGTCTAGCACTACCTTGTAAACTCTGAAATAATGCTTAGCAAACAAAATATTATGAGTGTAGGACTAAAGAAAATAACCTCAGAATATTTCTATCACTATTTCTTCATTCACTACTTTCTCATTTCTTATATCTGCACAAAATACTATATGTATTATTTGATAGTACTGTCATATTTATAAAACCTAAGAAAAAAAGAATACATGTAGTATGAACAGAATAATCTAAAAATAAGTTTTCCTAATTTTAGACACAAGCTATTTCTAAAATATTATGCAAACCAGGCATGGTGGCACATGCCTATAATCCCAGCAGCACTCAGGAGGCTGAGGCAGGAGGATCATTGTGAGTTCAACACCACCCAGGGGTATATAGTGAATTCGAAGGCCAGTCTGAACTACTTAGTGGGACCCTGTCTCAAAAAACCAAAATAATTAAATAAAATAAAATATTATGCAAACATATTCAAAACTAAAAACAATCTTTTAATACATTTACTACAAAATTACTGTACTTGAAACCTCTATAAAGATAGTCAGTGTCATTTATAAGACCCTATCTGTTTGAATATAATTTTTTTAATTAGATCAGGTAAAGATTTGTATAAATTAAACATTTAAAACCTTTGCAATATAAACATTAATGCTTGTTAAGAAAAAACTGATTTGTCCACTACTCTTGTTGATTCACATATGCCACTGAAACCGATAAAGATGTTTATGACAGAATAAACAGTATTATGAGATTCAAGGTAAATTCCAAGAGAATCAAAAGATTAATATCACTAGGATCCTTCCAAAGCAGAAAAAGGAATAAAATATTTTCCACTAAAATTTAAGCAAAAGGGATAATAAATTTTAATGATAACATAAATAGGAGAAATTTCACTCTATAACATTTCCAGAGAGCTTTTTAAGATCTTCATAATAGTCTTAAATGCGTATGTAAAAGTTCTGTAGATTGACTGCATTATACTTGTGTCTGTCATGAAAACTTAAAAATATTTGAGAAGCAAAATCAGATGTTAGAAAAAATATCATTTATTAATACTTCCCACCACTGAATACATGAGGAAAATATGCCAAAGATAGCTTTTCCACAATATACTAAGAGCAATCTTCCACCATCGATTAATGCTATCACTAATGCCAATGGTTTAGATGAATCTTTATGCAGTTTTAACATTTCTTAGTTTATCAAGTAATAACAGCATGATAAGAAACATAGACTAAACAAAGCACACAAATATAGAGCAAAACTTTTTGAAAACTGCATGTATTAGTAGCCTCAGTAGCATCATGTATTAATGTTGAGGATGGACAAGGAAGAACATCACTTTTAAGCAAATAAGAAAGGCTTCCCTTTTCAGTACAGCATAGCCACATTTTAAGTCCCCTTCAATCCATAAAGCTGCATTTATTAGGTTTATTACATTGTTTATATCATAATCTGCAAGCTAATAGTCACTGGGTTTCCTTCAATGAAAACACATTTTTGTTTTGTTTATCTTTTACCTAGTCTAGCGTGTGTGTGTGTGTTTGTGTGTGTGTGTGTCTACATACACATACCACTTTCTCTATAATCAATTATAAGTTACCTACTCTGTGTCAGGTTCTGTGCCTGACCTTAGAGATGGGCAAATAACCAAGATGTGATTCCTCTCCTTAAATCCTTAAATACCAAGCATAACTACAAAACTGCCCACTATTAGGCTTGGTTACCTTTATGCCTTCACTATCATCATTGAAGAATCTGCCAGTTCTTTCACAACAGTGCTTCTTTTGTTAACCATCTGTCTCAAAGGATTCAACATATTCTCCCTCTAATCTTTTCAAGCAAAATTCTGGGGCTTTTTCACCAGATGGGCCATATGATATTATTATTATTATTATTATTACTATTATTTAAGTGCAGCAAAGGCAGTCTGTCAGTATTTGATGTTTGATTGATTGAATTCTTGCTTGAACCATTAATCAGTAAATATTTATAAACACCACTATAGTAAAATAATGGCAGCTACCATTAACTGATATATTATATACCAAATATTGTACATAGCATTTTATATATATTCTCACATTTAATTCTACAAAGAAAGTTTCATTACAATATTTTAAGGATGATAAAACTGAGGCTTTGAGTTTTAAGTAACATAACTAAAGCCATAAAGAAAAGGATTCAAAATTGACATCTGCGTAGATAATAGTTACTTTTCATAAGGGACTTTGTACATAAATGGGTCTTGCAGATTACACACTATTTTGAAGGAGAAAGATCATCTTTTGTCTGCATCAGCACACACCAGTGGTGGCCAACCTATGGCACACATGCCGCACCTGGCTGGCTGTTATCATTGAAAGCTCTAAAAGGCTCACCATCACAGGCATCCACCATCAAAATTTCAATACAGGTTGAACACTGCTAATTGCTAATCCAAACATCCGAAATTCAAAAAAATTTTAGCACCAAGAGGATGTTACAATTGCAAACTCTACACCTGACCTCATGTAACAGTTTTCAACAAAAAACAGGCATAATAAAAATACTGTATAAAATTACCTTCAGGCTACGTGTAGAAGGTATATATACAACACAAAAGAATTTTGAGTTTAGACTTGGGTCTCATTGCCAAAATATTTCATTACGCATATGCAAATATTCCAAAATCTGAAAAACTCCAATATCTGAAGCACTTCTACTTTTAAGCATTTTGATAAAGGATACTCAACCATTTTCTACTGACTGAAAGGGTCAATTACAGATCCGGTTTTTATCCCCACCCTATTCTCAGGATCTAACACGATGTCAGCCACATAAGTGATGCTCAAGACAAGGCAGTGTAATAAAATCATTAACTCTTCAAATTCTGTTCTAAGGTGAATGTTCCATTTATAGCAATGTGTGGTGACACATGTATATCTGGAACATCACAAATAGGATCAGTGAAAAAACATTTATCTTAAGTAGATCAAGGTAATTATTAGATTTTTCAATAAATCAAATTTTTCAACACTATTTCTTAAAGGCAGGTAAGGAAATATAAAACATTTTAGCACAATTTCTAGTTAATATTTTAATTAGAGAAAAGTAGGAAAATTTAGCATCATCTCCACAGCAACTACATCCTGGCAACAGAAACCTTAAATTTGTACAAACATTAGATACAATCAAAACAAAGAATGACATAAAAACTAAATTACAGCTGTTGTTGGCAAGACTGTCGGCTGAAATTTAGCATGTTAAACATATTTAATCATAAATTCCAAGATACTTTATTTCCTTGGTTTAACAATTACTAGAGTTAATAAGTACATAAATACACACACACAAAAAACTTTACAAACGACATATAGAGGAAAGGTGAAAAAAAGCATTAAGAAAGTTTCTTTTTAAAAATTTATAGCAACAGCCCACTCAGTTCTTTCCTCATAGGTTTTAGGAATCCTCAACAAGTTTAGCATTCATTTTACCTCTGCCTACACCTTCTCCCATTATCCTACTTTCATGATCTTTTGGACATTAGAACTCTGTGACATTCCATTGCAAATTCTTTTCAGAAGTTAGTAGAAGCAAAATTTAAATACTGTCTTCTATTACTAGTTGACTTTGTGTCACAAGACAAGCTCAAAAGTAGTGACTTCTAAAAACCTTTGATATACTTCCCAAAATGCAGTAAGTGGCAGTCACTCAAAATAAATTTAGGTATCTACTGAAAGGAAAGCAGTGAGCAGGTGGGGATGTACAAAGTTACAACCTTCTTAACTTTCACTGTCCAAAATTATAAAAATGAGAATAGTATCAATTTCAAAAATTATTATGAGGATTAGCACACAACACACATAACCATTAAATACTTTAACTCTGAACCTTGTTTTCTTCATAGAGCAATGAAACCTAACAGCTACAGACTAAATATTTGTGACTTCCCCAAATTTCTGAATTGAAACCTAATCTCCAGTATGATCTATTTGGAGGGGGGTTCTTGGGAGGTGATTAGGTCATGAGGGGAAGCCTTCATCAGTGGGAATAGTGCCCAGATAAAGGAGGACCCAGAGAGCTCCCTTGGTCCTCCTGCAGTGTGAAGACACAGTGGAAGATGTGGTGGATAAACAAGAAAAGGTGCTCTCACCCCACACCAACTCTACCAGTGCTTAGATCTGGACTTCCTAGCCTCTTGAATCACAAGAAACCAATTTTTCTTGTTTTTCACCCATCCAGTCCACAGTATTTTGTGACAGCAGCTTAAAAAGACTAACACAAATAGTTGTGAGAATTAAATGAGTAAAAATATATCAATCAGTTGGCATAAATTCCTGACATAGAGTAAGTCCTCAATAAATCATCAATTCTTTCTTTTTTACTTTCCCTCTAAATTTCAATTTTAAGACATAGTAAAAACTTTAAAATCAAATCTACTAGAAAGTGAATGGTTGGCTAAAAAATAAAAATCACAGCATTGTAATAAACTATTTTTTCTGACAACCATATTACAACTATGATTTATTAATACAGAATATCTAAAATGTGTTCAAAAAGAAATTAAAATACTTTTTTTTTGGCAGTACTGGGAACTGAACTCATGTCTCATGATTGCTAGGCAAGTGCTCTACCACTGAGCTACATCCCCAGCCCAAAACAAGTCTTTTTAACATGAATTAGCACTCATTCATATTATTACCTTTTCTTCTAGTTTGTCTTTCAAACACTGATATTTTAGCTTCATTTTTTTGTTCTCATTTTCATTCTGGGTTAATTCCTCTGTCAGTCTTTCACATTGTGACTTCAATTTCTCCAGCTGACAACGATGGATTTTCACTATATTCTTATCTTCTAAGCTTTCTGCCTAAAATAAAGAAAAGAGAAAGTCCACTGGCTATAGCCAAACTATACCAAACTAATCACATTATATCAGTGTGAAAATACTTCCAGATTGTAGTTCTCTCAAAGCATTTTAATTTTTACATAAAAATAAAACAAAAAATGCTCTTTGTATTTATTCACTCAGCATGTATCAAGCACTTACCAAGTGACAAGCATTATGCTAGGGGCTGAAGATAATAGATATGAACAATAAAATAGAATCAACAGCCAATTTAACAACAATAAATGAGAAGAAGTATTTCAAAGTGGAGGCTGAGCATTTAGGCAATCAAAAGAAGAGAAACCAACTGCTGAAACAGGAAAGAGGTGTTAGACAAGTGTTCCAAAAGAGAAATTTTATGAGATGATACTGTTCACTGATCAGTTTCCTCATCTATAAAAGAAGCTTAACTTTCCTGTTCTTCCTAACTCCTAGATTTTAAGAAAGAATTATGTACTTTTGTACAATGTAATTATTGATACAATTATTATGGCACTAGAAAGATTATGAATTATAACAGCTAAGAAACTATAAACTTAATCTGAAACTGTTTCAGCATCAGTAGTGTGAAATAAAGTACCTTTTTAGTCATCTTTATTTAGATATAACTGAAATCAGGCTTAAAAAATAAACATTAGGAATAATCTACTCTGTATATGGAATTCAATAAAGACTTGCCAGGTATGCGAACTTAAAGAACTTTGAAATATCAACAATGTAAACACTGTATATCAGGTACTGCTAAGACATTCCGTACAATTTTTCATTTCATCTTCAAAACAACTTAACCAGGAAAGCTATATTATTGTCTTACTGCCTCCTTTTTGAAACTGAAGCACAGGGAAGGTAATAATAACTTGCCCAAGGGTACATAATGAGTAAATGCAGAGTCAAGATTTGAACTTGGAAATTATAAGTATTTTCAACTACTCCATCACACTGCCCCTCAAAAGACACGTGTTTTAAAAACAAAACAGTTGAAATTTTCAATACTAACTGTCCACACCTACCAGTTACTAATACTCTGTAAAAAAACTGCATATAATCTGTTTAAAATATGTGTTTTAATGCCTAAAGTGTATCTGGTTGTTTTCTTTTTATAAGTTTATTATATGTGTTTAATTAGGTATGTAAGAACAGAATCATTGGGAACAACTTCCTGAAAGGAGGAACTTTAGTGAGTTTTACACACAATCTGTATTTTCTTTACTTCACAAAAGCCTTACCTAAGATCTGATGCCACTGTGAATTAACAAAGAAATTGATTTTTTTATGAGAAATCCTGTACTTGCAGTTCAAAAATAAATTTACAAAATAAAGTCTCTCATCAGGATAACTGCTCAATTACAAGTTTAAGCTTCAGTAAATGTTTTTACTTTTCTTTACCTCCTATAAAAAAAAGCCCAGATGGGGCCGAGGATTTAGCTCAGTGGTTCTGTGGCACCTCGCAAGTGCAAAGTCCCCAAGTTCAATCCCCGGTACCCAAAAACAAAGAAAAAAGCACAGATAAATGAGAGGCTTCTCCAGAAGGTCGGGGATGTACTGGAGCCAACTGACAGGGACGCCAGGAGCCAGTGTGCTCATCTCTTCCCAACTTCACCCCTGTCTCCTGCTGCCTTGTGTGAAATCAGCCAAGACGGGGACACTTACACCAATGTGTTTGGCAAATGCTACAACACAGGGTTTATTTCCCCAAAGAGCCTGCTTTTAAATATTGATCAGCATATCAATTCCTAATTTAACTAAGAACTTATTTACTTTTGTACTTTTTATTACTCTTACATTTCATTTTAGGGTTCGCAAAGGCTGTGTTTGCAACAACTCAGCAATATACAAGAACACTACTCTTCCCACTCTGTTGATAAGGCATGAAAAGGGGAAGTCATTTGACCAAGATCATTCGGCCGACAAATGGCAAAACTACACAACTCCATCCTGTACTTTTTGGTTCCAATAAGAGGCTACAAAATGATTTTGTTGAAGTTACAATAAAGTGATAGTCCAACATCCTGAAAATATTAATAAGAGGTATGGCATGTCAGTAAAATATTTTAAACTTAAATTTAAAAGTAGGTATGAGGGGCCGGGGATTTAGCTCAGTGGTTCTACCACCTGCCTCGCAAGCACAAGGTCCCGAGTTCAATCCCCAGTACCAATAAATAAATAAATAAATAAATAAATAAATAAAGGTAGGTAGGTATGAGAAAGGTAATTCTAGATGAAGGGGCAAATGTAACTAATTTGCATGGGAAAAAAACAGTTGGTGTATCAGAGCTTACTAAATTGAAAAAGTAATCAGGAAGCTGAAAGACACAAAAGTATAACGCTTGTAGAGCTACTCGCCTAAAACCCTGTTGTACGTAATTCAGTATACTAAATCTATGAGGATTTCTGCTATCAATTCTTTTTACTTAATATAAATAAATAAAAGTGTAGGATTACATTATTAAAACAGCATGAGGTGAGGATAGTTCCTTGAGGGTTAATTTACGTAGTTTAAAATGCAACTGCTGGCCCTGACAGTCCGCGGTTCTCCTTGTAGCTCCTGTGCTACTCTTTGCAGGAGATCAAAGTAATTCAGAATTTAGGCAGCTGACTACCTGGGTTCAAATTCTATATCTACCACTCTTCAGCAGTTAAGACTTTGGGCAAGTTATTTTACTACTTTGTATACCTCGATTACCTCAAGCTCTACAATCTGTACAAGTGATGTGAAGATTCAGTGAATAACAGGTAAAGTTGTAGTAGGGACTGACATAAAAGGTTGAAAACATATTTGCTAATAGTAGCATTATTATCACAGCCAATCAAACAACAAGAGAGAGAGAAAGAGACAAAGAGAGAGAGAGATCTCAGTTCTTCATAACCCTAATTCTAGTTTTGTTTCTGTCCTCAG
Source organism: Heterocephalus glaber (assembly GCF_000247695.1). The sequence goes on along the minus strand of NW_004624734.1, from coordinate 21,228,187 downwards.
AAACTCTGAAGAACTAATATACCAAACTTAAACAACAGTAAAAATGTATATTTTTCACAATCTACCATCTCTGGGTTGTTATCTTACAGTTAATATCACATCATAGTTTATAATAAGAAGGCAGTATTATTTTTCTTAGTAGCATACAATAATGATGTACCATAAACCTGATGGTGTCCGAGATTCAGTAAAGGTCATTTACCCTCCATTCTGATGTGCTTACCTAAGTTAATGACCCCAAATTCAAACTGACTATTTCCAGAAGACTAAAAAAGCCTGAAAAGAACCCATTAACCAGCTATAACATTCCATAAATACCAGCTATTTCAACATAATTTCATTTTGCAATGTATTTTTTGCATTTCGAAGTCTTTTGAAAAACAAACTACAATTCACTTTTAAAGATGTACCCATTCACTCAACTACTTAACAGATATTTACAAGTTTCCAGAAACTATTTAAGGCACTGGAGATATAGTTGTAAAGAAATTAGACTCAAATTCCAGTGTCCATAGAGTTTTCATTCTAATAAAGGGAGATTAAAAAATGAATAGTATGGGATCTATACTATATGATGATAAGTTTGATGGAGAAAAAATTAAGCAGGGAAGGATAGATCTGTCATGGTAAGAAATGATTGCCCTGCTTGAGGATAACACTAAAGCCATTACACCTTAGAAATACCTCCCCAAATGCAAGGTCTCAATCAGGCATTTACCCAGGTAACTTGGATTTGTAACAGAAGGGGTAAACCTCAAAACTTTGGGTTTACACAGCCTATAAGCTGATCCACTTTAGTTACCATACTAATAAGGACTGTGGTTACAGCCTCTATGGCCTTGACAAGTCTTTATCTTTTATATTTTAGGTCGTAAATACTGAATGAGGGCACATTTCAGGTCCAGAACTTACTGCCACCTCTACCTTTCCTGAACTCCCAAAACAGCTAAATGTTCCTTTTAAAGGGCTTCAATGCTGTAAAATAGGTGCTCCCAGGTGGCTGCTATAACTCATTTCAACCTGGTCGAACAGGCATGAATAAACCTCTTTATTGTTGGCTTTATCTTCTCTTCAGTGCTTGGGAATACAAAATGATCTCTAAAAGTTTATGCTTTATTAACTTCATGAGCCACCAGAAAAATTCCTTCGGTATCATCAAGGTAATTCAGCATAGGTACCTTCAGTGTCCTAATATGATTCTCTGCTTCACTCTTTTCTTTCTTAAAGTGCTTCATCAGCTCCTGAATATTTTGTTCATGTCTCATTTTCACACTCTGCAAAGATGATGTGAGATCTTCCAGCTCCCTCTGGTGAACATCTCGTTCCAGCTTTAGCTGCGTGATGACAGTAGCTGTTTCTTCATCCTTGGATTTTGCCTGGGCTGTGAGGTGAGAAAGATCCTTAAGCACCATTTTCTTGGCTCTCTCTTCTTCGGCCAATTTATTAGCAAGATCTGCTCGAATGGCACTTAAATCCTTGATAGACTCTTGCATCTCAAGAAATTTAGATTTGTCCTGAGCCTGGCTCTTCTTTAGTTCTCCAATTTCTTCCTCCAGGTGAGCTTTCTCAAATTTAATCTGGCTTTGAACCATATTCTGCTTTTTCAATTCACTCTCTAGTCTATGGATGGTATCTAGAGAATTCTTGACTTCTTGTTCAAGGTCAGCTTGATGAGACCTAATATCATTTAGTTTCTTCTCCTTAGAGTGAAGCTCTTCCTCTTGAAGAGCACGCTTAGTCAAGACATCACTCAATTCTTTTCGAAGATTCTCTATCTGTTGCAATGCCGTATAAAGTTGACTTTTCAAATCATCCTTTTCTTTTAGAATCTGAAGGGTTAAGAACATAAAGCAAAAAAATAAATTTACTGTAAAGTTCAACATAGATTCTGCCAGGTAACAAAATAAAGTTTAGTACATAAGGAAAAGAAAAATTAATGAAATAATACTCCTGTTTCCATTTTTGAAGAAAAGTGGAAAATATATAATTACACTGAAATAGTACAATACTGAAACATGTATTTTGCATTTTATTATCAATACATATCAATTTATGACTATAAGTAATCATTTAAATGTAAGAAAAAATTGAGGAAAGAAATGGGGAAAGAACTATCATAATTTACTAGAAGTTGAAATAATCAATTATTACCTAATAACAATGATGTGCATTTTAATGGCACACTTTTAAAAAAGCAGAAAACTTCAAACAAACATAGAAAATAATATAGGGGGGAAAAAAAACAGCGAATAAATATATGAAAAAATGTTAAAAAAAAGTGATTGTTAGGTAAATTAAAATAAAACCACAGTGAGTATCCTCTCATACTTGTTAAAATAGCTATAATTAAGAAAAATATAGGGGGGGAAAAAAACAGCGAATAAATATATGAAAAAATGTTAAAAAAAAAAAAAAGAAAATAATATAGGGAGACATACAGATAAAATCTAAGAAAGGTTATGATATAATAAGCTATTATTAATAAAATAACATCAGCATTGACTAGAAGCACCTCAATATACAACTAGGAGTTCTGAAGACCAACAAAGGTAGAAATGAGATTAAGACTGAACAGAATGGGAAAGTGCTCAAGAGAAAAGTAATGGGTGGGCAACTCACTTTCCGGTCCCCCTCTGTCTCTCTTAGACAGAAGAAGCTTTCTTTCTCTCAATAAATTTTTCCTATTTTTTTTTTTTCTGGTACCGGGGATTGAACTTGGGACCTTGCACTTGTGAGGCAGGCGGCGGAACTACTGAGCTAAATCCCCGGCCCAATTTTTCCTACTCTTAACCTCCACTGTTCCTAGAATTCATTCTTCCACTTCAGAGAACATGTACTCACGTTCTGGACATCTAGTAGTTTGGGAGGTACATCTCTTCCCCCTATATCATTTTGGAGGTCTTCCACCAAGATTACTGGATGGAGGTAAAAGTTTTGTTTCATAAGTTTTAACTTGGTCTTTTTGCTTCATAGACTTACTTTTCATTTCATAGGATCTGGCTATTTGTTTCACAGATTCTGGTTTTTGTTTCATAAATTCTGGCCTTTGTTTCAGCTTTTGTTTCAAAAGTGTCTTAATTTTAAGTTGTGTGTTTTAAATGTTTGTAAATTTCTTATTTTTCTTATGCATTGTCTTTTGTTAAAATTACATTTTATTCTTGTTTTGTATGTGCTTCATTTGGACTTAGTTGCTTAAAAATGTAAAATGGGTCTCTTATAAAATTGGCTCAGATAAAGACAGTTCAGACTTATATCTGTCCCTTATGGAATGCCAAACGGTGGTTACTCTGCCAGCTAGTAATTGCCCTTAGGGCAGCTGCCACTCTCCAAGCAGAGGACAGGTTTCTACAATTGCCCTCTGGTGAATCCCCACTCCCATTGACACCAATGGGGGGTGGAATGTTGACCAGATAGGCAATTGGGTTCCTTTCAGAGACAGATTTCTGATTGCGTGGAACAAGCAGAAACTGAGGTGACAACTGAGGGGTCAAGGCCAGGGCTACCCTCTGCCAGATACCCAAAGGTACCTCAGAAGAAACTAGCTCCTGACAGCCCATCTGGGTAATCAACAGAAAATCTCCACATCTTGTCCTTATCTGGACTCCTCAGTGAGGTGAAAGGGGAACTCTGTCAGTGATCATCAGAGTGATCTGAAACGATGCCATCAGAGCCCTTTCTTAAGCCTCTGTTAAGAGTTGAGCTACAGGTGTGGACTGCTTTCTCTATTAATAAGACCTCTAGACAAATGTACAAAACAAATCTTTGATAGAGTAAAAATACCTGAACCTTTTCTCCCACCTAGGCATGGTCTTCATCATTTATGCGTGTAGGGGAGAAAAATACCTTTTCTGATAGGTTATGGACTTTGGAACGCTGACTTTGGACTTACAAAATGCTGTATGGTAATTTGGGGGGATGTTTAACCAGCTTGAGCTTTATTTGCACTTTTTCCTCTCTGCTAGTGAGTTAAAAACTCCACTGAAACTTTTCTCCAACTTGTTGGGAGTTCATCTGAAAATCCCTTACAGTCAGATCACTCCTCCTTCCAGAAAGTCAGACTAAGGCAACTTGCAACAACTGTTTTGTCTTACACTAGGGAAAATAGCAATCAGTAACTTGCATTTGTGTTTTCACTCCTTAACTAGAATATGGGACTATCTTAGCCAGCCTTTCTCTTCATTCATGAGTGCATAGGAAGTTCATAAGAGTGCCTTTACTATGTAGACTGTGGCTACTAGGAGGACCTATGAGTTTCAAATACTTAGTGAATTTAAAATGAACCTTAAAGGAGTACCCTTGTCTTGCTAATAAAAGTTGCCTAAATGACTGGATAGATAACAGAAATTTCTCAGAGCTTTCCCTGCCCTACGGCCCAGGGCAGAATCTCTGAAGTACCACCTCTAGAGTCCATCTCTTTTGCAGGAAAAGTGCCCTAATTTGACTGTTGGCTTATTTCCCTCTCTCTCTTTCAAGGAACTAGATAGCAGTGGTTTAAATCTCTTGGTTTGCTAGCAACACTTCCCTCTCTAAACAGGATGGTTATGGCTGAAGTCAATTGTAACTTGTGCTTTAAGAGAACCTACTGGAGTAAGGATATGAGTTACCTAAAGAAGATAAGATCATGTGCTGGTAAAGGGTAGACAGTCCAGTCCTGTTTTATTTTCTGTTTCTCTCTTCAGAGGGTAGCTACGGACCATGGAGTGGTATAAACCTGGGGATGCCCTAGGGAGCACAGGAATCAAGCAGAAACTTATGGGATGCTATATTTGTTTGTCTTGTTTCAGATTAGGAACTCCATATCTGAAGCTCTTACTCCTTTAGAATATATTAAGGAGCAATTTAGTATTTCTCTACACCCACACGTGGTGTGCCTACCTCCTAAAGCCAAGTACACAGAGGAAAGTACTATGATGTTATCTCACAAATAGAATTATACTGTAAAAGAGAGAAGAAAACGGTCAAAATCATCTTATGTTGAGATTTTCTTTCCATTAAGAAGTAACTCTTGCTTGTGTTCAAATGCAAATGTGGGCCACAGAAAAATGAAAGACACCTCAGCCTTAAGGCATTCAGTACCTCTAAATCTGAGGCTACTCCTCCTCACCCTTTAGAACCTGAGAACAAAGTTTCCAAGACAACTTTAAGCCTTGACCACCAGGTGCAAGGGTGGAGTTTCTAGGCCAGCCATAATTAAAACCTCCATGAGGCTATATCCATCCTTAGCTAAGTTCAGATCCCTCAAAGACAATATCCCTTGCAGGAAGTAAATGGCAAATATGGGACTACCTGTGTTCATGTGTCTTTTTCTCTCAGTAATCTTGGGCAGATCAAATGAGACATAAAAGTTTTCATTCAGATAACCCTGATATGTACACTGAGGTCTTTAGAGGACTTACTCAGATGTATGGACTAGATTAGAAAAAAGTAATGTTGCTCTTAAATTAAACATTGATTTCTAATGAGAGACAAGTAGTATTAAAAGCTGCTACTACATATAGAGACAGATATTTTAATTTTGGAAGCTCAAAAAGACAGGCACCCAGGGGAACAACTGGTTTCTACTAGAACACAAGCAGTTCCTATACAAGACCCCCACTGGCCTGCCAATCAGATAGGAGATTAAATAGAAGACATTTTCAAGTGTGTACTCTTGAAGGTCTAAGGAACATGAGAAATAAGTCCTTCAATTATTTTAAATTGTCAACTATTTATCAGGAAAAATAAGACATCCCTACATCCCGATTTGATAAAAGGAAATACCATAGTTTCTCCCACATCACAGTCTTGCAATATGTAGATGGTATGCTGTTATGTGCCCCCTCAGAAAAGCTTTCTAGCCAAGACACCTGCTCTGCTGAATTTTCTAACAGACGGGTTATAATACTTATAGATCTAAGGCACAACTTTGCAGCCTTGAGTTAAAATATTTAGCCCTTATTATATCTAGGAGAACCCAAAGACTGGGGGAAGAAAGAATTTAACCAATTCTTTCCTTTCCACAACCCAAGACTCTAAAGCAGCTAAGGAGATTCCTGGAAATTGCAGGCTTTTGCGGCCTTCAGATAGCAGAATATAGTGAGATTGTGTGATCCCTCTATTAGCTTATAGAAAAACCCAAGAGACAGAAACCTGGGGACCTCATTCCCAGACTGCACTCTAGCAGTTCAAAGAAGCACTTCTAAGTGCCTAACTATGCGACACCATTTCAGTTTGTATGTTAATAAAAGGTGAGACATGGCTTTGGGAGTGTTTCTACAATACCAGGGAGCTGCTCAACAGCCTATAGGATATTTCAGTCATAAATTGGATATTATAGATTCAGAGTAATTCATTAAAAGGGTAAGCCCTAAACAATATAGTTAGAATACTTTCATTCTCTTTCAAGAGGCAAAAAGCAGCCATTTGGGTTCTTTGCTTATTGGTTTCATTTTTCTGCTTGGTAATGAAGTGGGAGTCAATCATAGCTTTTGTCTCTGGAGATATGTTTTCCTAAGGACTGCAGATCCACTCTGGAAAAGCTGATCTTAATTGTCCTTCTACACCTGAGATGGTTAAGATTTAGTTCTTGTACCATACTTAAAGGCACTCTTCTGTTCCTTCTCTACTGCCTTATTCCTGAGAAATAATGCAGTTTGATTCAAGGTACTTCCCTTTTCTGTGGCTGCTGGATTTCAAGACAAAGCTTCCAGAATGGTGAGTTTCCCCTCCCTGGAATCCTTCCAGAGTAAAGCTGACCTTCATTTTTCTCTGGGCCATATAGAAAACTGGTCTGGGTTTAATCCTGAAACTCTCAAAAGATAAATGTAAAAGTTTTAGTTCAGATTTATCTGTCCTTCAGCCCCCAGGCAAAACTAGAGAATGGTTTAAGAACAGCTAACCTGGCCCTGGCCACTTCCTTGCACCTCTTGTCAGCTGCCACTGGCACTGGATGAGATAAAGCCTAAGGGGCACCTTAGATTGGGCACAGAACAAGAGGGATAGACAGGGATGCCTTTTCTTTTGTTTCTTTCCAAAATGGGAAAAACTGTCCTAGGTAGACATCTGCAGCACAGCAGGTTGCAGCCTTGGCAGGCCTTCTTCCCTCACTGTTTGAAATTCATACTTAGCTCCAAAGAGTGTCACCTAGTCTCTTCTACATGCAAATCTGGCCTGAGCAGACCCCACTGGAGATAGTTAAAATTACCTTTAATAGTCTGTCCCTTTAGAGGGAACAATTACATGTGGCTATCGAACAACTATGGTTATCAAATCAACAATGAGAAGCCTGTATAGCTGGGTATTCCAGTCAGATAAACCATCAGCTTAGGGCCCATCTTAAAATGGTCTTTGCTTTCACAGGTGTAGATTTTTACTCCTTTTGATTCTCATTACAAGAGATCTCTGTTAATTGATCTACAAAGTTCTGCCTAGTCTTATTTATAGTTATAAACCTAAAAATTATAAAAGTTATTATAATTCAACTTGGCCAGATACATCTGACTGCACTCTGGTTTACAAACAAGTTGTCTTATGTGTGTGTGTCTGTCTGTTCAATTTGTTACAACATGTACAGCTGTTACGTTTGAGCTTTTTTCTTTTGGCATTTTGGATTTTTTAAGATGTTTGCCTGTAACTCAAGTTAGCTTATAGATAAATGCAATTAAAGACATGCTTCCCCCAGGTTGCCAGATTATCCAAATAATGTCAACTGGTTTTACAAAAACAGTACATATTGTTGTCTATGTATAACTTGGAATCTTTCATTGGTCAAAATAATGTGTTAATTGTTATGATCTGGCTCTCACAGGTCATCTAAAAATTTGTTAAGATAATTAAAGACTCTTAGGCTTAGGAAATCAACAATGAGAAACCTGTATAGCTGGATATTCCAGTCAGATAAACCATCAGCTTAGGGCCCATCTTAAAACGGCCTTTGCTTTCACAGGTGTAGAAGATATTCACTCCTTTTTGAATAACGTGTTAATTGTTATGATCTGGCTCTCACAGGTCATCTAAATATTTGTTAAGATAATTAAAGACTCTTAGGCTTAGGAAAACTATAGGACAGGACTCCCCTTGGTAAATAAAGGAGTGGCTGCCTGGAAAAAATTTATTCTAGCCTTTGTTCACAAAGGGGATCCCAATAATTTCCATAGCCTTGTGGGAAATACATCACTAAACATATCATTGTGATAGGTATACACTCGTAATGGGCTGTTTTCTGTGCAAAAACAATAAGGTTTTATTTAAAATGTTCTTGATACAAAACAAATTAAATGACAAGGGGTTTCGTGTAACTGATATTCATTGTTATTTCATGGTATACTAAATATCATTCATGCCTTCTGGATGTACAGGTCTTCTAAGATATTGTTTATGGTAATGATCTTTTATGACTCAGGTATCTGCCTTTCTCTTACACTCCAGCTACTTGTGATAAGAGGTGCATGTCAAGCAAGCATGAGAAAAGCAGTCAAATAGTTATCTTAAAAACTTATGTGATGTATATGTGTCACCACACTTAGGGATGCTCAGTCACCAAACAGTTGAAACAATGTCACACTAAAATTAGAGGCTAGACATTTTGAACTCCTAAGGTACATTTATAGGCCAATACGTATGTTCTCTTTAGATGGCATCCTACTAAAGGATAACAAATAAGAGTTTTCTTTGTCATTTAATGTCTTGTGATCAATGGAGGTGTTTGATTGAAAGACTATTTCATACTAGGACATGTAAGTGTTACAAAGACAATTATCATGATTGTCATGCTAAAATACTATGTGTGGCTCTTGATCTTAAGTTTCTCTGTAATATATAACTGTTGTCTATTAACATTCTACAGGGATTCAACTACTAAAACAACCATGGTTGGTAAAAAATAACAGCCCTCTAACTGTGCTTTACACTTCAAACATGCTTGATTTCTTAACTATTATAATAGTTAAGCTCACTGCTCCTACTGAAATACTTATCTCACTGATCTTCTCTTCTGGGTGTTCAGCAACTAAAGTTTGGAGACCAAAACTAGAAAGGTAACTGGGATATGAGGACAGCCATTTGGCCCTGGCCCCTGAAGGTCAACAAAGAATCCAGGACATGAAGGAACCTTTTCTACAGGATCCTACATCTTTGGTAAATCACTCAACCTCCTGAGCAGGGAGATTGCTGGGCACCAGAGGACAAATGTACCATGTGCCAAAGGAGGGTCACCAAGAGGGAAAAATCTCCCACACTTTCACTAAAAGTAACAGGGTCAAGCAAGGCCATGACCCATCCTGAAGGCTGACACTGACAGAGGAGCTGAGAGGCTCTATGCATGGTTCTAAAGTAATACCTGAGGAGACTTAACTGACCTTGATAGAAAGCAAGAGATTCATACTGATTGACAAGCCTCACTTTAATTTGGTCTTAAACAGCCAGCGAAAAGAATAACCAAAAGAGGTATAAAATAATTCCACAGTAATAAAGCTAGATGTAAAAAGGGGCTCCAGTCACTGACCCCTTCTGGCAGTTTCTATCTCTACCAGTAGCTGACCATGATTATGGATCATTAGGAAAAAAACTATGGTAAAATCATAAGAGCTCAGCTAGAGTTTTATATTTCTTAGTGAAATTTTTTCTTCAAATTGTCTCTTCTTACAGCTGAAACTAGAGAAACTTATGACAAAGTATCAGACTTATAGATAACCTCTTATCAATAAAAGAATCTAAGAGTCAGTAGGTTACAATCACTATTTCAATTTCTAAGTGTGACTTTCTTTCCAACCTGCCCTTTCATTCTAGTGTGCTCATGCTTAGATTATGCTCTAATTTCTTAAAAGTTTTGTTTATTCTTGCCTAGAGGCTGCCAAACTCCAAGCAGTCATACAAATGGAACCAATGACAAATGTGCTAGACTTCTTTTACCGGGATCCACCAGATCGACCTTGTAAACAGCTCATAACTGCTAAACTATACAATATGACTTCTATGTTGGATTCTGAAGTCCCCTGGACCTTCTCCTTATCCTCTTTGTGGGAGGCTATTACTAGTTCCTCCCAGTGGAAACCCTTGTTGGCTATATTCATAGCAATCCTGCTGCCCTTATAATTTTGCCCATGTATTCTTAACTATTTCTTTGGCTTTGTCTCCTCCAGACTCAAAGCTATACAGCTACCAAGATGAAAATGCCTGGCACCCATCGAAGGCCTTTAGATAAACCCTCTGAGGAGTAACTCTAACTGCTGATCACAACTACAACCCTCTTTAGCCAGACGTAGCCAGACCAATCTTCACCCTTTGCCCCCTCACAGCAGTTAGGGGTACTTCTTCAGAGGGGGGAATAGTGCAGATAAGAAAGTTAATTAGATATCTTGTAGACAGTTAGACAGGGCCAGCCCACAGGTGCCAACATGAAGGAGAGTGAAGACACATTCACAGAAGGCCAGCATTGTAAAAGGAGAGAAATTAGCACACTCATGTAGGATCAATAACAGTGATTAATATTCCAAACAGGTATCAATCATGTGGGTAGGAGGCCAAAGTCTTAATCCAGCCTCTCCAGAAAATATCCCTGACCCACCCTTACTGAAAATCCTTGTAAGCGTGCTACGTGACTTGCTCCCCCATTTGATCCCCATTTAATCAATATTACCTGGGTGACTATACTTGTAATCTTATTGGTTGGTCATGGTTTTGTCCCACCTCATGCCCACCTTGTAAAATTCCACTGGGTCTTATAGTTTTGTCCCACTTTGTACCCACCTCACTACATGGCTGCTTGTATAAAACATCTTTGAAGTGTGGGGTGGGCAGGCGACCCACTTTCCGGCCCCCTTTCTGTCTCTCGTAGACAGAAGCTTTCTTTCTCTCAATAAATTTTTCCTATTCTTAAAAAAAAAAAAAAAAAAAGAAAAAGAAAAACAGAAAAGTAATGGGCATTTATCACATTCTGCCAGGTTTGCTAAAGGTCAGCGATTACACTGAGTAGCAAAGACCAAGAACTAACCATCACAGTCCCTACACCACCCAATCATTGCACATGAAAAAGTGGGCAGCCAATGGAGCCAGGATTATTTCCTGTACAACACTGGCACAGGACAATCTCCATACATGCTTACTGATACTCACACATCTTGAAACTGAAGGTGGTAGTGAGTCTAGCTTTCAATTAGTCCAATCTGATGGGGAAAAAAAATGAATGTAAAAAATGGCTGATCAACCAGAGGAACGGAGAAAGATCAAAATCAGGTGTTAATGCTCAAAAAAAGGAAAAGGAAATAAAGTATTTGAAAGATATGAAACAGATTTGGGAACTGAAGATTTGAACATAGAACAATTACAGATGAAGAAAAATCTTAATCTTACAGATGAAGAAAAATCTTAACTAGTTGAGAATGTAGAGTGATTTGTAGGGCCTTGTAAAAGAGGAAATTTGTAAAGAATAAACATACATAACCAATTAGTTACTGACTTAAACACTGAAATTAATAAAGATGATGGAAAGAATTATGTGTAATGAAACAGGCTACCAAAATCCCTGAAAAACTTGGAGACATAATGAGAGAGGGGAAAAAACTAGCACTGAGGAACAAGAATGGGAAAAGAATATTCCAGCCAGGAATATTCATTCAGAATATTCAGAAAAAAGAAGCAAATGGAAACATTACAGACCAGTGATGGTGAACCTGTTAGAGTTTTCAATGATACAAACAGCCTGCTTTGGCACACATGTCATAGGTTTGCCACCACTTTGAAAGATAGCCTGAAAATGGTCCTGTAAAAACAGAAGAATGATACTGACTAAAAACATGGCATTCAGAAGAACAAGAGACAACTCCTCAAAAGCTTGACCACAAAATATGCACTGTTTTTTTCATTTCACTAAAAGGTAAATGGAAGAATTTTTTAAAGTTATATTTCTGCATGTTAAAAAATGCAGAAAACACCAGTTTTCTGGACTTTTTTGAATTGCATATGCTAGGATGGCATACATATTCTTTAAAAAGTGATACACTTATCCTTGATCCTTTTCTCTTTAAACTATTTTAAAAATTCAGATTTTATAAGACAGCATATATTACATATAACTATTTCTTTCTCAGCAGGAGGGAAGTACACAGAAGGAAAAGATGGCAATTTAAGATTCTTAAAGTCAAACACTATTAAGCACAAAGCTCAATATATGGGCAAGCCAGTAATTTTGGCAATTCAGCAGGAAAAAAAAGCAGAAAAGAAAACCTGCGAAAATATTGTCCACTTAAAAAAACCAATATGAAAGAACTTAGAAACATCCAGAAAAGCACATACTAAGATCAGAGTCAAAGTTCAGATTTTTCCCTTTTTCATTTTCACACTACATATAAAAACCAGTGATTTCATACAGCACTTTAAAAAATTTGTAACTGATAAGTAGGTTATTTGTATCTATACAGTTTTAGTCTCTCAGTATGTGTACATCTAAATATCCCAAAAGTATATCACAATTCCCTGACGAAAATATATATGTTATTGCCTTTTACGGGAAAAATAAACCCTGACCTGTTTTTTCTGCAATAATGTGCTATTCATCTGATACTACATATCCTTCAGTAATGAAGTAGTTTTGCAACACCTTACCAAGAGTCCAGAAATGTATACAGTAAGAATAGAAAAACATGAGAGCAACCTTTAAGAGAATAAAAGCATTTAGCTTTTATATGTATTTTTTTAAGTGGCAAATATTAACGCAGAAATAAATTACGTTAGAAACAGAAATGGATATAGGCACAGAGCCATTTTACAAATACAAAGATTATCTCCTTTGACTAGATAAACACAGGTCAGGAAGGCTATTACTAATACTATGTTCTTTAAACAGCAGGATGTTCTATTTATAAACTAGTACCATTTTTATTTTAATACTGTATACATTTCCACATATGCCCTGAAATCACTTTTTGAAACTAGTTAGCTAAAAACAAAAAGGGAGTAGACTATATTATTTTTGTCTCAAAGTGACTTGATAATTTTATTAAAAATCAAATATTTCTTATATGTAAGATATTTTTTAAAAAATTGTTTAGCATGTATTTCCACATGACAGATTTATCAGATACCTCCATTTGTAGTGAAACAAATCTTACTCTTTCTTCCTTGATTAACCATTGCTCTAACTGCGACATGCTGCATCAATTTTTAAGGCTTTTAAAGGAGAAATTACAATGCCTGCTGTGATAATTGTGATACCATCTTAACTGTGGCAATCACTTTAAAACTACTTCTTTGCCTATCATTAGCAATGCTAAATGATAAAAATAATTATATCAGGAGTATTCTGGGAAATGATTGTTTAACAATTTTTAATATTCTGAAAACTCACTCTAGAAAACTCTCAGCAACATGCTGCATGATTTGGGATATTGCCTGATGACACGCACCCTTCTAAATTTCCTCTAATTAAGTAAAATTCCCAAAGGCTTCTCAATCGTTCTCATCAACCACTCTTTTGCTAGTTACTTCCCTTATCATCAGAGTCAATAAACTAGTTGCCAGATCAGGCTGACAAGGGATTAATCAAGATAGAATATTTTCTAGGATCAAGTCCAGCAAGATTCAAGTCTGAAAGCTTTAAACCACTTTACTACATGGCAGCCAGCCATTCCCTATGTCAGATGTGTGAAAATGAAGAGCACTCCACAGTTGAGTACAAAGTGCTCACTTCCTTCATGTTCTATACATCTGAGAAATTCATATGTAAAAGATAAAGCATCTTCTCTGAGACACCTCATCTGAAAAAGCGTCAGTTGCCCTGAAGTGCCATCAGTTGATTTTCTAAATGTAACATAAATACATAAACATGTATAACATAAATACCCTACATTTGTAAAATATAAATCTCACATTTTGTTTTCTTTTAAAAGTCAACTTATTCAAACGATTACTCTTCGGGAATTTAAGAGTTCTTGGCAAGTGACAAATGACAAAGCACAAATGATAAACCAAGACTAAACAAGGACAAAAAATCAATATCAACTTTCCTGCTTTTTATCTTATGAGCATCTAGGTTTAATTCTTCTCAAAGATATGGTGGAGAATCAACATAAGAACAGCAAATCCATTTAAACTAACTGATTATACAGAAGAAAAGATGATGTGAAATAAGTATATGCTTTTTTGTTGCTATTAAAAGGGCACAAGAGCAAAGTCTTGAAGAGACTTGTTATGTGATAAAACTAATCAGTGAGACTGTTAATGTCACTCATTTAATTACACATAGTTACTGCCAGTAAAATATAGCGCAATAGTGACTAATGCTTTTTGGGGAGCGGGGGTACTGATTCAACTAAGGAATATAAAGCTAAACTGGGGCAGTGGGAAGACCTATTTTAAGGGTCAACTCTGTAAACTTCTGGAATGTTAAACTATTAAAAAAAGTTTAAAAAAATAAGAAACTAAGTAACTTTTTACCTTGAAATACCCAAACATAAAAGGCTCTTCTTTCAAGGACATATTGATAGATTTAATGCATAGCATGGTACTCAAGTTTGTTGAAAGGATGGATGAATGAATAGCTAGATGCAGTAAAAATCATTCCTTAGGAATTTGGTTCTTATACCTGATTATTCTTTTCTGTCAGTTGATCAAGAGTTTCAGATTGTTTCTCCAGTGCTCGCTCTAATTTTTTATACTTAAGCTTCCATTGCCTAATGGACTCTTGAGCTTTTGTTTTCAGGTCTTCTCTCCTCTTTTCTGCCTCCTCTCTCAGGACCTCTGACTGCTGCAACTCACTAAGGTACTGCTCAGCCTGCTTGGTAGCATCCTCTGCATGGTGAGTCAGCTCTGAGATCTGGAGGTCAGCGTGCTTACGGTCAGACTCACATGCGTCAAAGTGGTTTTGAATTTCTTTGAGTTTATCCAACATCTGTAGTTGTTGTTTTTCCCTGTTCTCCAGTTCACACATTAAAGTCTAGGAATAAAACACACAAAACATTAAAAATAAATTAAATAAGATGTCAAAACTGAATGTGCAACAGGTCATCAAATATGAATCGCTAATGCTATTGAAATGGAAACCATCAGTATTAAATGTTGCTAACAATCATGCTAGAAAATCTGAGTATTTCACAATCACATCAATATTTTTGTATATTTCACAATCACATTAGTGTATTTCTGTGTATTTCACAATCACATTAGTAAACAACAATTTTTATAGAAATATTACCTCTCTTTTATGCTATTATCCAAAAGGGAAAATGCATATATTTTCCATTGTCACTAAAATAAAAGGCATTGTTGAGAAAAACAATGCATTATTTTAGTAAAAATCTAGGGCTTTGCTCAACTAAAGAAATGTCAGTTATTTAGAATATGTCAGATTATTAGAAAACCATTAGAAGGAATATAACATTTCATTCTCTGACAGCACAGAAAATTTTACTGCGATAAAATAAAAATCAGTAACAATAAAATGGGCATGAATGACAGAGACATCAGTATAGATAATACTATATTTAAAAGTTAATTTGAAAGATTCCCAGTAAAATGTTCATAAACAGATTATTTCTGGCTAAACTGATATAATGTTGTAAATTGAAACACTAATCTCAAGCTGTCATGAACCACTACAGTAAATAAAGATTTTTAAATAAACTTAATTTATGAAGAATATTTTCCAATTAAGAAAAAAATCTTAAAGTCTCACTTTCCTAAAATATGGGCAGTCTTTAATATATTAGAAATTATACTAAACATTATGATTAATACATATATATATATTTTTTGGTACCGGGGATCGAACTCAGGTCCTTCCACTTGTGAGGCAGGCAGCAGAACCACTGAGCTAAATCCCCAGCCCTGATTAATACATATTTTAATATGAGAACAATATTTAAATTAAAAAAACAAAAGAATATTGCTTTTAAACAAGAGAATGTTACAGCCATTAACATTAATCCACTTATAAACTTTGTAAGAAAGTGCCAAATTAAGAAATTAAGCACTTACTATGTGTCACATAAGCTATCCCTGCTGACCCTTTGTTTCCAAATACCTAGGATTAATACAAGTGACATAAAAAGGTCGTGTGTCCAAATAAGAAAGGGCTAAGAAGGGAAGAAAGACACTGTGAGCTGGATAAACATTAAGTGTCTGTCTTGTACTAAACCACTGATAATTGAACAGACTAAAAACATTCACAAAGTTCTTCTAGCCCCAACAGCAGATTTTTTAGGTCTCAATTCCAATAGCCATGATAAGTGGCTCAAATAAAGTTAAATATAATTTCCCCTTGATTAAAGTCAGTTTGACATTAAGCCAAAAAATCTTTTAATAATAATGCCTTGAAAACATTTATTTTCTGAACAAGTTTGCATGTGCTCAGTTTGCTAAATTCAATGCAAACAAAACAGTAAACAGAACTGTGTACTTGTTTGTATGGAAAATTCCAAAAAACAGAAAACCCTACTGACTGTGATGCACTTTTGCCATTATTCTAACAGTTTTACTGATATTCTATCAATTTTATTAATGAGAGGCAACCAAGTGATTCCACCCAAAAGAGAAGTGGAACTGATTTTTTTCATTTTTGGAACAAATACATGGAACAAAGGTGATTATACCTACTATGGGTCACACACATGATTTATAGAAAAATTAATTAGGCCTGGCTTCAATAAACTAACTGGGGAGGTATTTATACTAACAGTTAATTACAACAGCACATAGTACTAAATGCTAAAACGTGATGGAAAGTTACCTGAAAAGGTCTGTATTTTACAGTGTGACTAGAGAGGGTCTCTCTTAGGTAGTGATGTATATGCTGAAATCTAAATGACAAATAGAGCTCGCAATAATAACTACAACTACTACTGAAATTTACTGAGCACTTGGCTTGTGCCAGAGATTGAACAAATACCTTCTATGATCTGCCTCATTCAATCCCATTGCAAGACTAAAGTTAAGGTGTTACTCTCATGCGCATTTTGGTTATAAGGAACCAATGCTGGTAAAGTTAAAAACTTGGCCCAAGAAAGCATGAAAACTAACAAAGCCATGGGGATTTGCACCCAGCTAACCTGACTCCAGAAAACATGTTTTCAACCCTCTGGTAAACGTCCTGATTCTCAGTTGACCCTGACTCCATGCCACCTTGGGCACCACTCCAAGGATTCCATCTTGATGTTTTTATCAGAATTGCCACCTTTACGGTAAAGGTCCCTCTCTCAGCCCCCAGCCACCACATCAGGCCTTATCTACCAATCTAACCAGTCCTTTTACTGTCCCACTACTGCTAACTCTGTTTTTTATTGTTAGAGATGACCACTCTCTTGACATTTCTTCTGCTTCTTTAAATCCTAGAGTCTCTATCCTAACCTCCATATTCTTTTACTTCAGACGCACTCTTGCTTATGCTTCAAACTCCTTTACAAAACTGGTCAACCACTGAAATTTAACAACAAAGTCATCAATTCTAGATGAACTAAAAAATTTTCAAATTCCTATCTCAGGTTCCTCAGCCTTCCAGGGAAAATCCACATAGAAGGATCAGTCGATGTGACTGCACCTTGAAAGCCAGCTTACCGGCAACCAGAAATTCTTCCACAAGTCTCTACCCAGTTCACAAAATGGTCATTCCAAAAAGTCTCATGTTGTACTCCACCATCTTTTCTTTCACTTTTAGTAATTTAGTATAGCTCCTCCTTCGGGGAAAAACTGAGGCAATTAACGCAAGGTGCCTCAAAAATGTTCTAGTGATATCATTCTGAAACTGACCAATGTCTAATCTTCTTGCTCTCCTGGCTCTGGGGAAGAGAGCTCTTTTCTCTTTACACAAACTAGCCTATCTTTGGCATGTCATTCCGTATCTGTCTGGAACTTCACTGTATCAATCCTGTCTTCTCTTCTACCTCCTAACCTCTTTCCCTACTGGATCATTTTACTCATTTCTCCTGTCTTAAAAAAAAAAAAAAAACTAATAGTTTTTAAAAGTAAAAAACAAAAACAAATTAAATGAGCAAAAAAATGTATTTAACTCAATCTTACATTATCTTCTAACTAGCACTGTGTACTTTTCATCCTTTAAGGTCAGGTCCTATGAAGAGGAGTCCATACTTGATACCCCACAATCTTAATTTCAGTTCATTTAATTTGCTATACATTTTCCTTCCTATCATACAATTAAGACAGCCTTTATCAAGATAACTAAATATCATCTACAGCCAAATACAACTGATTCTAAAAGTGTTTTCTTACCTAGTTTCCTTGTAGCATATGACTGTTAATTACATCTAATTCATTCTTGTCTCTCTTAATATTGTTTTTAATATTGTTTTTTACCTCTTTTCCATTTTCTTCCTATTTTTTCAGAATCTCCTTTCCTAGGTCTCTGCCATTTGGTTTTCAAATACAGCTAACTCTACGAGGTCCCAATATTAAATATTATCCTATCCATATAATATTCTTCTTTTTTTTTTTTTGGTACCAGGGTTCAAACTTGGGTCCTTGTGCTTGCGCAGTAGGTGGCAAAACCACTGAGCTAAATCCCAGGCCCTACATATAATATTCTTCGTAGTTATAGAAACATAAGTACACAGAGGTAAGTGATTCCTAATTCAGAAGCTAAATATTTTAAATATCTAATTGTATGATTTTCAACATGTAAAACTATTACAGGCATCTCAAATTTACCATGTAAAAATCTGACTTATCTGATGCCCAACTCCTTAAAAAAAGAATCCTATTAAAATTGAAAGAAAGCCTCTCTTTGATGAAGGAAAGACACGAAGGTAGAATTATATATTAAAATAGTGAAAAGAAATAACGATTGCAGAGAAAGAGAAAATTAAGAAGAGAGAGATGTTTAAAAGTTTACAAATTGACATAAGATTCCATCTTGAGAGTCTCAAAGTTATGAGAGACTCAAGAGTTACAGAATTGTTTGTTTTCCTGTGGCAACTCTTGAATCTAGAATCAAAACAAATTCAGCATTATTTATTCCTGTAATTATACAGTAACTGTAATAGGCATACAATTAATATATGCAAACCCAGATCTTAACCACACAAATTTTTTTCACATTTAAAAATAACAGACTTGCACATTAACATGTTACACATAAGAATTCACCTTGAAGAGGATTTGAAAACATAACATTTCTGCATGAGAGTTTAAATAAACAGAAAAGGATGTGATATAAGTTAATAGTCCTCAGTGAACCTAGTCTGTTCTGTAAGACCTCACAAAGGAAGTAAGAGAAAATAAAAGGATGACAGACAGAGTAAAGTGTGAAGGAGAAAAAAAATATATGGAAAAGAACTGATGAATCAATGACCAAAAAAGCACAGGAAGAGCAGTAGAATGGGCCACTAGGGGCTGTTTGTAAAGAGTAACATAGCTCAAGAAGACTAAAAGGACATTGGAAAGTAAAGTCAGAAACTGAGTTGACAGGATGCCGAAATCTACTTCAAGCTTTCAAAGGTTTTCCAGCAAGGGAATAACATAGTACAATTATTTACTTAAGTCAGATTAATCACCAAACAATATCATGCTAACACCAGAACATTAAAATATTATGGTATTAAAAAAAATTGAAGATCATCCTTTTAAAGCAGGGATGGACTTACAAAACCAATTCTTTTTTCATCTGAATTCAATTTCAGCCATCAAATTCAATGAAATTGGCTAATAATAGATAAGAACAAACTGCACATGTGAGAAACTTGATGAGGAAAGAAAAACACACACACTTGTCAGTTTTAGGAGGAAGATACACTTTGTTCCCATTTAATGAAATAAACATTTCCTACACTCAGAAATATCCAAGTTGCTGAGATACAAGGATGAGTAAGATGATATGGCTCTAAGAGTAAGTTCTCCAGCTTTGGAGAACCATACAGCCTAGCAGGGAAGACAGATAGGTACCAGTTATTTTAATAAACGCAAGGCATATGGGCAATCCTTTCTTTCTATTTCAAATTTTGCCTCTCTCCAGCCTATACTACCTAGAGTAACCAGATTTTTCATTCCTCAGTCCATTCACATGATTATATGGTATTTCTAACAATGATACTTTCTTCACAAGAAGGGCCCTGAGCAAACCTAAGGTGATGACGAAAGGAACAAAGGATGATAATTCAACAGTTGCTAGTAAAAGTGTTTAAGAGAAAGAGAAGAAGAGGTAGAGGAAAAAAGCGAAAAAGAGAAAAAAAAAATGCATGCCCATGCCAGGCAATCCCAGAGCTCAAACAATTCCCAGCATCACTAAAGCCAGTGTTCCTATGACTCCTGCTCTCTCTTTACCTTTAGGGTCTTTCACAATCAAGTCTCCTGCCTCTAAAATAAGGCACTGGTCAGGGAAAAGGGCTTTGGAGGAGAACTGGGAAAAAGGAAAAGACTAACAAGAGAATCTGATCAATAAGACCCTGCTCCCACATATTCACAAATAATGGCTATCTTAAGAATTCAAACTAATTATGATTCATAATGTTTGGAAAAAAATGATCCCAACATTACAGACAAGCCAAATAAACATGTGTAAATCCTCTGTTCACTGTGGAAAAATTAATGAAAGAAAAAAGTAACTCGTTATATTTGTTCAATTTTACCAGTTTCATAACAACTGAGAAAGCCATTTTTAGGGGAAAAATTAAGCATAAACTTTTAATTTTCATAATAGCTAGCCTGTCAGTTATGGGTATATTAAATATATAACATAATGGTAACGGCTTTCTAGTTATACACATATACTTTTAATATACAAGAATAAAATGCATACTATAAAATTATGTAGCTGTTTTATATTATACTCATTTTATGGAACATAAAGGATAAACTTAAAATTTCAATTATTATAGAGATTAAACGTTTTTGGGTTTTATTAAGTTCATTTGAAGTGTGTTTTGGTTCCAAAATTTTCATGAGAACTCAATTCTGTATTACCATATATCCACAAAAACACACTAACCAAAATAGAATTATCTAGAAAAGAAGTACATTGAAAGTACCAACTGTCTGAATTTACCAAAATGACACATTAAAGGAAAAATGATGCTTTAAGCATAGGCATATAAATATTTGTTTCTTTACAAGGGCAAAAATAGTATGCTGTTAGCTAACAAATTGTAAAAAGGTCACAAACTGACCGGCATTTTAAAGATAATTCAATTAATTCTCTCTAATACTGACCTGAAAACTCAGAGTGAAGAGAATAAGGAAGTTCTATCTAAGACAGGATGCAAATACCTTAGACAAAAGGAAGATGGCTAACTCAAGTACAGGAAAAAAATATTAAAATTTTACTTCTATTTTTGTATTTATTAAAATTAAACTATATTTTATTTTAAGATGTAGGAACTTTTCATAGTTTTCATGTAATCAGTTAATAGCACTTAGAGATGATTTAGTTTTAGCTAAACTAAAATGGACAGGAAACTAAAAAAAACACTAAAGATTGAATATCTCATTACTAATATGTGGATATGTATTTGTATATGTGATTTTAAGATTAATATGAATTTAACCAACATTCATTGAGCGCCAACTCTAGACTCTAGGTATTCTAGGGCAATGAAAAATACAAGGCAAGGTCCTGTTACTTAACTAAAAGAAAACCTAATTAATGGCACTGTTGTATATGACCCAAGAGCAGTCAGCAGTCACCTTCTAATAACTCTTCTGTTTTCTGAAGGCTACAAAACAGTGCTCAGGACTCCTTTGAGCTACTGTATTTGGGGTACAAATCAGGATGTGTCAAATAGGTGCCATATAGAACAATTTTGAATGCAGAAGTGAGGTAAGGATCATATTCTTGTTAATTTTGACTTTGCTGCTGGTCAGCAAGGTCACAGAACAATTTGTTCTGTGGTGAATCTTCTCTCCTTTTGTGCTCGTCAAGAAGCCTTCCTAGGAGTAGCTTCCCAGTCCTTCTTGGAAGGGTAGGCAGGATCCAATCTGTCATTTAGATTATAAACATCTAGCACATCAAACACCTTGGCCAGTTCTTACCACACTAAACCTTAAGTGATAAGTTTTACTTTTCAAATAAACAAAAGAACTAACAGGTTTAATAGCCCTTCTCCTGAAATTCTCAGATTCTAAATTAAGCCATGGCCCACTCACCTCCAATGGGAAAGTAGTGTGGCATATTCTTGAATGTCTGATGAACTCATTCACCTCAATATAAATTAGATGTTTTATGAATTGATACTTACACGTTTTATGAATTGAAACTGTGACCTGATACCACTATCAATTGATTGCAGAGACGACTAATCAATTTTCCCCAGTCAGGAGAACTAAGGAAGGCAAGTCTCTTTGAATAAAAGAACTTAAATCAATCAAAGTCTGGTAACCCCAAAATATATCTATGTGAAGCTAAATTAGGCTATTATTCATTGAAACCATCATATATAAAAATTTTTTAAAGTGTGGATTGCTAGAAAGCGGTCAACTTATTTTAAAATCTAATCAACTTATTTTTACTCTAGCAGAGTACTTAATCTTTTAAGATTGATTCAGACTTTTAATGAGTTAGTGAACAAACACATAACAGGAGCCATTGTAATAATTGTGTCACAAATATTTTTTCTTTAAAGATGTAACTCTCTGTTCTCTATCATACTAATTTTGGCCACATACCCTGTTATCATTTTCTTTTTTGCCAAATGAAGCAGAAACACACAAAGGACATTAATCCCAAATATTAGGTGTCTACATTGCAGTAATTAAAAATAATTATTTCTCCACAAATCCTATGAGAAAATATCTGTTTCATACAACTACTTGTACTTTTTAATGAAACATGATACTAAGTTTAAGCAAAGGGCAGAAAATAATGTTCAATTAATTAAATACATTCATCTCTTTGTAAAGAAATAAACTATTAACTTGTGTTTCATTAGCCATAATATTCCCTACATGGACAATTTTAAAGAGGCATTTCTTCAGACTGTTCAACTTAAAACACAAAGGGGCATATAATTAACATCTAGGTCCCTGCAACACATGAAGGAAATGATACCCTGGAATACACATCTCAAATTACATTTGTGTTTTCATAATTTTTCTCACACTTTATTAGACTAATAATTTTATCTCTGCCACTCTGATGTTTAATGTAGATGCTTTTGGGAAAAAGAAAACAAATATATACAGAATAACTATTCTGCTTAAACAAACTGTTGTTCAGGACTGCTTCTGACTGAGGTAGAAAACACTGGTTATACATCTGCTGTGAAATCCAACAGGCAAAAACAGGTTATCAATAAAAGACATAGCCACCTATATCTTGCCAATGCTAATGTAAGAGATTACTATGATTACTTCTGCAAAATTAGCTTAACATGTATTTGAAGATCTTGAATAGCTCAACTAAAGAAACATTCTGTCACTCTTAATTTCATGACATACTTGAGGAAAAACTAAATGTAACCTAATATGTAATATTATTGTATTACATCATTAGAGAATTATAGCTTATTTGAAACAAATTAGACACATTATATTTCATGATACAATAACCTTGTGTGCTTAGAAGAAATGAAGTTTTCTATTTTTGACATGAGGAGGAGTTTGAAGCCAAGGAGGCTAAATCAGGTACAAGAGCTAATACTTCAAACAAAATCAGTAATCCCTGTTTTAACTCCAGTAAACACACACCAAAAAAAATGGCTTTTGGAGATTTTCCTTTAATCAGCCCCTCAATAAAGTCTATCAACATTGCTCCCATACAGCCATCCAATATTCAAAGTAAAAGTGAATGTGCTTTCTATACCACTAGAATTCAAGATACGACTCCTAACTAATTCAATCACATTGCCATGTGTTAAGTTCTACCAATATTTTAAGTAAAATAAAAAATTCAAGTACACTGACTTCATTTCGGGTGCAACAAATCCATATAGCTAAACTACAATGGACACCACAAATTAAAATATCTCCTTCATTGCTGAAAGTGCTACTGGACACTAGAATAGAGTTTGAAATACAAATATACAGGCCTAATACAATGGCTTGATAGTTTACATAGTTTTCATCTCCTTTGGAGCTCTAAGTAGAGCCCCTTTATTTTTTCTAATGTTAGTTATAAATATTTTTATTTTTAAAATATTTTACTTGACAGTACAAAAACATTATTTTCAATAAAAATGAAAACATACTGGCCAGGGATTTAGCTCAGTGATTTCGCTGCCTGCTGCACAAACGCAAGCACCTGAGTTCAATCCCAGGTACCAAATAAATAAATAAATAAATAATGCTAATATGTCTGAAGAACAATGTGATTGAACATGATTTATTGTTTTTTAATCTTTTAAGATCTAGCTTTAAAGTTCACTTCATTTTGATATTTGATTTTAATTGTTGTCTAACCTGAAATATATACCTCGCTATTAATGCTAATAATTTATGTATAGACTGTGTTAGATTTTAAGTGTCAACTGAGAATAAAGAATACTATTTATTCCTTTCCCAAACACACCTCTTGCATTTTTCTTTCATTAGTACAGGGAACAAGAGTTCCAATACATTACTGGATAAGAAAGGAGCCCTTTCATCATTTAAAATCAATATTGCACTGTTAAATATGCTGTTGATATAGGTTTTTAGTGCACATTCTTCAATATTAGGAAGTTTCTTTCTCATCCTTTTGACTAAGAGTTTCCCTAATTAATGGGTATTGAATTTTTCAAGCCCTTTTTCATTATGTATTGAGATAATAATGCTTTTTCTACTATATTAATTGATTTACAAATGTTAAGCCAACTAGATATCCTAGAATAATCCAAATAAATACACACACACCTACACAAACACATGCATGCACATATATCTAGCTAATACTAGCCCTTGGTCAGATATATCTACTGTGAATATTTTCTCCCAGAGTGGTTTGTGTGTGGGTGAATGGTTTAGTTTTATCCAATGTTTCAATAGTACTTTACAGAGATTTTTCATTTCTCTTTGGTTTTATTAATTTTACTATGTCAAGTCTAGTTTATAATTTTCATTGTTTTTGTCCTGCTTAAGGTTCTTAGAGCTTCTAAAATATGTGAATTGATGTCTTTTTTTCTTCAAATATTGCTTCTGCTCCACTCTCTTCCATTTTTAGGACTCCAATTACATGCATACAAGAACTTTAGACTTCACTATATCCCATAGGTCTCTTATGAACTTTCATGTATTTTCTTTTTTGTGATTAAGAATGGATATTTTGGGGGCCGGGGATTTAGCTCAGTGGCACCGTGCCTGCCTCACAAGCGCAAGGTCCTGAGTTCAATCCCAGATCCCCCAAAAAAAAAAGAATGGGTATTTTCTTCTGACTGGTATAATATTTCAAGAAATGGGATTTCTAAAATGGCATTTTAAACAGTTCAGCAGTCCCTATTTCTCATAAAAACAACAAAATCTTGTTAAAATATTTTTTTAATTAATTTATCTGGAAATTTTCCTAACAGTTCAGAACAAATGGAGAAATCTTAAAGAAAATATTAAGTGTTGGTGAGAAAAATAAGAGTATATGGCATGTGAATCGCTGTAGGGAGCCATTCTACATAATTTTGGGGAAAGATCATTTTGCAATTAAATTATGATTAGGCCTAGTCTTCTTGCCTACAGGCCAGCTATGACGTCCCAAAACATAACTCCACTTTGGCCTCCAGTCACACCTGAGACCTCAATGGTCCTGTGATGCCATGACACTCAAGGGCAAGGTTACATCAGCTGAAGACATCCTGGTTCCTTGAGAACCGAGCAGTAAGACAAAGGTTTCACCTGGGAAAGGACAAATCCCTTATCAGCTTAACTCATCCCATCTACCGTTGTAAGAACGACATATTCAGACATCATAGTCAAATTATTGAAAGATAAAGACAACAAGCCAGCAAGAGAAAAGTGACTCGTTGTGTATGAGGGAACCTTATAAGATTAATCTCTGACCTCTTACAAAAACAATGGAAATAAGGAGATACTGGTGGGACAAATTCTAGGAGCTAAAAGACGGGCAACTAAAGTCTTATATAGGGCAAAACTGTCTTTTAAAAGTAAAAATAAAGACATATTCTTTTTGAAAGTATTTCTACTGTTTTGTCTTCTGGTGAACATTTGCTTTTATGTACATTGTTCTGTCTTGCGGGTGGGGCAGAAGCCCTGTTGATGTAGTAGGAATAGAAGAGCCCCAAGTCCACTTCCTGAGACATGGACCCTTTCTACCCTAATCACCATTGCCTACATCAACTCTCATTATGATTCTGCCTGTCTTGTCAGCTTGGGCTGCTATAATGAAGTATCACTCACTAAATGGCTTATGAAGAACAGAAATTTATTGCTTACAGTTTTAGAAACTGGAACTCGAAGATCAAAATGATAACACGTTCAGGTTCTGGTTTGGGCCCCCTTGTGGGTTGCAAACACCCAACTTCTCTTTATATTCCCACATGTCGGAAAGGGAGCAAGTCATCTCTCTGGCCTCTTCTAATAAGGGCACTAATCTCATTCATAAGGAATGTGACTTCATGACTTATTACCTGTTAGAGTCCCTATTTCCAAATATCACACACTGGGGATTAGGTTAAAACATTATGAATTCTGGGAAGGATGCAAATATTCTGTCCAGAGTATTATACATCCATGCTGAAAGGCTTGGTTTCACTGGCCAATCAATAATTCTATACTAAATATGAATTCAATGATTGGCATTTTATTAAGAGCAAGGGTTTCATTGGTTATATTTGTGTACCTTTGGAATGTAGCATCAGATCAAATACCTAACAGGCTTCTAATCAAAATATATTGGATGAAAGACTGAATAAATTGTTTTCCTCATTGCTAACTAAAGAAAAAACAAAACATAAAATATAACCAAACTACATATTACTTTACATAATCTAAGCATACATACAGATGGCGGTCTCATAAAATTCTTTAAAATAATAATGAAAACACATGTCTACTCTCTGGTTAAATCCTAACTACTCAGCTCTTAACTTCACCTACAATATATTTTGGTTATAGGATTTCTAGTTGATTCTTTTTATAATTTCTTACTTTCTACTAAAATTAAATATCATATGACCTAATTTTTTAAAATATTAACAACCACTGTCTTAAAATATATTTCTGAAAACTCTAGTATCTGAAGTCTGTATGGCAATTTCTCTTTCCTGTTTATGCTTGTCTTCTTTGGTAGTCTGGTTTTGTTTCCTAGCACAATTGCTAAGTTTTGACTGCATGCTAGGCACTGCATGACAAATCACAGAATTAATGCAAAGCTCTAGATTATATCTTTCTCCCTAAAAGATCTATCCTTGTTTTGATTGGCAGTGAGAATAAGGACAAGATAATCTCGCAACAAAGCGGTGCTACAGTGTTTGTAAGAGTAAAACATATTTTTGGCTCTCCCATGCTCCCGGAGCTTAGGGTAACTAAAGTCTGGGATGTCTGCCTGGGTTCTTCCTCTTTGGGAGAGCATCCAAGACCGTCATAGCATCAACAGTGTTTGTGAATCAAAACACATTTCAGGGGAACAGTACTAGTGAATGTCAGAACAACTCTGCACCTGCCACCTCAACAAAATACTTAAATCCACTCATCCTTGCTTCTTAGATAGCTTTTTGATGGCTTTAAACATATATTGTAATGTATGTCTCACTCAGCTTTTCTAATTTTCCTCAATAAAAAGTCTGTTCTGCAAAAAAATTAGAACACCATTAAAGGCAGAAACTATCCTGTTCTTTAACTCAGAATTGACAAAGCTTGCCTAATTCTAGTATCTTATCATCAGATGTTCCCACAAAATAAAATACTGTATGTATGATACAAATATATTCTTCACTCAAGTTGTAGAAATTAAACACATGTAAAAAAATTACTAACACTCACCTTATTTGTATCAGCAATGAGTTACTCACTAAAAACTAAAAGAATGCTTTCTCTGTGTATACAAATAATTTAGTTTTATTGTTGAGATAATTTGTACTGCTTGAATGTTTCGAACAGTATAATGAGCCTACTGACTTTTTTTTTGTTTAACCCTGAATACAACCTCATTTCTTTTTATGCCCTTATAGAAAGCTGTCTGAAAACAAACACCAAAAAACGATTTAATTTGTTACTAAAAATGATATGCTATCAAAGTACAATCACTCTAAAATAAAAGAACTATGAAGACTACAGGAGGGAATGAAAAGGCAGGAAAAGGGGGCGTAAAGGAGTGTAATGGGATGGATATGATCAAAATATGTTTTAAGCATATAACACAAACTACATTATTTTTAGAAGACTATAGGAGTCATCTGTGACCAGTCAAAATATGCACTTTATAAAGTACAGTTAACCCCTTTTGATGGTATTTGTGGTAGTTAAGAAATGAAATGAGTAACTATCATTTACTTGGATATCATAAGAACATTACTTCATTAGTTTCATATTACTCAGTTTTCTCTAGTAAGTCTTTCTATAATTATTTCCAAAGCTATATAATTTATCTTTATAATTACTTTTTATTAGACAGAGTCCGGCAATGTAGTTCAGGCTGGTCTTGAACTCATGGCCATCCTCATACCTCAGCCTCCTGAGTGCTGGGATTACAGGCATGCACCACCACACCTGGCCTATAATTACTTTAAACATTAAATGAATCTAGGATCAATATATGTAGTTATTAATACTTCATATTTTATTTTATAAAGTACTTAAATTCTCTCTCATACAGACATACATAAGAATCACTATTTATATATTAAAAACATGAGAATTTATTATGATTTCAGAAAAAAAGAGGCAGGATAGAGACTTTTTTATTCCTAAATTGTTTCTTTTCTGACCATATTCAAATGGTAAACTTTAATAAATGTTAGTGATACATTAAAAAAAATTCATTCCACTTCTATTGCCTGACCTTCTGGAAATATTCATGCAAAAATATAATTACAAAAAACAGAAAAGCTACCTTTTTCCCAACTGCTGAAACTCATATTTTTTCCATGTAGATAAAGGTTGTGGAAATTAAATCGTGTCTTCTAGGAAGTGTAAAGGCTTATTTAGTTTTAGGGATTTTATTTGTAAAGCATCTCTGCCAATAGTCTTCTTTATGAAAAGCTCAAAGAGTATATAGCATTTATGGACTTAGCAATTTCCTCCAATGTCAGAATAAATTTGGATAGTAACAAATGCAAACCTCATCTCCACTTAGTTGGTTAAATCTGGCTTCTGACTACAAAATTTTGCTACCAATACTTGTTTTCCTATAATCTATCCTAGATATTAAAAGTTATTTAATACTCAAGTAATATCTTATTTTACAACACACATTTGGATAAGGAAGAATATAAGAAGTTTTAAAAAGCAGTAAAAAATTATAGCCAGTGTAATAAGGTCTCTAAGATATTAGATCTCTCATAATCTTGAAAGGAAAGGAGTATTGAAGGGGGTAGTACTGTAGAATAAAGTGGTCAGATTTATATAAGAAATGCAAGAATTAAAAGACTCGATGCTAGAAGTATGGCAAAAGAAATAAACTTTCCTCTGTTTCTACTGTACTAAAAAAGTTATTATTATTTTTCTACTATCCTCTCTCAAAATATTCCGCTTATGAATAATCATGTCAGTTGTCAATTACAACTTTCAACATTTAATCTAAATTATGCTCAGCATCTTTTTTTTTTGAAGTTCTTAGTTGAATTTGAAAGTCAAATTTTCTTCAAGAAGAGTTAAGTTGATGGAAGATGGAGGCAGAGATTAAATCAGGAGGAATCATTGATCAAGGATGCTTGGAATTCTTATGAATACAAATAGCCTATCAAGGTTAATGAGGTTTAACGTGAGTTTAGAAGGGGAGATGCACTTAGTATTTTCTACACATACGCAGATGTAAGAGCTAAGTTACAATGTGAAAGATAAATTACACAAACTCAAATGTAGCTTCCATCCACTTAGGTTTTCAAAGAGCTATTTTTACCATTTTCCCCAGTTTAAAACAACTGCTAAAAATATATATTCCGATGTCTCACTAACACAATTAGTGAGTCTTTAAGGTTCCCTTAAAGATTGACAAGTCTTCCAGGAATGAATGTGCTATTTGAAATGACTGAACTGATGATAGCTTAAAGAAAAACTATAATATTTTATAACATTATCTCAGTCAACAAATGTTAATTGAACACATGATACATATTAAAACACTGTGGGAACACAGCTGAACACAGATATTAGATGCTGTTTATAATCCACACCCATTTATGAGTTGATAAGGGAAAGAACCCTTTAATTCATAAGTGACTTCCATAATGTACAAATTTGAATTCTAACATCAATGTAAACTGGTAAATGCCCAAAACAAAATCTGCAGACAATAACGTATCAAAAACAAAAAACAGTAAATGTAAGATTGAGTGTCAAAGCAGAAGCAGAAGAAATGTCATATCAACACATTCCAGATAAAGATAGAAAGTCTAGCTACAGTAAAAAAGGATTTCTGGTCATAAGGACTCATTAAAAGGAGGTGAGATGGTGAGAAACTGTACTGCGCCTATGGACAAACAGCCCTTTAGGCATTATTCTCTGACCCTGTGTTCACCAAGCAATTTTTGATTTCAACTTCCAAAACCTAAGTATAGAAAATTGGGAGAATGGTGTCCTGCTAGAGAGAAAAGTTTTTAAAAATCTATATGGGGCTCCTACAGGGCAAATCAATGAACTGCCACTCTTTTATACACTATTCTCTTATGAGTTGCATTGCTAACAATAACTCCAAGACACGCAAAACCCAAGTTGCCAGATGAGAAAACAAGATTCTGAAACATGGTATCTTTACCAAGGTAAAGATAGTCGATGGAGTCTTGTTGACCAGACAACTGGTCTTCTCCTATATGTCCTTTTCTACTTTTTTTTGATCCAGTTTGAAATTTTAAGAAAATATCCAGAATACCTTAACATAATGTGTGATGGCACCATAAGGACCACAATGACATGAAGGGTTATCGCTTACAGCTGATAGAACCCAGGAGGGCTTCAGTGGGGGAAAAGGTTAGGGTCAAAACAGAAAAACATTAGGACATTACAGAAAAAGTGAAGAACTGGAACAAGGATAAAAAGATGGAAATGAGTAAGGGAACTTAAGAAAATAGGAACTGTCTGACAACGTCATATATAAGATTCGGTAGGAGAGTTGTGAAGTCAAGGTTAAAAAGAAAATGACTGAACAAATTGTAAGAATTGTTACTGTATAAACATTCTTGGGCTTGACTAGTAATCTCATTTTGTGCCTCACTTTTGTACATATTCCATCTTCAATAAGTGACAAAAGAGGATTAATTTCCATTTTCATCGAATGTAAAAGGCAACAACAGCCCCATACTACCTAAGATTTTCTAAAAATGAAGCAGAAATTGAGCTGAGTGGTGTAGCTCAGTGGTAGAGCATTTGCCAAGCATGTGCAAAGCCCCAGATTCAATTTCAGCACAAGAAAGAAAGAAAGAAAGAAAGAAAGAAAGAAAGAAAGAAAGAAAGAAAGAAAGAGAAAAAAAGAAAGACAGACAGACAAAAGGCCAGAAAGTAAATGGTATTCAACTAAATTAGAGACATTCTCTACTGCTGGTGGTTACAATTCAGTGACTTCTGATCTGATCTCTCACAAAGTCTGCACCAGGCATCACTTTGAGAACAACTTAGAAATAAAAGATATTCAAAAGCCCACCAAAAAATATGAAAAATAAACAAGGCTTGGTGTAGTACTGCATGCCTACAATTCCAGTACTTAGGGAGACTGAAACAGGAGGACTGCAAGTTCAGCTGCTGTTGGGTAACTCAGTGAGATCCATCTCAAAATAAATTAATAATAATAATAATGACAGGGCTGGCAATATAGCTTAGTTGCAGAGCACCCTTGAATTTCATTCATCCCTAGTACCAAAAAAAATAATAATAATAATAATAATAATCGGAAGTGTTACTGAGCCTGAAATAAATGATAGAAATTTAACTAAATTGATTATTTTATTTAAAATAAAATCTGAAAAATTAAAACTGGCAATTTCTCCCAGGGCTGAACACTGTCTTTTTGTAATGTAATTTTCAACAATTGGAGGAAAAAAACTTCACCCTCCAAAAGGGATTAGTCCTTCAGAGCAAGACAAACTCAAAGAACCTCCTCTATCAATGTTCGAATGTCAGAGGCAACAGAGCCAATCAAGTGGGTTTTCATCCACTGCTACTTTGCTAGCACCAAGGACAGTGCCTGGCATAGACCAGAGGCCAATGATACTGTATGTGTGAGTAACAACCCTCTCTAGCTGCTTTCCACATTCAAACTGAACACATCCACCCAAACTAATCCAAGAGAATTCAAACACTTCTCCTAATCTATGTGAAAACTGGCTAGTAAGGACTATTAAAGCTAGGACCGAGGAAAGCCAAGCTTCTTGATGAGAACACTACATGTATTAGGCTACTGATGGTTATTTTTTTTTTAATGCCCATGTATTTTAAGACATTTTTTCCAATTTATACTACAAATAGTAAATGAGAAAAAAAAAAACAGGAAAGAGAGAAAAAGAGGGAAGAGAAAAAAAAAACTAATGTGTTTTTAAAAGAATAACAAGCAAAGGGGGCCTTTTCTAGCTTTTGTTCATTACCAAAGTTTTTTAAAATAGTTAACTTCACAGCAAGATCATATTTTAGCATTTTCATCAGCTGGATCCAGAGTCAAAATAATACCCATGATGCAAACTTTAAAAGTCATGTAATTACCACTGCTCAGAGACTATTTCTGGTATGTATTTATTAAACATACAGAAGCCTTTGTAAAGACTATCTCAACATTTCATTATATAATCTGAGTCAAGCAAAATCTAAAAGACATTTTCTATTGACATGCTAACAAGATGAAAGGGAAACTCAGACTAGAGTAACACTGAATATTTCCTTCAGGTTATATAAAGTTAAGTACTGTCAATACCAATTTTCTATCTATCATAATTTTTAAAATTCTTCAAATGCAGCAACTTATTATAATCAGCTAATAAAACAGATACAACTGCACTAATAAAAACAGATACAAGGGAAGGTTGATACATATCTATTTCCAAAAGTGTCATCTATGTTTGATCAAATTTACATAATTATAATTTATTTATTTCCTTTTATGAAGTCCTTTCCTTTGATTTTTAATATCTTCTGATAATTAGCTGTGCTAGATAAAAGGCAAGAGGAAACAGCAGATGCCTAGTAGCACTTCATTCATGGCTACCACATCATTCATGAGTTCCATACCGCTAATTAATGGAAGCATCGCAACTCTACCTCATGTAGAACAGCTGGAGGTCTGAAAACCTGTGTAGTTTCAAAGAAAAAATAGCAATAATTCTTTTCTTCCAGTTTCATCCCTTAAATAAAAGATAATTCATTGTTCAGTCAGAAAAGAAAGTCCCTTCTGTCTGTAGAAAGAGCTCAATTGCTATCAGAAGATAAATATCTTGAAGTTTAATAACAGTTGAAGATTTCACTATGAAATAATAAAGGGAAAATAATCTAGATTCCTCGCTTTGAGGTCCCAAATGAGAGAAAAATGAATCCATAGGAAATTCTGTATAAAGTAAACAAGTTATTAGTATTACTTTATATTATCTATACTCAAACTAAAGATCACAAAAATAATACATCTTTATGTTAAACCTTCATTAAGTAATTGTACTAAATAAAATTGCAGTCTTTTAAATACAGCTTAAAAATAAGTCACCTCTATTTGTGCTGACAAATTTGCTTTCTCCTTGTCTTTTCGCTCCATGCACCGCTTCACTTCCTCTAACTCAGATGCCATTGTGCTGAAATTCAGCTGCACTCTCAAATCTGACATCTGCTTCTCCAGATTCTGTTTTTCCCGCTCTACCCCTTAAAAGAGAAAATGTAAAGCTCAATGGTTGTTCTTTATTCATAGGAGAATGTAATTTCCAATGGTACTAAGCCCTGATGTTTTAATTCTCTAGCTAACATAATCTACCTACTGACACTCATGCTCAAGATATTTCAGACTTTGCCAGTCTAGTATCACATGGTTTTCAAAGACATATATATTATTGTCATCCAATATTATTCCATTTTGGTACAAAAATTTTAAACCTTATCTGATTTCTAGCACAATTTATTTCAAGAAATCTTACAAGTTTTCATTTTCTTCACATCTCTACTGCCAAACTTTTAAATAAAAATACTGAGAGAATTTTCAAACAAGGTTTTATATTTAACTGAAGTTACTGAAGTTTACACAATGAAATAAACCCCTTTTTTTTGCAACAGAAACAACAAATGATGCTGCTAAATATCTGATCATGTTGGACTACCAATTTGCTACTTTTTAATAATTTTGAGACTATTTCCTGTAACTATAATATTGAACAATGTAAACTGACTTAGTATGTAATTCAACAGGAAATTCTTGCTCTGTGATACACAGGCTCTATAATATCATGTTCTTCCAATATAAAGATAAGTATAAAAACCCATCTTCAATGAGCCTGCATTACCAGATCACAGACAAGAGATATAAATAAAGTAATTCCTTTACTCCAAAATGTCAGCAACTGGAATATATACTATCAATTCAAAGCTACCATTTTTCCAGTAGTTTCCTTTGCAGGAAAGAAAAGAATGAAGACAAAACTATCAATTCAAATTTATAAAGCATTCCTAAAATACATCCAAACTTCAGAAATATTAAAATGTTCTAGATTGTACATTTTGCGATGGAAGACATACAGGCTTTTCAACAGCATGAGACGAGCTCTGACAGATACAAGAGCATTACTGAGAAACAGAACAAAAGGCAGTGTGATTAACTCTACGGTAGTGAAAAACTAGAGTAAGAAGAATTAGGGCCTAAATTACATTTAAAGAATGGATACAAAAATTTCACCAAGCAAAGGGATGGAGCTGAGCTGTTATTTTAAGGAAAGGAAATACTATAAAGCATGGAGGTACAAAACTGGATTTACCATCCAGGTAACTGCATTCACAGCTATTCTACATGGCTAAGACATAATATGAGGGTAGGGAGAGAAGCAGTAGGAAAATTATGCATTGCTAGGCAACTTAGATTTTATCCTATAGTCCAAGGGTTAGCACACATTTTCTCTAAAGGGTCAAGTATTTTATCTATCTGCTGCTTTCTGTCACAACTACTCAATTCTGCCATTGTACTGCAAAAGTAACCTAAACAATGAGTAATGAATGGGAATAGCTATGTTCCAAAAAGTTTATTTAGCAAAGCAAGTAGCAGTCTGGATTTTGCCTGTAGGCCCTACTTCACCAACTCCTATTAGGTCTCTAACCTGAAAATGTACATATTTGTTCCTGTGTAAATGTAGGTATTCATTTCATAAATACATGTAGCCATTCATTTTAAACATGTATTTTATAAGTATATGTATACATATGGGTATACAGCATGTCTCAACAGTATGTACATAATGATATACTGCATGATGTATATACCATAAATATAATTATGAATATATATACTAATGAATATATATTATATTAAATATGGAGGCACAAATGTATACATATATACACATGCATATGTATACTTTAGGAAAACTATATTTTGTATGGTGACATATAATATTGTATATATTTCATAACATATATACACATAAAATATTAGTATGGATAAATATACATGTATAAACATTATCATATGTTATGCAAAATTTAGCAAAACTGAAAACACTTTCATGTTTAAAATATAAATAACTATTACATATTTATTCCGGATCCAAGATTATCTCATATTGCATTTTATAACACCTCAGTATAAGGTAAGTTTGGGGAAGAATAAACCTAGGCCTGTGCTATGATTTGAGTGTCTCCTCCAATACTGCAATTTGCCACTATAATAAAATTAAGATGTGGTATCTTGAAGAGGTGACTATGTTAGAGGGCTCCACTCTCATAGACTGATTAACGCCATTATTGTGGGAGGAGGTTAGTTACCATGGAAGTGGCTCTGTTATAAAAACTCTCCCGTTGGGTCTTTGGTAGTCTGACTCCCATATACCATACACAGGCTTGCACTCTCCCCCTCCCCTGACACTCCCTGTCCCCTGTGTAGTCTTGCTCCCACTTTCTTGCTCTCTGGAGAAAATAAACAGGAAACAAATATGAGGTGTGATATAAAAATATAATTAATGTTCATATTTTTAAAAATTTTTACAATAAAAGACACAGTACCATTAATTGCCCTCAAAATATTCTCTCTCCCTCACTTCAAACACACTATCCCATCATTCTTGTCCCTTTCTGAAGCCATTCTGGAAGTCTTCATTTTGTATTTTCAGTTGTACCATCCTAGCTGTCTCAGTGTCTTGACTCAACTCAAAATGTTTACTTATCCTGGTCATTTGAACTTTGAGAAAGAGCCAGAAGTTGCACAACACCAGAGCCAATGAATAAGGCAGAAGAGGATACACTATAATGCTCTAATGATCCTGCTTCTTCATCGTGCGCCAGTCACCATATTTTTGACCATACTTTGTAAAGACATTCACAAAAGAGAATTTCCAGAACTACTTCAGAAAGTGGTGAGAATAATGGGATAGGCATGTTTAAAGCAAGAGGGACTGCTTTGAGGGGGACTAATGGCAAAGTGTCATTTACTGTAATAATTCTTTTTTACTTTAAACATTTACCATATTTTCAATCACCCCTATAAATAGTGAAAAGATTCCTTTGGCTTTGACTGAAGAGCCCAAAAGTAAACCAAGCAAAACTAATTTTAGAAGCAAAGGTAGAACCCATTTTACAATGAGCAGAGGAACAAACAGCAGTTAAAGTGTTCCAATGACTATGATTTCTTCTGTAAAACTGTCCTTAAATAATGCAAATATTCTATAAAGATGAAAAACTCTAGAATTGTTCATTATTGCATTGATAAGAGAAATTTCAGGCAGATTTTCTAAAGCCTTGATAAGTAATTAAGTTAGATTTTTCTATTCCTCAAAGATAATACAACAAGTAGTTCCCATTAACCACACACATTGCTTTCTATGTGTTAATTTGCTACTTTGTGTTAATAACAAACTATCACAGACCAGGTGCTTTAAACTACATAAATTTATTTTCTCAAAGTCCTGAAGCCTGGAAGTACAAGATCAAGGCACAGGCAGGGCTGGTTTCTGTTGAAGCTTCTGTCTTTAACTTGCAGGTGTTCTCTTTCTCACTGTGCCCTTACATAGTTGTACCTCTGTGTATATTTTGTCTTTTTCTGAATCTCCTCTTTTTATAAGGACAGCAGTCATTCTGGATTATGGCCCGCCCTAATAGCCTCATTTTAACTTAATTTCCTTATTATTGTTTTGTGGTATTTTGCAGTGCTGGGGATTCAGCCTAGGGCCTCAGGCATGCTAGGCAAACATCCCATCCCTGAGCTACACTCTTAGCCCCTTAGCTTTATGTCCAAATACTACAGTCACTCACTTCCTAAGGTACCAGGAGTTAAGATTTCAGTACATAAAACTTGGAAGAAAACACCTCAGCCCACAGTATCTTAGTATTAACACAATATATATATATATATATATACTTTTTTTTTTGAGGCAGGGTCTCACTATGTAGCCCAGGCTGGCCTCAACCTAATGGCAATCCTCCTACCTCAGCCAATCATTGAAGATTTGTCTGGCAATGCAGAAATTCTACTTAATACAACATACTGTGTGTTGGGGAAATATTTAACTTCCCTGAATTTAATTGCACATCAAATGCTTATAAGTTTCTCCAGTTCCGGGGGTGTAACTTAGTGGTACAGCATGTGTTCAGCATAAGCAAGGTCCCTGGGATTGGTCCCCAGCACCACAGTACAACAACAGAGAGTTTCTCCAATATTGTGTTCATTTCAGTAGAAAGCTTCATTACTGGAATAAATTTCAAGCTAACCAATCTGCACTTGCCTATTAGAAACCACTTTAAAATCTAAATACACAATTTGTGTTAAACCTGAACTTTCAAAAAGAAAAAACAACCAGTCACTAAATTCCACAATCTAAATCAATATCTCTACTGAGAAGGTACACAAATGTAATGTGTTTCTAACCCATACTAAAAAAATCTGGCTAATATGGCTCATGACCAATTCTGAGATTTTGTCACAAAATCTCCAGATAACCAAAAAGGTAAGATCTTACTTTTAATTGTTCATACATCAAAAAATTAGGACAAGAAAAGGTGAAAATAGGTGTATTTACAATTTAAGTACCAAGTACACACAAACACACACACACACACACACACACACACACACACACAGGCATAGGAATAAAAAAATGGAAAAACTTCCACTATTACCTTTGCATACTCTCAGAGAAAGCCCCATGAAATAAGCAGGTGTGAAAACTGAAACAAGTTTAGAAATCAAGCAGAGAATAAATACAACTGATGCTAAATGATGATCAAGTTGTTGGAAAATTTTGTAGTAGATCAAGAAATAGGATGACACTGAGCAAAATAGAGGAATGAATTCAGAGAATGAAAAACCCGCACATTTACAAATCAGAATAATACCTCTCCTAAACCTCCAGTCATCTCCTTGTTCATCCTGACAGTTTGACTGCAGCTTGGAAATCTGGGGTACTTGAAGTTGTAAACCCTTCCGATCACCTTCTGCTTTTGTAAGTTGTGTACGCAGTTCTTCTACCTAAATACATTTAGTCAAAAATGAACGCTTATCAATTTTCAAAAGCAGGAAAAAAAACAGAACTTAAAAATTATTATAAATTATTTCTCTGGGGGAAAAACATTCACAATCTTATGGACTATCGCAGACACAAGCTGAAACCAAGTCAATCTAATCTCCTTGCCACACAAACACAGTGGGACTGACTCCTGCTCCATTTTTTTCCTTTTTCAATGTTTATTAATACATGTTACTGTACACAGTGATTACATTCATCTTGGGAAGTTGGTACATGTACATATCATAATTCTTTTTACTTTTCCTTGTCCTCTCCTCCTTTCCCAATCTCTAGTTCCCCTTTCCATTTGTAAAGGACCTATCACCCTGTTTCATATTATCTATCTTTAACTTTGCTCTTTATTTTCAGTTTCTCATATAAGAGAAATCATGTGATATTTGTGCTTATGTACCTGATTTATTTCACTTAACATTATGGTCTCAAGATGCACACATTTTCCTATAAATGACTCAAATGAATTCTTTGTGACCAAGGACTTCTCCACTGTGTACATATATCACATTTTGTTTATCCATTCATCTGTTGACAGGCACACAGGCTGCTTCCAAGATGTAGCTGTTAAGAGTTGTGCTGTTATACACATGAGTATGCATGTATCACTGAAATATGAGGTCTTTGACTCTTTGGGGAAGATATCCAGCAGGGGTATCCTGCTTGGTTTTTCCACTCTTCCATTCTTCCACATGGAAAGAGTGTCTTTTCCTTCTCTGCATCAATAAAGAATTTCACATCATTTTGTTCTGTTTTGTTTTTTGTTTTGTGATGCTGGGCACTGGACTCAGAGACGTGCATATGCTTGGCAAGTACTCTACCACTGAGGTACATCCTAGGGCCAACCAAGTCTTTTTAAATTCCTTATTTTGATCTCAGTCCACTCCACTACTATTAGCTCAAATCACTTCCAAATAAGAACTACCTATTTTTAGTTTTTTATTTTTCATTTATTTTCTTTCATGTGAACATGGTCTGTTGGTTGTTAAACTCAAGTGAAGGGATCATGGTTTAGCATATTTTGATATCAAAATACAGTTCAAAATAAATAGGCAATAGATGCTGTTGAATAAAGTATGAATTTTAAAATCAGGATGTTTTATTCATCTTTATGTTTCTAAAAAGAGATTAGCAAATTGCCTATGAGATAACAGGTAAATCTCCAATGACCATAAACAAGTTAGCAGTGGCAAAAGGATTCAGCTAAGTTCACAGTGACACCCTGAACAAAGAAATCTCTTACTTCAAAAACTGATATTAGAGATCACACACAAGAGTTCCAAAAAAAATCAAATGGAATTAAATACAAATACAACTTTAAAAAAAATTCTGAATTCTGCCAACATTGATTCCATGTGACCCACTGGCAGCAGAAAAAGTCAATGAACATTTTTAAAGGTTTTATAAAACAGGTGCTATGGTGTATTTTCAGCAGCAATTGTCAAAATGCTAAACTCCTTCTGAACATCTATGATGGCTGACATCTTTGCCTACAGAGCATATTACGTGGGTGAGTTATGCAACATGCATCTCAAAACAGAAGGCACAATTGTGCTTTGTATTAAACACAAAGAGGCAGAGAAAAACCCATACACCCATATTCACTGTACGTAAGATGGCTAAAGTTCTAAGAAGCACCAAACTCCCATTCCAGGCTAATGAACTTCAAAACATTATCCTTAAAAATTAAGCCCTATCCTTGCTTAAAAGGGGCCGGGTAGCACCTTGAAAACATGAATAAAAGGCAATGGTGTATTCAAAGTAACTTGAATATTCAAAGTGCCATTTTATGTATTTTAGGTCCTCCTTTATTCTCCATTGCCTCCTTGAATAAAATTAAGCTCCTGGAAAAAATTTATCTTACACATCCAGTCTTATTTTTACAATGCTCATGTTAAGAGAGATAAGTGGTTGGAGTAGCAACTAGCAAGATACACTGTCACAGTGGGAACTTGGACTGGTATTTTGTATAAGGTTTTTCAGAATCTTCATCTTTTGCTTATGTGGGTTAACATAAGTTCCTCAGGGGAAAAAATTTTTAGACTTAGTTTCTTCTTCATTTCACAAAGACAGTTAAGAGAGAATAAGACTCAATCCTGATTTCACGTAATAGCAGATTCTCATTGTTTGCATAGACTTACCTGATGTAAAAGTATTTCTCTGCTGTCTTCTGACTGATTCAATAGCCTTCGAGATAGCTCCAATTCCTGTTCAAGCTAGAGTTTCAATAAAGGATTTTTTTTAAATGTCCAATTGAGCAGAAAATAAATTGTGCCCCAATGGACAAAATAGGGCCTATGAGGCATACCACAGAAGGAAAATAGCAGAACATTTTTCAGGAGATATTTACAAGCAATATGCAAGGATAAATATCTCATCATAAACATGTATAAATACTCCATTTAAATGATTTTAATTTTAATTTCATAACATAAAGTGCACTAGACCAGGCCTCCTAGAGGTCTGAGATCTAGTCAGTTCCATCCAAGTGTGATAATGTTTAAATCTTTTCTTGAGCCTCAATTCATGTCTAAAGTAAGGACTTTACATTAGAGCCTCCTGAGATCCCTTTCAGTTCTAAATCATTTTAATCTAAATTCTGAAACAATTTTTTTCCTTTAAATTAGAACATGTAATGTCAAATGAACTAAATTAGAATAAAAACTGCAGAGACCTAATGATTCAAAGAACATTTAATCTAATTGGTGGTTTCTTATATCTCTAATATTCATAAAATATTCCTAAAACTTTTAAATTTCCAAATTCAGAATAAGATACTTGGACTATCATTAATAATATTGCTACTAATTAAATATTCATGGAAAATGTAGCTAGTTAGTTGGCTAAATACCCTACAAAGTCTGAATATGTCTACTTTATTTCAAGCTGAAAAATGTGGTAACATGGGACACAAGTTTGTTCAAAATTTAGAGCTTCCATATGCTATATTTGTTTGCATTTCGTAACAATAAAGCTGTTTTGGTAAATCACAAAGCTATATTAAGATGTTTTTAAGTGCTAAGGTTTTTAATAGTCATCCTGAATAACTGCATGTAAACAAATTGCTGTATAACATATTAATCTTTAAAAACGGTACTTGTGGTAGATGTGCCTATCAAGGAGCATGAAAGAGCCTCACAGTGATAGAACAGCTCTGTTTCGTGACTGTGGCAATGGTAAAAGGAATCTGCACATGAGCTAGAGCTGGACAGAACTACAAACACAGATACAAACACACATATGCACTCAGAAAACAAGTAAAACAAAAAAACTGGCAAAATCTGCATAAGTTCTGTGATTACACCAATGTCAATTTCTGGGTTTTGATATCAAATGGCAATTATGCAAAATATAATGAGCACAGAGGATGTTTTCAGAACTAAGCTACCAATATCCTTCTTCTATAATGAAAATAAATATATCCAAAATATACAGCCTTCAAACAATAAGTCCTTCCTAAAACTGCAACAAAATCAAATCCTTTAATTGCAACAAAAAGTTTAATTCACCTCTCAAAAAGGAGAGCAGCCAGAGGTGACAAGGTAGCAGGTAACCTGTGCATTTGTGTGTACACAGTAAAGGGCAGCAGAGCCGTCAAACCAAACTCACATCAAAGCATAAAGGCTTTGCTGTGATGTAGTGAACAACCTCAGACATGTGTTTCAAGGCCCACAACAGATATTACTGATCCCAAACCACATTATTATTTGAAAGATAATGCTCAAAATCTTACTTGACTCTTTTCACTTTCAGTTTGTCTTAGCTTATTTTTCATTACTCCCTCTTTCTCTTCTGCTTTAGTTTCATGTTTCCTCAATACCTACAATGAAAGAGTAGAAAAGAATATATTATTCCAGAATATGTATAAAACTGAAAGTCACTACTAGGATTTATTAAGTCTGAGGAGGCTGTTAGGAGTTGCACAAAATCTATAAATGAATTACAACCTGTGCCTTCATTGAAGCCCTAGGAATACTCCAATTTCTTGATATTTCTAATCACTTTCCACTAAAGTTTCATTTTCCCTCCATCTTTGGGAATCTTGTTACACCTTTAGAGAGCCTATACAGCTAACAGTTACCTTGAAAACAAACAAAACGTACCGCCTACTAAAATAATAGTATTTAAGTACATAATCTGCTCAACTATTTAGACATAATACCAAAACCTAGCCCACTAGTTTTTCAAATTCTAAGAGTCCACACTATAGAAACAAACTTAAGGTATCATCAATACGTATGTGACATTTTTTTTCCAACACACGTAAGTGGCTATTCAAATTCTACTTCATGTTTAGAAAAGAAAGCATTCATTTCTACAGTTTCCCCTTTAATAAAATGGAAAAGAACTTTAAGAAAACATATATCTCTAAAATTAACCACAAAATTGTGTTTTATTTTGTTTCTATGTTAAAAAGAACTAAATTTAAGGAAAAACTTACACTTAGAGTGGACTTTTTAATATGTAAAAGGTATTCTACTTTCAAAAAAAATTTTTTTGACAAATTTAGTACTTATAGACATTACCAGGTGTATGTGTAAGGCCACACAAATTAAAAAAACCCAAACTGCCTGAAATCCTTTCCGACAAGATCAATAGAAAAACAATTTTTAAGCAAACAGCAAAATATGTTAAAATATGCTTTGGTGTAAGTATACTGATCATAATCAATTTCATTATATTATATATTCAAATACCTCCTATGTCTATTTACTATGCAAAGATTTAGGTTTAGATTTAGATTTAGATTTAATTATCCATGGGGCTACTACTACATGTATATATAAAATAAGTATGAATGTCTACCCAAGAGATGAGCTTGCTCTACCATGACTCCTAGTCTTATTAGTAAAATATCAATTAAATAGGCAGAAAAGTATTTTAAAATAAAAAATAATTCTGATATGACTATAACACTCTTATAGTCTTTAGTATTACAGGCATTATGTTTAAATACATTAAATAAATGCACAATA
The DNA here is from genome assembly GCF_000247695.1 of Heterocephalus glaber. The sequence goes on along the minus strand of NW_004624734.1, from coordinate 21,184,545 downwards.
TATATTAAATGTATACATGTAATCCTCATAACTCCATGAGTTATTATCAAGAGGAATATTGGGGCAGAAGAAGTTAAATAACTTGACTAAATCATTTACTTAATGATGAGGACAAGATGTAGATTTTGGACCTGCCTCACTGGCTCTCCAGGTTGAAATAATACTACCAACCTTAAACAATGTTTAGTCGAAGACTGAATAGCTTGATACTTGTAAAGCACATAGGTTGATATCTAGCACACAACAAATGTGTAATAAAAGTCAACATTTACTATTATTAAAATCATAATTCCTCACAGGTACTTATCAAATGATCTTGATTGTATGGTAAGTGGAATTTGTAATACTATTTCTGTATGTATGGTGTAATCAATTTCAGCTGGTAGGATGTTTATACATTTTCTCTGATCAAAATCCTAGAAACTTGAAAATTACTGCTTTATTATTTCCATGATTCTTTTTTTTTTTTTTTTGTACCGGGGATCAAACTTGAGACCTTGTGCTTGCAAGGCAGGCACCAGAACCACTGGGCTAAATCCCCAGTCCTCCATGATTCTTTAGTATGTTCCCTACCCAGGGATAGTGTCTGTAAGAGAAATGTGAAAAAAGGCTATAAAGAAGTTATTGTTATACTGCTTCATCAATCCATTCTGTAAAATTTAGAACTTTCTTTTCTACAACATCACCATTTCATTCTGTCTCTCTTTTTTTGTACTGGGGATCGAACTTGGCACCTTGTGCTTGAGAGGCAAGAACTGGAACCACTGAGCTAAATCCCTGCCCCGTCTCATCTTTTTAACAGTTACACTTAATCAGTATCTTTCTTTTCAAAGCTTTCCATTGGACTAAAAGTCAGCCTGGGATTTTCTACAAAGGGCAGATTAAGAGGAAGACTTCTTCAGGCAACTGACAAGTTAGATTAAACTGTAATCTGTCAGCTTCTACTTCTACATTCAAACTCCTGAGTAGAAGCCACTCCAAAGGAGTATACAGTGAAGCTTGATCCAGGCTAAGTGAGGTCATTCGAGGCCATAACAGGTAAAGAATAGAAGGAGTGAGCAGCTCAAGAAGGGATTGTCCCACACACCATTGCCATCCAAAGGTGAATTCAAAATCCATCTCAGAAGATTCCAGCTTATACTTGCTAAGATGAAATGATCCCTCCCATGTGATTCTGTGTGTTTTTCATGCCTCAGATTGTCTGTTCCTCTGTCCTCTGCTTACTCTTGAGTTTAATTTACTTACGAATTTAAACCCTCAAAATTTTTCAGTGAAGAAATTTTTCCAGTTAATAAACTGGAAAGACTCTATCTCTGCCCTTTTCCCACGATTTCCAAGTATTAAGTCAGAAAATGGAAAGATATCCCCAATGTTGCATAGGCAGAAGCAATATAGTCAAAATGCCTTTAACTCTAAAACTATTAAACAGATTTAATGCAATCCCAATCAAAATGCTGGGCCAGGGATTTAGCTCAGTGGTTTCCCCGCCTGCTGCGCAAGAGCAAGGACCCGAGTTCGATCCCCGGTTCCAAAAACAAAACAAAACAAACAAACAAACAAAAAATGCCAATACCATTCCTCACGTAACTGGAGAAAGCAAACCTAAAACTCATATGGAACCAGAAGAGACCTAGAGTAGCAAAAGCAATTCTGGACAACAAGGGCCATGCAACGGGCATCGTAATCCTGAACTTCAAATTAACTGCACTACAAAGCTACAGTGATAAAAAACACCACAGTATTGGCAAAACAAAACAAATTAAAAAAAAAAAAAAAAACAGGCCTGTAGATCAATGGAACAGAATACAGGACACAGAAACAACCTCAGGCATACTCAGCTACCTATTCTTTGACAAAGGGGCCAGCCAAATCCTTTCACTAGAGGAAAGATAGCCTCTTTACCAAATGGTGCTGGGAGAACGGGCTATCCACAAGCCAAAGATCGAGACAACCCCATTATATCTCACCATGCACTAAGCTAAAATCAAAATAGATCAGGGCTGGGGATTTAGCCCAGTGGCTCTGCTGCCTGCCTTGCAAGTACAAGGTCCCGAGTTTGATCCCCAGTACCAAAACAAAAAAAACAAAAAAAGCAAAATAGATCAAAGATCTAAATAGTAAAACAAAAATAATCTCCTGAAAGACTAAATAGACAAAACTACTGAAGACACAGTGTAGGCAAAAGAATAATACTAGAAATTCCATTTGACTCATCTACTCCCTTTCTAGGTATCTTCCCAAAAGAATTAAAGACATTGCATCACAATGATGTATGCATATCCATGTTTTGGGGGGGGGGGGGGGTTGGTACCAGGGATCAAACTTGGGACCTTGAGCAAGGCAGGCAGTAGAACCACTGAGCTAAATCCCAGGCCCTGCATACCCATGTTTATAGCAGCACAATGCATAATAGCTAAATCTTGAAAGTAGCCTATATGTCCATCAACAGATGAATGGATAAAGAAAATGTTGTATTTATATACAATGGAGTACGACTCTGCCATAAAGAAGGATAAAGTCAACTCAGTTGCAGGAAGATGGATGCACTTTGAGACAATAATGTTAAGTGAAGTAAATCAGACACACGAGCTTGAATATAGCATGGTTTCTCTTACATGAGAAGTCCATATATATAAAGTGCAAAATAAAAAAGACAGTAGGAAAAAAGAGAGAGGAAACATGTTATTGTAATCAACACAGGCAATGTACCTAAAAGTGTACCTTGATTTAGTATAATTATCTGTTTTTTATGTTTTTTGACCTATTAGTCTGGCTCTTAATATATAATTGTGATAATTAACTTGATTAGGACTAATGTATCTGATGCTGGCAAAAAGAATTTTTTTTAGAAAAAGAGGTGAAAGGGAAGGAAAAATAAAAGAATTGTGATGTGTTGCATACATGTACCAATTCCCCACAAGGACTGTAATCATTACATACTGTAAATTTATACTCATAAAAATAAGTATTATTTTTAAAATTTTTTAAATCATACATTTAACAGTGAAAAATCAGTTACATTAACATTTCTCAAGTGTTTGCTTAATTCTGATTAAACACATTAAAAATATTTTAATTCATATACAATCTTGACTTATTTAAATAGACATCCAAATAGATATATGAAAGGCTTTATTTGATTCAAAATATTCTTCATTTATCAAGAAGATTATATTTCTAGGATTAACTGAAAAGCTTCCAAGTCTTTAAGGTATAAGTTCCAGAAGATACGCACCTCTTTGTAACAGTCACATTTTATTTCTAAGATAAAACCTGGCACATATTAGGTGGTGGATACATGCTATTGAACACATAAATAAATATTCCTGTATAATCTTTGCCTCCACCTTGCAATTACCTAACTATATCCTTCAGATACTAGCAGGCTTTTCAGATTTTGCCCATCTATCACTGCATTCTTCCAAGTATCAAGTTGTCTTTCTTAAAAATGTTAAGAGTGTAGTGATGATATAAAATAAATATCTGTGTTTAAATTAAAGAGGTAAGTCTCTTCCAGTTTTCAGAACTTACCATTTTAGTTTTTTTCTTTAGAAGAAAAACAATCTACTGAATGGCTTTTAAATCTTTGTTTTGAGATAACATAAGATTTACAGAAGAATAGTAAAGATAGCTCGAATTTTCCACATTCCCTTCACTAAGTTTTCCCTAAAATTAACATCTGACATAACCATAGTACATTTACCAAAACTAAGACACTGTTAAAAAAAATCATTAAGCTATTAACTTTTATTCAAATGTCTGTTTTTCAATTAATGTCATTTTTGTTTCAATATCCAGTTCATAATACTATACTGCATTTGTTTCCTTCACCTCCTCCCATCTATGAAAGTTTCTTAGTTCTTTCCTTATCTTTTATGATATCAATATTTTTGAAGAACACTGGTCAGGTATGTTACAGAATGTCCCTCATTTTGGGTTTGTTTGATGTCTTCCTGTGATTAGACAAAGTTTATAAATTTGGGAGAGGGGATTAGTACAGAGGTGAAGTATATTTCTCAGTGCACCACTGTGGGGTCAGATGTAAACCTTGAATGCCTGACTTAGTAAGGTGGTACATACTGTATCAGCAAGTTCTCCCGCCTCAAAGTTAATATTCTTCCCTTTTTTACTATCTGTATTTGTTAGGAAAGAGTTATTAAGCCTAGAAGCATTCACCAGAAGAATTAATCCCCATCTCACAGAATATCAACATGGTTAAAACCACCAAAGCAACTGTCCTGAGAGACACTTTGAGAACATACAAATATAAAGTTTCACCCACCAATTTTAGCCCAGGACCATATGCATAGTACATCACAGAAGCAACCTGATCTTTTTTGGGCCTAAAAAAGTCCCCATCAGACCTTACAGATTCTCACAGGCCAGCCTACCAATAAGGAGAATGGTGAATCTCTTTATATAAACTTCAAAATAATGTGCTCATACCAAAAACATTAATAATTTAGAATTTGCACGCGACTATCTTAAGGGCATAGAGCACACTCATTAAATCTCCATCAAACATGTCTGTTTTCTTAATTCTCCTGGGCTATCCACCCACCAAGAATTCTAGTTCTTCTCTGTTCCCTTACCTCTTGGCTCAGTCTCATGGTTGGATTTCTCTGCAGCTTCCAGACCTTTTCCACAGATTGGCAATCTTCCTTTCTGATTAAGGCAGTGTTATTTGCCTGTAACCTAGTTATCAATTTTGAACATCTAAACTCAGAACCACACCTAACACCTCAATTTCCCTTATCCTTTAAAGAAAGGATTCATCACTTAAAAGGATCCATTCCTCTTAAAGGTCAGCATGGGGAATAATTATCTCCATTTTCATACTAGTAGATATTTATTCCAATCTTAATTTCTCCTAATTAGTGTAAATATTAATCATTTTGCTTGATTTGGGGAATGAAAATCAATAAGATGAACTTTATTCAAATTATATTTTCTATTACACCGAATTATACCCAATATACACAAGCTCTTCTGAAAATCAACTGTTTTTTTAAATCCAAATCTTTATATATATATAACCCAAATTTATATATATATGCTTACTTAATAGCAGAACCTCTAATTCTCTTGAATATAAAGAATATACTAAAATAAGCTTGTATTACTTCTTTTTCCTCACTCTCCACTTTTCAACACCTGATTACTTATAAGAACTTTTGCTTTATGATTGCTTTCCCAAAACAATATACTTTTCCATTACAGTTCTACTTAACTGCCTGAAACTTTAACACTGGGGTTTTTTTCTCTCTCCTTTTAACTCTTAGAATATGTCTTAGAAAATTTAGTAAGTGAGCACTTAAATTCTATTTTTTTCAATAAGAGAAACAAAAGTGAGGTATTGAGGAGAAATCTAAGCCCAATTACTACACTTCTACAGAAGAAATGCCATTAAGTTTTAACCCTTTCTCCATCTCCTATACACCATGAGTCAGTAAACAAGTAATACAGATGCAATATTCTACCCTAGAATATTGAACCAATTTTTCTACATTGTCTAGTTCAAAATGAAAGACAAAACCTGCCTTTTAAGACCTATTAAATATATACTGATGTACTTTAAACTTCTGAAGACAAATAATATTTAAAGAGAAATATTTTTAAATTAACCAAATCAAAATTATAACCCATTTCTTTTAACCTCAGTAATAGACTTTAACTCATTTGCTACCTGTTTTAAGGGTGTAAGCTTGCACTGGATTTCATTTCCATTTGACTTAGATCAAGCAACTTAGAATTAATACTAAAAGTGACCCAGTAAAAGTAGTTACAAAAGAGGGAAAAGCATCACATGCCAATGAATTTCTATTACTATGTTATTTTGCCCTTTAAAGCTTTTTTTCTTAAGAGCACTTTAACTATAAAGCTATTGCTCCAGAATTCAGATTGTCTCTTACACTTTTAAGATCACAGCAACAACACTAAGTCTTAACAGAGGGTCTCTGGGGCACATTTAAGTCTTTAATAACAACAATTTTTCTTTTTTTCCTTAAGTGAGCCTATTTCCATTTAAAAGACTATCATGGTGAGTACTATACTACTGCAGCTCTTTAGAGGAAGATGATTCTCACACAGTCACATACACTCAAAAAACACAGCTTTTCCTTTTTTGACAGTGGAGAAAAGGAGGAATGGAAAATGTGTGTGCCTCTCTCATCAAACCAAAAAAACCCTTAAAACTTTGACAATAAACATATTTATCAAGTGGCTCTATCAGACAACATATTCAAAGATGCAAAACAAATAGGGAGTTACAAGCCCTTTGTCTGCTTCAAATGGACCAGCAAGCTTGGTTATAAGGGGAGTGGAAGGAAATGAAGATCTCATGTTAACTCCCACACAGACCACTAAATTTCCCAGGGAAAAACAGGGAATGGAAACTATCCCAGCTCATCCTGATCATCAGCAGTGTTGCAAATGCATGACTTAGGTCACAAGGGCTAGACTTTGTTGATGATTCACTAGTAAAATCATAAAACTACAGAAAAACAAGTCTGTGCTCATATCAAACAGCAGGAAAGTATCACTCCACTTGAAGGTACAAATTGTCGAGTCAGATTTTTTCCTAGGAATAAAAATAAGCAAGTTGTATCACTGAGAACTGGACAATAACTGCTCTTTTTTAATATACAGATTTTTCATGTAATTATAAAATAAATGTCAGCAAATATATTAAGCTTCACAGAATACGAGATTCTGATCCAAATCAGAGTACATGATCTATAAATTGAAGTTACAAGATGTTTTTATTTCTGTATATTAAAATTTTTAGATAGCATTAGAACATTTGTTATATTTCATATCAAACAAAAACTTTATCAACTACATAGTGGGTATAAAACCTTACGATGAAAATTGTTAATTAAAATTTTTCTGACAGATGTGAATTTGGTATCTAGTTCCAAAATTCTCTACAGAAACCTTAACTTTGCTCCAAAACCATCAGAGATCAATAGAATGAATATTCTGAAAAAGAATATATATGCACAATATAGCATGTCATTGTTGCTTAGAACTAATACTACTTATTTAAATTAATAGATTTTATTTCTGTCAAGTTCTGTGAATTTTTAAATTCTGTTCTTTCCTAAACAAAATTAGAGATTCCCCGCCATGAGAACTAGATAAAGTCATGGAAAATTTTAGCCTTTAAGTTTATCCAGTTGGAGATCACCAGTGCCAACAAAAACCAGGGAAAAAAAAGTTTCTTTTCAAGGCAAAAAACAATGCATTCTAAATCCCTAAACCAATATCTAACTCAAAAACAGTTCAGTGGATTTTACTAAAATTGGTCAAAGAAATTTTTTTCAGCCATGACCAAGAAAATTCTATACCAAAAGCTATAACTAAAACAAAAAACCCTACTGTGATAAAGAAAAATAGAATCACATGTTGGAAGTCAAAAGAAATCCAATATACTGCAATGATAACACACCAACTTTGAGGAAATCAAAGTAAAGGTGGTTTAAAAACTTGCTGCCAACTAAACTATGTAGTATATTTTTCAGATGTAAATGGTAAGCACATTATGAGCAAAGTCAGAAGATGCAACCACTTCTATTTTTCACAGGGTATAGTAATACCCAGTATCGTGTAGTCAAATATGATTATCAGAAGTATTTCTAATCATTAAAATCCTTAATAATGTTCTTTAAAGGTTTATGAGGTTTTCAAGCACAATACTCAAAGTTTCTCTTTGAGAATGGTCTAGATGTCCTTTTTCTTCATCTTCTTATATTATAGGCATTTATTATTTCAGGAATTCAAGTGTTCCTCCAGATATTACTGGGGCAGAATTTAGGCACTTATTACTAACCTATGTTCTCGAAGGATGAGCGTCAGTTCCACTATGTTAGTATTTATGGAATCAGTGATTGTTTAGGGCACCTGGAGCCAATGAAGCCAAACAAGGTCATGAGTTGAAACACCAGGAGAGTCAATTTCCTTTGCTGTATTCCATGGCCATAATCTTTACCCTAAACCTTAGCCGAAGGCCACACAAAAGAGTAGGCCAGAGATCATGGCTGAATCAGCAAAAAAGTTACTACTATATAAAAATAACTCAAAAATAAAACCCTTGTTGACTAGTGTCAGGATTTCATTCTTCAAATGTTATTAAATTTGCCAATCTGCAAAACAAATCCTTAATTACTGCATAAAAAGTTGGTATGCTTGAAAAGACATAAAAGTCTTTTAACTGCTTTAATTCAAAAACAACAATGGTAATAAGTATTATTCCCTAAAAATGCCATTGCTTTTACTGGAACTGATTATATTTTTATGTAATCTTTTAATAAAAATCTTGCAAGTAAAGTTAAATGTGAGCCCAACAAGTGCACTTTCCAGGATTTTCTTTAGAATCAAAAAGCAAATGCTTTTTAGTGAAGGGTCTGTTTTCAACCACGTAGTTTCCTCTCAAAAAAAGACATCCATGGTTTTATTAGAAATCTGAACCAACACAATACTTCATTTGACTTTCTAAATGCAGGGCCACTAAGGTTAAATTGTTGACAAACAGAAGATCATGGATAATTATGGAAATTTAATTTAGAGTTTCTCAAACTTTATATGTCTTTGAACAGAAAGCCCTGTAAATATACAACATCTTTCATTGTTCAGAGTTAGAGGATGTTATTTTATGCCTTTGAGTTTTTCAGGGATTTTTTTTCACTATTTGCTAATAAAAATAAAACAGTACTAAGCCAAAGAATAAATCAGTCTGTAGCAGAGTGGTCTGTTTGTACAATATTACTATGTACTCAGTAGTTGCCCAATAAATATTAATTGATAATGATGGCAAAGGACTTTATAAGCAGAAAGACTAGCATAAATTCACTGAAAATGTATATAGAAACATTCCACTCTTCAAGAAAACCATGACATAGAAATTAAACAAGTCCTGCACACAGAAAATCTCAGTCTATTGTCAGGCAGCTGTTCAGTCACCAGGAGCAACAGACATTTTTCATCATCATCATAGCATTGTCTATCTGCATATGGTCCTGCACAGAGACACACACAGATTCGTGCTGCCCTTATTTATTATAATTTACAATGATGATATTGGCAAGAAAAAGTAAGTACATTGCAAAATACATGAAATTAAATAATAATTTGAGATCTAATAATGTGTGGTGTGAACATAAAATGTTTCAGACAAACACACCTCACAGTAGCAATAGGGTATTTATTTCCAATGTAAACCTCCACTATTTCCCAACAGAATTTGAGGTATTTCATAAGAGTACTCACATATATCCTTAGAAAATAGGTACAGTAAGAAAAAGAGAGGCTAGAGTAGAGAAAATAAATAATGACTCTTCAAGAACCTAGAGAGACAGCTGGGCGTGGTGGTGCATGCTTGTAGGAGGACTGTCACAAGTTCGAGGCCAGCTGAGCTACATGGTGAGTTCAAGACCAGCCTGAACTACACAGCAAGACTCTGTCTCAAAAAACCAAAAAACAAAGAAAAGAAAAGGAAAGAAGAGACATAATCAAAATGGTGAAACTAGGGGGGAAAACCCAAACAGAATCAGAACTAAGAAGCTAAAAGAAGGGCCAGGGATTTAGCTCAGTGGTTCTGACGCTTGCCTCGCAAGCGCAAGGACCCGAGTTCGATCCCTGATACCAAAAAAAAAGAAGCTAAAAGAAAATTGATTAATTCAAGAAGACATCATGAAAAACACATTTTTCAAAAATACTTGATTAATAAAAACAGTGTGAATTTGTATAGATGGTAAAATTTGTATAGATGGTAAAATTGAAATGAGCTGAAAATAGGCAGAAAGTACACTACAAGAATATATAACTGAGAGTTTTAAGTAATTTTTCCTAATAAATAAAAACTCTGAAAAGACATACAAGTCTATACGTATAAACACTGTATAGAAATGAGATTGTAGAAATTTTAGGAAAACTTATACATCAATTCATAAAACTGAACCATTCAAAGGAAATCAAAGGCTAACAACTGGCATGCTACTTCTCCTGTGATACAGAATATATTTCTAAACTTTCAACTTTCGTTTTATCATTATTAAATACAAGGGCCTTGAAACATTAAAATGGAATATTCTTTAATCCAGTTGGCTCTTTAATTCTTTCCTAATGCCAAAGAGACAATGTGGCTTGTAGAGACTTGTGTCTACATATCCACAATCCATCCAAGAAGTTTGACCTGAATGGAAATTCCAGAATCAAGAGCAAAGTTGACACAAACATCCTCCAAACACTCTTTCAAATTCTTTTCTAAAAGTTTTGGGGAGAAAATAATTTCATTGAAAGAATATCATAATTGTTTTAGTGTCATCTGGAATAATAAAAACTCTAAGAAAACAGATTATAGGTTAAATGACGAGGTGGGAGGAAAAGAATGAAGAAAAAAAAAAAAAACAAGGAAGATTAAGAATGATATATCTTGGACCTGCACACTTCAAGCTGTGCAAAATAGTGTCCCAACACCTTTGAAAGATAAATCCCATAATACCCACTCATTCTTTTCCATCCATTTCCTTTTAAACAGCATACTGACATTAATGGTTCTTTCACAACCTTGCAAAGAAAAGTATTTACTTTGTCCTTGCCAAGAAAAATAAAGTAAAATAGAATAATCCACAAACATACAGGAGGGAAGAAAACAATTACCTTGGCATGACATGATAAAACAGAAAGCAATGGTGTGAATCTAAACCACCTCAGAATTTAAGTGTTTCAGCTATTGATTGGCTAAGTATTTAACGAGTAGCAATAAGCAACTGAGCAGAATTACATTAAAAAAATTTTTTCTAAAATAATTTTAAAATGCAAAGTCTCAGCAAACATATGGTCTCTTCCACCCATACTTTGCCCAAAGGCCCTGTAAGAGGTAACTATTTCCCATCTACAGTACATCTTATAGAGCCCTTGTAAATCTGGAAACATGTTTTTACTGAACTACAGTGATTGTTAATATCTCATTTCCTCAACTGAACCCGGAGTCCTGAAATGGAAAAGGCAAGACAGCATTTTAGGAAACTTTAAATCTGTAGTTACCAGCACATAGTAGGTACATAATATTATTGGCCAAATGAATATTTTAGTAGGTACCATTCTAACTACACAGTATGAAACATTCATTCATTTACACATTTATTCATTCAAGAAACACTTAATGAGCCCCTACTCTGTATCAGAACCTTTTGGAGCTTTCAATGACATAAGCAGCCCACTGCAGCACACAAGCCATAGATTTGTCACCAGTGGTCTATGTGCTAGAGACACAACAATGAGCAAAAGATAAGTGCCTATCTTCATAAAATCTGCATTTCGATCGGGGGATAGACAGATGACAGGTAACAAAAAGTGTTATAAAGGAAAAATAATGAAGGGTAACAAGCCCAAGAATAAAAAGGGGATATTTCATCTAGAATGGTTAACAACAGCTTTCTGAAGTAGAGTTCTGATTGACATAAGGGCACAAGCCATGTAACTGTTTCAGAGTTGAAAATTCCTGGCTCTGGGAACAAAAGGTACAAATGCAGTAGTTGTCTGGCATGTCCATGAAATAGAAAAAAAGGTGGGGTAGTTGGTCTAGAGTTGGCATGAGGAAGGACAACAGGAAATTCATGTAAGAGAAATTCAGCACAGTTTAAATATTTTAGCTTTCACCCCATATGTGATAAAACAAACCACTGAAGGGTTTTAAAGAGATACAATATTACTGTATCTGTGCCGGAAAGACATAAGAACAGAAGCAAGGTAGTAGTACATTCAACCAAACAGGAAAGGTGAGTGGTGAGACAAGAGAAGAGAGCAGGAGTGGTACAGGAAATAAACAGCTTACAGTTCAGAAAATATTTTTAAAACAGAGCTGACAAAATTGAATGATAGAATGTTAGATGGGAAGAATAAAACAAAAAGAGAAGGCAACTTGAAACTATGAAAAGTAAATGTATTTATTACCAAGAAGTAATATATCCACTACTGTTTGGATGAAGCACACAAAGAATAAGATTGAAAATGTTCTGAACAAGTTTACAAGTTAGAAAGGGAAAAAAACAGGAAGCGGGAGCTCCAGAGAACCAAGTCTGCCCAGGATTTGTGGCTCTGAATTGTAATTTTTTTTTGAATGATTTAAGGATGTTTATTTACAAGATACAAATGTTTAATATTTAATAGGAATTAAAGTGCTTAATTTTACAGTGTTTTCAATTGTCTGCCTTTATGACCAAATATACATATGTTACACAGTATATACACTATGTGCAAGTATTTTACATTCATACAGCTAGGAAAGAAAAATCATTATGTACAGTTTTCACATTAGAGTCAACTCTGAAATTATGATAACACATCTTCTCAAACTTAGTCAACAAATAAAAACAATCAAGATAATACTTTTTAAACATCAGTCAATTGTCACAAGATGAAATCCTAGTGTTTTTTATAAAAAAAACTTTTTATATAGATAGATTGTTTTGCTAATGAAAGACAACCCCCCCACAATAATTCCAATATCCATATACTATGTAATATATAATTTGACTCTATTATAATGGTCCCCACAGACTACTGTTTCTTCCAAACCTATATTTCATTCTATTTAGTATTAACTTATTAAAATACACTAAGATTTCTTGATTTACTTTTTCACCAAACCTACCACAAGGAATTTTAGGAAAAGTGATGACCTTTATGTAACTCAGTGCCTCCACAGGTTAACTAGAAGCTTTGTGCTATTTCACCCCAATGTAGAAGACACTGTGCTCTGCCAAGGGTTTAGTCAAGAGAGTATAATACCATGACTGGCATTAGAGGAATGTTTGCCCCAGTAAACTGCAGAGAAAATGGTCCAAGAGAATGAAATTATCTCTTAAAAGGTTAAAGGAAAAAAATGACAAGATACCGTGGTCTGTAACTTAGAAGCCAAGGTCAGAGCCTGGGTGCAATGGGTCACATCAGCATGTAAGTACATGGATTTGTATCTTATAGTTCATACTCCTTGTGCAATCTGAGTATTTTCCTCCTAACATCCATGTCTCTGATCTGGACACGAGCAGCCTATCTATCTTCTCTCTGTTCATTCTTGCTTGTTTCAGTTTCTAACCTCATTCCTGTCCATCCTATCTAAAGAAAGCAAAGTTATCTCCCCATGACAAAGTAAGAGTAAGGGCATGTAAAAGGATGAATTATACATTAAAAATCCATGTGAATAATTTATGTTAAAACACTTGTTAAAAAAAATTTCTATAAAAATTTCATTCCTATGGAAGGAGAGAATTGAAAATCAACCACTTTTACGTATGTACATAGAGGTATAAATTCACAGAAAGGGTTTTTAAGTAGACCTAGTGGTCTCTACATAACACATACTCATTTTCTAAACCTAGAGAAGCTATAGTAAAACATTATGTGTTATGAAAATGAAAAGTGGTTTGATTTTAATAAAACTGGATAAGAATGAAGTAAAATGATTCGCTATAGGTATCAAATACTAATAGAGCCCTAAGAATAGGAACTGGTGAGCCCCAGTTCTGATATTGACACATTCATGGAGAATTTAAAATTTTAGAATAAAAACAAAGACATTCTTGTCTTTCAGATTTTAGCTGATAAAGTCCATGTGCTTAATCCTTAGACTACTACGAATATCATGTGATGTATAAATTTTCATACAGCTACTCTGCATTACAGCAAGGATACTTGCAAAAAAATTAGACCTTTGTTCCCTAGAAATTTATTTGCTCCCATTGGTGCTATTCCTCCAGATATACACATTATATAGAAAGGTCATGATTAGAGATGTATCACAGACACTATGCTCAGAATAACTTACGGCTTTAGATATAAACAAATGAGATCTAAAATGTGAAAGGAGAAAGCCCCGCACTGTCTCCATAAAATAGAAATAAGAAAAAGATAGAAATAGGAACTTGCTGAAGTATTTTTGAGAAAAGGTTCTTAGAAGCCATCAATGGATCTTTAACAACCCTGAAATACCAGGAAGTTTCAACAGTTTTCTTTATAATTAAATAACTAACTAGAATAAGTACTTTAACAAAATCCACAGAGAAATCTGAAAAGGTAGTTCCTGTAAAACTTTCGGTAATTTAAAAAATTTGTAGTAGGACAGCCAAGTGAGAATAAGTATGCCAACATATATGTTGAATTGAACTTCATGGACAACAAAATGTAGCTTAATAGTGCAGGTGTGCTTTAATTGTTTTACTACCTATACCCTTTGTGAAAGTAAAAATGTTTTTGATAGTACAGTGGACCCTCGAGTTACAACTGGTTGGACATATGAACAACTTGGGTTACCACCAGAATTTTAGTTTTAACTTACAAAGTCTTGAGTTACAACCCAAATGCCAGCCACTTGTGCTTCTAGATGTCTCAGATACAGATTTAACCCTTAAAGAGTTCTGGAAGGAACAACATCTTTTTCTAAGTGGAGCTGAGAAACCCTGGGCCAATGTCTGTAGATCTAAGGACACTGAGATCTGAGATCTGCCCGTATACAGGACTAACTTTATTCCTCTCCAAGACTGATCCAGGCTAGCAAGACTTGGGGTCATGTTCTCAGGTAATAAACATGAAATTGTGTAACTTTTTTCTCACTACCATATAAGTTCCATCAAATGATTAGCTAATAAAGTGGCAGCTCTAAAGGATGTTCTACAACTTAAAAAGAGAATAGCCAAATGTATATGAAAAATAATCTAAGCAGTTTCTCATTTCTTGAGCATTAAATAACATCAGTTTCAAGATATTCAATAGAAATATAAACTATCTAGTAATGTAATTAATCATAAGAGAACTATAAAACATGCCCTTTTATCAAGAAAAAGAAGATTAGCCAAAGGAAAAATAGTAACATTAAAACACCAATAAAAAATGATAAAAACTGGGGTCACTGGATAACAGGGTCCAAAAGGCAATGATTATTAAGAAAAAAATGATCAGTAGGAAAATGAGGTTTAATTTTGTACAGATTAAAAATTTAGAAAAAGTATCTTTGGGATACTTCAGTAGAGCTCAAAAATATAAAAAGTAGAAAAGAATAAGAGAATAAGAGAATACATTATTCCAGTGAAGTAAACTCTTTATCAAATTATAATCTCTGTTTAGTATATATAAAAAGTTTATTACAGAGGAAGGAAGAAAGAGACAGAGAGAAAAGGTAGGGGTGGACCCCTCACTAGAAAGCATTAAAAAACTGTAACAAAAAGGCACAGAAATTGCAGTTTTAATATTAAATACATCAAGTATTTTTTTAAATGGTCCCTGAGCTCCATTATTAACAACACTGTATTTGGGGGGGGGGGGTACTGGGGATCAGTACTGGGGAACTAAGGACCTTGCACTTTCGAGGCAGGCGGTAGAACCACTGAGCTGAATCCCGGGCCCCTACATCAGGCATCTTAATGTGTAATGTGTCATTTTATTTTTAACAGGAGAAAGCTATATAGTTTTAAATTTGAATTTTTAACAAGTAGATAATTAGATTTGTTTCAATTGCAAAATTTATGCCAAGTACATTTTTAGCCTTAAAAACGCTGAAGGTATATATTTTATAAAGAATCAGTCTTCAAATAAGTTTGACAACTTTAATAAACAAGTCCTACTAGGCCACAACTGATGGTTCAATACTGACGACTAGTGGCCATAATATATAGTAATTCCTTATCAAGTATTTATCCTATAACTTTAATCAACTATATTTGAAACATGAAATGTAAATTATATGAAAAACCTAAATTAAAAAGATTTTGTCCTTACAAATGTCCAGTAAAACACAGGAAAAAGTTGTATTTACAAAGTCTCTTAAAAAGATGTTTCTCATTATTTGCAATTTCTCAAAACAAAAACCATTTAGCATTTTTGCAGACAGTTTATTCACAATCACAGAGCTGAACTGACATTCTTTCAGTAATATTACTCCAAAAATAATATGTCAAAGAGGTCTTCCTTTAGAATTATCTGCATAAGTCCACCCTGTTTCATTTTTCTAACTTTGTCTGTTACACACTGAGATTTCAAATATCCAACTGTCTTCATTAAGTTTTCAATTTAATTTGAAAGCCAGCAAACCACTATCTGAAAATGTTTTATTCCATAAAATAAAAATTTTTTTAATCATGATTACTTTTTTATGCTAAAGGTTGAGCTCAAGGCCTCTACACTAAGCTGCATCTCCAGTCTTTTTTTTTTTTCCCCCTTTCTGGAAACAAGGTCCCTCTGGGCTTGAACTTGGGATCCCCTCTTGCCTCAACCTCTCAGAGTGCTGAGATTAGAAAAATGTACTGCCACACCTGGTTCTGTGATTGAATTCCTAAAGAATATTTGTGTGACTTTGGTCATATCATTTAAACTACTACATATTAAAATATAAGGAAGTTAAAATCAATTAATCTGCCTGCACTTCCTTCTTCGAAACCCTTGAGTGAAAAACATTTTTTTACCAAAAAGGTTATGCACAGCTAACATTCCTTCCTTCAGCAACTGTTCACTGAGTAGCAGTCTGCTCTCTGATTAACTCTACTCCAAGTCTCAGAAACAGGAATGAGCAGGATGGACGAAGACCGTGACAATGGAGTCCACATTCCAGTGAGGAAGGCACATTATTATGTACATAAGCAGACAAATAAGCAATAATTACATTTTGTTAAGTGCTATCATAAATAAAGTAATATGACAGAGCAATAGGGCAAAAAGAGGCTATTTTTCAAAAAAGAAGCACAAGAAAGTTCTCTGAACAGGTAACAGTAATGGCTAAAGGATGAGAAGGCATAAGGTATACTGAGCTAGAAGAAAAATGTCTACAGCACTAACAAGAAACCACTATGGAGGCCGGGGATTTAGTTCAGTGGCACCGTGCCTGCCTCACAGGATCAAGGTCCTGAGTTCAATCCCCGGTACCAAAAAATAAAAAAGAAAGAAACCACTATGGTTAGAATATGGGCTTCTTAGAATAACTTAGTTAAATAAGTTTGTTAAAATTTTTAGAGTAGCTATCAAAAGAATGGAAATATAATCTACAACTTCAGAGTATAAAACACATTTCAATGCAATGGGAAACAATAAAGGGGGAAATAGAGAATCAAATATTTCTAAATATACTAATCACAATAATATAATATAATAATATAACTAATCCAGCCAGTAAAATGCATCAATTTATCTGGTGATATGTTTTGGTTTGTTCTGTTTTGGTTTTTTTTTAAGTCTAGCTATAAGGTATTTCAAAAAAATAAATAAAACTACAGAGGAAGGATAAAAATAAAGAATAAAAAATAACATGCCATGAAAATAGTAACTGTAAGAATACTAATACCAAAAGAATGTTAACATTAAGTTTTTTAAAATAACTAAGAAGTAAATTATATACAAGAAACCATATAGACTAAATGAAGTAAAACTGAAAATCACAGCGAGAAATTGACAATCCTTATTATAATGGGAAGCTTTAGACTGATATATTAAATAATATATTAATATACAAAAGGACAGAAAAGAATTTACAAACTTGACCTACAAAATTTATGTGTGTATGTGCAAATACTTGTGTGTCACACTTTAACAAAACAGAAAACCTACTGAATCATTTTAATCGAGTACTTATCAAAAAAAGGCCATAGAACTGTTCAATGGAACTTGCAACAAATTTCAAGATTTAAACTAAAAATAAGTAAGAGTTGAAAACTCAGCAAAATAATTCTTATAAATACCAAAAACGGTACTCTTAGTAAGTCTTGAGTAATACAGAAAATTATAATAGAAATTACAAAAGAT
>NW_004624734.1:21099663-21128996 GCF_000247695.1 Heterocephalus glaber | reverse complement strand
GGGTTGATAGTTCAAAATTGCTTAATGTAGGTATCTTTGTTGCTTGTGTTTAAAACCCTTGTGGAATGATTGCTTTTCAGAGGTGTCTTCCAGATATAGCTTGTGTTTGGGTTTTGAGACTCTAATGACTCTGAGGCTATTTTATTTTCCTTATACCAGGAAGGAAAACTACTTAGATCAATCACAACATGTTAGCCCAAATGACAAAGTCAGCAATACCAGAGCATCAAGCACAGCTTAGAAAATGACAATTTGTGGAAGTTATTAATCTATCACTTTTAACTATGTGAGTTAAATTAAAACCGAGGACCAACCCAACATAAGTTTATAATGAATAAACTGTTCAGTATAGCATCTTTCCCCTTTGGGGTGGGGAGTTACAAGGATCTGGGGAGGGACAGGTAGAAAGAACAGGTAAGATTAGCAGTGAGTCCAGAAGACACAGAAAGATCACACAAACTCTAAGAAGTTGTTAAAGGCAAGAGAAAAAGGCAGAATGAAAGAACAAAGATCTGAATAGAATCACCTCACACAACAGGGAGGCCAGATACTGAATTTACTTTCTTTTAAACCTAATGATAATCAAGATAAGGAAAAAGAGAAGAAAAGAACAATATGGGAGAAATCTGAATTCAGTGCAGAAAGGAACAAATGGGGAGATGTGGAGCAATGTGGGACAGCAAGAGAATGAGAGAGAGAGAGAGAAAAGATAAAAGAAAGAAAAGTAAAACTATGAAGAGTAGAAAAAAGTAAAACTTAATAATTAAAAATAAGAGAGAAAAAAGTTGTTGTTTTTTCTTTTTTGCAAATAGCAATAGAAATTATGGGCCTCCTTCAGGGTATGTCTCTGCTGTCACAGTAGACAACGTAGGAATCCATGTGCATATACAAGTCAATGAGTCTCAGCAAGCCAGCAGCAGACCAAGTACAGTGGTCTGATGTGCCTTTATTGTAGAGATTCTCTTTACATTTTGCTGAGCTTCAGTTTTCATCGAGGAGCCTGAGAAGCCCTCTTTCTGTTACTAACTTCTGCTCTATCTTGTGGAGCTCAGGACAAGGGTCTTTATAATCTTCTGTGCCTCTGTAGTGTGGCACCAAGTAGCAGAAAAGCCAGAAGGCCAGAGGCGCACGGGGGTGGGGGGGGTGGGGGGGCTGGACCTTGGAGCCGACCTCACTGTGCCGTGGGCGGGGCCCGGGACGGCTGCGGAGCTTCAAGCTGCTTGTCTCACCTAGCCAGTCACAGCTTAGAGAGCCTGTATCTACTAAATTTGAAGGCACCTAGTAATTGCAACCCATCTTATGTACCAACAGGAACATATGCACACATGCACTAAAATACTGAATAAGGTTGGTCACAGCAATAAGTTTGGTCATAATACCACAAAATTTTTAAAAATTAAAATACCTTGGAATGTTAAAATATATTTCAGTACACTGATACAACGGAATACTAAAGAGCAATAAAAATGAACAAACTAAAGAACATAAAACAGTATCCATAAACAGCACAATCACTTAGCAAAAAACAAAAAGTCAGACATACATACAAAAAATCCTCTATGACTCCATTTATATGAAAAGCTCAAAATAGAAAAAGTTAATTTATGAAGTTAAAAGTTAAAATAGCAGTTGCCTATGGAGAGGCATAATTAGTCATTGGGAGGGGCAATAAAGAGGCTTCTTGGGTGCTGTGAATGTACTACAGTACTTCTAGTTACGGGTGGTTAGTTACATGGGCTTACTCACCTTGTGTAACCCCCTGATACACATACTTCTGTATATACATTACACTTCCAACTTTTAAAAATTAAATTAAAAAGATGATAACAAAACTTCAGCAGTTTCTCCTATCAAATGACAGGTTCCACTCTAGAATTTATGAGAAGAGCCACAGTGTCATTTAGTGAGCAAAGGGGGCCTCAGAGTTGAATAAGTACATTCAACTATTTGATGAGTATGTAAATCAGACAATGGCAGATTGGTTGCCGTGTGAGCATCGATGTTTTCAGAAAAGAACTTTTTCCAAAGTATATGATGTTTTAGATATTTTAAGTTGGTACAATTTAAATTGAAAGTATTCTTGGTGAACCTGAAAAAATTTCTAAGTGTGTGTGTGTGTGTGTGTGTGTGTGTGTGTATAATACATGTAGTATAATCTATTCTGATCACATCTTATGTGACACTGTGAAGATTTTTTCTACTTCAATGGAAATGGGCACTATATCTTCACCTTCCTACAACTCTAAGAAATTAGAACCAATAATACATACAAAGGTGCTTTCTTATAGCCAGGTGTTTCAAATGGGCAAGTTTCAGAGAAATACTAGTAACCGAGTTGATGCCTATCTATGTAAGGCACTGTAAACGTAAGTAAAAAGTAGAGCAAAATTATCTGCTAGGGAGCTTACAATTTGAAAAAATAGGTTAAAAATTTTTACTACCTTTCCTTATCTGGAAAAAGTAAAAGATATTTGGGGAATTTAATAAATACATACTGCTTCTGAAATTGGCAAGTTTGTTAACCAGGTTAGTGACAACTTGTTAATATTTTTCTCAAATTTGGAAGCAGAAAAAAGGACACTACATGCACTTTGTAAAATTTTAATTTCATCAAGGGTAGTGATTTGATAAAAATAAGTAAATAATGAGTATCCACAATCTGTGTCTGAGATAATAAAACTTAGGGATTAGGAAATTATCAACTAGCACAATATCACACAAAAACAGACAGCAAGAATGTCTTCGTAGCAACAGTTACTACATATTTATGTGAAATGATGTGGAAATACCTAATAGGGAATACTACAGTCATTACAAAAACATACCACATTTCTCAAATATCATTCAATAAAAGCTATGGAAGAGTCACTGAGCCAATAACATTTTATTTTTCAAACGCATAAAACTCTGTAAGTTAAAAAATTTACAATTAATTTTATCTGTAACATAGTACTTATACTTCTACTACTATATTTCAAACAAATTTCTAAAATTTATGAGTGTACTTTTTTAGACAAAATACCACTAACACGTAAAAGGTTAAATCCTGCTAAACATTATTGTGATTCTGACAAGTGCAGGCACCTTCCTCCCATCTACAAGTGAATTAAAGCTTTGTATAAAAAAAGGGTGCTCACCACTTCTTGTTTCTGGGCTTCATTAAGTTTTTCAGTCAATTCTTCCAAAGCCCTTTTTGTTTCAGCATCTGACCTAGAAAAAAGAAAGAAAAAGAAAGGAAAAGAAAAGAAAAAAAGAAATTTTAAGTTGAATACTGGAGAGAATATGCAGAACTAGTGAAACTTACAACATAGTAACTGAAAGGTATTATATGGCACTGGGCTACAGTGGTCCTCGAAAAACAAACATTCGAAACACCTATAGGGCTGGCCAAAACAGGGCTGGAGCCCAACCCCTAAATTTCTGAACCAGTAAATCTGGAACAGGGCCCAAGAATGTGTATTTCTACAAATGCACCTGATACTGTAGGCATGAGGACCCGACTCAGAACCACTGCTACAATAAGAGGACCTTCACCTCATACCCTGTGTCTGGCTCTATCCTCATTTGCCCACCAAATTAATGACATACATGAAAAACAATTAAATAGTAGAAGAAGACTTATAAATGAAAGAAAAAACCTTTCTCTCATATATTTGGACCCACTTCCTACTGGCAACCATGTACTGTACAACCTTTTCCATTCTTAATTGTTTTGCTATCTTCCTCATTTTCAAGTCTAAACATCAACTGACTTCTTTTTTAAAGAATTTAGCTCACATTACTGTCCAGTGCTGGATAAATTTATAGCTACTTTTAGTTCTACTGGTTACCTGTATAATTTTACATAATACATTTATATTCCTTATGAATTATTTAATAACAGTCAAAGTGACATCTTTTTGCTCATTCTATCATGCTCGTGTTTTAGCTTCATGCTTATATCATAACATCCTTGTGCCTCTGTTCCTCCTAGTTTCTTATTATCTTTTGGTTTTATTTATCATGTCCATTGACGTTTTCCTACCACTTCTCATTGAATCATCCATCGATGAACAAGGTACTCCAATCTCTGACTAAATTCTTGTCAGAAGACATTGACTTTCCTCCCTAGTTCAGAGTGAATACTCTGCGGGCCCTGCTACATGGCTGTCATTCTGGAGTTGCTTTCATTAAATTCCTAGGATAGTTTTACTATTTCTTACAATACATATCTTCCTCTTTCTTGGCTATAATCTTATTTTATTTATATGTCCTTAGGCAATTTCCTCAGAAAGAAGTTAACTTAAACGATAAAATTTTAAGGTTTTAAATCTCTGAAAACATGTTTATTTTTACCTCTCTTGATTTTTGTAGTCCATGCTTTCTCGGATTTCCCACATCTCACTAGCTGATCTTTCTCAAGCCAGAGTCTCCTCGTATATAAAACTGCTGAATATTAGAGCTCCTTAGCACTCAGCTCCGTCCTTGATGCTTTCTTTATGGTTTTCCTCTTTATATCATCCATTCCCACGGTCTAAAATATCACTTCTACATACTGATCCCTTTTAAAATTTATATCTCTGAGACTTTTCCATTAAGATCCAAAACAAACATCTAGCTGCACATTTTATATTTACATTTGGATGCCTCACTGGCACCTCAAACCTAACATATGCAAGATCAAACTTATTTTCCACAACTCATCTTCTCTAATCAGGAAGAAGCATTACCATCCTCATACACAATCCATCACTGAATTCTGAGTCTGATCTACCAAAGAAATCTTAAAACACACACCTATGCACTTTGCTCTTGTCATGCCCTGGTCATCTTCAAGTCTCACATGCTAATGCAACAGACTTCTAACTCACCCTCCTCAAATAAATTCTTCATAAGGCATTTAGTCTAGGTTAAATTCTGAAGTAAATTTTATTTAATCCTTTCTAAAAGCTTGCTTTGCAGCATATTTTTATAATTCAATATACTTTTTTCATGTCACTGTAAAAAAAGAGTATGAAGTAATTAAACGTGAATACCAACCTTTCAGAATCAAATAGAAAGCTAAACCATACTCATCCACAAAGATACACCACCTTGTTTCCACAAGAAACTTGTTTCGTATTTTGGGTTACACAAAGTTTCTCTGCCTTACCTTTGCCTCTGGGTCACACAGACTATCACTAGATGGTAGCAGCCTATATATCCAAAGCATCCCAGGACAACAATGCACATCCAAATGACCATTTAAACTAATTAAATGAATTACCCTGCATGTTCCTAGTGCTTAATGTATACCCTTCCATCAAGAGTGTAAAAGCTACATGATAAAACCATTCCAAAGAATAGACTATCTTACAATTTTAGTTCCTTTTGTTAATTTCATCAACTGGTCCAAAAATCTAAGTATTACATTAACTAAGTCTTAGAAGTTTAAAGATTAATGATATGGTTCACAATTCAGCAATTAAAATGCTTTACTGATATCATCTTGTGAAAATAATCTGAAATCACAGTAAGTGGTAAAAAGCAAAGACAGTAGGGCTTTACTGCCTGGATGTGAATTTTCATTCCACTACATCTCTCATGTTCCATCTATAGCAAATGGAGTTATTTCATCTCTGTTGCCCCTTCTATCTCACAGAGTTCTTGCAAGAGTTAAATTTAAATCTGCAAAGCATGAAGTAAGTGTTCAATAACGTTAACTAGTAGTACCAATAATACTAGTAATAGTAGGGTCCAATGTCTATTACTAAATTTCCTGCCTTCCTCTTCTAAAAGCAGGTAAGTTATACAAGCTATACCTGATAGATTTAACAGTTATAGTTTGAACTCTTTGCTACTAGAAATGGTATACAATATGTTTTAGGTAGCTGGAATTAGCAAGTGAACATGGTGGAAACAAGCTTTAACTTAGTTACCATTCCCTAGTCATTGATGTATATAGACTGTACCTCTAAAGAAGGCATAAAAATCTTGGTTTCTTAGAAAAATATGAACTCCAAAATAAAGCAACCTTCCACTGTCGACAATAAAAATGAAAATACAGTGAGGAAGATCTAAATTACACCATCATTCTTAGAAATTACCTAGAATAGACCAAATTGTAAAGGATAGGCTGACATTAACCACTGGCTTTCAAAGACTCAAACAAAACCTAAGGTATTAATTTCTACAATGGCTCATGTCCATTGACAAATTCTACATCATACACGTTTTGTTCTGCAAAGCTAAATGGCAGCCAGTCAGCCTTGGTCTTGTTCTCTGACTTTATGTCTGACTGGTCTGTCTCCCCAACCCTTGCCTCCCTAGGGTATTTCCAAATCTACTTCTTTGCTAAAATTTTATAATGTATCTCTCCATAATGTCAGTATTCCATTGTATCAAAGTGTTTTTAAAATATGAAATTAACTTGTCTAACATTGAATCATGATATATTATAAATTTTAAGGGTGTTGAACTATAATATTAAAAATTTTTAAATACTTGAATTAAAAAACAGCACTGTTTCTTAAAATCTATGTAAATGTGTCAATTAGAGAAACTAACATTCTTTTAATAATTCCTGAAAAAAAAAATAAAAAATAATAATAATAAAAATAAAAATAATAAAAATAATTCCTGCCTCCCCTGGAAACCATATTCTGCTTTTACCGGCTCCTTCTGGAAAGCTCTCTGTTGAAATCCTCGCCAAGACGAACTTGCTCACTGCTGAGGTCTCGGAGGGACTGATGAAAAGCATGAAGCTAGCAAAGGCAAAACAATTCCCATTAAGGCTTCTGTTGAATTCTTCCATGCAGATTCACTAATGGTTAAGAATAAATCATTGTTCTTTACACACTGACCAAAGTCTAATGTTATTAATTAAGTCTAAAATAAACACTGATTCTAAAAAATGTTTTCAAAGAAAGGCAATTTGAAAAGCTATGTACATCATTACCTATCACATCTTTCATAGTATAGCAATTTTACCCCTTATACATATGGGGGTCAACAAACATTTTCTGCCTCCCTCACAACCACTCAACTCTATCACTGCCATACAAAACTAACTACAGACAAATAAGCATGGCTGTGTTACAACAACACTTTATTTTGTCAAAACACATGCCATATTTGCCAACCCCTATGGCCAAAAACCTCCTACCCACATACTATAAGAACAGTAAGAAACAGCATTGTTCAAAATGATGACACTAGACTCAACTCAACAGTCCATCAAGAATAGAATAGACATAAATTGTAGTATATTCCTCTAGTGTAATATTATACAGCCATGAAAATGAAAGGATCTAAGCTAGTTACACATTAGTAAGACTAAACGTCAAAAATCTGGTAAATTGTACAAAAAGATATTCAGTAGTATTCCATTTATATGCAGTTTAAAGGCAGGCAACATTAAATAAGATGAAGTAAAAATGATTATTAAAAAATTATAAAAGACATATAAAAGTATATAAAAGTCAGAATAGTGCAAACTCCTTGGGGGAAAAAAGAACATAAAAGAAGCTTGAAGGTAGGATAATGTTCCATTTCTCAGCCTGAATGGTGGATACATGGTGTTCAATCTCATTATTATATTTTTATCTGTAAATATATGTGCTATAGATGTACATGTATAATTTATAATATAAATGTTTAAGTTATACAGTTTTGCAGAAATAAATGATTCATTTAAACAAATATACATTAAACAATCAATCAGTGCCAGTACCTGCTAGGAGACCAAATAGCTTACAAGGTAACATGGAAGACAGATACGTAAACAAGCTATAAATTTTCACTGGGGCATTAAGAATGTACACCGTTCAGGGGAGCTAAAAGTCACGTTAAGAAAAAGGACTTAAAAGAAAAAAAGAAAATGGACTTAAAATAAGGAAGAACAATAAAAGAAAGTAGAGGGAGTATAGTGGACAAATAAAAGATATCCAATTTTGCAAACCAAAATTGTAGGATTCATCCTTGATGCTTCCATTTCACTCATTTCTACCTTCTTTACTTGGCTATCTGATCTTCAAGACCTGTCAGTTTAATCCATTAAACAGCTTTTAAATCTACTCCATTAGTAGGAGCCTGGAATATAGAGCAAGATTTTGTTTCCAAAATAAACCATAAAGCAATGATGACAATAATACTGTCAAAGAAAACTTTCTACAAAATATTTCCAACTCATTTTGTTCGGTTCTATCTTTATCTTCTGCTAGAGAAAATGAAAGGAATAGATGAGTACTCTAAGACAAAATTTTAGCACTGAATCCTAAAAGTGCCAAAACAAAGATATCTAAGTCAGAAAATTCCCCAACCCTTTTAAATTAATTTACTACCTAAGACAATGAAAGAAAAAAATTTCAGCTCTTTAAAGAACTTTATAGACACAGAAAAAGAAATACATCACAGAACTAATTATTCAGAAATCATCAGTGAATAAATAAAGTACGGACTTAATAGAAAGTAGCTCCATCGATGATTCAACAATCAGAAAAACAGGCCAGGTGTGGTGGTGCATGCCTGTAATCCCAGCACTTGGGAGGCTGAGGCAGGAAGATCACTGGGAGTTGAAGGTCACCCAGGGCTACATAGTGAGTTCAAGGCCAGCCTGAACTACATAGCGAGACCCTATCTCAAAAAGCAAAACAATCAGAAAAACACTAACGTTGGGGCCAGGGATTTAGCTCAGTAGCACCACAACTGCCTTGCAAGCACAAGGTCCTGAGTTCGATCCCTGGTACCAAAAAGAAACAAAAAGAAAAGAAAAAAAAAAACACTAATGCTGGGAAAATCAATGGGTCAACTACACGAAGACTAATTTGTTCATGTCTCTTCAAACTTAGCAAAATGGTAAGTAGCTGACTTAGCAGGGCTTTCAAAAGAGTAAGCCACCTGCACAGGGAAGGATTACACATGTCCAGCTAAACTCATTTTTTTTTTGGTACCAGGGATCAAACTCGAGACCTTGTGCTTGCAAGGCAGGCAGCAGAACCACTGAGCCAAATGCCCGGCCCCTAAACTCATTTTTAAATCTTCAAAATATGAGCCTCCATAACAAAACTCAACATAAATGTATGAGAAACCTTAGAGCACAGAAAATAAAATAATTTACCTGGTTTAAAATAAAAATTAGCAAAGTCATTGTAAATAATTTTTTGGTTAAAATGTGACACAAAGTTCAAGTTTTAGACATATATAGAAATATACGGAAATGCTCCATACAAATTACAGATGGTACAAAGTACCTGGGCCATGTCTTCGGTCTCCCAACTAAACCGGACACCAGTTCTGGACTTAATTCTTTTATTACCCTGTGGATCATAGTCCTTGAGAGGTGAGGTAGGTGGAAAACGGTGACCTTCTGCAAGTGAAAGGTAAGGAAGGAAATTAAGACAATGCATGAAAAGAAATGATCCAAAATTTTATTTGCACATGCACATCAGATGTGGATATACATACATATCCTCAATTTAGTCTGCTTCTCAAATACTGAACTTACAGCAGCCATAAAATTCCACAATATTGGTACCACTCTGGCTCTTAAAACAGAAAAACAGAACTAACCTGGAAACAGAATGCGGCAAACATTCCAGTGTTTTGTTTTTCCAAAGAAGCAACATGTTTAAATTAAAATAATTAAATTTTTAAAAATAGTATGCCTCCCTAAAATGTAATTTAATACTAACAAAACAGAATGTTGCACGTAATAAATTAATCTAAATTCTAAATAGTGTATGGAAATCAATAAAAGCCAACTAAATATATAAAAAGTAAATGATCATGTCCAACTCTTAATCATTATTATGATGAGCAACAGCAATATTAACAATGCAAGGTACTAATGTTCAATCTATCTAAATTAGCTCCCCTCACTGAAGACCCTTCTGTTCAAACATGAATCTCAGTGCTACAGGAAAGAATAAGTAAGATTAATTATAAGCAAACTCAGCATATTATAACTTTTAACCTAGCCATTGACATTTAGCTGCAGACCAAGGCTAAAAAAAAATTCATTTATTCTTAACAAGTGTCTTAGAATAGTATACAATCAGGCATTTAAAACACTGTTACACTAGGATGAGATCATTAACCTAGAAAACATGCCATATAGCACATCTTATTTATGTATTTGATTCTTCGGCAGCAAACAAATAAAATTAAAGCTTTCTCTGGTAAAGCTCCAGGTAATCTATAGACTTAGAAAAACCAAAACTAACAGACTCAGAATAACAAAGACCCTTCAATAAAATTCTAAATACGCACTATAAAATCCTTGACAACTACATATTCTAATACCTAAACTGGATGTATTATATTTCTCCAAAGATTAAACAAATTCAATATGTCCTTTAGAAATCTTTTACAAATGTTTTCAGAACATCTGAAGAGTTTACCTGCCATAGTGCCACCATCAAGGTCACTTGCACTCAGACTTGTAACAGACATACTTCTCCCTCCTGAGTTTCTCAATAAACGTTGATTCCGCAGCTGGCCTATTGATTGTTCCAAGCTTTCTTTTAACTAAATTATAGAATATAATGAAGGGAAAGTTACTCTTTTTAAACAACGTCCAAATATAAATAGACTACAGATTTTAAAATATCTGGCTTCCCCAAGAAAATAAATGATCAGAGACATTTGAACTAAGTTCTGTAGGGAAATATAAAAATAGCAAACATAAACATTTTTAAAACCAATGCTAACATCTGGCTTTAAATGGCGTCTTTCTATGAGCATGGAAGAAATGTCTACTGTAAGACTGAAGCGTCTAATGAATGTACCACCCAGCAAAGAAACATAAAACAACAACACATACAAAAGAAGAGAGAAAGCCTAACCATTTTTTTCAGCAACCCCAGAACTGTAACAAACAGGAGACTGAATGTTGTCAGTGCCTGGTGTTATGAAACAATATATAACACCCAACTCTGCATCAGAATACAACTTTCATTCATTCAAAGACTTCTAGAAAACTAGAAAAGCCTAGAAAACTATTGGGACAGATGTTAAAACTGTCAGCTCACACTAGAGATTACTGTTGTCCAAATGCTTTCTTCAGATGATTAGGGAATCTGTGAGCAGTAGACAAGAAAACACCTTTTTAGACCTAAAGAGCTATTTTTAAATAAAAACATGCTAAATATTGAGAATACTGTCCAGAGATACACAATACCTACAGACCTGAGAAGATTCAAGTAACACCAAGGGAACAAAGAATAAAGCTGAGGAAAATCCACATCCATTGCAGACATATAGTCTGATGTTCAAAGATCAGTCTGAACTGCTGAAAAACTTCAGGTCTAGATATTTTATCCAAGGATAATAAAAAATAATTGTTTTTAAAATACTGCCTGATCAATAAAGCAAGTTATCTAAAACTCTTTAAATAAAATTTTTTTAAAAAATTGATCAAGAAGGCAAGGTTCCCTAAATTTGAAGAGGATTAAAAGCCAGAACTAATATTCAGGGAGACAACAAGTTGGGTAACTTAGGGAACCATGTAGAAAGAAATCCTCTGTCGACACAAAGCACAGGTTCAACAGAGTATGAGTCACAAACGAAGCAAATCCTTTTTCATTTTGGCTGTTTCCAAAGTTGTTTTAAGGCTAAAACAATCTAAATCAACAGAAGTAGAATTTCAGGTATCTACCTTTTTTGTTCCTCTCATTTCTGGAAGAAAAAAAGGCTAATTATTTTTCACATCCCACAAATCCTAAGCTGGAACTAAAAGTTTTTGAATAAAATGAATTTTCACTTACACACATGTATACACGTGCACACACACATACATACACACACTCATACCAAAAAAAAGGCCACTGGAGGACACAGAAAAATACTGTAGAACAAGAGAAATGAAACATAACATCAAGATCTAGGAGGGATAAAAAGCACTGGAAAATTAATCATTTCAGAAACGAGATAAAAATATAGAAAAACAAATTGGTAATCTAATTCCAAAACTATAAAAAAGATCTATCTGTCTGAACCCATTGGGGATGGACAGCCCAAATGATATAATGTAAAAGGCAGATGAATGAAATAAAAGACTTACTTTAAGTTATTCCATGAAGTTATGCTTCATGGCAATAACAGGTGCTTCACCTAACACATAAAACTAAAAATGTAACTGAATGAACATTTACACTTGAATAGTAACAGCTCAAAAGATACTGCACAAAATCTGACTGCAATATAGAAAACCAATGTGATAACTCCTACAGCACAAAAGCAAAGGAATAAAGGGATGAAATACAAAGTCATAAGAATTGCTTTAAACTCTTTAGGACCATAACTCTTAACTAGGTACAAAGCCAAACCAAACTTAAAATTAAATAAAAACAAAATAATACTAATAAAACTCAATTTAACAATTTTCTAGAATAAATGACAGCATTTTGCTAAAGCAAATCAATACATAATCCAAGATTGCAGTACTGACTACAATGGTATAGGCTGTTGAGTCTAATATTACTACCTCACCACACACCACGTGATGATTCCATTCCCCCTCATTTACCCCTCCCTAAAAAAACAAAAACAGGCACAGGAAACGTGCTAGTGGCTCTGAACTTGAATGGAATGCTTATTTATAAGGTTGTTTATTCAGTATACATACTGCCAAAGCAAGGACATAAGCTTGTTTATTCAGATCAAGACATGTTTTTATAGTTAAGAATCAAGGTGAGTAGGCCCCCTCTATAAAACGATGAAACAATTTGAGTGCTCAAAAAAATATTAATTGCAACAGGTTAAAACATTTCAAGTATGACTGAGTTAACAATGATACTCAAGGGTGGGGAGTCATCTGTCATCACTACAGGACACAGGGAAACAACTCATTGTTTTAGAAATTAGTAAATATATAAAATGTAAAAAAAAACTATAAAAGCTTTTGGATTATCATTAAAATAAAAGCACCAACTTTTTTTTTTTAACACCAACTTTTTTTAATTCTCAGAGCTCTCTAGAAGCTCTGTAATTTCTCTGTTTGAAAAAACTCTGGTTAGAGACAAAATGTAGGTCATTACTGAGCTAAGAGAAGAGGTATATAAAACCCAAAGGACTACACTGAAACACTGTGACAGGAGATCATCTGGACAAGAACAGGTACTCTTCCCTATGGGTAATGCCTACCATTACTTTCACAGAGACCATGAGAGCAAAATATGAGGAACAATTATTACCAACACAGATATAACAGCTATCAAGCATTCATCAAATTAGTTTCTACACAAATGAAAAAGAGAACTTAAAAAAAACGTAACACTAAATGCTGCAATTTAAAGTAAGCTTGAATTTTGGAAACCATTTACAATTCTATTTAGTTTCTTCAAACATTTTTTACTCTACATTGTTCTTTATTTTCATACTAAGAAAATACATCCTTTAACACAACATAGATTATTCAGAAAGACATGAAAATTTGGCCATGTGTAGAAAACTAGATTCACTTAGTTACATGCTGAGCATAAACTGGAAACACTTAAATATTTCATCTAACCATTCAGTTGTGTTTCCACTTGAAAAGAAACATCACAGAGTAAGGATTTAGCAAACACTCATACACAGCACTGATGATCACAGGAGTCAGACTGTGTTGTAGGTTTAGATACATAATGTTGATATAAGAAAATTCAGTACATACTTCGATTTACAAATGTTAGGGGTCAGACTGGCAAAATCTAGGACAAAATTGGAGGTAGAAGAGAGATCATCTTAAGGATTCTGTCTGGGATAAAAATGTAATTCTTAGGCACATTAACTAATAGGCATTTTGTTCTTGACTTTCCCTTACTACCTGTTTCTACAGAATGCCACGACTGATCTGGCAACAGACTTAAAACTAGATTGGTTGTCCGCCTGCCTCGCAAGCACAAGGTCCTGAGTTCGATCCCCAGTACCTCCCCTCAAAAAAAAAAAAAAAATATATATATATATATAGAGAGAGAGAGAGAGAGAGATTGGTGGTAGAGTTAATTTTATCAGTACTATTTTAGCTAACAACAACAGTTATGTTTTAATATTAAAATGAGGACAATAATTTTTATAAAATCAAACAAGAGTACTAATGTATGACTTGCATATCTTTCTGGTCTACCAGTTTCTGAAATGTACTTTTAGAATTTTGGTTGTTTTGGGGGGTTTTTTTGGTACAGGGAATTGAACTTGGGACCTTGCACTTGTGAGACAGGCGAGGGAACCACTAAGCTAAATCCCTGGCCTGAAATGTACTTTTAAATGGTTGCTGCTTTTATGTATTTTATAACCCCAAGATCACTAGCCCCCACTGCTGTGCCTAACCTCTCTATATATACTGGCCTATAGAAATATAAGCCTATATTAGTATTCCTAAAATTTAGAATATCTCTTCAAGTGAAATACTGTTTATGTAACTATTTTAAAATGAAACAGTATATATTCAAATTCCTATATATCACATACACTCTAAAAAGGATGTCAAATAAGTTATTTGCTTTCCATATAATATTTTAAATGCAAATGTACATTCAAGGCAAGTGGAAGGAACCCCTCACAGTGGTATATTACTGTATGTTAGAAGGACAGATGATATACTATACTCACAAACATAAAGATGAAAGCATTAGTAGGTGTGCTGTCTAATTCAGCACACAGTTTGAAGTCAAAATAATATATATACACCTTTCATTGTAAATGTTGCAACACATTATGTTATTTATAGCCACAGGGTCACACGCATGAAACTGAAGTCAGGCCCAATGAATTAAAGGAAAGTAAGATGAATTAGTGACTATAATGTATATTAAGAACCTAGCAAATGCTTGATGGCAGAGATCATCAGATGAAAAAATTATAAATGCTTAGTAAGTATCCAAAACAGTATGAGCACTCAAATGTTTGTTAGAATGAGGTATCTAGGATTATATTCATTTTTCAAATAATGAAACTCAATCTCAGAA
Organism: Heterocephalus glaber; assembly: GCF_000247695.1. The sequence goes on along the minus strand of NW_004624734.1, from coordinate 21,114,090 downwards.
AACTTTGGTAACTTACCCAAAGTCACTGAGGTAATTTCCAGAAGAAAAATAAGGATTTAATTTCCATTCTGACTCCAAATACTACATTTTTTCTACTAGACTAAGGCAAAATTCAGTAAAAAGTTATTTTCCTATTCAGGAAATTCATGAGAGATTCAGGAATAAAATTTTAAAGCAGATAATTTAAGACCCTAATTCTAAAAAATCTAAGATATGTTTACCGAACAAAAGGTCTTAACAGAATTGTTTGGTTAAATTTCTCATCCACTGACTCACTACTTAATGCTAAAAGTTACTGAATGATGGTGAACAGTTCCCACCTTAAAACAATTAAGGAACTAATGAAGCTTGGCCACAGATACCTTCAAGTTAGGGATATGACAAATGGCTAGTGTCTGGCTTTAAACCATTAACATTATCCTTCTGTGGTGTTGCTAAGCATATTTGACAACTGAAACCCATTAAAAATAAAAAACCTGGACTTTATTATTTAACATTCAACATTCCTACAAAGTTCACACAGCAGATGGTGACATTCTATTACTCCCAAAGGGAAATTTTAATCAGAGTATTTAATTAGAGGAAAAATTGCCCATTAATATGTCTGTAAACTCTGACTTGATATTACTGTCTATTCAATCTTACTCTAAACATGAACTTGAGATGCTGATTTGAATCAAGAGCACTGTATTTTTCATTTATATCCAGTATTAACTATTTTAACCTCATCAATATCAGGCAAATTTCTATTGCAGAAGATATTAAGTTTTTATGATGAATATTCTTTCTTCAGGACACTCCATTTTTTACAGCATTAGCACAAAGATATACCCTGTTCTCTCATGAATAGGAACACACAGCTCTAGTAGTTTAATTACTAATCAATTGCACAGTTCTACAAGTATTCTACAACTCAGACGTATAATTTGTTCCAAATCCTCATAGCAAGTTTTAAAATAAAACTTTATTCACAAATACTCTTTGGCCCAAATGTTCTCAGACTTCCAAAGACACTCATTGCAAGAAAAATGCTGCACAATGACCCTTCCTTCCTTAAGGTCATAAAGTTCATGAAGCCCAAAGACCATCAGTCACACTAGCCAATTAAACACGGCTTATTGACTAGGGCGGCCCAAGAGTGTGTAGTGAAAAAAAAATCAATGGTTGTTATTAGGAAGAAAGAAAAATCAGTGCCAATACAAGCAACTCACAGAATCTACCACATTGCCTAGGTGGCAACCACAACTGCTACCTCTGACAACACCTCAATGCCAATCCTAAGGGCCAGACTTCTTCCCAATTTTGTTTCTGTATCTGCTGCATCTCACTCACATTCTAGACACTGTATCCTCTGTAATATTGAGCTGTGTGACAGTGGGCTTCTGTTTTGTAGTAAGTTATGATGATCTCCAACATCTAGTTTCTCAAGGTGTAATTATCAAATTTGAATCCCAATTATCAGAAATATAAATTTATAACTCATGAAATATGAATCAGCATGACTCAGTAAGGTAAATGAATTTTGATGCTGAGTTCTAAAATTGCAAGCTACTCTTGGCTCTGTCACCTAAACAGACCCTGGGCAAGACAGTGACCATTCTGTGACCCATAGGGACATTTTAATCAGAGTACTTAATTTAAAAAAATTATCTATTAATGTAAGTCTCTACTTTGATATTTTATATATTCTTTACTGTAAAAGTGAACTTAAATTAATATGCTGATTTGAATCAAAATAATTTCTTATCTTTATACCATCTCATAGCATTGTTAAGAGAATTAAGTAACAAAGAAAAAATGTCTAGGACACATTCTTTTGGAGAAATTCCCATAGACCAAGAAATTTAAGTCCACTCCTGTACAAAAAAACAGAGACACCAATACAGTTCAGCTCAATTCCTCACCAAGAGGCCTGTACATACTATAAGCAAAGAATTAAATTTGGGGTTGGAGGTTTTTGTTTTTGTTTTTGTTTTGTACTGGGGATCAAACTTGGAACCTTGTGCTTGCGAGGAAGGCAGTGGAACCACTGAGCTAAACCCCCGGCTGGGATTGGAGGTTATAAAGGCTCAAGCAAGCAACAGAGAAATCATAAATATTTCACTAAGGAAAAGTAATCAAAAAAGTGACCTAACATGTTCATGGCTTTGTAAGACCAAAAAGGATAATTCTTACAGTTCCCTTGTGAGGGGAGATCATCTCAAGAGGAAAACATTGCACCAAATATTTGTATTTCCAAACTCTTTCACCCACTCTTTGAAAAACTATGTTCCCAAAGTTAAACCTCAAGTAAATAAATATGTAAACACATATTTGTCATTTATATCCATTTCCTAAGGTTTAGCAATACAATTATTTATGAAATCTAAGTTAATAACAAAAGTTCCGGTCGTCCCTAGGGCAAAGGAATTGATTTCATTTGCTAGGAAATCTCTTTATATTTTAAAAGAAAAATGCTAATTACAACTAGGCAATGAATATTTAGCATGATGAAGTTTTTTTCATAGTTGAACCTTGGTTAAAATGGATTAACCTATTACAGGAATTAAAAAATGCAAAGTATGTTCCACAGCAAAAGGATTTGTACTAAGATTATAAACAGAAAGATTCACATAAATCACATGATAGTTGGCACATTATATATAACTATTTTCAGGTAAGATAATATCCCACAGCAGTCAATCTTTTTACAAAAGCAATTTTCAATGAAGGACTGGCCCATTAGTCACTATGAAGAATTCTCTCTCACTTTGTGTCTCTCCATAGGTTATGGCAGGTGCTTGTACTCCTTCCACAGTAACTTCTAAGTGGCAGGGTGAAAACCACCACTATACTCAGTGCAATGTGTGACATAGTCTTTCAATATGATGGAGGGACAAATTGTTGAGAACTGACTGTTTTAACAGAAGAATAATTTGGAGAAACTAAAGAGAAAAACTAAATGAAACTAAGGAAAACCCTGAAGCAAAAACAAAAGATGCTTGCTGTCTGATGTCTCGTGTTTTTTTTAATATGAGTAGCTTTACAGTCTATGCACTTACAACAAAGATGGAAATATCTGTAAATATCAGTTGAGTTTACTTCCCATGAATAAAACCCAGAGACTTCAGCATTATTCAATTCTAAGTCCCCAGACACTTCAGCATTATTCAATTCTAGTCCTACCACAGAGACTTAATGCCACAGTAGAACACAGTTTATGCTTTAAATGTTTATCTGTACAAAAGTTTCCCTGACACATAATTTCATTTCCCTATTGCCCAATTCAAAGGAAATTTGCAACCACATAAAATTGACAATGTAGGACTGTGCTTTGCTGCCAATTAACAATAATGCTTTCAATTCTTCATGAATAAATTAGAAAGCAGAGAATTAATTCCACTATTAATAAGGTAATTAATCTAAAACAGTTTATGAGCTACCAAATACACAAAGCCTATTGCTCCATCTTTCAAGTATATCATAAATCACAAAAATCCTGTAGACGCAAAAATGTTGAAATTTATTGTCTAAATGAAAGGAGTAGAAACCTTTTACCAGAGAAAATGTGTCCTTGTGCTCAAGCAATTAGTTTCCAATTAACAAGCAAATAATGATGCCTATACTTTTGTAAAAGAAAAACATGTCATCAATTATGACATGGGAATTATGTGACAATTTAGTACAGCACAGATATATCTAAAACAATTATTATAGTAAAACAATAACATTAAGTCTTATTACAATACATAGTCATGATAGGAAACATGAAGGAATAAACTTAACTAGCTTTCCAAGAGTTTACACAAGTTTTGAAAAAGTAAGCAAAAACCAAAAGAAGGAAAAATATGGAGAATTAGCAAAGCATTTATTTAAAAAATTCACTTTTGGGTCACAGATTTAGCTCAGTGGTTCTGCCACCTGCCTCAAGTTCGATCCCTGGTACCAAAAAATAAAAAAATTAAAAAATAAATTTTAAATAAATAAATAAAATAAAAATTCACTTTCTTCCAGAATTCTGATGGATCTTTCCTTCTTACATCCCCATGCAAAGTAAGCATAAACTGGCACACCTTTGAAAGGGCATCTCTGAACTGTCCAATAAACTTCTGAGGCCACCTATCCTTTAACCCAGCAATTCCACTCCCAGGAATCCTACAAGATTACACAAAAAGTGTGTACGATAATGGTCACCAATACACTATTTATAACATCGAAGAAAAACTAGATACATCCATACTAAGGAATACTGTATAACTGTTCAAAAGAAAAAGCTAGAGCTACACAAAGTTATATGGAAAGTATCATACTCAAATGAAACACTTTGCATAATATTTTATAGTATTTCAATGTTTAAAACAATCACAAATATACCTGCATATACACAGAAAATGTTTCAAAAGATACATGTATAAGACAAGATCCCAATGATGAATGTAACTGTATTGTATAACTAAAATGTACCAATAAACTTAATGGAAAAAAAAAAAGATACACATACAAGAAACTGTTAGAACTGTTGCCTCATTGGAGTGAGACTGAGAAGGGTTTTCAGGCAGTTTTATTTTTTTAAAACAATGCATATATATTACTTTAAAATACACCACTCTTAAAATTCCTATCTCCATATGAGTAGTATCTGTGGCCTAAGTTTAACAAGTCTCTATTTAATTCATGTCCTAAAATCTTCCCTCTCTGACTTAAAGCTTTCCAACTCAACAAAATCTAACCTACACAAGCTACGTGGCATTCTACCCAATAAACTAACCCAAATTTAAACTATAAAATAGTAGTTTTAAAATTAAAGCTGTTCAGGCCAGGGATTTAGCTCAGTGGTTCCAGCACCTGCCTTGCAAGCGCAAGGTCCGAGAGTCCGAGTTCCGGTATCAAAAAAAAAAAAAAAAATTAAAGTTGTTCACAACGGTTATCTCATTTATCTTACATCTGCACGCCCAAAAAATACATTCCCAAAAGAGTGGGTAAGTAGAAATGCAAATATATCTAAATATTCTCACATGTTCTATAGCACCCGCTTGTCCACTACTATATTCTCGATATTGCCCAAGCATCTGGTCCACTTGTCGCAGGTTCCGACTGGTGTCCTTGAGGAAAAAAAAAGACTCTATTAATTATTCTAAACACTACGTTTCCAAATCAATCTTCCCATTGTGTCAAAGAGCTAAGAGAAAGGTTTGTAAAATGTACAATCTATAACACAGTTAAGTTGGGTATCAATGTATTTCTTATCAAATAAAGATTAACATCACTGTAAGGAAAACTGAAATCCATCTGCAGTTTACTCCTGTGAAATCTGAAGCACATAAATTCTTATCCAAGGTATTATATAAGTGGCAATAAAACCACAAACTAAAAAGAATTCCCATTATCAATTTGTGTACCTCTTATACCCTGTATACAGAAAAGAAATTCTAAAAAAGCAAATCTAGTAGATTTTGTACAAGAAGCAAACCATTAGGATCAATGTTATTTCAAGTATATATTACTTTACCTCAGAACTTATTTGAAAAGAAGAAAAACTATGCCGTAATTTTTACCCATGAGCAATGAATTAAGTCCTCTAATCATAACCAAAAGAAAATGTTTTCCACCTAAATACACTAGCTTACTAATGTGTCTCATTGATGGGAAAGTGAAAGGATTCATACTTTAAAATTCCGTTGTTGTGTTAGTTTAAAAAGAATAAACCTTCTTATTTTTAAATCAAATTATACCTTCTCCACCAGAAATAACTTTCTTTTCATCTAAACATGTTAACCAAAAGCCATTAACAGCGAAGATCCATGCTTACCCAGGGTAAGGTAAAAATAAGGGATGAAAGAATAAGAAAAAATTTAGATTTCTGTGTTCTCTTTTTCCTACTGTGACTGTTCTACCCTTCCATCACTCTTTTCCCAAGCTCTTTATGTGGAAAGGATACATAACTGCCTCCACTCAAACATCCAAACAATGTCAAAAGTTAGCCCCTAGATCAAGACTGTATCTTTATATGTATTACTCACCCAGGAATAATCTACTTCACAAACTTCTCTAGAGGTACATGTGCACAAGAAGCTAAACTATGTTAACTCCACAATATTTTATTTTGAAATATTGCTTTATCCCAACACTCTCAACAACTTCATGTATCTCAAATATCTTTACAATGTTAGGCAGAACCTGTGTATATGTATTTTATATAACAAAAGGGATTTTATGAACATGATTGAAGACCTTGAGATATAGAGAATCTCCTAGATTACTGAGTGGACTAAATGAAATCACAAACATCCTTACAAGAGTAATAGGGGGGGCTGGGGACATAACTCAGTGGAAGAATACTTCCTTAGTATGCAAGAGGCCCTGTGTTCAATTCCCAGCACTGCAGGGTACGGGGAGGACAAGGAACGCAGAAGTAGTTCGTGCGATACAGTAGAAGAATACTTCAACCCACCCTTTCTGACTTGGAAGGTAAATGAAGGGAGCCACAAGGAGGGAAATGCGGAAAGCCTCTAAAAGCTGGAAAAGGCAAAGGACTATGTTTTCACAGACTCTGACCTACAGAACTATATGATAACAGGTTTTGTTGTTTTAAGATATTAATTTCGTGGTAATTTTGTTATAGTAAACTATTACTCTACTCAAACTATTTAAAATCTATTAAATGCAACTGCTATTTAACAAACCTGTAAAGTACTTGTTATAGTGTTGACCTTCTCTGCGACATCTACTGTAGGGTGACTTCGAGTTTCCCTGTGAGCTGACCTGGTAGCCCATCGACTCAATTGGTCACGATAGCGAAAGTGCTCTGAATCACTCGATGATTCTGCCATTGATGTATACAAATCCTTAAAAGTAAATCCAAGTCAAGATCAGTCCAACAGTAAAAAGCACAAAAGTAAGAGTATTTACTATTTGATATTTTTACATATTTATTGCATTAGTCCTCCAGCATATCATAATTTGTACGCACACAGCTTCAAAATATCAGAAGTTACTTCCCCATGTAATTCTCCCTCCTTTGTTTTCTCTGCTTTAAGAGAACAACTCCTCAGGCACAGTTTTAATCATGTTTACAATTCCAAATAATTCCTCAGATGTGTGAAATGCTTCCAATTTTTAAAACCACCTACATATATATCTCACTTAATCCTACCAAAAAATCTACAAAGTAAATGAGAAAAATAGACATTCTCTAAAGTTAAGACTTGCAATTATCTTATTGGTTTGATGTCTATTCTACTAAGTTATAAGTACCTTAAATATAAAAACATTACAGATACATAACAGTCTACAGTAAGATTCTCCCATTCAGTGTACAGTGAAAATTCTCATGCATTTTCATTTCAAAACTAGAATTAAACAAATGATGCAATAGAGGTACAACTTTTACAATAATGCATTTGTAAGAAGATGACATCTTCAACATTACCAACAAAATAGAAAGCCAAACAGCCAGAATATAATTTCACCAATGGAAAATTTTCAAAGCATGCTTTTCTCCCTCTTCATTTCAATTACCTATTTAATGTATAAGAAAATTACTTCATGCAAAAAAAAATCTCAAGTTTCAAAAAACCTTTCAATAAAAGACAATCAAATACATTTAGAATAAAGAAGCATCAGAGAAAATTCAACTGATCAAAAGTGAAAGCTTAGTGAGTATTCCAATAATTTATTTTCTGCATAAAGGAGGGTTAACTCAATGTTATTCTAACATTAATTAGTATAATCTAAAAAACTATCTGGCCTTTTATCTCTGGCTTGTTAAGTACAGTACAATAAAACTATTCTTTTAATGACAGAATATTATGAATTTTTGGACCTTTATTCTGATAAGCTGGTGGAAGCACATGACTATATATCTAAAGAGAAGACAAAAAGAATGCACTAAATGTGTATAGATCCCAGAACATTAATGAAAGCAATTATGCTTTCATGATATAAAATAAAACTAAATATATAAAGAAACAAGCAAGGACCCTTGCTATGAGTTTAGGTTTTTCAAAACAAAATATACTCCGTTCTGACTGCATGAGAATGTCCAATTTCTTCACGCTAGGCGAGACAGGGTTACAGAACGTTCTGTCAATACCCCTGCTTCTTCCTGTATCCACAACTCTCCACTTCCTTCCGCACCTATTCCGTGGTTCTCACCCCTTTCTATGCGTAAGTACAAAGGAACCAAGCCCATGATGCATTTCCCTCCCACATCATGAAGCAGAAACAAGAAACTAAAGCTGAAGCGACTGTGTGGCTTTGCTTTTCCCAGCTCACAACTGTTTTAAGTCCAGGGGAATAAAGATAATACCAAAAGAAATCTTACATGTAAAGTCTGTATTTAAAACTCAGGAAATCACTTCTGCATATATCTCATGACCTTTCAGTTCAAGTTCAAATACTTTACACTATTTTTCTATTAGTGAAAGCAGAAAGAGCCAACATTTTCTTAAACTCTGCTATTATGCTGGTATAGATAATCCAATTTAATTCTCATAACAACTAACAAAGAAAGAACACTTTTAACCCCTAATTTACAGAGGATGCGGAGGCTAAAAGATGTTAAATAACATATTCAACTCCATACAGTGACTATGAACCACAGAACCAAGATGCAGACCCAGGACTCAACCAGCCTCCTCTATCTCCAATACCACACTCATTCCACTTGACCCTGCTGTCCGTTACACACTTGGTGGACAATCCTAACAATGAGTAACAATCACTAAAGCCAGGAGCAGGCCACGGCCTACATGAACCTATGGTTTCAACTCCCTCTCATTTCATGTCATTTCCTTGATATAAAAATGTCACAGAAAGGAAGAATACTAAGTAGTAATAAGAAATCCTAACTAGGCCCTAGGAAAAAATAAAACTAAGTGATATATCTATGCTACATTTAATAAAGAGTCCTGAGGGCCAGGGATTTAGCTCAGTGGCACCACGCTGCCCTCACAAGCGCAAGGTCCAGTCCCTGGTAAAAGGGGAGGGAGAAGGGGGGTGTCCTGAAAACAAATCAAGCCATTGGCCTCAGAGTAAGAGGTTTGGTTTCCTGATTCATTCCATCTCTTGTGTAAAAGAGAAGAACAATTATGCCTGAGATCTTTCTCTTTCTTATAAAATTATATAATTGATAGTATAATTTTCATCTTAGTAAGTCATAAGTGTAGAAGCTAAACTGAAGTTAAGAAATCATCAGGGAACATAAAAAGGTAATGTTGAAAAAGACAATGTGTTTACTATAATGGCTGCTGCTGAGGACAAGGTCCAAAACAATTATCTTCAGGGCAACTTGATTTTTCTAAGAACACCATAATTTTAATAATAATCAGTTATTTTATAGATAACAACACTGAATATAAATGATAAGTCAGACAATTTGAGCTTCAATTTGACTAAAAGTTAAAACTGAAATTGTTATAGGTCTTTTTAATTTATAAAAATGTTTAAAATGTATAATATGATTATATACACATATACCTATAATAGTTAACATTAATAATATCATCCTGAGATATGTTCCTAATTAATAAAATATTTACAACAGTATAAAGTCTCAGTACCCTCCCATTCCATCTCTCGCCCATCCCCTATCCAGTACCATTCTGCCCCACCTTTCCAGGGAAAGCATGATTTCAGGAATACCTTTCTAAACCATTTTTTAAATTTTACCACAGGCCTAGGTACCTCAAAATCTTTTTCATGGATTAAAATCAGTTGGTAAGTATTAACAGGTGAAAATAGAAAGTATCTGAATTTACAACAGAAAATCTTAGTAGCATTAAATAAAGTTAAGAGCAACATTAAATTATTTCCAACTGTCATATGATACAGAAAGGAAAATGTTCTCTTACTTACCCCAACTAGGCCTACATACTTTTAATAAGATAACATTACACTTTTCAGCATGAGTTTTACTAGTACACATACACAAAGTCTTCTGCTATTAATTTCAATTACTTTGAGCAATAAAAGATGAAACTCCAGCAGAGCTATCAAGACTTAAGATGAGATATATCTGAAAGATTTCCATGGCTTTTTTAAGCATATAAAACATTTAGCAACCATCTCAGGATTTCAATGTGTCATCAATGTTAAACTAAGCAAAGTTAAAGAATATGATTATAATAAAAATAGAAATATTTGATTTTCATTATTGGTAAAAACTTGGCACTCTCTTCAATTATTATTGATAATTCAAAAGGAGATCAAACATGATGACCAGGGCTAACTTGACTGGTCACCTAACCACTAAGTCCCACAATTCAGAAGCAGCTATGGTGGCAGAATTATATTCCTACCAAAAGATGTTAATCTATCATCAGCCAATGCCATCACTCCCCAGACATGGAGCTGATGGACAGAAAAAAATATACATGAGTGCAGTAGTCACTGAAGTTGGCAAGAGGAGCACACCACATAATCAGAACCAACGGTAGAATGTGTGGAGGGCCATGAAAATAGCTGAAAAACCCTTTACTATAACTCAAAACAAAAAAAAAAGGAGTGCCAACTATGCAAGCTTCATTCATCATTAACAAAGTATTATTTTATGCTACAATTAAAATATATTTTTTAAAGTGTGGTGTATATCACTGGAGAGTCTCTCCAGTGAAACTGTACCTAATATATTTGTCATGCTATGTTGACAAAAGTATACTGAAATGGTCACATAAGAAATACACAGTTATGAAAAAATGTTCAACCTAATAGTCAAAGAAATATAAATTGAACAATAAAATCCCATTCTAACCTATTATTTTCTTTTAAATATTATCCATCTACAGACCAGTTGCAGGAGAAAAAGGACTCACACTCTGGATGCTAGCAAAAGAAACTACCTATGAAACACAGTTTGTGCAGAAGTTTTTAAATTTGATATAATCCCATTTGTTGCTTCTTGGTATTATTTCTTGTGTAATTAGGTTTCTATTCAGAAAGTTCTTGCCTATGTATGTCTTCAAGAGTTTAATCAGTTTTATCTTCTAGTAAATTCAATATTGTACATATATATAATATTGATTCATTTGATTTGATTTTAGTATAGGTTGAGAGATATGAGTCTATGTTTGTTCTTCTGCATGTACACAACCAGATTTCCCAGCACCATTTGTTACAGAAACTCTTTTCACCACAGTATATTTAAGGTCCCTTTGTCAAAAATTAGATGCCTAAAGGTATATGGAGTCATTTCTGGATCCTCAATTCTATTCCACTGATCAATATCTCTATTTTTGTGCCAGTACCATGCTGTTTTTGTCACTGTAATTTTCTAATATAACTTGAAATCTGAGAATGTAATACCTCCTGCTTTCCTCTGCTGCTCAGAACTGCTTTGGCTATTTGAAGTCTCTTCTAATTCCACATAAATTTTAGGAGAGTCTTTTCCTAGTTCTGTGAAGAATGCTGATAGTATTTTTAACAGGAATTGCATTAAATCTATATATCATTTTTAATAACGTGACCATTTTGACAATATTGGTTCTGCCTATCGAGGAACAGGAGATGTCTATCCATTTTCTAATGTCCTCTTCAGCCTCTTTTTTCAGAATACTATACTTATGATTATACAGGCCCTTCAATTCCTTGGTTAGGTTAATTGCTAGGTATTTAATTGTTTTGAAGATACCATGAATGGGACTGCTTTTCTGATTTATTTCTTGGTTGGTTCATTTTGGTAGAGAAACACTATCGATTTTTGTATACTGATTTTGTAAATAACCAACAGAGCAAAGAAACAACCAAAAGAATGGGAAAAAAATGTTTGCCAGCTATACCTCAGAGGACTAATATCTAAAATATATAAAGAGCTCAAAATATTAGACCTCTCAAAATTAGAGACCCAGTCAAAAATGGGCAACTGAAATGAAGAAACACTTCTCAGAAGTACAAATGACCAGCCCAGTATGGTGGCACATGTCTGTAATCCCAGCACTTGGGAGGCTGAGGCAGGAGGATCACTACATGTTGGAGGCCAGCCTGGGATATTAGTGAATTCAAGGCCAGCCTAAACTGCATAGCAAGACTCTGTCTCAAAAATAGAAAGTACAAATGACCAGTATGTTCATGAATCACGTTCAGCATTTTTATCCATTAGAGAAATATAAATCAAAACAAAATTTTATGTTACTCCAGAAAGAATGGCTATCATCAAAGACTCAAAAAACAACAAATGCTGGCAAGATTGTGGGGAAAGAGGAACTCTTCTTACAATCAGTATGGAAATCAATACAGAGATTTCTCAAAAACTTAAATGTAGAAGTTCCATTTGACACATCTTTTTGAAAGAGTTAAAGAAGTGATACATGCATTTCACGTACAGCAACACAATTCATAACAACTAAATTATGGAAGCAGTCTATATGCTTATCAACAGATGAATGGATAAAGAAAATGGAATACTACTCAGCCATAAAGGATAGACTTCAGCCTTTTGAAGGAAAATAGATGCATCTTGAGACCATAATGCTAAGTGAAATAAATCAGACACAGAAGGTCAAATATTATGGTTTCTCTTACAGGAGAAACCCAAAATAAAATTTATACACAAAAATTAAAGAGAGATAATAGGAAATAGGGAGACAGAATTTGTGGAGAAAAGAAAGCGACCTAGGGTCGGGAAAGAGAGGAAAGTAACAAGGGGAAGTGGAATTAAAAATGTGATACAATATGTATATGTACCAACTCCCCATGATGAATATAATTAATATGTATTGCAAACATATACTAATAACAAATAAATAAATAAGAACAGCTTGTAACTAAGCATGGTGGTACAAGCCAGAAATCCCAGCACTCTGAGATGGGAAGATCACAACTTCAAGCCCAGCCTGGGGAACTCCTTGAGATTGTCTCAAAATAAAAAATTTTTAAAAAGGTTTTTAAAAGGCCTGGGAATGTAGCTCAGTGTGAAGGGTCTGAGTTTAATACCCAGTGCCAGGGAGGAAAAAAAAGAAAGAAAGAAAAATGTTGGGGGGAAAGAACAGTTTGTACCTTTCATCTAGTATTCATACCTCCAAAAATATAATGTAAAAAAAAAGTCATCTAGAATGCATACAAAAATTTATGCATTAAGGATATTTATGGTGATGTACTAAAGGGAAAATAAAAAATTTCAAAAATACACATTAGTGATTAAAACACAGAAAATTTGGGGTATATCTCAGGGGAAGAGCATTTGACTGCAAATACAGAAAATATATTCAGTGGAACAAGCATAAAGATGACCCTCATAGTCACCAGGTTATGAGACTGACAATCTGGAAAATTAATTTAAAGTTCTATATTCAGAGCTCCCTTTATCCCAGTACTTATTTTTCCCCCCTGGTAACTCTCTGACCTTACTCCAAAGCCCCTGACATCTATCTCAGTAGAAGCAGGTCACTAGCTCTCACCAACTGAAGAAATTGGATCACAAAACCAGTCTCCCCAGTCTCATACTGAAGAGTATAGACTGGCCTCAGGAGCCATTTATCAGGAGTTTACAAGGTGAAAAAGAATGTTTTTCAAATTATGGATTATACTCTTTGCAGATTTCGGAAGGACATTTATTAGATTAAAAATCTAACTTGAATAAAGAAACATTCCCAGCACTCAGGAAGATTCCAAGTTTGAGTCCATCTGGGAAACTTAGCAACGCAGGGAGAACGCTCAAAAAAAAGGGGGAGATCGCAAGTGCAAGGTCCCAACTTTGATCCTCGGTACAAAAAAAGAGGGGAGCAAGGTAGGCAGTGATGGCAAAACTTTAAGAGTGCCCAAACTGCAATCCAAAACCCACTTATTTATCACAAAGTGCCAACACTGCAATTAAATCTGAATACTGAGGTTTTAGTTTAGAAAAACAACTGTACATTAACATCTTTTGTCTTAAAACAAAAACAACATGGGTTCCATACATTTGCCACATCCCGTGGGCTATGGCTTGTAGCTTCAGGGAAGGCACGGGCTTTAATCTCAAGAACTGCAAGAAGAAAAGGAGCAGAGGAAGGGGCTTCCAGGCACCATGCCACCACTCCCAGTGCAGAGGAAGGGGCTTCCAGGACACTGTACCACCACTCCCACCACAGAGGAAGGGGCTTCCAGCCCGCTGTACCACCACTGACAGCACAGAGGAGGTAAACCACATGGGTGCCAACAGCAAACCCACCCCCCATGTCAAAAGAAAAGACACATAAACAAGTGTCAAAAGCTGACTTCCAGATCACCTACAGCAACCACAAAGGGAAATGAGATGGAACATTCTGATATCAACAACCTGGACTCCTTGAACTGGCAACAAAAGAAGATCTGGGAAAAAATGAAATCAGAAATAATTTCTCAGATGACAGCAGAGATTGTGCTCACAGTGCAAGACATGATCGCTAAATCTAGAGAGGAGATCAGGAACATGAAGGAATCCCAACACAGGAAACAAATGGAATCCATAAAACAGATGCAAACAGATTTCCAGGA